>JAJTIZ010000016.1:0-664437 GCA_021365335.1 Phaeosphaeriaceae sp. PMI808 | reverse complement strand
TTTTCTAGTCTATTATATTTAGAAATTTATCCTTCTTTATACCTTTAGCCTTAAGTCTCTAATACTAGATACTATTTAGTAAGTTAGCTTATCCTTTAATAGTTATTCTTTTTAGGTACTAGGCTATATAGAGTATCCTATCTATATTAAACGCTCTCTAATCTCTATATATTAAGAGAAGCTATAGAGTACTTATATAGTTATTTTAGATATACTTAAACGTATTTTCTACTTTATTAGTTTATCTCTAAGCTCTAGCTTTTACTACCTTAATTAGTAGGAATATTTCCTTAAAGATCTTCTACTCTCTATATTCTACTATAAGAGATAGTATATTTAAGAAGTAGGAGCTACTAGTAGCGATAAGTATTTAATTTATATTATATAGTATTCTAAGGTATCCTATAAAGTTATCAACTATATACTTTTATTCCTAAGGGTTCTACTCTATAAAGTATAGTATCTAATCCCTAAAGGTTATATTTAACTATTATTAGTTAACTTTACTCCTCTAGACGGAGAGCTATACGTAGGCGTATAGTAGATAGGTAAGGTAAAGATAGATCTATATTCCTTAACTAGCCTCTCTCTTATATAAGAGAGAGGCCTCTATATAGGCTCTAAGAGTTAGGCCGAATAGTTTATAAATACTTAACTTATTACGTATAAATACTAGTAGCTTTTCTTTTTTTTTTTTTTAGATAGGCTCTATACGGAATAAGTTATCTATCTCTACTCCTCCTTTTTATCCCCCTCTATACTAGTAATTAATAATACCTACTAGCTTTTCTACCTACGTATAGTACCTCTTCCCTATTAGGTAGATCCTATACTCTATAAGAGTAAGAAGGAGCTACTATCTAAACGTACGGGGTAGGTTATTAAAGTACTATACTATCTATCTCTTAAAGTCCTCTCTAAAATTATCTCTATAGTATACCCCTATTTATATATAGATAATAGTCTCTACTACGTATAAAGTTTATTATACCTATATAGGGGCTATTAATATATTAAGGCGGTCTATAAGGAGACTTAGGTCTACCTCTCTCTATAGTATTACTACTAAGATCTAGGTCTTCTATATAAGTTCCTTATATAAATCTATACGTAGAGAGAGAGTTATAGTAGCTAGAGGTTATAGGTAGATAGCGCGTAGGTGGATAGGCGACGCGTAGGTAGGTAGGTAGCGCGTAGGTAGATAGGTAGCGCATAGGTAGATAGGTAGGGGGGGGGGGGGGGGGGTTAGTAACTATACGATCTAGAGGACTCTCCTCTACGTAGCTATACACGCGGTAGTACTTAGTCCTTCTTCTTATATAGGTTGGTTATTCTAGGGGTGCACGAAGGCTTAGTAAAGAGCTAATACCTCCTCTATAGCGTAGGGTATATAGTAGGTATTAAGTTCTATTACTAGGCTCGCTCTTATATAATTAGTTAATCTAGGGGCGCACGAAGGCTTAGTAAAGAGCTAATACCTCCTCTATAGCGTAGAGTATATAGTAGGTATTAAGTTCTATTACTAGGCTCGCTCTTATATAATTAGTTAATCTAGGGGCGTACGAAGGCTTAGTAAAGAGCTAATACCTCCTCTATAGCGTAGGGTATATAGTAGGTATTAAGTTCTATTACTAGGCTCGCTCTCGTATAATTAGTTAATCCGGGGGCGTATATGAAGGCTTAGCTACGAGCCCTCTCTATAGCGTAGGGTATATAGTAGGTATAAGCTTCTTTATATAGTAGTAGTTTTATTAAACCTTACTAATCTATCTATTAAAGATAGGTCTCCTCTATAGCGTAGGGTATATAGTAAATAGTCTATTAATAGACTAATTAGTATTAGTTAACTTTACTCCTCTAGATAGAGAGCTATATATAGGCGTACGGTAGATAGGTAAGGTAAAGATAGATCTATATTCCTTAACTAGCCTCTCTCTTATATAAGAGAGAGGCCTCTATATAGGCCCCTAAGAGTTAGGCTAAATAGTTTATAAATACTTAACTTATTATGTATAGATAACTATACCTATAGTACCTTAATATTCTTATATTCTTTAAATTAGCTTAGATATTTATAGAGTACTATTAGTTATAACTAGTATAGAGATTTAACTATATAGGATAAGCTACCTTCTAGGGTTAGTAGGATCTAACTACTCTCGCTACTAGCTCTTAGGGGTAGTATTCCTATATTAATAGGGGTTAGTCTATTTCTTCCTAGAGGAGCGCTAGAAGGAGTATTTACTATATTAACTTTTTCTAACTACTATACTCCTTTTTAATCTTATAGGTTTAGAGGTTTCTCCTTAGGCGTAGTATTTAAATTTTCACCTTTACTCTTAAGTATTTATAGGGGCCTAAGCGTTTCCTTAAGGGACTAGTATATTATAATTAATTTTCTAGTATTTTTATAAATCTAAGTAAGTTAAGATAGTTATTATAGATTTTAGGCTACTTTCCTATTTTAGTAGTAGTATAGAAATTAGGTATACCTAATTTCTACTAATTAGCTATATAGAAATTAGGTATACCTAATTTCTATTAATTAGCTAGACGCTACTAGCGCGCCTCTCTAATTAGGCCTTAGCGCCCTACTAAACTTTAATATTATAACGTACCTATACTCCCTCCTAACTTAATACTTAAATCCTAGTTAAGTATAAAACCTAGGAATATCTTTTCTAAGCCCTTTAATATTATATAATATATTATATACTACTAGTTATTTAGTTTCTTTATTCGCGCTTTCTAAGGTATTACTATCTATATTATTATATATAATATACTTATTCCTATAGCTTTCTTATAGTTATCTTAGTCTTATACTAATATCTTATATAGGTAGGACGTTTTATACTTCTTTATATAAGGCTAGGTAATTTACTAGGTTCCTTACCTCTTTTTTCTATAGCTATCTTATCTAACTCTTAGCCTTTCTAGGCTATCTCTCTACTAAATTTATTATTATACTATAGTACCTCTCTAAATTTATATATATTACTCTATTTTTCTAGGTCCTAGAGCTTTATCCTTCTATAGTCTTCCTCTCTTATCTTAGCTTTAGTTCTCTACTAAAACGTTTTAAGTTTCTATCCTAGTATAGTATATATAAACTTCTTTCTATTAAGGTCTTTAAGATAATAGGTACCTTATTCTTATTCTATAGTAAGGATCTAATATAGCCCTAACTATCTTATATCTAGTTTCTAGTTTCTTAATATATTAATTTCTCTAAGTAAGTCCTAAAGTAGGACTAGGTCTCTAACTATAAAGCTATCTCTATTTACCTCTTAGTATTATCCTAATATTCCTTCTTATAGAGTCTTAATTATTAGATCCTTAAGATTATATTATCTAGGAATTAGTTTTAGAGATTAATCTATATTACTCTTACTACTAAAAGTTCTTCCCTTATATACCTTATTAAATAGTAGGGTTTACTATATTAGTATTACTATTTCTATTAGGAGAACTAGATTCTACTCTATAATTAGTTAGTAGGAGAGTATCCTAATAATTCTTAGATAGAGATTTAATCTACTAAGAGTACTATTAGTAGGTTATCTACCTATCTTCCTATAAGTTTTACTAAGGTATTAATAATAGGTTTATATCCTCCTTAATTCTCCTATTACCTATAGATTATATACTAATACCTAGATTCTCTAGATATAGTATATTAGAGCTAGTATAGTTACTACTCTCTTAAAGTCTAGGCCTCTATCTACTATTAGCTTCTTTATTATACTCTATCTATAAATAATATCCTTATAGATAAACTTAGCTATTATTTCTAATCTATTATTAGAGAGTACCCTAGCCTCTAGCTACCTACTTAGGTATTCTCTAGTAATAATAATAAACTTCTTTCCTAGGTATTCTAGTATATATACTATATTAATAGCTATATATTCCTATAGGGTAAATATATATATATTAGTAAGTATATCTACTTTAATCTTTAAGCTTCTCTTCTAATATTCTTTATAAGTTATAAGTTTCCTTCTTACTATTTTATATATTTAATCCTACTAGTATCTTTAGCGAGTATACTATAGACTCTATTAACGCCTTAGTAGCTAATTTATTAATAGATATTTAATATTACTATAGTTTAAAGGTCTAGGTTATCTATAACTTACCTTATTATAATATTCCTTAAGGTTTTTTAGAATAGGAATCCTTTCCTAATAAAAAATTAAGGCTCTCTTTTTCTAAGATCTTTTCTCCCTAGTTAGTATTATTAGTATCTTTCCTATAAGTAAAAACTAGGTAATAAGTTTAGATTCTTCTAAGTATTCTTCTTTTAGTAGTCTACTAGTCTAGCCTCTTTTAGAAGTTTTAAGGTTACTAATAATATAGTTAATAAAAACCTCTAAGTCCTCCTCTAGTTCCTCTAGGGTTCCTATCCTTTAGGCTTTAGATATCTAGATAGCGCGTCTAGGACTACGTTTTTCTTCCCTAGGATATATCTTATTTAAAGTCCTATATTAGAATTACGCCTAACTACCTATTTATTACTACGCCTAGAATCTCTACTAAAGACCTATTAAGCTACGCTATTAGTATTACTATATCTATTTTAATAATAAATTCTTATCTATATATCTATATTTAGAACTTCTTTAATACCTATAGTACTACTTTATATTCTAGCTTTATTAAATAGAGTTTACTTTTACTTCTTAACTATAGAGTACTTTTAAACCTATATAGGTAATTTTCCATCCTTATTATATTATTCTAGAACTACGCTACCGCCTCTTTACTAGTATTAACCCTAATTACTATTTTCCCCCTATTTACGTAGTCTATTAATATTAGAGCTAGTACTATTATAATATAAGTCTTAAGTTTATCTATAGCTTCTTATTAACTAGGGCCCTAATTCTATTCTATATCTTTCTTTAGTAGATAGAATAGAGGTTATATAATAAGAGTAAAATAATATACCTAAATTCTATAGTAGATATAAATACCTATAAATATTTAGATCTCTTTAGTATTTTAGTAAGGAGGCTACTAAGTAATCTTTAAAACTTTCCCTTCTTAGGGTATCTTCTATTAGTAGATATATTATACCTAATAACTATTAGTCTATCTATTCCCTAGTAGGACTTTATCCTAAGATTATTGCGCTAGCTCTTTCTATATCTATAAGGACCCTATCTAGCTAAATAATATATTCTAGTATATATTACTAAACCCCTAGTAGAACCTCCTCTTAGTTATAGTTATCTTTTAACCTCTAGAAGTTATATTATCTATAAAAGGTATTATATATCTCTAGTAGTCCTAAGGATTTTTATATTTATCCTTTAGAAGGCTACTACTAAATTTATAGTCTCTTATAGTAGTATATACTATCTTAGTAGACTAATAGGAGTTTAGATTACTATTATATCCTAGCTATTCTTATATAGAGTTATCTAATTATAGCCTAAGAAGTAATCTATAAGGGTTATTATCTTATAACCTATAAACTTTCTAAGAATTTATCTATAGTAGGTACTAAACTAGTATCTTAGTAGGCGACTCTATTTAAATATTATATATTATTAATAAGATAATACTCTTTATTCTTCTTTTCTACTAGATACTATAGATTTCTATATTACCTATTATAAAGCTCTATTACTCCCTAGTAACTCTTTCTTAGAATATTTTAATACCTACCTTATATAATACTTTTAGGATATTAAAGCCTTTAATCTACTATACCTTATAGGGAATTATTTATATTTAATATAGGGGGAAATATCCCTACTTACTCTTCCTAATTCTAAGAAATTAAAAGCTATTACTACCTCTCTATTTATAAGTATTTCCTTAAATAGTTATACTTTACCTTCTTATAGTTTAGACTAAATTTCTAATTTTCTATTTAATTAGCTATAAGTCTAGTCCTCTTAGGAATACTATATACCTTCTCTTAAAGAGATAATTATATAGGCTAATATTAGGCTTACGTATACTAAGCTAGAGGAGTTAGTTCTCCTTAGCTATTTCCTTCTAGTCTTCTCGTCTAAAGTTATTTAGTTCCTCCTATCTTAGCTTATCTACTAGTTATACCTTATCTACTACCTTCTTATATAGAGTATATACCTAACTATTATATCTTCTAGCTAGAGTCTAGGTTTCCCTATTAAGTTTACTTATTACTATAAAGAGCTTATCTTCTTTATTATCTCTTCCTCTTTCTACTTATTTAGTTTTATTTTTTCTCTCTATTCTAGCTAATCTTTAATTTCTATCGCGAATATAGAGTTATAGTCTCTAAATCTAAGGTCTATATCTATACTATCTAATCTAGCTATATATTTAGTACTCGCCTATCTATTATTAGTTCTATAGTATAATATTAGGTCTATTCCTAGGTACTCTTTTCTTTAGAACCTCTTACCCTAGTTATTAGTCCTAAATAGCTTTCCCTAATTAGCTTAAGACTATCTATTCTAGGTAAAATAGGGCTGATTAGAGGCTATAAATACTATATTCCTAGAGCTATTATCTAAGAGTACCTAATAGGTAATACGTCTAAATATATTATACTATATTATAAGTTAAGCTAATATATACTATAGTCCTCCTAGGATGCTAATTTAGTTAAGTTTACTACTATTCTAAAGTAGGTTATAGTAGTTACTTCTCTAATCAAACCCTACGTTCTATATAGTACCTATAAAAGGGTCTAGTCCCCTATTTATAGTTACTATACTATTTATATATATTAGGTCTTAGATTATTTCTTTATAGGTTACCTTTATTACCCTAGTAGTACTTAGTGTATTAGGTTTATCTATACGCCTATATTAATTAGGTACCTTACTATATACTTTCCTATATACGTCTAGTATATTAGAAGTTTATAGTAGATAAAAGTTATATCTACTACCCTAGCTTTTTAGAGCGCTAATTTATTAGTAACTTTATCTAGCTCCTCTTACTAGGTATTACTATTACTAGTAATCTTATATCTACTTTATATATTATTAGTATTTTAGCTATACGCGACTAGAAACGTAGTTTCTATCTAAAATAGACTTAGATTTTATATAGGGCTTATAGAAATTAGGCGTACCTAATTTCTATTAATTAGTCTATTATTTCTTAGCGCTAGCCTAGTACTCCTAAGAGCTATATTTACCTCTATACTTCCTCTATTCTATTTCTAGGGGTTTAGTAGGACTACTATTCTTTCTCCTACTATAGTTTAGCTTATTAGGTTAGAAATTATAATACCTCTAACTTCCTATTTTAGTATTATAGTAGTAATTCTATTTAGATTAGGGCGCGCTAGCTACCTTAATTCCTCGTCTACTATATTTAAAAGTTTAGCTTTCTTTCTTCTTTCTATTATAGGTTTCCTAGTTACTAGTTCCTTACTTATAGTTTAATCTATTTCTTATATATTAACGCGTATAACCTTATCTTCCTCTATAATTTCTTCTATCCTACTTTCTTAACTTTCTAGCGTAATAATCTAGAATATTAGATTTCCTTATCTTCTTATATTATAACCTAGTTTTTATATCCGCTTCCTCTTACTTATTCTAGAACCTAGTTAACTACGTAGTACTTCTTTAGCCTTCCTCTTATAGCGCGTTAATCTTAGTACTAGTTTCTTAGGTATCCTAGTACTAAGTACTATATAGCTCTATCTACTTCGTCTATTATAAATAGCTAGTATAATTATAAACTTTATCTTACTAGGAGTAGTAGGTTATTCTAGAAGTACTCTATAGATTCTCTAGGATCCTCTTTTCTATAGAATATTACTAACTATTCCCTAGGTTACTAGTCCCTAATACTAGCTCCTTAACCTAGATACCTATAGCTTAGTAGCCTAGAGTCCTTCCCTTTAAATAGCTCTAGTTTAACTAAAGATACTAGTTAATCTATTATATTATCTATTACTTTAAAGAATTCTTATAGTTTCCCTTTAACTAATCTAACTAGAGTAAAGGGGAGGTAGGCCTTAAATCTCGCCTAAGGTATAGTACCTCGGCTATAGTAGTAAGTCTTTCTCCTAGTTTTAGTATTAAAGTAAAAGCTATACTATCCTATCTTAATAAGGTTATTATATAGTTTATATACTTAAGCTAGGTAGTTTAGCTCTCTATATATATTATAGGTATTACTATACTCTCTTCCCCTACTATCTTTACTCCCTTCTTAGGTCTATTATACTAGGAACGTTTATAAGGTATAAGCTATTATTCCTAGATAGGTTATAGGGGTTTAGTCTAGTATTATATACTTAGGCTATAAAGTATAAGTAGTTTACTCTTCTATCTAGTATATAAGTAGTCTTTAGATATACTACTAGTTTATTAATTTAGCTATACTAATTTTTATTAAACTAAGCGCATTAATTAGGTCTTATACCTCTAGGTCTAGTAGCTTAGCTATAATAGGCTATTTTTTAACTTCTAGATTACTTATTTTAAGTCTTAAATAGATAACCTAGATAGTTTTATTCTTATCTCTATAGCTAGATTATAGGCTAACTTTATCTCTTCTATAGTTTTTCTACTTACTATATACTTTATTCCTTCTATTTATTACTATATTTTTTATAGTAAAGGTAGATTTCCCTAAGATTATAGGATAGCCTTTTCTATCCTATAGGTCTATTTAGTATATAGAGTAGAATTTATTCCTAGTTATTTATAGGAAGGCCTTTAAAGAAATAGTACCCTACTTTATTTTTATTAACTTCCTTTACTTTAATATAAGCCTTACTATACACTATATAGTAGGTATAATAGTTAGATAATCTAGGATAGTTCTTTAATACTTCCTCTATATAGGCTTTAAGGAAGGACCTAGTTCCTATACGCTCTACGGTGTCTTCGTCTCTCTAATACTCTCTTATTACTTCTTATAGTTTTACCTAGTCTCCTTCCTTATATAGTTTTATATACTTAATAAACTAACGGATTTTTATAGTATAAAAGTCTAGGAGTACTTAAAGCTTTAAATTAGGTCTATAGCTACTATTCCGAGCCTACTAATTAAACTTATCTAGGAACTTAGTAACTTCTTTTCTATTAAAGAGGAGATCTATTTTACTAGGTTATATCTATACTAATACTTTAGTAGTAGGTAGTACTTCTTCTTATACTTTTAGTTTCCCTTCCTTAGAGCTTCCCTCTTTTCTATCTATATCTACTATTCCTAGAGTAAAAGCTTCTAGTAGCGTAACTAATCCTAGGCTATTAGAAATATTAGCTATCTCTAAGATTTCTAAATAGGAGGTTTCTAACGTTTTTAGGGTATTACTTTAGTAGCTCTACTATCTAGATAATAGGACTAGGGACTAGATTCCTTTTTTAGATAGTAATCTCTAGTATCCGCTTTTTATACCTTTTAAGGGTATTAGTATTTTTCCTTTATAAGTTAGTAGATGTTTCTAGGTATCTTACTTACTTCTAGTTCTAGTATTCTAGTTTCTATTCTTGACTAAATAGTTCTAGGGAACCTAGATTCTTAAGTATTCTATACTCTATTATTAGTCTAATACTCTACCTTTTATTCCTATAATCTTAACTACCCTTTCCTACTCTTATATAAGCTCCTACGTATACCCTTCTTCTAATTAAATAGTTCTTAAGGTGGCTTTAGCTTATTTCCCCTACTATACTAACTATAAAGCTACTAGTGCATTAGCGTTTATATCTAGCTTAGCTTTTCTTAGTAATCTTATACTTATCTTATTTAGCCTTCTAGCCTCTCTTTATATAGTAGTCTATACACCGTATTAATATCTTAGAGTTAAACCTATATCTACTAGTTATAGGTATTCTACTCCTACTTCAGTACCTTCCTTTCTTAGTTGTCTGAAAATCTAAGCTTATCTATCGAGCTTATCTATAAACTGAAAATCTAAGCTTATCTATTAAGCTTATCTATAAACTGAAAATCTAAGTATTCTTTTAAATTAGCGTTTTATTTCTTACTAGTATATTTCTTCTTTGCTTGATAGATCTTTGACTTCCTTTCAAGCGTACTCTAGTTACTATCCTAACTGCTCGCTAGTAGCGATCGTGCTATTCGTATAGTAAAGGCTTATAACTGAGCCCTATAGACTTCGCTATTTATGCCGTTATAAGGAGATAGTAGCCCGGCAAAGCCTTTAGTTACACTGATAGCGTAGGCTGATCGACTGTTTCTTGAAGACTAGGTTTTAATGAGATGAGATTGTGTTCTACACTAGGTGCCTTCAACTGTTCCGTCCTCCCTGTAATATATATACTTCTGTTATTACCCCTTCTACCGAGCTTTTGCACTCAATTTCGTAGTAAGGTTAGAGCACTTCGGTAGCACCTTCGGTACTGGCATAATAGATAGATAAATAGAAAGGATAAATTGTATAATAAAAGTATATCTATAGATTTACGTTAATACTCGATAAAATAATTAGGTATTATTACTACCTATAGTATAACTTGCGCATAATAATAAGTTCTTAGAATTAATAGGAAGAATACCGTTCTTTACGAATTATAGAAGATATCTAAACCTATTTAAAAGAATACTACTAAAACTAAAGGTATAAGTAGTAATAGTAACTATAGATAAACTTAAGAAAGTATATAAAGAAATATAAGATAAAATACTTAAAATATAAGAAAATAGTATTAAATACGCTAATAAGAAACGAAAAATAGTACCTTAGCTAAAAGAGGGGGATAAAGTATATTTGTATATAAAAAATCTACGTATAAAATAACTAAGTAAAGGACTTAATAATATTAAGGTTAGACTATTTTTAATTAAGGAATAAAATAGACTAGTTAATTATACCTTAGAGCTACTAAAAGATATAAAAATCTACTCTAAGTTCTATATAAGTAAATTAGAACCTATAGACCTAGAAACGCTAATATAGTAGAACTTCTACTATAAAACTAAAGAAGAAGATAAATTTAAAGTTAAAGATCTCTATAGATACTAAGAGATAGGACGAGAAGAATTCTAAGATAAGAACTTCTATTAAGAATAGTTAGTTAAATAGAAAGGCTACCCTAAATTAGAAAATATATAGGAACTAGAAGCTAACCTATAAAACTATAAATAACTACTTAATAAAGTAAGAAAGGAATAAAACCTATACCCTATACGAAAGTAAATAAATAACTACACCTAACTAAGAGATATATTAATAAATAAATATAGAAAAAAGAAAAATATTATATACTAAATTTATAAGCTACTTATAGCTACTTGCGAAGTATTAGGTAAAGAACCTAGTAATTTATTAAAACCTAGATTACCTTTAAGGAAAGATAGTATAAAGGAACTCTAATCTAGCGATAGAGTACTAGGTATTAACCTATCTTTAAGAAGAGTTACCTTATAATTAATATTATTAACTACTTCTAGAGTCTTAAGCTCTTTAATAAATTTCTCTAATTTATCTATCTACTACTACTTATAATAAGCTAATAGTTTTCTTTATTTTTAGAGATAACCCTTCTTAGTACGCGCTACTAATAGGGCTTATAACGCTACTACCTCTACTATATTAGTATTAATCTCTTATTACTTAAGACGAGCTAATTCCTTATCTAGTTTTAAATAATCTAGAACTAGGATATCTACTAGAACGTACGCCTTTATACTATTCTAATAGTAGTACCTATACTCTTTCTTTAATAATAATATTTAATACTATAGCGAGAACTCTAGTCTAATTTATATAATTACTAGTAACGTAATAATAGGTAGTACTACAAGAAACTATTAGACTAGATTTATAAGGATATAAATAAAGGAGAGGGAGGATAGTATTATAAACCTTAAAAGGGAAGTATAACGATTATATAGGAAGATAATAATAGGAAGATAGTAGGGATAGGTTAGCTAAAGGGTTAATAAAGGTAGACTAATAGATAATACTACTCTATAGATATATATAATCCTACGCGCTTAGTAGAAAGCTAATATAGGATAAGTTACGTATATCCTATAATATACTATAGAGTACTATAGATAGGATAGTATAGGATAATATAGGATAGTATAGGATAGCTATATATATAGCTATAGATAATAAACCCCTAGGGCTTATTATATTTAACTTAATAATAGTATAGTAATTTAAGTTATTACTTCTATACTCTATTATAACTAAGTAAGACTAAATCCCTCTTACCTTACTTTATCTTTAAGAACTAACCTTACTCTATTAAAATACTATAGTATCTTAGTAGACTCTTAATACTAGGATCGCTAGTACTTAGGTTAAAGTTAGATTAAGGATATTACTAAGTATAGTAGAGCTAGCGGCGCTAGTATAAGTACTAAGTTACGCTTTAGTATACTTTTATTTAGCTTTCTTAATATTAATAGCTAAGATAGACGCGTAGCTACTATTAATTTAATTAAAGGTAATTAAAAGGTCTCTCTATAGGAGAAAGTCTTAGACGTCTAGGATCTAGTAAAGCGCTACCTTATTAAAAGCTAATAAGAAGTTATTATACTAGTCCTTAATACTAAAGCGATTAGGCTTATATTTACTTATCTTAAGATAGGCTAAATATACTTCTACCTTCTTTTCAACTAATAACTAATTAAAAAGCTTATATAGGACTTTAATTTATACTATAATAGTTAAGTAAGGTTTTAAGATAGAGAGAAGTCTAATATCTATTATTTTAGTAATATAGGCTTTAAGCTTACTTATCTTTTCTTAAATAGTATAAAATTCTTTATACTTTTCTTTCTATACTATAATAGTACTAGTAGTATTACTAGCTAGCTTATTAGGAGGCTTAATAAGCTCCTTTTAAGAGGTAGATTCTAGATTAACGTAGTTCTAGATACCTTAGGTGCGTATATAACGCTTAAGGATATTAAACTAGTTAGGATAGGTTTTTTAGTAATAGCCTTTAAGTAGGAAGGTATTATAGGTAGGTAGGTATAATATTATTTTATAAATAAGTATAGATTAGGCTAAGCTTATAACTATAAGCTTATAGGAATATAAGAATTATAAGAGATAATTATATTATATTATAAGGTATCTAAGTATAAGGGAGTAAGAGGAGATAGTACTTAACTATCTCTTAATTTCCTCCCTTTCTTTCCTTTTACTTTCTTTCTTTTACTCTTCCTTCCCCTTTCGGCCTAGTATAGAGGCTAGTCCTAAAGGGGCTTAGTATAAGGCGCTAAGGAACGCGTATATAGAGGAGTTAAACTCCTTCCCTTAGTTAGCTCTTTATCTACTATTTATATCCTTTTTAATCGATAACTTATTATACCTCTTAAGGTAATCTTGCGTAAAGTCTACCTTATACTAAGGTATAAGATATACTATAATAATTAAGTCTAGGTCCTAAGAGGGGTACCCTTATTAGAGATAACCCTTAGTAAGGGATATACTAGAGGAGTATCCCGAGATCCTAGAGACACCTAGGCTCCTATAGGTTACCTAGGTTTATAGTAGTTATTAACTCTAATTAATTCTTTAACTAACTTATTAAGGTTATTAATCGTAGCTCTACTTCTTATAAGCTCTACCTATATACCTACTTTTAATCCTTATCTAAATATCCTTATTAGGGCCTAATTATTCTATTTAGTCTAGATTAAATAATTCCTAAATTTATTAGTATAGCTAGAAGCTAAATAATTCTATTATAGGCCTTAGATAGCTTATTCTATAATAGCTAGTTCGTTAGTGAGTTAGAATATATATTATATCTTATCCTTAAACTTTAATCTATTATTTAAATATATTATTACAACTATTATTATTATTATCTATAAATTTCTTAAGGTATAGTATAACCTATTTCTTAGCTTTTTCTCTTAAGTATATTACTATTAGTATTAGTTAATTATTATTAGGTACTTTATCTATTTTAAAGTAGACGTTAACTTAAAGTAGCTATAATTTAAGCTTAGTATAGTCTCTATAATAGAGGTCTAGCTTCGCGACCTTAGAGGTTATAGCGTAGGTTAGTCCTACCTGCTAGTCGTGTGAATCCATTAACGCGTCACTTATCGTAGAGGTGTTAAAAGTGTTAAGAGTCTACTAAGATACTGTAGTATTTCAATAGAGTAAGGTTGATTCTTAAAGATAGAGTAAGGTAAGAGGGATTCGGTCTTGCTTGGTCATAATAGAGCGTGGAAGTAATAACTTGAATTGCTGTACTGTTATTGAGTTTAACACAATGAGCCCTAGGGGTTCATTGTCTACGGCTATATATATGGCTATCCCATGCTATCCCATATTGTCCTATACTGTCCTATCCGTAGTACCCTGTGGTACATCGTGGGACACACGTGACTTGTCCTATGTTGGCTTTCCGCCAAGCGCGTGGGATCACGTGTACCTGCGGGGTGGCGTCATCTATTGGTCTACCTTTGTTGACCCTTCGGCTGACCCGTCCCTACTATCTTCCTGTCATCATCTTCCTACATAATCGTTGTGCTCCCTTTCAAGGTTCGTAACACATCCCTCCCTGCGTGCCGGAAAACCCGCCGTGCCGGGAAATGCGAGGGGTAGTTTGACTTCAAACAACTATAACTCTGCGCTTCATTAAAAGTACCTATGAATAATGTGCAGTGGCTACTTTTGAACATTTGTAACCCTTTCTATATAAAACTACATTATGCATTGTCGCAATCGACCCTAGTACATAGAGAATCTCATTCTTTGATAAAACAGACTTCCTTCCCTATAGCATCACCCTCGGGCTTTAACGCCCTATAATACTTATAACAATTCTATTTAAACCTAAGAACATTATTACGATATCGGGAAGCTGTTAGCAGCCTTATGTCTGCTGTCGCGCGCAAGTTCGTGAAAAGTCGCAACCCCGGTCGGTACTTCCGATCAGAGTAACTTCCAACCCCAGCTAGTGCGAAACGACACCAGGCCGTTCTATAATCATCCAGTATAATTTACTTATGTCATTTCATAAGCCAAGCTTATAGCTATCAGTCAGGCCTGTGGCGAAGCTCGGAATGCAGGGATCCAATTCCGAAGCACTCAGCAGATGGTTAGCCACACTTATCCTCCAGTCAACCCCATATTCCTGCTACGTTCCACTACGTAATGATATTCTCCCGCATTTGTACCATTCGCACCATTCGCAACGATCGCATCATTCACATTAGACGCAACTCTGCCGCGACACGGCTGTAGCTGCATTATATAACAGCGGACATCTAGCCAGCACTCCAACTACCTTCATTGATTGTAAACCATTTCCTGATGGTGTGGCAAGACGACATTCCGAAGACTTAAAGAACACCGCTTCTCGTTGTACGAGGTCAGATAGGTACAGGTTATTCTATTGCACAATATCTATGAGATGCGATAGATCAGAGTTATGACCCAATAAAAGGAGTAGAGCATTTTCGTAGTGCTGGAAGTTCGGTATACAAGTTACGCAAGGTCAAGTAGAGCAAGAAGTTTGTAAGACTCTAAAATAACTCTATACAACGTTGACGAGAACATAAACGGGTAAAGGCCGTCTCAAGCTGCGCGGCTCATTAACAGATGAACACTGCGAACCCACTCAAAACTCAGCTTACTTACAACTCCGTAATGCCCAATGATAGCAGCATCTCCTCGTCTACTTTCTCAACTCCGTCCTACTACACGCCGAACACGAGTGCTAGTCATTCTAGTAACAGCGCGGCATCAGCTTCGTCCTTATACGATGACCGAAAGCAAGCGCTCGCAGATCCAGCGGTGGCGGAACTGGTGGAAAGAACGGCTAGGGCTTGTAAAGAGAAGCGGGATAACAGCGGTACATGCTGGTACGCAAGTCAAGCTTGCTGCAAGGATCCACTAATCCTAATACGGTGGCAATGGTAGGGTACCGGCTCGATACCGAGGGCCTACTGAACCATCCTGATGTTCGCCCGAGGGTAACTGTTGGTCCAAGGATAGATCGGCCCATCTGCTACCAGCGACTTCACGTTGCGCCACGCAGGGCAAATGATAGCATAATATTATAGCAAACAAACAAAAGCTTATTACGTTTTTAAGCGTTACCTCACGTGCCCTTTGGCCATTTGATTCCAAATAGAAAGCTTAGAAGACCCTATTCATTGCAAAGCTGTATCGAGACTAATATAACGCACAAATAGTAACGTTCAGAGGCAATCAGAAGCTCATAAAATCGCCATCACCCAGAAGGCCCCCTCAACACAGCCAGATCCGCCCATATAACCAATTTCGCCAACGCTGGTGAGCCCGCGGCTAATAAAAGGGTCAGCAGTGCTAAGCTCGTCAACGCTGGCAAATCCGAAGTCGTTGACGTTGGTGAAGTCGTTAACATTAGTGAAGTCGTTAACATTGGTGAAGTCGTTGACATTGGTGAAGTCGTTGACATTGGTGAAGTCGTTGACATTAGTGAAGTCGTTGACGTTGGTAAAGTCGTTGACGTTGGTAAAGTCATTGACATTGGTGAAGTCATTAACATTGGTGAAGTCGTTGACATTGGAGAAGTCGTTGACATTGGTGAAGTCGTTGACGTTAGTGGGCTCGTACGTGCTGACGAACCCATCAGTATCGTTGTTTAATCCCCCAATACTGGGAAATCCGTCGACACTAGCAAATGTGTCGGCATTGTTAAATCCACCAACACTGGTGAGCCCGCCGACGCTTGGGGATCCGTCGATGTTAGTGGATCCGCCGATGTTGGTGAAGCTATTGAGCCCGTCGAGCCAGTTAGGTCCTCCAGCTTCAAGGCTTCTGGTGGCGAAGGCAGTTGAAGACTCGAACGGAGACACAGCAGCCTTATGGACTTTCTTCACGTGATCTTCGAGCTTGTCTTTTCTTGGGAATGGGCGTTCGCTACGGTTGCAGTCGGGGGTCGTGCACCAGAATTTCGTTTTCATTTGGTGAACTGAATTATGGTGACGTTTACAGTCACGCACCCGTTTAAAGGTCTTTGTGCACCCTGGCCAATCGCAACGAACCCTTTCGCATGGAGCGCTCTGGCTAGGGACACGTCATCATAGATGGTCGGTGCGAGGGAGGGAAAGTAGAACGTACCTTTGGGCATCGTTTGAAGAGGCATACCTGCTCTAGCGTTAAAAAAAAAAAGAGCCTTACGGAGGCTGTCCATTGCTAGAGGCTGGGTCGTGTCGGGGTGGCGGCATCGGTACGACGGGGGAAGGACCAATAACGAGGCGTAAAAGAGCTGGGATACGTTTAGGAGTTGGCGTAATTCGGAAGAAGCTGGCAATCGTTCAGAGCAGAAGCGGTGGGAGAGCGGGGCCCCTTATGGTTTTCATCCTTGCCCCTTCCCCAGCGCTGCGGCTCAATTAGCGAAGCCAGCCCATCGCATGCGCGCCCTCTTCGACCAGCCACCCCCCCATCACTGACCCTCACAATACTACCGTTGGTTTTGACATACTCTGCGCATTCGTCTTTTATTTACTTAATAGCCCTTATAAGTTATTAGTGTAAATACTCTACTAATGCGCAAGAATTTTAACTATTGCCACCAAGACATAGACCCCTTTGCTCCGCGACTGGGACTTGTTGGTAGGGCGCCATCTGTGCGACAAAGAAAGGGCGCCCAATAACAGAGTTTGGGGTAGCTAGAATGCAGATCCGATACTGAAAACCCTGGGCGATGGTTGGGTGGAGATAGTAGGGGAGCGATGCCTCTGATTTGTCTCTCCCTTCCGGCATTGCGGGTCGCCAAGGTGCGCGCCCTTTCTTGCCAGGCAACAGTGTGCTCTCCGTTACCATTACGTCGTTCAAGCATCTGGCAACATTACTCAACAAGTTCTCTGGTATCTCAACGGCGTAACGCGCAAATGCCTAGCATTTGTTTATTATTCCTTAGATGCACATTATTCCCCACTATATAGTCATTATATCGGATTCACCAATAAGAGCTTCATAAAGCGATCCAGCAGCCTAGACAGATGGTCGGTACATACCAAAAACTTAGTATATAGGCTTATCCTAGAGAATAATGGTCGATCAATTCCGGGATTCGTTCTTCCGCTGTAAAGCCTTCAGTATTGGCTCGTCCAGAAACAGACCTTGTGGATAAATGCCACTGTTGATAGCCAGCTCAAGACTATCGAGTCTGGTATCAAAAGATTCAGATAAGAAGGGACTCATACTCATAAACCCACGTAGCGATGAAATGTCTGGCAGTACGTAGCAATCTATTTACGAATGTTTGCTTAACGTTAGACTACTAACTCATGGCACGAATGAAAAGCCAACGTTACTCTCAAAATCTTTGTACAAAGGAAGGCCGGAGCCAGTTTGAATAAGCCCTAGCTCCTCACCAGTTACTATTCTCACAGAGAGCTCTAGAATGACTTAACATATTCATATGCCACCCCAGTTAGCCTACTTTGGTCCGCTCCGGATTTCAGTAATAGTCGCACGACAAGTTCGTTCCTGTTAACCGCCGCCCAGTCTAGAGCGCTCCCTGTAGGTTCAAAGGCGTTAACATCTGCTCCATGCTCAAGTAATAGTCGCACGACAGGTTCGTTGCCGTTTATCGCCGCCTCCCGTAGCGCGGTCTCGCCGCTCCATCTCTTGGCGTTGACGTCCGCTCCGTGCTCAAGCAACAGTCGCACGATAGGTTCGTTGCCGTTTGTCGCCGCCTCCTGTAGCGCGGTCTCGCCGAATCTTCCACTGGCGTTGATGTCCACTCCGCGCTCAAGCAACAGCCGCACGAGAGATTCGTTGCCCTTTCTGGCCGCCCCCCCTAGCGTGGTTCTATTGTTGACGTCTGCTCCGTGCTGAAGCAACAGTCGCACGAGAGATTCGTTGCCCTTTCTGGCTGCCTCTTCTAGCGCGGTCTCGCCGTTCCATCCCTTGGCGTTGACGTCCGCTCCGTGCTCAAGCAACAGTCGCACGACAGGTTCGCTGCCCTTTATCGCCGCCTCCCGTAGCGGGGTTCCATTGTTGATGTCCACTCCGCGCTCAAGCAACAGCCGCACGAGAGATTCGTTGCCCTTTCTGGCCGCCCCCTCTAGCGTGGTTCTATTGTTGACGTCTGCTCCGTGCTGAAGCAACAGTCGCACGAGAGATTCGTTGCCCTTTCTGGCTGCCTCTTCTAGCGCGGTCGTGCCGTTCCATCCCTTGGCGTTGACGTCCGCTCCGTGCTCAAGCAACAGTCGCACGACAGGTTCGCTGCCCTTTATCGCCGCCCCCACTAGCGCCCATCCCTTGGCGTTGACGTCCGCTCCGTGCTCAAGCAACAGTCGCACGACAGGTTCGTTGCCGTTTATCGCCGCCTCCCGTAGCGCGGTCTCGCCGAATCTTCCCTTGGCGTTGACGTCCGCTCCGCGCTCAAGCAATAGTCGTACGGCACGCTCGTGGCCGTTTGCTGCCGCCCGTTGTAGGAGAGTCCCGCGCCGTGAGTTAACATTTAGCCCGTTTTCCAAAAGTAGCTGAGCCATATCTTCGTCGCCGGCTTCGGCCGCTAGTAAAAATACTAAATTTCTTTTACCCTTTGAGCTGGATATTGCTTCTCGAACAAGCAATTGCTTCAGCTTATTGCTTTCGGTTTTGGTCGCCACACGCAGTGGTGTTCGTCCGTTATAAGCCTTCGCGTCAAGGTCTGCTCCCTTCTCTAGTAACAACTTCGCTACGTCTTCGTGACCCTTAGAGACTGTAAGATGTAGCGCTGTTTCCCCCCGGTAAGATCTTGCACCGACATCTGAACCCTGCTGTAGTAGTATTTGCGCGACGGCAACATGTCCTTCTAAAGCGGAGATATGTAGCGCAGTATGGCCATCCTTGTTCTGAGTTGAAAGTTCAGCTCCTCTCTCTATAAGCAATTGCACGACGGCGGCCTGCCCCGAATACGCCGCGTCATGGAGTGCCGAATTGCCATAGGCGTCCCTTGTTTTATTATTGGCTCCAACATCGAGCAGCAATCGTACACATTCTAGGTTGCCTTTCTTTGCAGCAACATGGAGTGCTGTCTTTCCTTGGTCGGTTTTTGTCGTAATGTCAGTCTTACAGTTGATTAACAAGCGTAATATCGGCTCATTTCCCAACTCTGCAGCTATAAGTAAACTTGAAGCCTCCATCAATTGTTTACGCTCTAATTGCGCTTGGTTGCAGAACGTCTTGATCTCTTCCTCCTGCAACCTATTCCCAGACACAGTTTTCTCTCCATGGAAGGTGCGCATATGTTTTCGTAAATTATCTTTTCGCGACGCCCCCTTGAATTTACACCCAGAGACGTTGCAACGGAAGCGCATGGCGACGCTCTGATGTCTCGCGTTGTGTCGATTAAGGTCGTTCCTTAGCGCGAATCCTTTAGCGCACTCATTGCAGCGGTATGGTCTGGTATGGGTTTTATAGTGCCGGCTGCCAAGTATCTCTTAGTGCTAAGTATACTATGAAAACAATAGCAGGACTAACTTGAACTGTCCGCGCTTGGTGAAAGTCTCGGGACAACTATCACACTTAATGAGGCCGTTGCCGTTACTGCTTAGGTGATTTTTGAGCGGAGTTGTTGCACCGAAGTTCATAACTCCGAATTTGTCACAGGTAGTTGTGTTTCTTTGCAAAGGTTTCAGCAAGTATATGAACTTTTCAAGGACGAACAATGGTTTTATGAGCTACAGCCAGGATTACCAAAAATGCGACAATAAGCTGCACTAAGGCTAGCCTGCAGCCGTGGTGGACTGAGGGCAACATGGTAGTAGGGCGCAAGTATCAAGCGAGGAGGGCGCGCACCTTGGCGACCCGCAATAACGTGCCCGTGCGCGCAACGATCGGATTCGCGCAACGGTCGCCGAACAATATCTGAGCGATCTCAAAGATGAGGCTCTACAGCCACGTATAATAGCTATATTGTGATGGAAAAAAGAGCATAGGAATAACTAGGAGATACGTTATTGTTCTCTCTCTCTAAGAGAGATGTAAACTATATACTGAAGGAGCGCCGGAGATTTCTTCTTCCCACTCCGTATTCAAATTATCTTGGTATCAAATCAATGATCTCAGAGATGCTCGGAGCAATTAGCAAGGAGTATCCCCCGCACTGTTAACATCTCCCGTACACGGACCACCTATTAGTAGCCAATCAATAAGTAGAGACTTTCAACACCAAATCTGGATCGTAATATGAGCAATTTCTGTTTTGTAGGCAAAACAGGCCTTTTATAATATCGTTTGCACATGCAAAGATGCCTAGAGGTGTAGGGCCATCTAGCAACGATCCTGACCTCGTAAAATATACAAAGTATAGTAAAAAAGCTAGTATTTTACCTCTTCTACCGCAGGAGCTACTACCTAACTAGGAACCTCTCTATATTAATAATACACGTATTTTTAGAGACGCTTAGATACCTAAAGGTATTAATAGGGGTTCTCCTATTACTCTATTTAATCTATTTTTTGACGCCAACATCCTTAACTAAATTGCGTACTTTACGAATTAGTATACTAAATATATACGAGCTACCTCGCCCTCTACCTACTATAGGTAGAAACCAACGTCTCTAAGCAAGCTATATACGTACTTTATAATTGTAATATATATAGGCTTGTATAGAGAGCCGTCGCTAGAGGAGTATTAGATAAAGTTGCACGAATCCGCGCCTATATATAAAGTTAATAAGTATATAGTATAGACGCGCTAGGAGTAGCTAGATAGATTTCTATACTATATAGTAGTAGGCTAGTCCTTTAAGTCCCTATTTAGCCGCGTCTAGGACCTCTCTAAGTTACTCTATAAGTATACCTTTAGGTATTAGGCTACTAGTAAGTACCTCTACGTTAATAAGGCTATAGTAAGATTTACTAGATAGGCGAGTAAGATTATAATAATTAAGATAAAGCTAATGCCTAAGGGCTATAAGATTTAGTATTTAGCTAATAATAGAGTAATACTAAACTAGTTATTTTATACTAGAGGTACTAGCTAAGGGCCTATTAACTTACTATAAATTATAGGCTCGACTTTTACGCCTATAGAGTTAGTTCCAATTACTCTCGTACTTACTAAGGATACTACTAGCTACTATCTATTTCCGCTAAATCTCTATATTATTTAGGACGATAATCTATTTAATATAATACCTATACTTAAATACTTAAGATCCTAGGGCGTAGGGTACGCGGGCACTATTTAGACGACGAAGACTATAACTAAGAATAGATTTAAGGCTATAGTAGAGGTAGAGTTAATAGCTAAGGAGCTAGTAATTGCGCGTTAAGCGCGCTTAAAGCTATTAAAGAAGTACTTTAATGAGGATCTAGTATATCTTAAAACTTAGTTTATAGGTAAGTTAGCTTAGGGAGAGATATACTAGGCGCTCTTAGAGAGTAAGAAAGTACTAGAGGTAGTATAAAGAGATAATTAGGTCGTACTTTTTATAAGTACTATTACTGAACGTAAGTCTTACCCTTAATACTATACTAAGAATATACTAAGACTACTCTAACGATATTTACTACTTAGTAACTTATCTCGTATAGAGGCTCTATCGACGTAGTAAACTCTCTTAAAATAATAAAAAACTCTTTAAATCTACCTTTAGAGATAAGGCTATTAAGCTACTAGGGATCCTAGAGATAATTAACGACTATAATAAGTATAAGAGTAAGGTAGATTAATTTAATTAGTCGAGAAGCTACTATAGTATTTAGTAAGTTAAGAGGCGTATATAGAAGCCTCTATAGTACTTTTTACTAGATCTTACGCTTAATAACTACTATAGGCTTTCCTTATACTCCTCCTCCTATGCAGCTAAACGTAGCAGCTATAAGTAGTTTCTTTATAACCTTATTAAGTAATTATATAAGCGCGGCAGCTATCTTATACGAGGATCTAATAAGTAGGCGAGACTTAACGACGTTATTATTAGTAAGGAGAGTAAGTATATATCTATAAAGCTCTTCGTAGAGTCTTAGCCCTATACAGCCTACTTAGAAGGAGGACGTAAGAAGGATAATAGCCGGAAGCCTCTTAGTCACGTATCTAGCAATTCACGCTTATAATATAGCTCTCAGCGTGCTCCGCGTACATCTTTTGGCTGTAGGCTTTGCTGACTGCCTCTCTGTAGGCTAGAAGTTAGGCCTGAGTGCTAGTAGGAGCACCTCCAACGGCATCGAATAGTCAGCTCAGTCAACGTAAAAGCAAGCTCGAATATCACGTAGTCTTATCTCAAAACCAACAGAAATAAAGTCTCCATACAAACTTGTATACAAAGTTCATCAATCTCGGTGTTCTGCCAAGTTCGGAGAGATCCACCGATTGGTCAACATCAGGTGGCCCGTGTACGGGAGATGTTGACGGTGCGGGGGATATGCTCCGAGCTTTTAGTGCTTAGCCTTAGCTCTAAGCTCTATTTTCTTGCGACATACCCCCTAGTTAACCCTAAGGTGGCAAATAGGTATAGAGTGGCAAATGGGTATGGGGTACCCTCTACCCTGTGCGTTGATGTCGGCGCCCTTGTCGACCAGCAGCGTTACGATCTGCTCGTGCCCTCCACTCTAGTGTTTTCCACAGTTACCTCTGCACACCTGTCTCGCATATACGGAGGAAGCACAATCACGCAGGCAAAGCCCTCTTTGAGGATGCAAATGCCTGGGTTGCCTTATCGATCTTCACAAATATCCCACAGGACCCGAGCTTGAATAGCACGTACTTGATCATCAACGCGCTCGACGAATGCGTGGCCGACTTGCCGAAACTGTTAGACTTCGTCGTTCAGAAGTTGTCCGTACCAGGATCTGGGTCGACAGGCACGGCGACGCAGCAGATGCGGCAGAGAAAGCAGTCCAACATGACGCGGACATCTTCTCATCCGATGACTACGCGAATCGTATAGTATGCCGAGCACATCTACCGCACGTGCTGCGGTTGTCGAGAAATTGTAATCAGAGTACCATGTCCCATGAGAACGGTTGTGGATCGGGTGCATTTTGTATTGCTTGCTGTGTAGATGTCAAAGCCGGATCAATCAATAGAGAACGGCGTAAAGCTGCGCCCAGTCCAACCGAACTGCGAATAGCTTTCTTCTGAGCCCGTCTGCTGCTCTGCAGTGCGTTTCATTTCGCGCGATGTAGTGTGCAGTTTATGTACCCCTTCTCAGGCGCACTAGAACTGAATGCACATAATTCAGGACCGTGCGCGGCTTTCACACCCCCGTCCAATGACATTCGACCTCGCCAAAAGACCCGCTCCCGCGAATCCCCCTATCAGGTAACCACCTAACCTAAAAATGTTTATCAATCTTTTGGTCTTTCAGCTGTCAAGTGCGGCTGGGTTCTGGGGGTCATGCTTCAGCTCCTATTTGAATTCGTTGGCCCGAGAAGTGTCTGCTTTCTCGCATTTTCAGAGGCTGACCACGCCGCTCGATTGCGTCGGTCTTACTATGCGCCCCTTACGGGACTATTGTTCCATACCGTTTACCAACCAATCAAAGACACAGGAGAAAGGCAGGCAACATGTCGAGAATAGCATGCGTCTGGGCCGACCTGGGCGACGACTCCGCGGCGAATAAGTGGTACGAGGATACGCATATACCCAACGTAGTTGGCCAACTCGATACCATGGCACGCAATGCAGAGCAGGCGGGGGATAACATGTTCAAGGAAGTTGCCGGTATTGAGGGGACATATTTGACCGTGTATGATTTACCTAATGGAGATGATGCGAAAGATTTAGATGAGCAAGTACACCCCGAATTGGAGAAGTTGTCTGTGGGTGCGCGGTTAGAAACGCGGTGTTATATGGAGTATGCAAATTGGTTTGGGGAAGAATGGCGAGGTGGTATGTCTCCCAATTTATTGGACTGCGGCGGCGCTAACTGATGCGCGAATACAGATGCTCGCGATGTCCAAATGTGGATCGTAGTCCTCTGGCAACCCATCGATGCCGTTCACGACGACTTCGTCGAGTGGTTCCGAGATGAGTTCGTTCCTGGTATGCTCGAAAGCTCCGTACTCCTTCGCACACGCATCTTCAAACTCGAGAATGCTTCGCTGGTCAAAAACCAGAAACACGAACAACAAAATGCTGGCTCCATGTACCAGTACCTTACGTTATGGGAGTTTGATTGCGATGACCTGCCGTGGGAAATCTTGGTGTATCTAGGCAGCTCGGAGAGGTGGAGATACTATGTTGAAGGTGGACGTCTGGTATGTTGCAATGCGGCCGGGAACTTTGAGTATGGCCCGCTAATAGCGCATGATACAGAAATGGCAGATTAGCCAATATTTGGTGAACAGAGTCTATCCTGAGGACGAGAATGTGGACTCGCCTGCCGCAAAAAGAGCGAGCGCCATCTTGGACAGAGGGTTAAAGGGAGCGATCGACGACTTTGATGAAGAGAGTGAGTCTGATGATGGAGATGCGGTTGATGTAACTAGTTGGCAAACGGCCTGAAGGAGCTAACGGTGTGTCGCACGGTGAACCCTATGTGTCACACTGATGACTCGGATGAAGATAGTGTAATTCTCGTTCTCCTATGGACCGCCCATCATATCCTCAATCAGAATGGTATTCGGTATTCGGTTATTATTAATAGGTGCTACCAATAGAATTCAGTACCGATTGAGCCTGTTATACTCGGTACTGATAGCTATTTGGTACTGATAATGTTTGACACTAGGCCATATACTTCCTGTTGCTATATCAGCCTCACCGTCGCTATCGCTATTGCCAACATCTATCTTGATGTTGCTATGTTTGTGATCCAATGCTTCAACGCTCCAACTGCTCAATCATCTTTACTCCTAATTGTACCCTACTCCATGGTATTTGTCTTCGAGCGCCCGAGAAGACTCTCTCCGCCTCTGCCGACATAGCTGGCACTGGTAGTAAATCATACAAGTAGTCCACTTAGCGCGGGGCCACCTTGGATATTGTTCTTGGCATAAGTCTACTTTTGACTACCTACCTAGCATAGGATTAACCGAGGTCCTGAGCATGAGACCACAAGGTTAGTATGAGATAGTCGAAATGGGACTACTCGCTAGCGGTAAGTGAGACCACTGTCTGAATGATTGATACATATAACATTCACTTCAATTACAATGCTATGCCAAATCAGTGTCATCCTAGATGTTCTTGTGCGCACGCATATCCCCGTCCGACAGAGCACGACTTTGCCTTTCTCAGGTAAGCACCGAAAGTAAGCCACCCAATCGTTGGATCGTAATACTCTACCTGCTTTTGACGCTTAGCTCGATAAAGCAAGGCGACATGATACCTAACAGGGATATGCGCGCGTTCGAGAACATTTGGGATGACACTGATTTCGGATAGGAGGCTGCCATTGCACAGCGGCTCCCATCTCTACACTGCCAGCAGCGAAGAGGGAAAACTTATTATACGTCGGTGGTTCCGGTGGCTTACAGTGGCGGAACTCCGGGTGCGTCTTCAGGTCATCTGATGGTGGCGGGTTAAGCTGATTGAACTGTCCTGTACATGTCTGTCCATGCCACCAGCCTTTCTGGCTATGGTCTTTTGCTTGCATCGAGGGCAGTGCCTACGGCCTGTCCTATTTTCTTCTATATTTCGGGTTTTGGGCACTAGCTGGTGAACCACACTACTGTATCACAAAAGCCTCAAAGTGGCCTTTCGTATATTTCGTTGAAGAGCGCAACTCATTGTAACAAGATATGAGCTTCGATTGCGAGTATGATAATTAAATGAGTAGAAATAAAGATTCTTTGATGCTGTTGAGAAATCACGGTATATGCAAATTCGCTATAGAAAACGTCTGACGGGAGCAACATTGATCAGAGGTGCCAAGGTAAGATTGTAGAAGTGTTTAGAAATCGGCGCTTGAACTTACAACCTGCTGCAAGTTGAGGTGCCAACTAAGAGTGCGGCTTGGTTGAGTTAGGTCGTTGAAGTGAAGTGGTGAGGCTAAAGGTAGCCATGCAAAGGGAGTTGCTATTACTGAGTGTGTGCATTATATGCACAACACTATCTGCGATAGTATAATCTGTACCTAGTATCATCTAGTGAAGAATACATTCCTTGCTACCACCTCCCTCATGATCCGAGAGGAATTTTAGCTTAACTGCATTCATATTGTTGTCGTGAGGCGTCATGGCTACACCTCGAAATGTGGCATTCACATAACTAGCCATAGAGTTGGGATCTTTCGATTTCCTACTTGGCCTCATCCATCCATGGTGGGTCTTGCAAGCTTGAGACTCAGAAGATCGGGTATTTTGTATCTTTGTTGCGCAATGCTGTAGCAGGGGACGAAGCGTACCCATGCACCCGGCGATGATACCAGCACCAGCTTCATAACCCGACCATTTCGTTATGTTTATTGCGCTTACTTAGATAATGTCAGTATAGCGAAGTCAAGCTATGAAGATAACTTACTAAAAAAGTTTTCGAACTGCACCAGTCCATCGATATATTGGAAGCGAATCAAAGAGCACACACTGCCACTGTTGAGAAGTTAGTTGTGATTGTCGGATAATAGACTACATCCGGAAAGGATCACTCACCAGGCACCTATGGTGAGGATAAATCCTGTAACCACTTTAGTGCGAGTGCCCATTATAGATTTCCAAAGGATGAAGATAGGAAGGGTCGCAAATATGAAGTCCGTCAGTGTCGTCAGGGATGCTTGTTGATATCCGAAAAACAGGTCCAGTGCACGAGGGGCACATTGAGACTGTAACTGCTTGATAATCGCGTACTTGGCAGGCGCGCCACATCTTAGAAGTACATAAAATAATGTCGCGACCGAGGAGATGATGTTGATGGCAACGGTAACATAAATCACCCAGCGCTGCCAGTCCTCCACAATAACACGCACTAAGAAGATCCCAAGGGAGATTTTGAGCGACATGATGGTTATCAGGTATGTGGATTCGGCCAACAGTTTCAACTACACACAGTCAGCAGTTTATTTGCATTGCATGAAGTAATGGGTACCTGGGTCAGGTATATAATGTCGTCCACGCTCGATATGGTCGTTCCAGCACCATTTGCAATCAGGGCGAATAAAGCTGCACAGAAGACAGTGTAAAACACCTATATTAAGTAAGTAGGTTCTCACTATGAAAAATATATCTCCATGAGGATTACCCCTGCAGCAATCATGGCAGCGTCATCCCAGCCAAACCCAGAGAAGATAATTGTGCGCGTGTAGAGCCTGAGTGGAATAAAGGTCCATGCAAAGACCAAGAAAACAATAGGATGGTTGGCTAATATCTGCACTGAGTTCTCATAAGAACCGTTGTTTTGTGAGACCATTGTGGTTTTGCCTACGTTAGGAAGACAAAGATGCGCGAATTTGGACCAAAAGTCCCGCTGCTACCCAGGTGGGAACCACGGCAGTTATGAGTGCGAGCAAATAGTGCAGCCTGCCAAGTGACTGTGAGATGAGTTGAAGAGACAGCATCGTTCCTGGCTTGCGCATCATCGCGTCCCTTGTCATGCATGCCAATCGCAATCGGTATCCAAGTGCAGATCTTATGACAGTTGACAGATGTAGATTTGCTTTTATTACCGCATATGTGCCACATTTGGGTTGGGGTTACGGGTTGTGAACGGATGATCGAGTGTGGAGTGACTGAAAAGGGGAAACTTTATTGACCGTCGCCGAAATGAGACACCCGAAAAGCGAGCGGAAGCTGCGGCTGCGGATCCGTTGTCGGCTCGAGTACCCGGGTCCACCAGGCGTTCGCCAACAACTATTAGGGCTGCATGATGCATACTAAAAGGAGCATCAATGTGCTATGACTTGTGGGCAGGCGGCTCAATGTGTACGATCATAGGTTGATCGATAGCCACAAATAAAGTATAATGTATTTGATAAGCGGGTTATTGATACAAGCGAGTCATGCACCCCACGAGCCTTCTACACACCTTAATTTAAACATTAGGTGCTGAGACTTGGGACCTCTCTGGTCCAAATTCCAAGAGGGACAGACGAAGCCTTGCAGCAGTCCTCGTTGTACAAGTCAACTCTTTAGACAAATGTGCGGCCTTGATATACGCCACTATAACCTTCAACAAGCTCATTCATCTGGTGGAAACCCATCTGGGCTAGCTGTGCGTCTTTGATCAATTGCAAGCCCTGATGATTGTCCACTTGAAGCTTCACATCAATGATGCCCCATTATATGCACTATCCATAACACCCGCACGTATGAGTGCTCCGGAGCGGAACAATAAGCTACGGACTAAGATCGCTCATGAAATCAGTAAGCATGCTCACAAGGTCAATCATTTCAAAGAGGTAAGAACTTTAGGATACGTCAATGTACTTGCTAGGACCATTGTTATCTGCTGTGGGTGATCGCTGGGTACCGTCGTTGTTAAGACTAACAATTCAGCAGCGGCCCTGCTCGACTTTGAACTTGTTTGGAATGGAATTCCGGCCGCTTATGCCGTTCTCCGTTATGCGTTGTCTAAATTGATAGTACCGGGCGATAACCATGCCATTATACGCTTGAGGGTAAGGTCGATACTACATGGCTGAGTTTGGTGCTCGGCTGAGAGCAATTGTGTGTGCGTCGGCGTAACGGTGCCTTTCAAAAGTCCTTGCCCCCTCGCCCGGGAATAAGCTACCTGCGCCACAATCTCAAATTGAATTTTTTCGCCTGTCTCTCACATAATCCCTCCCTTCCTTATACTCGTTCCTACCTTGTAACTCAATGATCTTCTGAATATGTACAGGAATTCGCTCAATCCAAGCCTGGATCCTATCTTTAGGCAAGTCTTTCTAATACCTCTCATAAGTTTAAGTTACCTAAACTCTATTCTTTAGTATTTCTTTCTTTATAGTAGCTCACTTCAACTAAGCCTAATATAGTTTAATAGCATTTAAGTTAGGTAAGTTCCCTATCTAAAGAAGCCTCTTAACCTTATATTAGTTATATATATATTATTAAATATAGTACTTATAAGCTAGTACCTTATCTTTATAGATAATTATTCTTAGATATTTAACTATATACTCTTTAGTAAAAGGGAATAACTTAGTAAGGAGAATAATTAACTAGTAATAATACTAGCTAATTCCTAGGCCTTTAGCTTATACTAGCTTCCTATAAGATGCGTTCTACTTCTATTTAGAATATAGGCCTATATTATAATCCTAGGCTAGTAAATAGGTAAGGGTTAAGTTAGGGTTGGGTTAGATCCGCACGGACGAAAAAACTAAAACTAAAACCATTACGTCTTAATAACTTACTTAATACTAGAGATATATTAATGTAAATTTAATATAAGATATATCTATATATAAAGAATAATATATTAAAATCTTAGAGAATTTTATCTCCGCTAGTAGCTATTATTGAAATCTTTATAGGTTTTACTTTAATAAATAATTATAAAATATAGGGTTAACGTATATAGAAATTTCTAAAAATTTTATAGATTAATCTTTATATATAGATACACCTTATATTAAATTTGCATCAATATATCTCTAGTATTAAGTAAGTTATTAAGAAGTAATAGTTTTGGTTTTAGTTTTTTCATCCGTACGGATCTAACCCAACCCCAACCCAACCCTTACCTATTTACTAGCCTATTAATAATAATTCTACTCTACTAAACGTATTAGCTTCTATATAATAGTAATAAATATAATATAAGTTATATAATATACTTAGTAATTAGTACTTAGTAGTACTTAGTTAATACTAAGTACTAAGAATACTATAATAGAGCTTCTATAAAGAGACTCTATACTATATAACGTAGGTAGTAATATACTAAGCGCCTAAGGAGGACTAGCGCTACGCTTATATATAAAGGTTACTCCTCTTATAAAGATAGTTTAGTAAGTATTATTCTATTAATTAACCCTCTATTATAATCTAAATAAGGACCTAGACCCTATACTAACTAGGTATTAGATAGATGTATAGGATAAGGTAATAGGTTACGTAAGTAATTAAATATAAGTAATTATATTTAAGCGATTATATTTAAGCGATTATAATTAAGCGATTATATTTAAGTAATTAATATTAATCGACCTAGTATATATATAATAAAGGGTAATAAGCTCCTATAGCTTATTATATTAAACTTAACTTAGTCTATTAAGTAACTTACTATTAACCTTACTTTATCTTTAAGAACTAAACCCTACTTTACTAATATATAGTTAGTATATTAGTAAGACTTCTAATACTTTTAATACCTCTATAATAAGTAACGCGTTAATAGATTCAACCTAGTAGGTAGGCCTAACCTATACTATAACCTCTAAGGTCGCTAAGCTAGACCTCTATTATAGAGACTAAAATAAGCTTAAGTTATAATTACTTTAATTTAACGTCTACTTCTAGATAGATAGTAATATAGATTTAGTATAAGAGGCGTTCTATATACTAAGCTCTATAGTACTTAGCGTAGCTCCTTCCTATATAATAGGGACTCTCTATAGTTATACTTACTAGACTTATATACTAATATATAACTATATATATTATACCCTATATACTATCTTACCCCCTAATAGTTAGTAGCTTAGCTCTAATAATCTAAGGATTATTAAATCTAAAGAGTATACTACTACTACCTAGCCTCGCGTACTATAGATAGTATAATAAGCTAAAGTATACTAATAGTATATATTAATACCTACTAAGGGAAACCCTTTTAGTATAGAAGAATATATTATATTTTAGCTTAGGGCTATAATACTAAAAATACTATAGATTACTTATTTTTAGGTCCTTTATTTTAGGTTCTTAATACTTTATTTACCTAAAATTCTAGACTAGGTAACTATAATAATAAAATATTATTACTAGCTATAACGCTACTACTATAATAGCTCGCGTAGTAGCTATAACTCTATTACTTAAGGTAACTATAATAATAAACGTTATTATACTATTATAAGTAAGCTATACTAACTAACTAATTAACGACTATTTCTTTTAAATACTAGACTATATTATAACTTAATATTATATTACTATACTAGCTACGCTAACTAAGGAATAATTAGCGTAACTCTAATACCTAACTAAAGAGAAGGGTAACCCTACTAGTAAATTAAGGGCCCTAGATACTATAAGTAGCTAAGCTAGCGTAGAACTAAATAAATTAGATACTATCTATACTCCTTTTAGAATATTAGTATAATCTCCTAAAGATCTCTATACTAACTTAAGTTATAGTATAGTAGCTTATATTATTTTTAGGAGACTAGATTAAGTATTACTAATTCTTAATATTATAAATAACTACTATTATTAGAGTAGTAGTTAAGCTTTACGATCTACAATTAGTAGAAGAGTTAGTATAGAAAAGATACCTAAGTAATAAAGTATTACTAGAACTAGGTTATTTATACTACTAGTCTTTTACTATAGATAAAGTAATAGTAAAAGTAGTAGTAAAATAAGTAGTTACTACTTTTAAAGTAGACCTACTACTATTAATAATATACTAGTTATATAGATACTAGTTAGATAGTCTACTATAGGAAACTACCTAAGTTTACTAGTACTATCTATAATATCTAAACTAAAATAAGGCCTAACTATACGCCTATAAAGCCTATAGAAGTAGATATATAGTAGAGAATTAATAATAATTAGTAAGTTATACTAATAAAGCCTTTAGAATACTATAGAATTACTTTAGTATTTCTTAATTAAACTAACGCTAAGTAAACTAGGGATAGTACTAAAAGTAGCCTTAATATAAGCTACTAATAATATTAATCTAGAATAGTAGTACTATTAGTTAAGATTCTAAAGTACTAACCTACCCTAGTCCTAGCGTCCCTAGTCCTAGTAATAGAGTAACCTTTAAGAGCCCCTTTAAAAGCCCTATATTATAAAGACTTATTTCTACCTTCTACCTTAGACTAAGCTTAAAATCTTTTAATATAATAGAACTTAAAATAAGTATATAAGAAATAAGCTTATAATAGTACTATAGATAATATACTATATATAGTATATAGTAATATAAAAGTATTAGGGAAGAAGTACTCTATAGTTACTATCTCCCCTTAGTATTACTACTATAGATAATATAAGAGTAGATATTATAAGGCTAGATATTATAAGGTAGATATTATAAGGACGACTATTATTTAGATATACTAAGCTCCCTAAAGTTTTCTTAATTCTAAGTAAAGATAATATAGTAATAGTAATAGCTTTAGACCTAGTATTACTTAGTATAAGGTTTTTAAAATTAAGAGGATAAGGACTAAGCTTAGTATAAAGGATTTAACGCTAGCTACCTATCTACGCAGTATAGTAATATAATACTAATATTAATATAGTAAGATATCTAATAGGAGTAGTAGGTAAACGCCTAATCTAAGGCCCTAAAGAAAGAATATATATAGTACTAGAAAGCTTAATAATAGTAGAAAGAATAACTATATACTTAGATACTAGTAGACTATAAATAGATAAGTTTTAAGGAAAGTTTAAAATTATATAGGCTACCCTAGATATATAAAACTACTATAGTAGAGATATTAGAGAAAGTATAGTAAGAATAAATAAAACCCTACTCGTAGTTCTTTAAGCTATAAAATAAGACTAAACTACTCTATAACTAGCGCTATAGGTAGTACTACTTACTATAGTACTACTTACTATAGTACTACTTACTATAGTACTAGTCGCTACCCCTATAGCGTACCTATAAGTAACTATCCTACTACTATAAACGTAGGTACTAGCGTAGCCTATATAGATACTACTAGCGTATACTAGGTATAGTATATAAAGTAAGAATAGTAGTTAAATAGTTTTATATTACTTATAGGAGTAGCCTTAATCTTAATAATCTCTATAATCTTACTTAGTACTTTAACTTTAATACTTAGTACCTTAATTTTAATACCCTCTATAAACTTACTTAATACTATTATAAGAAATAACTCTACTAGGTATATATATAAGATTCTCTCTATAGCTACTCCTTTAACTAGTATAGTAGTAATAGTAGTAGTAAAATAAATAGTACTATACCTAACTATTAATACTACTAGTATAGCTAGGCCCTTCTCTAGCTCTAACTAAGAAAGTAACTTTCCTATACTAAAGCTATTATCTACCTATATACGCTATAATAAGATAATAGTAGAAATATAAAAGGTATACTAGTAGTAATACGCGAAGATATTAACTACTAGCGTAGCTAATAGTACCTTATAAAAATAAGCTACTATACTAAATACCCTAATAACTAGTAATATACCTACTAGCTTACCTATAATTAGTATAGCTAATAATATATACTAACTAAATACTAATATAGTTATATTAGTAGTAAATATTTTAGTAGCTACTAGTATTTTAGTAGCTAGTACCTTAGTATCTAATATACTAGTAGCTAGTACCTTAGTAGCTAGTACCTTAGTAGCTAGTACCTTAGTAGCTAGTACCTTAGTAGCTAGTACCTTAGTACTAAGCGTTTTAATAACTAGTATTCTAGTAGCTAGTATTTTAATAACTATAGTTATAATTAAGTATTACCCTAGTATAATACTATACTATCCCTCTAGCTTACGCTATACTAACTCCTTTTATAATAGTATAACTACTCCTAGCTTAATTACCTATTAAAAATATAGTATTATAAGACTATAGAGATAGATATAAATCTATAGTACTAACTACTATAGAAATTAAGGCTAAATATAAGTAAGCTAAGATAATAGGAGGTAGAGATTTTTATTTTAACGTAAAGGACGTTAGTTTCTTTAACCTAAGCCTAAGAATAGTTAATAATAATAGAGTTTATATATATTAAGGTAAGATAATATATAAGTATATCTATAGCTTCTTAGAAGTAGTAAAAGCTATAACTATAATTCTACTAGACTATATTATTCGCGTATATCTCTAGAAATACCTAGAGATAGATATATTAGTATAGTACTAATACTAGCTTCTAAAAGGTAGTAAATAATTTATAATAGTAGGTAAAGGACTAGAGAACTAGACTAAGCTACTTATAGATAAGTTTATAAGGCCTAAGTTAGAAGTAGGATAAGAGCTTATAGCTATAAAGTTTACTATATAGGATTTAGTTACTAGTAAGTTAATTACGTTATTTATAGTAATAGTAGCGTAGAATCTATAAGAATAGGGTTATATAGACCTAGCTTATAATAAGAGATTCTAGATAGATTATATCTATAGTAAGCTAGATATAAATATTAAGCTCGTAATAGCTAACCTAATTAATAACCCTATAATATAATATAATAAATTTATCTAACTACTTAAAGCCTAAGCTAAGGTACTAAAGGAGTAGGCGCCTAAAGGTTAGTACTAACCCTATACTAGATAAGGATAGAGATAGTATTAATATTCTAGTTAGTAATCTACTAGCTATTAAGCTAGTAGTATACTAACTAATATATATCGACTACTATACTATCCTTATAATACGTTAAATTTCTAGTTATAGCTAAATCTAAGACCTAATAACTACTAGTAAGGATGCTTAAATATCCTACTATAGGGTTATATTTCTATATAGCTAGATAAAGGAATTAGGTAATAAAATACCTAAGGATAGTATATTTTATAGTATAACTAATAATAGTAGGGATAATATATATAGTAGTAAAATTAATACCTTTAGTACTAAAATAGAAATATACCTTAGTAATATAGTAGAGGACTACTATAATAGCGCTAACGCCTATAAGGTAGTTTTATTATTTCTAAAGAGTATCCCTAAAACGCTAATACCTATACTAATAATAGTAAAATAAGCTATTTTATTAACTAGTAGTAATCTATACTAATAGAAGGATATAATAGTAGAGATAAATAAGACTTAGTATACTATAGTAATAAATATAATAGTAATAGGTATAAGGATACTCGCGATATACTCCTAGTATAGGAGCTAATACTACTATATATACTATACTATAATATAGATAGTACTAACTTAGTATACTTTATTAGATTAGTAACTAGTAAACTATCTTTTATAGGATATAAAGATATAACTAAGGAGTATATACTACGAACCTACTCTCTATATATAGAATTATTTATATTAAAGAATAAGTTATATAATTATTTACAAGATACTAGCTACTTTACTAGTATAGTAGAGGCTATAGATTAACTAAAAAACTACTAGGCCTTATACTATATATAAGTAAGCCCCCTAGCGATAGTAACTATACGGCTCTCTTAGGAGATAGCGTAGCTACTAAGCTAGATACTATATAGTATAAGGCTAATATACCTTTAATTTAAGTCTTTAGTATTTAAACTAATTTTCCTCCTAGCGTTCTAGTTTATATAGATATCTATACTATAGAATTAAAATTAAAACTTCTAGATAACCTATTCTTACCTATAATTTACTCTTATAAACCTACTATAATAGATTAACTATTCTTATTTATACTAGTACGTATATAAATAATATATTTATTACGCCCTATATAAGAAACTATACTAAGATAGTATAGATAGTATTACCTAAAGATAGTAGTTAAACTTAATATAGACGGCCCTAATATTATAGTTATACCTAATACTAGCGTATTAGTTATACTTACTAACTAAGATTTTCTAAAGTAATATATACTAAATATATAAATAATAGCGATAGAGAAACTAATAATACTATATAGTATTAGGGATATACTATATTAATATAATACTTATACTAAAAGTACTATATACCTATATAGTTAGACTAGTAATAGTAAAGAAGTATTTATAGCTATATAAGTTAAACTATAAATAGTATAAAACCTTAAAGTAGGTCTTCTACTAGGTATAGATATACTAGGCCCTAAAGATGTAGTTATAGATATTAGTAAGTAAGGTATAATCCTACTATATTACTAAAATATCTATATCTTAGTTATAGCTACGCTAAAGCTAAAGTAACTAGCGCCTATATATAAAATCCTAGTAAAAGGATAGATAGTACTACCCCTTAATTAGTAGTATTTATCCTAATATAACCTACTAAGCCCCTACTAATAGTGTATAATCTTGAATTCTACCTATACTATACGCTAATACTTTATATAGTAGTATACTTAACTATTATAAACTTAAATACTAAAATAATACTATACTATAATAATATAAATAAGCTAGTTATTATATAAAACTCTATACTACTTAGATATACTTATCTAGTAGATATAGACGCTTACTTTTAAGTCTATAAGTTACTAGCGCTAGTAGTAGCTATACCTAGTATAGTAGGATTTAAAAATAAAATAAAGCTACTAAGTAGTATCTACTTATATAGTATACTATACTTAGTAAATATAGTAAAACTAGCTCTACTCTATAATAGCTTCTTAGCTCTCTTTTTAGACTAGTAATCTACTATTAATATAAGTAAAGACTACTATATAAGAATTCTACTAATCCTAGGTTAGAAAATATTAAACTTAATATCTAACTATATAACCTTATACTAGAGGAGTAATAGCTTATAGATAAGCTCTTTAACTAGCTTTACGTTAATAGTAAGATAAACTAAAGTATAGAAAGTACCTATTTTAGATACCTAGTTTTTATAGTCTAGAAATTAGTTATAGATAAAGATAGTAATATTATATAGAAAGGAAGGCTAGTTATTAATCTCTATACTCTAAATAAAGTAATACTTAAAGACTCCTACCTACTATAAAAATAGGTAGATATTATTTAAGATATTTAAGGCTCTATATATATAAGTATTATTAATAGCGTATTATTTTTCTATTAATAGCTTATTACTAAAGAAGATTAATATAAGTTTATTATTAATAGCTACTAGGGCTAGGAGTACCTTTATATTACTATTATAGGATATATTAACTCTATATAGTATATATAGTACTAAATAGAGGATATTATACGCGACTTTTATAAGTTTATATAGGTCTATATAGACGATTTTATTATCTATTTATTAAGCCTAGAAGAGTATAAGGAGTACTTCTAATAAGTATTTAAGCTACTAGATAGACTTTATTTCTTACTTAACCTAAGTAAATATTATATTAGCTACCTATCTACTATAATCCTAGGATAAAAGGTAAATATATTAGGTATAGTAATAACTAAAGAAAGAATAGTAGTAATAAATTAGATATAATTCCTAACTAATATATCTAAGCTAGAGACTTATATTAGAGCTATTAGCTATCTATATAATAAAGTCCTATATTTTACGTAGCTATTAGTACTATTATAGGACCTTAAGATAGAACTTATATATAAAGCCCTAGGGGTAAGTACTAAAGAAAGGAATTTAGAGATTATATTTATATTAAACTATATATAGATATAACTATAGCTTTTTACGCTATATAGATAGTACTTATATATAATATAAAGCTATACTATACTAATCTAAAGCGACTATTATACCTAGAAATAGACGCGTTAAAGAAATAAGGAATTAGTATTTTTATATACTATATATAAGGCGATTTAGACCTAGTTCTAGAAAATATACTAGCTCTACTAGGTTTTAAAGGTATAGTAAATAGTCCTATAGTTTAGTTAAAGAAAGTTAAGGACTTCCTAGATAGGTTAATCTAACTTATTCTTTTCCTTTTAAAGTAACTATTACTAGTAGAGATAAACTACTACTCTATAGAGCTTAAGATATCTATAGTTATTTAGGTAGTAAAGAAGCTATACTATATAATCTCTTTATCTCGTATAATATATATATTTATAGATTATAGTATAGTTATAGTAATTACTTAATAAAAGTATCTTACTTCTAGCTCCTTAGATAAGCTAAATATTAGACTCGTCTAATATACCTAATACTTATAGATATTCCTAAACTTAATAGTTAAGTATAGACTAGGTCGTATATACTTTATACTAGATTACCTAAGCTAACTATAAGAGTAAGTAGTATAGAAAGACCTAATAATAAATATTCTTAATAACTTAGAATACTAATATTATAATAACTTATACCTAATTATAAGCTTAATAATAAACCTAGTACTAGTAAAAATAATAATATTAGATTAAAAACTTACTATAAACGTAGACTAATATAGTATATTCTAGTCCTCTAAATACGTTAGTAAACCTATATACGCGTTTAATATATTACTAGTAGCTCTTAATAATAACTTTAAAAATAAGCTTATAATAGTATATAAAGATAACCTATACTAGAAGTAAATATTAGATATACTTATAGATAATCTAGAGGAGGGAAACGCTAACTAGCCTATAGTTAGTACTAATAATACTAATACTACTCTATACTAGCTTAGAGGTATTAATTTTATCTATAGAAATAATATACTCTATTTTATTAATAGTATTAATAGTATAGAGCGTTTATATATACTAAAAGTACTAATAAAAGAGATATTTAAAATAGTATATAATAACTATTTCTACTAAGGTTTCTATAGAGTATATTAATATATAAACTTATCTATATTTATCTACTACCTTATAAAATACTTAAAATATATACGCTACTACTTAGTATACCTATAAAATTATATAGAAAGATATTAACTATATAGTATAATAGAACTAATATAATCCCTAGGTATACCTTTTTATACTATTACTATAGACCTAGTTACTATACTACTAGTAAGTAAGAATAGAAATAATATACTTATAATAGTAACCTATAAGTAGATAAAGTATATCCTACTAATTCCTAGTAAGACTAATTAGTCTACTATAGAATAGGGAGCTACGCTAATAGAAGCCTTAATAGTATATAAGTAGAGTATACTAAAAGTAGTTATATTAGATTAAGACTAATATTTTCTTAGTAAACTTTAGTAAGCTATATTTAAAAAGACTATAATAAAATACCTTATATTAATAGTATAGTACCTATAGACTAATAGGTAGTCTAAATAAATAAATTAAACTATAGAAATTATATTATAATATTTCTATATAGCTAATATAGATATAGACTAGGAAGTAGTATTACCTTATATATAGTTTTTACTTAATACTACTAAAAGCGCTACTACTAGTATATTACTACTAGAGTAACTTATAGGTTTTAACCTATAAGACCTACTACTAGCTCTAATAGATATACCTAAATATAATTTCTAAGCTCTATACTAGTAATACTATAATATAGTAAAGGAAGTACTAGCTTTTATAGTAGTTAATATAAAATACTAAGATAATATAAACTATAAGCTACTATACCTAAATATTAGTAACTAGGTTATCCTCTAACTATATTATAGATACTAAGTATACGGATATTTAAACTAAAAGCTAGATACCTAGCGATTATTACTATTAAAGGTTATAGGTAAAATTAGTAATAATATCTACTACCTTAACCTCCTAGATAATATAAAGATATATCTAGTAGTCTTAGTATCCTAACTTAAACTACTACCTAAAGGAATAGACTCTTTCTAAAGGATATTTAAATTATACTAAGAACTTATTAATACTATAGATAAGGAATTTCTACTCTATAAAATTAAGTAACTTTTAGAATATAAGATAGATAAAAAGATAGGCTAGTAATAGTACTTAGTTAGATAGAAAGGATAGAGATTAATCTATAACTAATAGTACTATAAAGAAGACCTAACTAGTATAAAAGACCTTATAAAGGAGTATAATAATAACTACTCTAAAACCTTATAGGAAAAGTAAGATAAGGATAATATTAGGCGTAAAAATTAAAAGTAATATTATTAAGCTATACTAAAGGTAATAAAAATAGTATAAGTACTAGATAGCTAAATATAAAATATAGATAGGTTACCTATAACTAGAGAATACTCTCCTACTAATAAGGATACTTATAGTATAAGTACTAGGATAAGGTAAAAACTCTTATAAGTTAAAATACTAGAGCTAAAAGCTATACTAATTGTTATAAAAATAGAGCTTAGAGTAAATAGCCGAGCGCTAAAAGCTTAGAGCAAATAGTTGAGCGCTAAAAGCTCGGAGTAAAATGCTCCTTGCCGAACGCTCTAAGTATCCCGAGGACTATTAATTGGATACATAGATAGTAAGAATACGGAGTAGGAAGAAGTAGTCTCCGGCGCTCCTTTAGTATATAGTTTAGCTCTCTCTTAGAGAGAAACAATAATGACTTATCTCCTAGTTATTCCTAAGCTCGTTTTTTCACCATACTAATACTATCTATATAGGAGTTATAACTTTATAATATATTTTAATTTACTATCTAAACTACTAAATAGTATAGTATTTATATAACTAATACTTTATACTTAAGTAAGGGAGTAAACTATATTTTTCCTATATTATTTTATAAGTCTTTATTTTTCTTTCTTATACTCTATACTCTATATCTATTTTCTTTAGTACTATAGATAATATATAATAGCGTAAAAAACCTAATAAAAACTTAATTAATAGCTTAACTATATAAAGACTAGTAACTATACCTACCTTTACCTATACCTAAATCCTATACTCTTACTACTCTCTTACTATAAGATAGTAAATACTCTCTTACCTAAACGCGATATAAATACTATTACTTAAATATAACCTAAATATTTTAAACCCTATATATACTCTTAACTATATAATCTTTTATATACTCTAATTATATAATACCTACGCTATTTTAAATCCTACTCTACTAAATAAAGTGTAATTAGTAAATATAGAAGGAGATATAACTACCCCTCTACTAATAATAGAAGCTACTATAGAAAAATAGTAGTAGGCTATATTAGTATAACTACCTAAGACCTTACTAAACGTAACGTTAAACGTAACTCTAAATCTAAGATTATATAAATTAGTATAGCTATATTTACTAACCCTACCTATACTAGAATAACTTATAGAGGTAGGAAGACAACTATAGTAGCTAGGCATAGCTTAGGAACTAAGACTATATACTAGTAAGAAATTAGTAGATAGGCTATCTATATTTACTAAATAAAGATATTAAGTAATACTAGTACTAAGTAATATAAACTTATATACTTTTAGTTTTTTACTATAAAGAATAATTAACTATATAGAGAGAGTAGACTTACGCTAATAAGAGGAGTACTTAGTAGAAGTTATAAACCTACGCTAGTAATAGGAAATATTAGAAGTACTAGAAGTCGAGAATACGCGTAAACTAGATACCTAGATAGTAGACATTATAGCTTAAACTAAATAATAATAAATAATTATAAAAGATATATTAATATAGTATATATTAATAGGACTAGAGAAGGCTAAGGATACCTAGTATATAAAGCTTATATATTAGTTAAATTATAAACGCTAGTAGTAAATAAAAGTAGATATTTTAATATAGATAATAATAGAAATACGCTAGTAATAAGGGTTAATAGTAAACACTATAGTTTAAATAATAGAAAGGGCTAAGAATATAGAAGAATTAATAAAAGCCTATAAAAATAAAGAAATATACTAATAACTTAGTAAAGTAGTATAAAAACTTATATAGACTATAGAATTTATAACTAAGGCTATATAATATATAGCTTTATAAGTTATAATCTTAAGAGAATAGTATAATAAAAGTAGCTAGAGATTCTTACTATAGCTACTAAATACTTATATATTATAAGAAGTACGCTAACTACTATAAGTAATAGTAGATAAGGTACTAAAAGAAGTTAGAGTAGAGGTAGAAAATATATTAGAATAGACTCTCCTAATATATAATATACCTACTAGCTTATTTAGTATAATACTATAATATAGAGTACTAAAAGATTATAGTATAGTATAGAATAAGCTAATAAAAGCCTAGAAGGAAGAAGTTAAAATAAACCTATAAGGATAGATATAGTAATAAATATATTACTAGCTAGATAAGTATACGTAAGCGCCTACCTAATATACTACGCTATAACTATAAAGTATCGCGGAAACTATATCTAAAATAGTATATAGGATACTACTATATTAGACTTCTAAGTCGACCCTAGGTATAGGGTCCTCTATAAAAATACTAGGTATATCCTCTATAAAAGTACTAAAGCCTAGTACTAGTATAAGAGGACTAAAGAATAGTATTTTAGATAAAAATATAGTATAAATACTTAAATAACGTATTATTAGATAAGCGCGTAAGAATTAAGATAATAATTAAGATAGTAATCGAGATAGGTATACGCGCACGTACGCTACTAGCGCTACTAGCTAAGCGAGCTAAACTAAACTATACTATACTAGCTTAACTATAGGTATCCCTCTAATAGGAGAGCTATAATTAATTAACGCGCTAGCTTAATAAAAGGGAGACCCTAGGGTATAAGCTAAATTAAGGAGCTCTCTAGAGTATATTAGGAGTAGTAGAAAGGGTAGATAAGAGAGGGTAGAGATTAATTAATTAATTACTCTACGATTATTATAATTAATTATTATATACTTTGTATATATTAGTAATACTAATTAAACCCCCTTAAATCTAATAATTAAGAGTCTTACTACCTTAACTAAATTAAGCTAAACTAATAACTAAAATTAAATTACAATAGCCTATTAAGTATAACGCGATCCTATAGTAATGCTAAGGAATAATACTAACTATACGGCCTAGTTAATATAGCTATAATCTAGATATATAGTCTATAAAATCTAGGATAAGATTAATCTAGCTATAACTACTAAACTTATCGAAGAGCTAGAAATTATTAGCTCTCTAGTAATTACTAATTATACGCTAACCTCTAATATTTAGGAACTATTATATTAATCTAAACTATTAATAGTAGGTCTTAAAGCTTTTAAGGAGGATCTTAAATACTATAAGACTCTCTCTAAGTAGTATTAAATTAATTTATATATATATAATAAGGAGTAGACGAGCTTATAGTAAATTATAGTCTTTATCTAATTATTAGTTATACTATATCTACTATATATATACTATCTACTAGATTAGTTACTATAATAGTAGCTTACTAACCTTAAATAAACTATTAGTATTAATATATAATTAGAGAGAGAGTAAGCTTAAAAGTACTATATCTACTTACTTAAACTAATAAGGAGTATATTAAATTAGGAAACCTAGCTAACTAAGTATAACTAAGCTACTACTAATATAGAAGCTTATAAAGTAGTAGAGGTATTAGATATTAAAGTAGTTATAAAAGACTTCCTCTTAGTAGTTAATAAGATTACCCCTATATAGTCTATAAACTTTTAAGATTATAGTTAATTTAAAGATTATATAACCTATAAGAAGATAATAAAATAATTCTAAGAATACTTAATAGTAAATTATCCTCTTAAATTAGGGAAAAATAGAGCTACTTTTATAGTTAATAATACCTTATTAGATCTTCCTACTAGTAGTAAAACTACCTAGAGTAGGACTAGGGATATCTTTCCTATAGAATATAATCTACTACTAAACTATAGTAGACTTTAGTTAAACCTAAACTAGGGTAGACTCTAGTATAAAAATTAACCTAGCTAAGAGATTAATAATATATAATTAACTAGGCTAACTATAGTAGAGGAAAAATACCCTACTTATAGTAAATTCTATAACCTAAGAGAATACTATTATATTAATCTAGATATAGCCCCTCTATATTAGAATCTAAATAAGACTCTATAAGAGCTTATTAACTATAAACGTAAAAATAATATTATATTTTAAGGATTAATTAGAGGATAGTCTAAACTTCACTTTAGGTAATTACTAACCCTAATACCTAGCGATTAAGAATAAATCTATAGTAGAAGAATATTAAGTATTAAAGGAACTTTTATAACTATATCCTTTTAAACTATAATAAATAACTATAATAAATATCTACTATAGGATTTATTTATCTTTAATTTAGGTACAACCTACTATATTATAAATAACCCTAATTATATCTATAACTATTACCTACCTACTTAAGAAGACTATATCTAGGCTAGTAATTTAAAGATATAGGTAAAGGGATATAGATCTATTAATCTAATATTAAAGAACTAATCTAAGGTAAATTAATTAGCTTTATATAATATAGCTATATACCTAGATATCTACTATAACCTAGTCTTATTCTAATTACTCTAATAGAGAGGAATATAGTAGAATACCTAATTAGAACTTATAACCCTAAATAAACTAGATAGATAGATAATTAGAAATCTTACTAAGATTTATAGCTAATAGGTACTTAAGTTTTATCTATTATAAGAAGTAATATATTATATATATAAACCTAGGTTAATTAGAGTAACTATACTTATATAGTATAAGAGACTTAGCTACCTAGGACTAGTAGCTATTAAGTACCTTATCTAGTAAACTTAAGGGGTATATATAAAAGGAGTAACTACTATTAAATATAACTCCTATAGTAAAGCTAAGATAAGATATTAAATTAGTCGTATACTATAAGTTAGCTATAAAGGACTAGGAGAAAGAATCTTAATCGACTTCTACTTATTTAAAGTATAGAGCTTTAATAAGGAAAAGAGCTAGATACTAGTTACTAAGAAATCTCTAAACTATAGTAGGACTTCTACTTTATAGATAACTAATTAGTAAAGTTAATTATTAAGATACTAGAGATACTTATTATCTTCTTAAAGAACTAGTATAATATATTAGTTAAAGTAATTAAGGCTAATAATAAGATTATAATAGTAAAACTAGAAGTTTAGTATTACCTAAGTTTACGAGGTATTATAGTAGAACTCTTAGCCCTAGATATGTAAGCTTAAAATAGAGGAGTAGAGCGTACTAGAGGTATTAATAAGGAAAAATTACGTATAATATAGCTTAATATAAATCTACCTTAGGAACTCTAGCTAGAGATTACTAGAACTAGAGTATACCTTTATAACTAAATACTAAGTTACTTAAATAACTAGAAAACGCTATATAAGACCTTCTTTATAGGAGTAGCTTATAATTAAGGAATTATAGTATTACTAAGGAAGCCTAATTTAGCTTATTTAAAAGCCTATAGGTATAAAGCGTTTATAATAACTAATAATACTTACTATAGTAAATTAAGACTCTAGTAGCTAGACCTAAAGGCCTAGATTAGATACCTCATTAGATACTAGTTATTAAATATCTACTAGATATAGGTACTATCTATAGCTAAGGTAATAAGTACTTAAGATATTATCTTTAATAAGTATATAATCTTTAATAGTAAAATAGAGGACCTAATAGATAATCTAATATATTAAATACTAAAAGAGATTACTACTTATATAAGAATAATTAAGCTTCTAATACTAGGTTATTAGCTAGAAATAGAGTCTTTCTATAAGGATAATACTAATCTAGATATATTAATAAATAAAGTAGACCTACTAGGCTACTATTAAGGAAGGAAGATTAGGGATTAGTACCTAACTCTACTACTATCTCTACTACTAGTAGTACTCCTAGCTTACTTAATAACTAGAGGACTAGTACTATATAAGTTATCTAAAATTAGCTTAGAATAATCAACTACTATAATAAAAACCTATAATAACTAAGAATTATCTAAAACTATTCTAGAGGTAGTAGTCTTTATAGTAGGTACCTAGGTAGGAAATATTAGGTAATATAGAGAAGAGTTAATAGATAAAGTAAAGATAAAAAGAATACTTACTAGAGGCTTAAAGCTCTATTATAGTTAACTCTTACCTCTACTAATATATCGAATAAACCTAGATAACTATCTAATAGGTAAGCTATTTAAAGAAGCTAAATATACTTATATAATAAGCTACTAGAAGATAAGATTATAGACTAAAGTACTAGCTAACCTAATTAAATAAATAGGTTAATAGATACTTAATTATATATAGGTTTATACCTATAAATTAGATAAATACTACTAGTTTATTAAATATAAAGCCTAACTAGTAGTATATAGAGATTAGTAAAGAAACGTTATATTATAAGATACCTATACTATAATACTAGCTAGCTACTCCTTCTAGATACTTATAGTAATTATAGCTAAATACGATCTTAAACTAAAATAGTATAACGTAACTAATACTTTTATCTATACTATAATAGATCGAGAGATCTATATAAAGATACTAAAGGGATACTAGAAGAAAGGAATAATCCTTTAAGTCTAAAAGACTCTATATAGACTACGTATTTTACCTCTACTATAGTAGAAAGAGTTTACTTTAATACTAAAGTCTCTTAGTTTTTAAGTAGTACCCTATAAGCTATACTATATAGTAAAAGATAGTATTATTATCTTCTTCTATATAGATAATATTATTATAGCCTATAATAAAAAGAAGACTAAAGAAGTAGAAAAGTAATTAACCTCTTAAGAGAGAAGTATACTATTACTAAAGGAGTAGATCTCTAATAGTTCCTTAGTATAGAGATTATCTAGAAAAGAGAGTAATACCTTATCTAGCTCCTATAGACTATATATATTAATAAGATATATTAGCTCGCTAATAAACAGATATCTACTATAATACTCTAATAGCTACTTCTAAGCTCTAGCCTTATACTAGCCTAGTAACGCTATCTAAGATTAATAAGTAGTAGCGTAAAATTAGCTTACTCTATTTACTATAGTAACTACTAGACCTAATATAGTATTTATAACGTTATAATTAGCTTAATTCCTTATCAACCTAAATATTATATACTAAGAAGCTACTAACTAAGTACTTATATATCTCTTAAGTATAAGATAGAGAGTACTCTAACTTAGAGGAGGTAATTTACTCTAGATAGCTAGTAATACCTCCTTTACTAATAATACCCTAGATAGAAAAAGCTCCTAAGAATATATAATTAAACTATTTAATAGTCTTATTATATAGAAAGCTAATAAATAAGATACTATTACTACCTTAATAACTAAAGCTAAATTACTAGCTCTATCTTAAGTAGCTAAAGAAGCTATCTTTATATTATAATTACTAGATAAGCTAAAGGTTAAACTACTAATAAACTATATTACTATCTAGTATAATAATACTTAAATAATCTAGCTTATTATAGAAGAACTAGCTAAACTTTAAACTAAACTAAGGCACGTTAATATTTATAACTACTAGCTAAGGTAAGAGGTATTAGCTAGTTAAATTAAAGTAGTATATACTCTATTAATAGAGATAATAACTAATAGATTTACTAAAGTACTCCTAAGAAATAAGTAGGAGAGTTTCTTAAACTAACTTAGACTAGTAGAAGTATAGGAATACTAAATTATATATAAAGTACCTCTTAATAAAATTTAAGCTTACTTAAACGATCTCTTACTTACCTAATAGTTCTAGCTTACTAAAGAGTTATTAAGCTAAAGGGGTATATTAGATAAGTGCGTAAGAATTAAGATAATAATTAAAATAGTAATCGAGATAGGTACGCGCGCACGTATACTACTAGCGCTACTAGCTAAGTAAGCTAAACTAAACCGCGCTATACTAGCTTAACTATAGGTATCCCTCTAATAGGAGAGCTGTAATTAATTAACGCGCTAGCTTAATAAAAGGGAGACCCTAAGGTATAAGCTAAATTAAAGAGCTCTCTAGAGTATATTAGGAGTAGTAGAAAGGGTAGATAAGAGAGAGTAGAGATTAATTAATTAATTACTCTATAATTATTATAATTAATTATTATATACTTTATATATATTAGTAATACTAATTAAACTCCTTTAAATCTAATATATATATAGTACTATATATTAGTTATACTTAATCTACTCTTAGAGGATATCTAATACTCTTAAGTAATATATTAGAGTAAATAGCTCTAGATAAAATATAATATCCCTATCCTATTAATAGCTCGCGCCTTAATACTAACTAATATCTACGCGAAAGTATAGTTTTATACTATAAGTTATATAACTAGCGTATAGGCGCTTATTAGATCTAAAGTCCCTAGTTATCTAGAATACTTAAAATCTATAAGTATACTTATAGTAATAGATTTTACCCTACTAGAAATAGATATATACCTCTACCTATAAGTAGGAAAGAGAGTAGATACTAATAGTACTATTATTAATAAGGATAGTAAGAAAGTAGATATACTATTATCCCTTAGGATAAAGAAATAGTAGAATAACTTTTTTAGCTAAACTAGTATATAGATAATAGGAGGATCTTTCTTTTATATAGAATTTATACTAGACTAAGTAATAATCCCTAAAAGATACTTAATAAATACTATTATAGAGATTACTAATAACTTAGACGCCTATATAGTCCTAGATAGATTAAAAATAGGTATATAAGGAAAACTATTAGTAAACCTAACCTTACTATAGTATTAGTATATAGGTGACCTACTAAAATAAACCTAATTAGTATAGATAAAATAACTTCTAAAGATAACTAGAAAGTTAAAAGAGATATATTAGATTAATTTTTATATTAAATATTTTAAGAATACTTTTAATATAACTAATATAGGTATCTAGACCTAAGTTTTAGGTATTATAGCTAAGATTAGGAAACTAAGATAATATAGATTTAGTATAAGAGGCGTTCTATACGCTAAGCTCTATAGTACTTAGCGTAGCTCCCTCCTATATAATAGGGACCCTCTATAGTTTATACTCGGTAGACTATATATCGATATATAACTATACTACTCGTGCTATATATACTATCTTACCCCCTAATAGTTAGTAGCTTAGCTCTAACGATCTAAGGATTATTAAATCTAAAGAGTACGCTACTACTACCTAGCTTCGCGCACTATAGATAGCGTGATAAGCTAAAGTATACTAATAGTATATATTAATACCTACTAAGGGAAACCCTTTTAGCGTAGAAGACTATATTATATTTTAGCTTAGGGCTATAATACTAAAAATAATATAGATTACTTATTTTTAGTTTCTTCACTTTAGGTTCTTAATACTTTATTTACCTAGGAACCTAGACTAGGCAACTATAATAATAAAACGTTATTACTAGCTACTATACTACTACTATAATAGCTCGCGTAGTAGCTATAATCCTATTACTTAAGGTAACTATAATAATAAAACGTTATTACGCTATTACTAGTAAGCTATATTAACTAGCTAATTAACGACTATTTCTTTTAAATATAGTACTATACTATAACTTGATATTATATTACTAACTACGCTAACTAGGAATATTTAGTATAACTCTAGATACCTAACTAAAGAGAAGGGTAACCCTACTAATAGGGCCCTAGATACTATAAGTAGCTAAGCTAGCGTAGAACTAAATAAATTAGATACCGTCTATACCCCTTTTAGGATATTAGTATAACCTCCTAAAGATCCTATACTAACTTAAGTTATAGTATAGTAGCTTATATTATTTTTAGGAGACTAGATTAAGTATTACTAATTCTTAATATTAGAAATAACTACTATTATTAGAGTAGTAGTCGAACTTTACAATCTACTATTAGTAGAAGAGTTAGCGTAGAAAAGACGCCTAAGTAACGAAGTATTACTAGAACTAGGTTATCTATACTACTAGTTATTTATAGTAGATAAAGTAATAGTAAAAGTAGTAGTAAAATAAGTAGTCGCTACTTTTAAAGTAGACCTACTACTATTAACAATATACTAGTTATATAGACGCTAGTTAGATAGTCTACTATAAGGAAACTACCTAAGTTTACTAGTACTATCTATAATATCTAAACTAAAATAAGGCCTAACTATACGCCTATAAAGCCTATAGAGGTAGATATATAGTAGAGAATTAATAATAATTAGTAAGTTATACTAATAAAGCCTTTAGAATACTATAGAATTACTTTAGCATTTCTTAATTAAACTAGCGCTAAGTAAACTAGGGATAGCGCTAAAAGCGGCCTTAATATAAGCTACTAACGATATCGACCTAGAATATATAGTACTATTAGTTAAGGTTCTAGGGCGCTAACCTACCCTAGTCCTAGCGTCCCTAGTCCTAGTAATAGAGTAACCTCTAAGAGCCCCTTTAAAAGCCCTATATTATAAAGACTTATTACTACCCTCTACCTTAGACTAAGCTCGAAACCTTTTAATATAATAGAACTTAAAATAAGTATATAAGAGATAAGCTTATAATAGTACTATAGATAATAGCTATATATAGTATATAGTAACGTAAAAGTATTAGGAGAAGAAGTACTCTATAGTTACTATCTCCCTTAGTATTACTACTATAGATAATATAAGGTTAGATATTATAAGGCTAGATATTATAAGGTTATATATTATAAGGAAACTATTATTTAGATATACTAAGCTCCCTAAAGTTTTCTTAATCCTAAGTAAAGATAATATAGTAATAGTAATAGCCTTAGACCTAGTATTACTTAGTATAAGGTTTTTAAAATTAAGAGGATAAGGACTAAGCTTAGTATAAAGGATTTAACGCTAGCTACCTATCTACGCGTAGTAATATAATACTAATATTAATATAGTAAGATATCTAATAGGAGTAGTAGGTAAACGCCTAATCTAAGGCCCTAAAGAAAGAATATATATAGTACTAGAAAGCTTAGTAATAGTAGAAAGAATACTATATACTTAGATACTAGTAGACTATAAATAGATAAGTTTTAAGGAAAGTTTAAAATTATATAGGCTACCCTAGATAGTAAAACTACTATAGTAGAGATATTAGAGAAAGTATAGTAAGAATAAAGAAACTCTACTCGTAGTTCTTTAGGCTATAAAATAAGACCTAACTACTCTATAACTAGTACTATAAGTAGTATACTTACTATAGTACTAGTTACTACCTCTATAGTGTACTATAAGTAACCTTCCTACTACTATAAACGTAGGTACTAGTATAGCCTATATAGATACTACTAGTATATACTAGGTATAGCGTATAGAGCGAAAATAGTAGTTAAATAGTTTTATATTACCTATAGGAGTAGCCTTAATCTTACTAACCTCTATAATCTTAATAACCTCTATAATCTTACTTAGGCCTTAACTTTAATATTAGTACTATAATCTTAATAGCTATAGTAGACTTACTTAGTACCTTATAAGAGACTACTCTACTAGGTATATACGTAAGGTTCTCTCTATAGCTACCCTTTAACTAGTATAGTAGTAATAGTAGTAGTAAAATAAGTAGCGCTATACCTAACTATTAATACTACTAGTATAGCTAGGCCCTCCTCTAGCTCTAACTAAGAAAGTAACTTTCCTATACTAAAGCTATTATCTACCTATATACGCTATAATAAGCTAGTAGTAGAGATATAAAAGGTATACTAGTAGTAATACGCGAAGATATTAACTACTAGTATAGCTAATAGTACCTTATAAAAATAAGCTACTATACTAAATACTCTAATAACTAGTAATATACCTACTAGCTTACCTATAACTAGCGTAGCTAATAATATATACTAACTAAATACTAGTATAGTTATATTAGTAGTAAATATTTTAGTAGCTACTAATATTTTAGTAGCTAGCGCCTTAGTAGCTAATATACTAGTAGCTAGTACCTTAGTAGCTAGTACCTTAGTAGCTAGTATTCTAGTAGCTAGCGTTTTAATAACTATAATTATAACTAAGCGTTACTCTAGTATAATACTATACTATCCCTCTAGCTTATACTACGCTAACTCCTTTTATAATAGCGTAACTACTCCTAGCTTAATTACCTATTAAAAATATAGTATTATAAGACTATAGAGATAGATATAAGTCTATAGTACTAACTACTATAGAAATTAAGGCTAAATATAAGTAAGCTAAGATAATAGGAGGTAGAGACTTTTATTTCAAGTAAAGGATATTAGTTTCTTTAACCTAAACCTAAGAATAGTTATAATAATAGAGTTTATATATATTAAGGTAAGATAATATATAAGTATATCTATAGTTTCTTAGAAGTAGTAAAAGCCGCGACTATAATACTACTAGACTATATTATTCGCGTATATCTCTAGAAATACTTAGAGATAGATATATTAGTATAGTACTAATACTAGCTTCTAAAAGGTAGTAAATAATTTATAATAGTAGGTAAAGGCTAGAGAACTAGACTAAACTACTTATAGATAAGTTTATAAGACTAAAGTTAGAAGTAGGATAAGAGCTCGCGGCTATAAAGTTTACTATATAGGATTTAGTTACTAGTAAGTTAATTATTATTTATAGTAATAGTAGCGCGAAATCTATAAGAATAGGGTTATATAGACCTAGCTCGCGATAAGAGGTTCTAGATAGATTATATCTATAGTAAGCTAGATATAAATATTAAGCTCGTAATAGCTAACCTAACTAATAACCCTATAATATAATATAATAAGTTTATCTAATTACTTAAAGCCTAAGCTAAGGTACTAAAGGAGTAGGTACCTAAAGGTTAGTACTAACCCTATACTAGATAAGGATAGGATAGCGTTAATATTCTAGTTAGTAACCTACTAGCTATTAAGCTAGTAGCGTACTAACTAATATATATAACTACTATACTAACCTTATAATACGTTAAATTTCTAGTTATAGCTAAATCTAAGACCTAATAACTACTAGTAAGGACGCTTAAACTCCTACTATAGGGTTATATTTCTACGTAGCTAGATAGGGGAATTAGGTAATAAAACGCTAAGGATAGTATTTTATAGTATAACTAATAATAGTAGGGATAATATATATAGTAGTAAAATTAATACCCTAGTACTAGAATAGAAATATACCTTAGTACTAAAATAGAAATATACCTTAATAACGTAGAGGAGGACTACTATAGTAGCGCTAACGCCTATAAGGTAGTTTTATTATTTCTAAAGAATATATCTAAAACGCTAACCCTATACTAATAATAGTAAACTAAGCTACTTTATTAACTAGTAGTAATCTATACTAATAGAAGGGTATAATAGTAGAGATAAATAAGATATTAACCTAGCGTACTATAGTAAGGAATACGATAATAATAAGTATAAGGATACTCGCGATATACTCCTAATATAAGAGCTAAGCTACTACGTATACTATACTATAAGTAGATAGTACTAACCTAGTATAGTTTATTAGAATAGTAACTAGTAAACTATCTTTTATAGGATATAAAGATATAACTAAGAGTATACGCTATAATATACTCTATATACGTAGAATTATTTATATTAAAGAATAAGTTATATAACTATTTACAAGATACTAGCTACTTTACTAGGTAGCTAAGGCTATAGATTAACTAAAAAACTACTAGGCCTTATACTATATATAAGTAAGCCCCCTAGCGATAGCAACTACGCGGCTCCCTTAGGAGATAGCGTAGCTACTAAGCTAGATACTATATAGTATAAAGCTAATATACCTTTAATTTAAGTTTTTAGTATTTAAACTAAATTTCCTCCTAGTATTCTAGTTTATATAGATATCTAAGCTATAGAATTATAATTAAAGCTTCTAGATAACCTATCTTTACCTATAATTTACTCTTATAAACCTACTATAGTAGATTAACTATTCTTATTTATACTATATATATACTAGTAATATACTTTTACGCCCTATATAAGATTAGATATACTAGGATAGTATAGATAGTATTACCTAAGGATAGTAGTTAAACTTAATATAGATAGCCCTAATATTATAGTTATACCTAATACTAGCGTATTAGTTATACTTATTAACTAAGATTTTCTAAAGTAATATACGCTAGATATATAAATAATAGTAATAGAGAAACTAATAATACTACGCGTATTAGGGAAGTAGTATATTAATCGATACTTATACTAAAAGTACTATATACCTACGTAGTTAGACTAGTAATAGTAAAGAAGTATTTATAGCTATATAAGTTAAACTATAAATAGTATAAAACCTTAAAGTAGGTCTCCTACTAGGTATAGATATACTAGGCCCTAAAGACGTAGTTATAGATATTAGTAAGTAAGGTATAATCCTACTATATTACTAAAATATCTATATCCTAGTTATAGCTACGCTAAAGCTAAAGTAACTAGCGCCTATATATAAAATCCTAGTAAAAGGATAGATAGTACTACCCCTTAATTAGTAGTATTCGTCCTAATACAACCTACTAAGCCCCTACTAATAGAGTATAATCTTAAATTCTACCTATACTATACGCTAATACTTTACGTAGTAGTATACTTAGCTATTATAGACTTAAATACTAAAATAATACTATACTATAATAATATAAATAAGCTAGTTATTATATAAAACTCTATACTACTTAGATATACTTATCTAGTAGATATAGACGCTTACTTTTAAGTCTATAAGTTACTAGCGCTAGTAGTAGCTATACCTAGTATAGTAGGATTTAAAAATAAAATAAAGCTACTAAGTAGTATCTACTTATATAGTACGCTATACTTAGTAAATATAGTAAAACTAGCTCTACTCTATAATAGTTTCCTAGCCCTCTTTTTAGACTAATAATCTACTATTAATATAAGTAAAGACTACTATATAAGAATCCTACTAATCCTAGGTTAGGAGAATATTAAACTTAATATCTAACTATATAACCTTATACTAGAGGAATAATAGCTTATAGATAAGCTCTTTAACTAGCTCTACGTTAATAGTAAAATAAGCTAGAGTATATAAGGTACCTATTTTAGATACCTAGTCTTTATAGTCTAGAAAATAGTTATAGATAAAGATAGTAATATTACGTAGAAAGGAAGGCTAGTTATTAATCTCTACGCTCTAAATAAAGTAGTACTTAAGGACTCTTACCTACTATAAAAATAGGCTAATATTATTTAAGATATTTAAGGCTCTATATATATAAGTATTATTAATAGTATATTATTTTTCTACTAGTAGCTTATTACTAAGGAAGATAGATATAAGTTTACTATTAATAGCTATTAGGGTTAGGAGTATCTTTACGTTATAGTAATAGGATACTTAACTTAATATAATATATATAGCTAGATAGAAGATATTATACGCGAGTTCCGAACTTTATATAAGTCTATATTAATAATTTTATTATTTATTTATTAAGCCTAGAAGAGTATAAAGACTACTCTATAGAGTATTTAAATTACTAGATAGGCTCTATTTCTTACTTAACCTAGCTAAATACTATATTAGATACCTATCTACTATAATCCTAGGATAGAAAGTAGATACGCTAGGTATAGTAACTACTAATAAGAGAATAGTAGTAATAAATTAAATATAGTTCCCTACTAACGTCTAAGCTAGAAACCTATATTAGAGTAGTTAGCTATTTATATAATAAAGTCCTATATTTCGCGTAGCTATTAGTACTATTATAGGACCTTAAGATAGAACTTATACGTAAAGCCCTAGGTAGTAAGTACTAAAGGAAGGAGTTTAGGGATTATATTTATATTAAACTATATATAGATATAACTATAGCTTTTTACCTATATAGATAGTACTTATGCGTAATATAAAGCTATACTACCTAATCTAAAATAACTATTATACCTAGAAATAAACGCGTTAAAGAAATAGGGAATTAGTATTTTTATATACTACGTATAAGGCGATTTAGACCTAGTTCTAGAAAACGTACTAGCTCTACTAGGTTTTAAAGGTATAGTGAATAGCCCTATAGTCTAGTTAAAGAAAGTTAAAGATTTCCTAGATAGGTTAATTCAACCTATTCTTTTCCTTTCTAAGTAACTATTAGTAGTAGAGATAAACTACTACTCTATAGAGCTTAAGATATCTACTATTATTTAGGTAGTAAAGAAACTATACTATACTATAGCTTTATCGCGTATAATATATATATTTATAGATTATAGTATAGTTATAGTAATTACTTAATAGAAGTATCTTACTTCTAGCTCCTTAGACAAGCTAAATATTAGACTCGTCTAATACGCCTAGTACTTATAGATATTCCTAAACTTAATAGTTAAGTATAGACTAGGTGTATATACTTCGTACTAGACTACCTAAGCTAACTATAAGGGTAAGTAGTATAGAAGGACTTAATAATAAATATACTTAACGACCTAAAATACTAGTACTATAGTAGCTCGCGCGAAGTAATAGAGATAATAATATTAGCTTAAAAGCTCGCTATAGAAGTAGAACTATATAGTATATTCTAGTCCTCTGAATATGTTAGTAGACTAATATACGTATTCAACGCTTACTAGTTACTCTTAATAATAATTTCAAAGATAAGCTTGCGATAGTATATAAAGAAGACCTATACTAGAAGTAAATATTAGATATACTCGTAGATAACCTAGAGGATAGAGACGCTAACCAGCTTATAGCTAGCGCAATAACGCTAATATTACACTATACTAGCTTAGAGGTATTAATTTCATTTATAGAAATAATATACTCTATTTTATTAATAGTATTAAGTATAGAACGCTTATATATACTAAAAGCGCTAATAAAAGAGGTGTTTAAAATAGTATATAATAACTATTTCTATTAAGGTTTCTATAGGATATATTAATATATAAACTTATTAATATTTATACGCTATCTTATAAAATACTTAAAAAAGTATATATACTACTACTTAGTATACCTTTAGAACTATATAGAGAGGTATTAACTATATAGCGTAATAGAACTAATATAATCCTAGGTATACCTTTTTATACTATTACTATAGACCTAGTTACTACACTACTAGTAAGTAAAAATAGAAACAACGTACTTATAATAGTAACCTATAAGTAGATAAAGCGTATCCTACTAATCCTAGTAAGACTAATTAGTCTACTATAGAATAGGAGCTACGCTAATAGAAGCCTTAATAGCGTATAAGTAGGGTATACTAAAAGTAGTTATATTAGATTAAGACTAATATTTCCTTAGCAAACTTTAGTAAGCTATATTTAAAAAAACTGCAATAAAATACCTTATATTAATAGTATAGTACCTATAGACTAATAGGTAGTCTAAACGAATAAATTAAACTATAGAGATTATATTATAATATTTCTATATAGCTAATATAGACGTAGACTAGGAAGTAGCGTTACCTTATATATAGTTTTCGCTTAATACCGCTAAAAGCGCTACTACTAGTATATTACTATTAGAGTAACTTATAGGTTTCAATCTATAAGACCTACTACTAGCTCTAATAGATATACCTAAACGCGACTTTTAAGCTCTACACTAGTAATACTATAATATAGTAAAGGAAGTGCTAGCTTTTATAGTAGTTAATATAAAATACTAATACGATATAAACTATAAGCCGCTACGCCTAAATATTAGTAACTAGGTTATACTCTATCTATATTATAGATATTAGGTATATAGATATTTAAATAGAAAACTTAATACCTAATAGTTATTACTACTTAAAGTTATAGGTAAAATTAGTAATAATACCTACTACCTTAACCTACTAGAGAATATAAAAATATACCCTATAGTATTAGTATTATAACTTAAACTACTACCTAAGGGTATAGATCCTTTTAACTATATATTTAAGTTACGCTAAGAACCTATCAATACTATAGATAAGGAATTTCTACTCTATAAAATTAAGTAACTCCTAGGATAAAAGATAGATAAGAAGATAGGCTAATAATAGTACTTAGTTAGATAGAAAGGATAGGGATTAATCTATAACTAATAGTACTATAAAGAAGACCTTACTAGCGTAAAAGACCTTATAAAGGAGTATAATAATAACTACCCTAAAACCTTATAAGAAAAGTAAGATAAGGACGATGTTAGGCGTAAAAAGTAGAAATAACGCTAATAGGCTATACTAACTATAAAAGAAGCGGCGTAGAACCTAGATAGCTCCCTAATAATATATAAGAATATTACGCCTATTCCTAACTAAGCGCCTCCTACTAATAACAACGCTTATAGCGTAAGTACTAGGATAAGATAAAAACTTCTATAAGTTAAAATACTAGGGCGGCTAGCCCTACCTATAGAGAATCTATAACTTTATAATAACTATTTTTTCTATACAATTAAGTAATATAGCGTTTATATAATAAATACCTAATAACTTAGTAATTTAAGTAAACTCTATTTCTTTTCTTAAAATCTTTTCCTTTATATAATTTATACCTTATATACTATTCTACCTACGCTATAGATAATATACAATAGTATAAAAACCCTAATAAAAACACGATTAATAACCTAACTATATAAAATTAATAACTATACCTACCTCTATACGAGTTTTTACGCTCTTACTACTCTCTTACTATAAGACGTAAATACTCTCTTACCTAAACGCGACGTAAACGCTCTCTTACTTAAACGCGACCTAAGTATTTAAAATCCTATATAACCCTATATAAGCTTTTCAACTATACGATTTCTTTATATACTTTAATTATATAATACCTACGCTATTTTAAACCCTACTCTACTAAATGAGGCGTAATTAATAAATATACTAAGGAAATGCAACTACCTCTCCGCTAACGATAGAAACTACTATAAGAAAATAATAGCAAGCTATATTAGCGCAACTAGCTAAAACTTTACTAAACGCAACTTATTTACTAACCCCGCCTACACTAGAATAACTTATAGAGGTAGGAAGGCTACTATAGTAGCTAGATATAGCTTAGGAACTAAGACTATATACTAGCAAGAAATTAGTAGATAGACTATCTATATTTACTAAAAAAGGATACTAATTAATACTAGCCCTAAGTAATATAAATCTACGCGACCTTAGTTTTCTACTATAGAAAGTAATTAAATATATAAATATAAACTTATACTAGTAGGGAGGAGGTTTAGTAGAAATAGTAGACGTATACTAGTAATAAATAATAGACTCTTTAGCTTAAACTAAATAGTAGGAAGCTATTATAAAGGACGCTTTAATATAGTATATATTAATAGAGTTAGAAAAGACTAAGGATATATAGCGTATAAAGCTCGCGTATTAGCTAAACTATAAATACTAATAATAAGCTAAGATAGATAATTTAATATAGACTATAGAAATATACTAGTAATACGCGATAATAGTAGATAAGGTAATATAAATAATGAAAAGTGCTAAGAATATAGAAGAATTAATAAAAGCCTATAAAAATAAGGAAATACGCTAGTAACTTAGTAAAGTAGCGTAAAAGCTCGTATAGACTATAGAATTTATAACTAAGGCTATACGATATATAGCTTTATAAGTTATAACCCTAAGAGAATAGTATAACGAAAGTAGCTAAAGATTCTTACTATAGCTACTAAATACCTATATATTATAAGAAGTACGCTAACTACTATAAGTAATAATAGATAAGGTACTAAAAGAAGTTAGAGTAGAGGTAGAAAACGCGTTAGAATAGACTCTCCTAATATATAACGCACCTACTAGCTTATTTAGTACGACGCTATAATATATAGCGCTAAAAGACTATAGTATAGTATAGGATAAGCTAATAAAAGCCTAGAAGGAGGAAGTTGAAATAAACCTATAAGGATAGATATAGTAATAACTATAGTATAAGCTAGATAAGTACACGCAAGTACCTACCTAATATACTATACTATAACTATAAAATATCGCGGAAATAATATCTAAAGTAGTATATAGGATACTACTATATTAGACTTCTAAGTTAACTCTAGGTATAGGATCCTCCGCGAAAGTACTAAAGCCTAGCGCTAGTATAAGAGGACTAAAGAATAGTATTTTAGATAAAAATATAGAATAGATACTTAAGTAATAAAAGCGATACTATATATTAGTTATACTATACCCGCTCTTAGTGGATATACAACGCTCCTAAGCAACGTACTAGAGTAAATAGCTATAGATAAAATATAATATCCCTATTCTATTAATAGTGCGCGTACTAATACTAACTAACGTCTATATAAAGGTATAGTTCTACGCTATAAAATACGTAACTAGCGTATAGGCACTTATTAGATCTAAAGTATCTAGTTGTCTAGAATATTCGAAATTAGTAAGTATACTTATAGTAATAGATTTTACGCTACTAGAGATAGATATATACCTCTATCTATAAGTAGGTAAGGGAATAAACGTAGAAGGTACTATTATTAATAAGGATAGTAAGAAAGTAGAAATACTATTATTACTTAGAATAAGGAAATAGTAAAACGATTTTTTTAGCTAAACTACCGTATAGATAATAGGGGAAACTTTCTATCGTATAGAGTTTATACTAAGCTAGGTAGTAATACTAGGAGGCCTAACTATTACTAAGATCGCTAATAATCTAGACGCCTATATAGTACTAGAAGGATTAAAGATAGGTATAAGATATAAACCTATTATAAACCTAATACTACTTAGACGATAATATATAGGTAACCTACTAAAGTAAACTAAACTAGTATAGATAACTACTATAAATTAAAAGTCTAAAGAGAACTAGCTTATTGATTTCTATATCAAGCGTTTTAAGGATGCGTTTAATACTACTAACGCTTGTATTCGCGTATAAGTCTAAGGTATTATAGAATAAATAAATAACTTAGAAGTCCTAGAGGACCTTTTTAACCTAGAGTTATTATAGCTTTTACTAAGTAACTTAAAAAGATAGTTATAGGATAGTTCTATCTTAGGACTATTAAACAATATTAGCTATTAAGTAAACCTACTTATTAGACTTAACGAAAATATAGTAGTAGTTTACACTAGGCTAGTACTATCTCGCGCAACTAAAACTACGCTAAAAAAGCTCTTAAAAAAGAGGAAAGCGTAGATATAAATTACCTAGATTAATAATACCTAAAGCGAGAAAATAGACGACCTAGATAATAATAATAACCTATTTACCCTATATAGTAAAGAGATTATTAGCTAGTCTAGCCTAATTATAGATAACCTTAATACTAATACCAACGAGCTTAGCGTAAATAAACCTAGCACGGAGAAATTAGGAATACTACTAGTAAAATATAAAGGCGTAGAAAATAGCGACTATAGTATAATAGAAGGAGATGCTACTAGCCTAAAATAACTAAAAGCCTCTACCTATATTAAGTTTAAAGATTTCCTAAATTACCTAATAGATTTTATAGAATAAGAGTTAATAGAGTATAGAAATAATAAAGTAGGCTACTTAGGATACCCTAGATTTACCCTTAGAGAAGTAATATAGTCCTTAAATAACCGTAAAAACGAATACTAGCGCGATAAGTATAGCTACCTATACTATAGAAAGACTAGAAACCTAGGCCTACTCTAGCTTCGTAATATATTAAAGGGAAGGAAGGCGCTATAAGGTAATATAATTAAAGATAGCTATAGAGATAATAATAAGCCTCTAGAAGGCTACCTAGAGTAAGTCCTAGTTTTCTTATATCTTAAACGCCTATAGTAGTAACTTTAGAGTAATAGTACCTATACTAAACTCCTAAAATACTATATAGACTATAAAAGTAACTAATAGTAGCGTAGTATACGTAAACCTTCGCGTAGAAAGAATAAAGAAATTAAAAAAAGGTATAAAGAATAAGCGTAAGCTAGTAAGAGATTAGAATAGAATATTAATGCTAAAGGATATTATAATAGTGATAATAATAGGGTAAGAGCTATTACTAATAAAAGAGATAATTGATTAGGTTTTTAATAATTAGGTTTTTTCTTAACGATGCAATTAATTAAGTCTTTAATAAGGTGCGCTAAAGGATTTCTTAATAGCGCATAGCTTTTAATAGCCTATAGTTTTCTACTAATTAATAGCCTAGAGTTTTCTACTATCTTACTATTTCCTTACTTTACCTTTTTATTAGTTTCTTGTTAAGGTACATCTAGAGGGCCTAGTAGAACTAATATAGATTTAGTATAAGAGGCGTTCTATACGCTAAGCTCTATAGTACTTAGTATAGCTCCCTCCTATATAATAGGGACCCTCTATAGTTTATACTTAGTAGACTTATATACTAATGTATAACTATATATATTATGCCCTATATACTATCTTACCCCCTAATAGGTATTATTACTACTTATAGTATAACTTATATATAATAATAAGTTCTTAGAATTAATAGGAAGAATACTATTCTTTATAAATTATAGATAATATCTAAATCTTTTTAAAAGAATACTACTAGGACTAAAGGTATAGGTAGTAATAGTAACTATAGACGAACTTAAGAAAGTATACGAAGAAATATAAGGTAAGATACTTAGAGTATAAGAAAGTAGTATTAAGTACGCTAATAAGAAATGAAAAATAGTATCTTAGCTAAAAGAGGGGGATAGAGTATATTTATACACGAAGAACCTACGTATAAAATAACTAAGTAAGGGACTTAATAATATTAAGGTTAGACTATTTTTAGTTAAGTTATAAGATAGACTAGTTATATATACCTTATAACTCCTAAAAGATACGAAAATCTACCCTAGGTTCTATATAAGTAAGTTAGAACCTACTAACCTAGAAATGCTACTATAGCGAAACTTCTACTATAAAATAGAAGAAGAAGATAAATTTAAAGTTAAAGATCTCTATAGATATTATAAGATAGGATAAGAAGAATTCTAGGATAAATATTTCTACTAAGAGTAGTTAGTAAAGTAGAAAGGCTACCCTAACTTAGAAAATATATAGGAAGTAGAATCTAACCTCTAGAACTATAAAGAACTACTTATAAAAATAAGAAAGAAATATAGAAACTATCCCTATATAGGAATAATAGAATAATAATACCTAACTAAGGGCTATATTAAAGAGATAATTTAGAAGAATAAGGATTAGAACTTATAAGAGCTAGAAACTTAATTAGAAGAACTAATAGGAGAAGTAATACCCTCTATAGTAATATATTTATCTAATAACCCTAGCGTAGACTAGAGTATAGGCGACGTAGCTATACTAATTAAAAGGTTAGGATAGTTAAACGTTTAATAAGAATCTAGTTTACCCTCTAACTCTAATTCTAACGTAAGGTATAAGGCCTTATAATAAGTACGCTCTTTAGTATATTATAGAATCTTCTTATTCTATAATAACTAGTTAATAATAATAGTAAGAAGTACCTTATCTTTATTAACCTTTTTCTTATACTCTTTATAAGTCTTATTAAGAGACTCCTAGGATATACTAATATATAGATAATTAAGGCGAGTGTATTTAGTATACTTTAAATTAGTATTTAGTATAATATAATAAGAGGATCTAGAAATAGAATACTTAAGATAAGGAGTTTCTATAGAGTAATTAGCTTTAAGGATTTTAGAGACTAGATAGAGCTTTTACTTATAGGCCGACGAAGATATTATAGTAGGCTAACTTATAACTAGTATAGGGCACGCTACTTATAAGTTAGGACTAACCTAATTAAGAACTAAGGCCTAAGGGTAGACCTAACTAAAAGAGGGAGGATAGTATTATAACTCTAATAAGACTAGGAGCTAGTATAGAGTTACTATTAGATAAACGTATAGGATAAAGTAATAGTTATTACGTAACTACTTTAATTAAAGTGCGTAAGATAAAGCGCGTAAAGTTAAGTACTTAATATAAAGCGATTATATTAAAGTAATTAATATAAAGCGCCTCTAGTATATATATAATTATAGGTAATAAACCCCTAGGGCTTATTATATTCAACTTAATATAGTACGGTAATTTAAGTTTTTACTTCTACGCTCTATTATAACCAAGTAAGACTAATCCTATCTAACCTTACTTTATCTTTAAGAACTAACCTTACTCTATTAATATATAGTTAGTATATTAGTAGACTCTTAATAGGACCTTAGCGGGCGGATACTAGCGCGGTAGCTATTCTAGAACTTTAAAATTTCTAAAATAATAGTATATTACTAGCTTAATAAGAGATAAGAGTATAGGAGAATAGCTTATCGTTATTATAATCTACGTAATTTAAAGTTATAAAAAGCTTATACGCCTAGCTTAGGACGCCTATAAAAACTAAGTAATGCGCTACTTAATAAGATAATCTACGCCCTAAAGAAGACCTAGTGAAAGTACCTTATAACTTAGGCGAAGAAGAAGGGTATCTTAGCTAGCTATATAACTATTACGAAAGCGCTTATAGAGTGAAAAAGAGCTAGTATATTTAAGGCCGCGAGATAGAAAGAGATTACTAAAAACTAATAACTCTAGCGCCTCTAGTACGCTATTAAGAAGAGATTCTACGCTATATATAGCTTCTAGGATAGTATAATATTTACTAATAAAGCTTATATAGTACTAGATAACTTTCCTAATAAGTAGATTCTTCGTGTAATTAGTAAGCGCTATAACCTAGAAAATATTATTAAGGATACTAAAAAAATAGCTAATATTATACACTTTACTACCTAGATTATATATAATAGCTAGGCTAAGAAGCTCGTCTTCTATAATAATAAGTATAATAATGTTAAGCTAGTAACGCCGCCGCTAAAGCTATAGCGCAGACTAACTACTAAAACTACTAAGATGTATTACAACTGAGTGCGGTAATAGGAAGCTAAGAAAGCGCGTATACCTAAGGTAATTAAGCCTAGAAACTCTATAAGAGCGAGCTACTATACTAAGAAGATCCTACTAGTATATTGCGACGCGCTAGAGCTTCTTCTATACTAGAGCAATAAGATAAGGCCAAAAACTTACCTATCTCGGCGCTAGATATAGTATATTGTTGAGGATAATAATCTATTACACGGTACGAGAAACGACGACTTACTACTAGCTTAATATAAGTAGTGGTATAGTATAAGGCGTCTTATCCACCCTATAAACTTACTGGATCTTAACCTAATAGAGGGTATCTAGCTCATTATAAAAGAGCGTGTACGCTAGCAGCTTCACCTTATTGATATAATTACCTATCTTAAAGCTGAGCTATAGCTAGAATAGAGTAGAGTATAGCAAAAATAGATCCAAGATCGTATTGATGAGATGCCGTGGAGATGTGGGTAGGTGGTGGAGAACCCAGCGATACGAGTTAAAACAGAGCTCTAGTAAATGCCACAACACCACGAAATTGATCTATATAGCACCTTGTATATATACGAGAAGCCTCACGAAGTTACAGCTAAAAAAATGGTCTAGAAATGTAATCGCGATGTTGTTTTGGGTGCGCTCCCCACTAAAAACGGCATAGCTCCGGCATATCGGCGATCCGAAAAAGTGTCCCGTTTTTTTCTAATAGGGCGTGGCTGCATTCAGTCCCTTACGTCAGCATCTCACGCCACATGGGACAAACGTGGTGACATGCAAAGACCATTTTTTGAGCTGCAGTGTCTGTGCACAATCCAATGGGATCATACAAGCTACCAAAAAAAGCTATCTTCGTACTCTTGTTTGTACCGTCTGACGACATCCTTTGCCTCCATCTACATGATTAGAATGGCGTGCATTAGGTTTACGAGCATGGAACTAATAATTGTCTCTCCAACATGCATGTCGCTCAATCATCACACTTTGGCCATCTTGTCTCATTCCCATTTATTCGCACTTTTCACAACCAAAGGAGCTGCAAAAGTTCCACTTTTATTGAGGCATTGACTAAATATCCACGCATCATCACATAACTCCCCCAATGTACATTTCGTGGCCAGCCATCATCATGAATACATGCTACATATACGTATGGAAAGTGACCTGAAATGAAGATGAAAAAGAAATGAAAACAAAAACCCTGGGTATATGACCGAGCAAAGTTTGAAAAAGAAAAAGAAAACCCCCAACAATCATCTTTCTCACACCTACATCTACTGGAATGCCCCCCGAATTTTTGCATATAGCTCCGTATCCAAGAAATTGTAGTTCGGATCTGAGAAGCAAAACGGCGCACGCAACAACGTCTCAGCCGTAGGACGTTCAGTAGGATCAATCGTAAAGCAATCATACATGAAGCTCAACCCTTCCACGCCAATGACGCGACTCACATCCTCCGGGATCGGGGGCGCCTGGTTCAAACTACCCAGCTTGTAAATCGCGCCGATAGCCTCTTCTTTGCTCCATGGTCGCTTGCCTGCAAACATTTCAAGTACAACGCAGCCGAGAGACCAGATGTCGACTTTGGCGGAGTAGCCTTGGCCTTGGGAGCGGATGACTTCGGGCGCCATCCAGAAGACGGAACCTTGCATGCTGTTGGTGACGTCGTTGCCGTATATATTGTCTGTTTTCTTGCTAATGCCGAAGTCCGAGATTTTGCACGTGCCGTCGAGGTCGAGGAGGATATTGTCGGCTTTGAGATCGCGATGGAGGATGCCTTCTCTGTGGAGATAGGAGAGTCCGAGAAGCGTTTGGCGGGTTAGGGATGAGACGACGCTTTCTTCAAACTTGCCGTGCTTTCGGATACAGGATCCGACACTACCACCAGAAATGTACTCAAGGAAAATGGAGATGCTGTACTCTTTTCGTTCGCAACCGAGGTACTGTACAATATTGGGGTGATCGAGATGTTGCATCGTGTCGATTTCTTGGTCCATACTCTTCACTAGCTCTTTGATCTTGTCCTTGTCACTTCCTGCTGCCTTGGCATTGACTTCCACTTGTTTGACGGCAATCAGTTCACCAGTCGTGATATTCATACCGAGGTACACGCGACCAAATGTACCCTTGCCAATCAATTGACCTTTCATCCATTTGAACGTTGGCTGGCGAGACGGGAGAGGAAGGTGATCTTGTGGAATGGTGTCAAGTTGAATGAGACGTGAAGCTCGGGATGGTTTGACTTGTTCGATGCGTGCGTGGAACATCTTTGTGGATTTACGACGCACAATATCGCCGCGCAAAGTAGCGACACGCGATGGACCGGCACCGGCTGTCCCAGTTGGCGCTCGCCCTGGCATGCCTGGTAGTTGGTTTTTGTTGAAGGGCTCATACTGCGATTTGACGACTTCACGAATAGACTTCGTGCGACCTAGACCAACCCCAGACTTCCTCATGTTGCGTTGCGCAATAGTTTGCAGGCCGGCTTTGCCGCGAGTAAGCCCCGAATTCATAGTACCGGCTTCATCGTTAGCTGGCATCGACTTGGCGTCTCCTGAAGCATCTGTTTCTTCTTCTTCATTGAGCATTGGCTGATCAAGGTTGACATTTGGGAAGAACTCGTCAAGATGCTCCACAAGGGCCTCTGCAGGCGGACGATTTGCCCACACATCACTTGCAAATGACTCGCGTCGCAGTGAGAATCTGGTTGATTCATCTGGCGAATCTGTCGGGATTGACGATGCTGACGTGGGATTGAAGTCGCTCACATGCTCCCGGTCCGGGGTGGCGCTGTCTAGCTTTTGTGATACCTTGTTTAGCGAACTCTTTGAGGGTATTGTTTTGAGGGTAAGGTTGGGGCGTTGACTGCGAGAGCCGTTGCGAGAGCCATTGCGTGCTGGAGGAGGATCTTTTGCAGGTGTCGGGGGACCGGTACGAGCGAGTGGCGCAGCGAACAATCCATCATCTGAGTCAGCATCCGAGCTGTCAGGATCAGGTGCTGACGATTTGGAGACGAACGAGACGGAAGCTTCCACAAATTCATGTGTTGGACCATAAATGGATACGCGCGATGGTTCTCGCGACAAAGATAACGAAGGTGCCCGGCGAGACTGGGGGCTTAGGTCTGGTGACCGTGAGCCTTCCCTCAGCGCAGCAACAGCTGGGTTTGGCATGGGCAGCATTTTGAGACTGAGATTGGGCTTTTCACACGACTGACCGACGAGGAAATCTTCCTCATATTCAGGTATTCTGAACGGCACATGGCCTTTGCTCATTGTGACTTCTCCAGGGCTGCGAGGTGACCCACCCGGGCTTTGTCTACCAGAACTGGACATACCTCCAAAGTTGTTATCCTGTAACACCCTTTGAGAAGGTCGAAGGCTTTCTGGTGACAGATCTCTTGTGTCGTCTTTTGGTGGAGGCTTCGGTAGCGCCTTGTTTGCTGCTCCTACACCAGCTCCAAGCACACCGGCCCCAATGATGGCGGCGCCGATACTCAAAAGTCCAGTACTAGGACCTTGGGGTATGGCTTTCCGCTTGCCCGTCACGTCCGACTCGATTGATTGTCGTTTCTCTTGAATATCCTCGTCTTCGGGCCATGAGGTCCTATTTTTGTTCTTGGACAAAGAATTGGCCTTTAGAAGCGTGCTACTATCTGGAGGTACTGGTGGCGCTGGTCTCTGTGGCACAAGTTGCTTGCCCTTACCACGCTGTTCAAAGGGTTCCTTGATATCCTCATAAGGAGAACTTCGCGGTTCATCAAAATTGATCTCCCGATCCCTTCGGTAGCTGACGCTATCGCTACTAGCAGACATAAGATCCGGACTGTTTTGACCTTTGAGTTTCTGGACGCGTCCTTTGAGATATTCCTCTTGTTTTCGCTTCGACTCCTTCCTGTGTTGTTCCGCTGCGGCTTCCAGCAACCTACGGCGTTCATTTTCGGACATCTCATCCCCTGAAATCCAGGAAGTTTCATTGGCACGGTTGCTGCTGTGCAGTCTATCAGGCATTGCATCAGGCGCAATATCTTTCTTCTCTGCCGCTTTGCGTAGCTGTGCACTTTTGTCGGGGACTAGCGTAGACTCTCCAGATTTTACAACGGGAGAATCTGGGATTGAGTCATTGAGGCGATCATATGTGGCTTGATCTATTGCCTTTCCAGGAGGTTGTGGGAGCGATACACCAAGCCCAGTAGTCGAAGCAGTCGTACCCTCTTGTGGGACTTTGACAAAAATCTTGAGTTCTCCAAATCTATTCCCAAGCCTGGATCGTGCCTTGAGCAGCTTTGTGTCAGAAAGTGGCTCATCATGGTCCCACTGACCGGGCAATGTGAGATGTAGCTCTACGCCCGGAATATTACTCCAGCCTTGACTCAATTCTTCACAACAAGTAGTTCGCAACGCTGCCGCCGACTCTATGTTCGTAATGTCAACAAGCCTGTAGTTCCAGCCGTCCGGTGTAACAAAAGCGAATTTGCGCTCCGCATGATTGTTAGCTCGCGCACGACTAGCCGTTCGATTGTCAGCGTCCGTCTGAGCAGACCGCCGCGATGGCGGTCGGTCATTAAGAGACGTCTCGCTAGAATTCATGCCTGCTTTGCTAAAGAGACTGCCATTGCCATGGTGTCGGTGATGGCTTACTGGACTCGTAGGCGAGTCCAGGCTATTGCAATCCTCGGGTGACGGGTGATTCTCGTTCTTCTTTCTTTCCCTACCCATGATTTTATTGAAAAAGCCTTTGTGGTGGTCCTTGGCGCTCGTGGGGATTTCTACACTTTCATAACGTGACAGCCCTGTAGCTGGTCTTGAGCCATCAAAACCGTTCTTCCTGCTATCATTGCGACTTTCGGAACGGTTATCGAACGACCTTGCAGACGGCGGTCCTGAGCCTGTATTCGCAAACGTTGAAAGATTAGACTCGGAGCTGTTGCTGTGATTGTGCTGTGGATAATATCGTGGTGCAGATGAGCTCAATCCTGCACTGAGCTGTCCCCCATTCGTGGCGGGACGGGCACTCTGCAAGGCCGGACTGTGTTGCGGGCTTGCCTGACGGTAAGCTGGGAGATTCAAAGGGGTTGAACCAAAGTCGCCAGAGGTGCTAGGGCTATGTCGCATTGCCATTGGCTCCAAATCACGTAAGACCTCCTTAGAATATGCGCTCCGGGTTGGGCCTTCAGAGAAATCTGGATGTGCGCCGAGTGTGGGTGCAGGAAAAACGCGGGTGGATATGCGTCGAGATGGATTCGGAGCTGCACCAGGCGAATGCAGCAGCATCTGCCGATTTGGGCTTTCCTCGCCATTGCCCGCCGTGGTTGGGGTGGATGAGAAGTCCATGCGATTTCCTAGATGTGGCGAGTTCTCGACTCCTCCTTCCGTGCCAGCACTAGGCAACGTGAGGCCAGTGTCGGACCGATGCGGTGGCCTGCCATTACTTGAGCTGCCTGTTTCGACAATGGAGCGTACAAGTCGGCGCAGCTTGCGGCCTTCGTCTCTTTCCCTGTTCTGGTCCCAGCCAGTCCCACTAGCGGTACATTGCTTGGCTAACTGGGGGAAGATGACCTGGTGCATCATGGCTACATTACCCTTGCTACCGTGACCACGTCCAATATCGAGAAACCTCGAACCTTCCAAGCCAAGGGTATTGAAAGTCTCTTGCCAGTCTCTGGAAAAGCCATTGTTGGCGAGCCAGATTTGTACGCGCTCGGCAGGCCATTGTGTGGAAGCATCGTGAGGAGATACGGGTGTCAGGCCATTGTTGTCTGTGCGATAGAAGATACTGCCGCTTTTTTGTGGTGGCAAAGGGTTCTGCAGCGTCGCAGTCGGGGGGCCCTGGGTGTCGTAGGTTTGGGCGTCGCCAGTCGGAAGGTTTAGGTGGGTGCGATTACTTGGAGTTGGAGGGAGATTGTAGCCTGTGTTGGTGCCATACTGTACACTTTGTACACTTTCATGGAGACTGGAGAAGTTGTTTGGGGCGGGTTCGGTGTTGGGAGGGTAATTGTTATCGTAATAAGCAGCTTCGGCATAGTCTCTTGGGTTGTGCAGAGGAGGGATTCCAACACCTAGAAGAGAAAGGACAGGTTAGTATCATTCGCATGCAGGGTTATAGATAGATGGCTGATTGCATACCAGGGCCAAAACTGCCAACGTCAGGAACATAGGTGGCTGATGTTAAAGGTTCGCGCGGCTGTTGCTGTTGTTGCTGTTGCTGTTGCTGTTGCTGTTGCTGTTGCTGCTGCTGCTGTTGCTGTGGGGGTGGCCGGACTGAGGGTGGAGGGGGCAAAGGGGTATAAGATGGGTGTGGATAGAGGCTGGGGTTATAGTTTTGCTGTGGATACTGTGCTGGTGGAGCGTTCCAGTAGTGCTGTCCAGACATGGGCAGTCCACCATGGGGATTAGAAGCATTTGGTCGGGGTGGAGGGCCTGGCAGACGGATGTGCGATTGGGGTGTTGAGGTAGGTTGTTGGGGCGGTGGCGGTGGTGGTGGGGGATAGAAGGACATTGCGGAATGCTGTAGGTAGGCTTGTTGGTGGTGGGTTAGGTTGGCGTCTGCGACGGTATGTGCACGAGCGCGTGGGCTGGTTGATGGAACAGACCCAACAGTACCAGTGACACCGGTAGCACCACCACCACCACCACCACCTGCTGTCGACAGTAATAGCGATGGCGATGACGATAGTAACGAGTAGTGCGCACTGGAACTACCGCCGCTCAAGGGAGTGAGCAGCGAGGCTGGAGGCGATGCGAGTGGATTGAGGCCGGCACGACTGGTCGACACGGGTGGTGGAGGCCCACGACGGTGGTGTTGGTAATGATCGAGGTTGGATGAAGCGCGCTGTCGTGGCTCAGATGTCATGCCGCGATATTTCTTTTCTCAGAGCCTGGCGCTGGCATGACGCTCTCTGCTCGTGCTATCCCATGGACTGACTGGCTGCCTTTGGTACCGACTGTAGGCACTAGGTACCCAGGTAGTCAACAAAGTGTTGGGTGTGTTGTCTAACCAAAGGCCGTTGTGACAAAAACGGTCGGCTCCGGCTGCAGCTGCACGTACGGGGGAAGAGGGGGGGGGCGCTTACGAGGAGGATCTTATTGTCAGTTGTATCAAGTGACGGTCTGGAGGCTGGGGCCCTGGGCTTGTCCTTCGCAACCCATCAACAAGGTGCAAATGCGCCAAATGTCAGCACTGAACCTCTCCAGCCCGGGGCCTGCACTTACACGTTACACCCACGACACACCCTGCAGGGCACCTTTTATCATGATTCGCTTGTCTACCTAGTTTACCTAGGTAGGTACCATCGACTACCCTTCACCCGCGTCCGGCAATTCAGTCTCACCACTCAAGTACCTACCCAGGGACCTACCTGTTCGTACTCCTACCAAGCTTTATCACTTATCTATCGTTCCATCCAGGTGGGCAGACCAAAGAACCCCAGCTCCACAGCGAATGTGGACTCTTGTTGCTGCAACCTGCATCTGTCATCGAATAACAATCGCCGAACCAACCCCTCACGCCATGTGAGCTGATGCGCAAGCCTTAGTAACACGCACCTCACCTTGCCCTTTTGCTTTCCAGAACCTCTCAACACAAATCCAAGAGCAAAAATCTCACAATCCAACATGCACCCGGCCCGGAAAGGACCGGCCTATGTCGTCATGCTGCTCTTGCATTTCCCTTTATAAATCCACCCAACGCCCAACACCTACGCCAGCATCACCAAACAAGTACATTTGATCATACCAATCAATTACTTTCAGTAATAAATACTTTTACCCTAACTACCAACTATGGCACAAGATCTGCGCTCCCAAGAGATCAAAAACCCAATGGATGTGGCAGAGGTGAGGTGACATGGCTTCATGTGCCTGCACACTAGTTAAATCGTCTCCAGTACCTATTTCGCCGACTCAAGCAAGTCGGTGTCGAGTCTGTCCACGGCGTTCCCGGAGACTACAACCTTGTCGCACTCGACTACATCCCCAAGCTTGGACTCAAATGGGTCGGCAACTGCAATGAGTTGAATGCTGGTACGTAATCTTGTACACGCCTTGCATCACTGAATTCATGGCCGTTGTTCTCATTTGCTAACGTTAATCTCAGGCTATGCTGCAGACGGATATGCGAGAGTGAAGGGCATTTCTGCCATTGTTACAACATTCGGGGTCGGAGAGCTTTCTGCTGTCAACGCCATCGCAGGCGCCTACTCTGAATATGTCCCAATCGTGCATATCGTCGGCTACCCTTCAACCGTCTCACAGAAGAACGGTGCTTTACTACATCATACCCTAGGAAATGGCGACTTCACTGTCTTCTCTCGAATGTCAAAAGAAATCTCCTGTGCCGTCTCCATGCTCAACAATCAACATGAGGCTGCCATGCTCATTGACAATGCTATCCGGGAATGCATCCTGCACTCGAGACCAGTCTACATCTCTCTGCCTAGCGATATGGTACAGCAAAAGATTGATGGCGACAGGCTAAATACTCCATTAGAGTTGGAGTATCCTCCTAACGACCAAGAGGCGGAAGACTATGTAGTTGATGTAGTTCTGAAATCTCTGCATGCAGCCAAAAACCCCGTCATCGTCGTAGACGGTTGCGCTATCCGACAACGTGCCCTGAAAGAGACCCACGAGCTAGTGGAGAAGTCGGGTATTCCAACATTTGTGGCACCCATGGGCAAAGGCGCAGTAGACGAAACTCTGCCCAACTATGGAGGCGTATACGCAGGAAATGGTTCCAATATAGGTGTCAAAGACAGAGTGGAGTCGGCCGATCTTGTCCTTAGCATTGGTCCCATCAAATCCGACTTCAACACCGCAGGGTTCACAATTCGCATGTCGCAGCTCAACACCATTGACTTCCACAGCTACCAGGTCAAAGTTCGATATTCTGAGTACCCTGGTGTGAGAATGAACGGCGTCCTCGCAAAGGTCACCCAAAAGCTTGGTAAGCTCAATATTGAAGCCGGTCCAAATCCAGACAACAAAATCCCACAATCCGAAATCGATTCTTCGGTACCCACAATCACACATGCCTGGTTATGGCCACGTCTCGGCCAGTGGCTGCAAAAAGACGACATCATCATCACAGAAACCGGCACCTCCAACTTCGGCATCTGGGAAACTCGATTCCCGAAGGGTGTCCGAGCGATTTCCCAAGTACTCTGGGGCTCCATCGGCTACGCAACAGGCAGTTGTCAAGGTGCCGCACTCGCCGCACAAGAAAAAGGCCTCAAGCGCACCATTCTCTTCACAGGCGACGGCTCCTTCCAACTCACCGCACAAGAAATATCAACCATGCTCCGCAACAAACTGACCCCCATCATCTTCGTCATTTGCAACAAGGGGTACACGATTGAGCGTCTGATCCATGGCATGGAAAACGCGTACAACGACGTCCAGGAGTGGAAGTACAAGGAGATTCCAGCCGTATTTGGCGCGGAACCCGGTAGCGTGTTGACATATAGAGTTGAGACTAAGACGGAGCTTGAGAAGCTATTTAATGATGAAGAGTTCTCGAGCGGTGAAACGACTAAGATGCGGTTTGTGGAGTTGGTTATGCCGTGGGATGATGCGCCGGCTTCGTTGAAGAATATTGCCGCTGCGGCGGCGAAGACGAATGCGAGTCAGAGTTGAGAGAGGCATTTGGGCAAAATGATTTGAACTACTTTGATGATTAATGGATTTTATGATGCGATGGTTTTCATTTGGGATAAACTCTTCTTAGTTCTGTTTTATTATAAAAAGCGAATATATTGGGACGTTAAAGACAACATTCAAAAAAGTTTTTACATCATACATATTCTTGTACCAGTCGTGAATTCGGTTATCCTGTTTTCATTCTTAAATATGTGCACTTTTCACAGTTTGAATATAAATGTGGTTTGATCTAAATATTTTCCACTCTTCTCTTCTCCTGAACAACCACACTTTTTCTACGTCTTACAATCGCCTGAGTTGAACCCTTCCATATCCCAACCTTAAAAACTGTCACGCCAATGCTTATATTTCCCCCATTATATAAAGTTTTGGACGAATTACTATTGTGGTGTAGTATCATAGTGATGATCAAACTAAGGATAATATAAACTCTCACCTAATATTGGTTGCAACATTGCATTGTGATTCAAAAGCTATCAAACTATAATTATTAAACTCATGCTGATATTGGTTTCAGCTGTATCCTGCTTGAACCATAGTGCCTGACAGCTCATCTACACTTTATTTCCTATTCAGACGCAGGCATTTCTTTCGGTCGACCAGGTCTACCAAGTTAGTCACTTGGCACAATGCGCAACCACTTCGTTGTGACAATAAATAAAAAACTTGCAAAACACATGATTCATACAATGGGGTAGGCCACAGAAATTCATAATTCATAGCTTCATTCAAATTCGTGCATTCTAGTGTTTTGTTCTCTTGAACACCTTGTCCTACAATACCTGCCAACTACCATATTCACCAATATCCCCATCCTGAGGCGACAAGGGTGTCAACATCGTGTCCGAACCGTTGTCGTCGGAGCCTGCCTGCCGGAAGGTACGCGTGGCATCGTGTGGCGTCAACATCGTGTCGGACCAATCATCCTCGGAGCTAGCTTGCTGAAGCCCGAGTATATTGTCTCCTACAGGCTCTTGGTTGATACCGGCGTCGTGATCGACCTCAGTCTCATCGCATTGTGGGTGATCTTCGTATCCGGTATATATGTGGACTAACCCGCTCTGCAAATTTCCCTCATCTTCGTCGTAATCCAGAACTTCGGTCCATTTAATGTTCGATCTTTCGGCGTCACGAGAGGCCTGCGCCCCGCGAGATGGCCTGTCAAGCGCGTTTGACGTGGAGCGTTTTCTTGTGTCATGGCTTTGGTAGCTTCCTCCGTTGTCATCATCGTCTTGTTGATTCTTTAATGTCATATTCTCAAAAGCAAGCCTGTTTACTACCACGCCGGTTTCGATGGCTTTCAGGAACGCAGAAACATCTGTATACTCGTCTGTTGCGGCACTGCACCAGTCCCAGCTGATGGAAATGCTTATACCCTCTACCAACAATAACATGCCAAATTCGCGTGATCCAACTCTTGTCTCTTCACCCCATATGTTCAAACACAAGGTCTTGAATGCTGGGACTTTATCGCGAATATATTGCGCCAGCTCTATATATGCTCGTCCACCTTGATCGTCAGAACAATCTTCCTCGTACGGTTGAATGAGAAGGCTCAGATATTCGACTTGCTGTCTCGCTGCTGGAGAAAGGGCCTTGAGAAACTGGAGGGTAGCGTAGGCCTGGTACCGACCTCTGGGGCATGGCCCGGTAAGAAGTAAGAAATTCTTTCCCGCGTACGCTGTCGGCTTTGCATCTTTGTAAATCTCCTTGCGCCGTTCATGTTCCTCGTCATTTGCTGGTCTGAGGAGGTTGACTTGGCCAAGCGGTGCTTGAAGAACCCATAATTCATCACCTGGAGGTGAAAAGCGGATCTCCGGACGCACACAGCGGTAGCGCGTGTACAGGTGACCAAGGTCTGTGTTATTAGGCCCACATTTGCATTCGTCAATCTGTATTAGACCAGCAAAGGTGGTGTTGCTAGGATTCTCGAGGTGTGGCCACTCGAGAGTGTAGTTGATGGTCGTGACGCTGTAAGTGCTGGGACTGGCTTCAGGCATCGATGATTAGTTGCACGTCTCACAAAGAACACAAAGACTCGATTACAAGTAATAGAAAAGGCTGATGATAGGGAGTGGGGATCTTGCGCAGAGCTCTTTAGATATGAAGTCTCGCGCCCGCCTCCCACACCTCCCCACCATGTCACCCGTTATGAAACTCAGAATAGCAAGTAGTGCATACCGCTCATCTGACTCCAAAAGAAACTTTGTACACCCTGAATTCGTTATGATGAGCCGGATGAGGCAATAGCGTATACCTGGAGCCCAAAAATAGTAAGTAATGCTGTCAAGCTGGGTCTTCGCAAGTGCGTAAGCACACGCGCATTTCAGTCGACAGGATGCGCCACAACCTCAGCCACGTGTTGTTATTTACTGACGGAAGCTTCTGCGGACATCAAGAGACTTGCGGACAAGACGGTCATATTTCGAGCATGGAGTTGCAACTAAAAGTTAAGGATATCTCAGATTTCGGCTACGCTTGCTGTCGGTGATGGGCGTTGTCTCGTATGTCGACGCTGTCAGCCCAGGGGATGACTGTTCATATTGCTATATTGCTACGGTACATGGCTAATGAAAATAAGCCGGTTACAAGCATTGAAGAACAACAGGGTTATGATAAAGTTAGAAGATACTCCCATCCCGTCGTATCGATCATCCAACTAGGTACCAACATACTTGGCCTCAGCTGATTGTCACGTGCAACGCACACTTGGCGCGACATCCCATAACAACGCGTCGCATAGTCATAGCCTAGGACGTGTCGTGTTTGAAGTATAACCTTAATTTTCATTCCTGAGACGGTACTATCACGTCGCACGCTACCCTCTTTCTTAAAATCATTTGCAATAAAAATAATGAACTCATAATGCCACAAAGATGCGCCTGAACGCCAAGCCAACATGATATCCAACAGTGTCAGATGAACACCATATCCCAACCTTTACCATACCGCCCCGCTGCCCGCCATAGATTCCAGATGTCGTAGAGAGAGATAAAAGGGATATCACGATACAAGCCCAAGTGCTACAGCGCGCCGCATATTCACAACGCCTTAGTTCTGCATACGAGAGCCAGGTAGAGAGAAGAAATCAACAAGAAAGAAGACGGCAAGAGTTAAGGTCGATTCCTCATGCCTCAGCCTTCTTTGGTGTTGCCTTCTTAGGAGTCGCCTTTTTGGTGGTCTTTGGTACGGCAGGCATCTTCGGCGCGGCTGTGGTCTTCTTCTTCGGGGTAGCCTTCTTGGTAGCTTTTGGTACAGTGGGTGCCTTAGTCTTGGTGACTCGTCCGGATTTTGTCTTGCCAAGAACACGCGCTACTTCCTCTTCGACAGCAGGAGCGGGCGCAGCCGTCTTGCGAGGCTTACTGGCATTTGCCTTGGGCTTTGCGGCAGCGGCAACAGCCTTCTTAGGGGCGGCCTTTGTGGCTGTGGTCTTCTTTGGTGCGGCCTTCTTAGTGGTGGTAGCAGTAGTGGCCGTGGCCTTAGCCTTCTGGAAGAATAAGTCAGTATAGGCAGAAATTGATGGATAACTTTGAGACGGACGGTAGCGGTAGCCTTCTTGGGGGCAGCAGCCTTCTTTTCGGCCTTGGGTTCGACTTTCTTAGTTGGGGCGGCAGGTTTTGCCTCCTTTTTAGCAAGCTTTACTGTTCCTGAGGCACCTAATTACTTCGTCAATTACAGGTCCATAACGAGAGTTCCATTTCCAGAGTTGGCAATTGCTGGATCTGGTTCAAGTAGAATGGTGCAGCAATTGCTAGCAGGCGTTGAACATACCTTTAGGGCGCGAAAAGTCACCCTTCTCCTCACCGGAGGCGATGGCACGATTAACGTGGCTCTTGAATGCAGAGTCGCTAAGGTTGCCGAGAGTGTTGTTGGCTTTGATGTACTTCTGGATAGCTTGACGGCTGTTAAGGTTGCTGGTTAGCGAAAGTCCTCATGCATCGAGCCCGGAAGCATGGTTGGTATGGAGAATAGCAACACACTTCCAGGCGAAGAGACTAACCTTGATCCATTGCGTTCCTTAAGCTGTAGCATACATAAAACGTCAGTAATCAGATTCTCCAAGTCATAAAGCTTCGGGACCTTCTGTCTTCCGAGCTCAAGTTGGTGGCTAGGCGCGGCAGGCATAGGTGCGGGGGTTGCGATGCGCCTGTAAACATTAACTCACCTGAACAATAGCATCTTTTACCATATCTGTTATATCGAGTCAGTATTAGGTTGCGAACACTATGAAGCTTGCGCGAACGCAATGCGACAAGGTAGTGTGGAGATATGAACATACCAATATAGGAGCCATGGGCAGGAGCGGCAGCAGCACTCTTCTTGGGCGCGGCGGCGGTGGTCTTCTTGGGAGGCATAGCTAATAGTATTCTTTGAAACGTCGGTATAAACAGATATCTGGTGCTTCTAACAAGTGGTCGTCAAGGAAAATCGATTGAAATGTGGTGGTGGTGGAAGCGTTGAAAGTCACTGGGGTGGGATGGCAGCGCGCGCTGGAGCGGGGCGCGCCCTCTTATACTCAACCTAAAATGTCAGGATGCATCCAGATCAACCACAAGCGACGCATGTCGTCCATTCCTATTTAGGAAGGATTTCGATTCCGGCGTTTATTTTGTGATCCATGGTAGACTAATGTCAGTCGCTGACTGGGTACGCGGTGTTCACTGTAAGTTGGTTTTGTCGGGGTGTAGAGTGTCTGCTGTTCGCTTCGCTACCTCGCATCTCGTCTTTCCTAACTTTGACGCTTCCGAGCTCTAGTCCTCCACCCACCCTCACTGCCCTCTCAACGACTTGTAGGCACGTGTCCCCTCACTTTTTTTAAAGGCAGACGGTACATCGGTACATCACCCGTCAGTGCTATCATTGGCGTGTATGGATAGTCCATGTGGTCTCTTTCCTGATCACTTCCTATTTGATGATCAAATACTATGCATGGCCACTGAGCACCTCCTGTCTGCATGCACATGTCATCGCTCGCAACACAACCACACAAAATATGATTGTTAGTTGATTGAAATGAGTCTAAACCCTCTCAAACTCTACGTATAGTATTCGGTATTTTAATCTACTGAATTCTGACTGGGCATCATCTCTTGTGGATTTCACGAATTGTTGTTCTGGCCATCGCGTGTCGCGACTTCCAGACCCTTGGTGTTTCAATCACCCCTCAACACTACCCTTCTCTATCCGAGCCACGGATCTTTTGAGCTCCTCTTACTCTCTCAAATGGGTCTTGGCCATTCGCGCATTTGTGTATGAATGGTCTTGCTGCCTGTAGAGTTTTGTAGTGCGCTGGCAAAACCAGAAGTGACGTGTCTTGGTGTGTCAGGTGAAACCCCAGTCACGCGCCCTCGGCGACCTCTTCGTTCTTCATAAGTTGACGTGTATAACCTGCTTAGGCTCCCGTAGGAAGTGCGTCTGAAATTCTATGGATGGTCACTTTTTCTAATTAGTTCGATCCGTGGTCCTAAAATAGATAGGCGTGACTGTTTGGTAAGATCTCTGGCAGAGGTAACATGGTGCGAGGTGAGCCACTGTGGGTTTACAATGTCGACGGAATTTCTCGCAATCCAATACCACAGTTTGTCGTAATACATACAAATGTTACTGTGCTACACCACGCTTTGTCCTGCCCCTTAATCAAGACGACTTCGATTTCTAGGCTCTGACTGTCTTCCCCATCAGGTATGATCGTAAATAGAGTCATTGATATGTGAAAGTAATATAACACGAGAGGATGCCTGGAGGAGCTTATGGTGTGTGAATTTTGCACAGTTTTGGTGACTGCATTCTAAAGTTTATACTAGGTTAGTGTAACTCCATGTCTATGTGAGACAAACAAGTTAGACCCTGGCACGCTGCTGTAAGCAAATCTTTTACTTTCTATAAGCTAGGATGTTTAAAAAAGGTGAAGCACTATTTGCTCGAACAGATGTGATTTATTTCGAGAATTGATCACACTTATAGTTTGAGCTTTAATTTCTTTCTCGCGGATGAATAAATAATTTGAACCAGCTGATAGAGCGCCATTCCCTGAAATATATAATACTTCTCCTTTTTTTTGGAAATAGGCTGTCAAAACTATACCACTTGTACATACTTAAGGGCATAGACCTAATTATTTGCAGAAATATTTCTTTGTTGCTGTAATTTGGATATGTTCAAAATCAAATAACTTATCTTGAATCCATAAACAAGTGTGTTTGAACCAAATCTTTGTGTCTTGGAACACAAGCTGAATACAACGTAAACGAAGTTACAATAGACTACTTGAATACTATTGATTAGGAATCAATCAAGCTTAAACTCCTTAAGCTTTATCTGAGTGAACTTGAATATTTACATATAATCAATAGTTAATAGTCAATAAGTAATCCAATAATTATTACTACCGTTTAGTATGTATACTCAATTGCCTTTAGGGTTGTAGTGTGTTTGAATCGAAGTTAATTTTTAGAAGAGGTAAAGAATTTTACATTGCAGCTCTGGCCATCACGTGCTATAGAGCACGTGTAGCAAGAGCTACTAGTAAAGGGGAAACTTTGTACGAGATTAGAAGGAATGTAAGAATGCACGTGGTCGAATTGATGGTTTCCAGTTGGTTACTATAATTCTGTTGCATAATTCTTAGTAAAATAGAATTACTAATATAAATTTATCATTGAAAAATAAGTGCAGAGAAATATCCATGTGGTATCACCTGGTAGGTAAATTTATTACCAGCATCCGTTTCATAAGACGTGATTCTCTTTTCATATCAATCTCCCTATAGCAAATTTTTTTTCTATGTTTTATGGCGAATTAAAATAGCTGTAGACAAATAAAATACTACCTCGATACAATAGAAAAGAGACAAGATGATGCCAGACTCAAACTATACTCTGTTATACTTCAAGCAAAATAATTAAGAAAAACTCTACCTCCAGTGCTCGATTGGGCACCGACAAAGCCTTCAAACCACACTCAATGTTTGATATATTGATGTTGGCTTCGCGCAGGTACATATATGGTTAAAAATAATGATATATTTGGTTGAAACTTCACGAACAAAAGTAATATTAACTATAGCTTACATTTTTAGATTGATATATATATTTTATCTTCCGTTCATAACCTGCCTCGAGGGCCCTATGCAAACATAAACCTTGATAGGTTTGCCTCCAAGTGCCCATTCTCGGCCAGCATCTCTAGCCATTTCTTTATGGCCGGCCCAGTATCGTACCGCCGCTGCATGGCCTTCTGCTCCTCTGCCGCCTCCAGTCCCATTTCTTCCATGATGCTCTTGGCCACCTCGACCAACTCTGTGACGAGGCTCTCGCGACGCTCTCGAAGCTTCTGCGTCTCCTCGCTGTCAATTTCTGCCCTGACAGCCTCCGTGATTGGGTGGAGTGACAGGTGTTGCTCAACACCAAGCATGCGCGGGCTAGTTGGCTCTTGGTTGTCAGCCACGAACTCCCTCCAGGTTGGGCTGAGGTTATTGAGGCGAGACTCGACGTGCATTGTTGTGTTGATGATGAGTGAAGCTTTCTTGCGGAGCGAATGTAGTGGCGATTGGACGAGTGCTACGACGCCGTAATCATCGTCTCCAGCACCCATGAGGGTAGTAATGGTGTCGCATGCGTTCGACAGCCAGGTTTCTCCATCTTCGGGGTTGAACGTTCCAACGCTAGTGGGCTGCGCATCCATTCCATCAAGCTTCCAGATCTCGTTACCTACAGGGACAAACGCAATGAAGTGGTGTGCATTATTTTCAAACGCCTCAGCGCTGTCATCTGTTGCTGCTGAGTCTCTAGAACGACGGCGAGCCTGGCTTGACGTGGCCTTTGGCTCATGTTTGCTTTCTAACGTCTTTAGGTATTGAGATTGCTTGAATTTGTATGAGATATACTTGTCATTCTCGAGGACGTCCATCTGTTTTGCGAACGAGTTGTGGATTTTCTTGACAAACTCAAAGCTAGCAAACGCTTCACCACGCTGGAAGGGCGTCATGTCTTTGGTGAAATCCCTGAACTGGTTTAGATGATCGCCAACATGTATCTCAGGATTGTTCATGAGTATGTTGATCATCGCAAGGGTACCGCAGCTGTTTTGTGCTGGCAATTGATTGGCAAACCAGACATCAGCAGGACACTTGGTTTCTTGATCTTCATTGCCGAAGGGGCGGTAGCGGAATAGTAAGACCAAGCCGTAGATGGGTTGCGGAAGCATCGCTAGTAGGTCAGATGATACTCCGAACGGTTCACGTACAGTGACATGTTCGACGCCCATCTCGCGTAGGATGGTAGAGAAATAGGCGGGTTCAGATTCAATCTCGCAGAAGCCTTGCCAGGTTTCGGTATTGATCTTGGCGTGTGAAATTTCGGCAGGACTATCGACACGGGGGATTTCAGACATGCCGTGACCGTTCAGTGATGCTTCCTTTGCTTTCTTGCTGGTGGGCTCCTCGGTGGTTGCTGAGCTGGGAAGCGATCGCTTTCGGCTGCTTGCCGATTCTGTCTGAACGGAGTTATTTAAGGGTGATTTCTGACCAGGTTCTTCCTTTGATGTTTGCTCTTTCCTGATGGTAGCATTTTTGTCGAAGAGTTGTGCCGGAAGGTTGTTGGGCGCTGATTGGTTCTCATTCATGTCGGCAGGCTTTGAACAAGCTTCAGGCTCAATAGCTGATTGAACCATGATACTTTGAATTGAGATAGATAAAAGAGGTTTTACTTGTAGGTGTGTAGAGAGATAGCGAAGAGAAGAAGATGTGACTCAGGTATATACGGGATCGTTTAGAGGTCGAAGAAAGGAGTGGAATCTAGCATTTTGAAATCTACCTATTGTAGTTGTATTGTGCGCTCAGCAATAGGAAGCGAGCACACTCAATGCATTTGCGCAGGTACTACGCTTGAGGTGAAAACGACCAAACTGCAGGAAGGATGCACCTATGTGGTTGGGACACGTGACTGCAAGGCACTCCCTGGCCACTTTGGCGTGATTGGCTGCAGCATCAGCCCTATGACCCTGTCGCGCCCCGTCGCGTAGACAAACTAAATGGTTTGTTTGACAGTTTTCATCAACATCGACGTGAGCGCCCATAGCACAATCACGCTTCCTTGGGTACTGGAGGCTCAACGTATACCATCTCACCCATGTTTTCTTTCGACTCATGAGCCTGCCAAATCACAATAAGCTCAACCTCCGGGCGCAATGAACGGTACACCAGCGCGGAGAGGAGTGGGCGGTTTCCCCTCGACACCACAGACGACAAATCGATCGCCCGACGTACGCAGTCCAAATGCCTCTACACCACGGCCAAATGTAAAATCGCCCCTCCCGGATGTTCCAAAATCGCACCCACAGTCTGGCTCAGGACCTTTGATTCCCTCGGATATTCTCGATCCCGCCCAGCAGCGCTTCTATGTCTTCGCACTATATGCTGCCCTGTGGGCATATCGCTCCTACGACTTTTACACATTAATAGTTGAAGAGGACCAGTCGTTATGGCTGTGCCTGAAGTGGTGTTTCTTCGATATGCTTTTCATGTTCGGAATACCATTGCTGGAGATTCCCTGGCTGGAATGGAGCAATGGCGCTGCCTTCCTGCTATTTGTCTTGCACGCCGGCCTAGATGTTATGCTCATGTTCAAGATTGGGATACCAGTGCAGGCTTGGTTTATGGGCCTGGTCAGCTTCCTGTGGGACAGCGAACTGGCCATTAGTGAGCGAAGCGTTAAGCCCGGCGCAATCCTACACAACGCCTCGTTGATCCTGGGCAAGCAGATTATCAACATCCTGCCCGAGGGTTCCGCTATTCTCAACCCGGACAAGCAGCCCTTTTGTTTGAGCTCGACCATCACACAGCTCGAAATCCCTATTCTCATCAACCAAACCGAGCCTATTGAAATGGAATTATTGCGCATTGATTTGGACACAAATGCCAATGAAACAATTACAATCAAGAAAAAGGACCTCGGCAGGATGATGGATAAGGCGCGAAAGTCCCTCAAGAAGTCGGCAAAGGCTCCGAATCTAGACGATCCTTTGACTTTGAGGTACACCATCAAGAAGCCAGGCGTATACCTCTTAAGAAAAGTGTTGGATCAATCAAAGTTGCAGGTCCGCCCACGTGCAGCCAGCCTAGTTGTTGCTACATGTCCCCAAGCCCGTGTAAAGCCGACTGGTCCAGTTCGGTGTCGCAACGATTTATCTAACATGGCAATTGAGGTGGAAGGTACCCCACCACTAAGCATCAAGTATCGCCTAACTGTCAACGGCGAGCCGCGAGGCGGATCTGAGTTCCAAAACCTGCAACCAGACGACGTCATCTCTCCTTTATCCAGACATACATCACAGGCTCTTGTTAAGAGCGCCCATGAGGATATTTCTTGGGCACGTTCGCAGAAGATCACAGTGCCTTTGAACGAAACTGTGACGACGAGCGGTCGCTGGGAGTATGAGGTCGAAGAAGTCCAAGACGGTTTTGGTAACCTGGTCAATTTTGCGGCTATCGACGATGATGACAGGCCGAAACACAAGTTCACCGGAATTCGCCAGTCATTCAATGTCCATGAACGTCCTTTGATATTCCTCCGGGGGTGCAGCCCTCAAAGCCCCATTAAGGTTGCTAGGAATAACGTGGAGCGTCTCCCAGTTACTTACAGTTCTACTTCTTCGAAACACCCTATTAAGGCTGAACATGTAATAACATACCTCTTCACCCCGGAACAAGACATTGTCAAAGATGGCTATCACAGCCTGGATGCTAAACTTAAAAAGGAAACAATGAGGAGTATCAGGGAACAGCCACTTATCTCTCAACCTGGCTTATACACGCTCAAGTCTGTGTCAACAGACTTCTGCGAAGGCGAAGTTCTTGAACCCACTTCTTGCCTCCTTCAAAACCCAATGGAACCAAGCTTGAGCCTGACAAGCGAAGATATTGTCGACAAATGTGCAGGCAACCCCATAGGACTTCGAGTCAGTTTGAACCTAGTTGGAAGCCCACCATTCAATATATTGTACACCGAGTACGTCAACGGCCGGAGGAAGCAGAAAGCGCACATGCAGGTTGCAACCCTTCGCAGTACGGTGGACTTTACACCACAAGAAGCTGGACACTACAAATATATATTTGAGAGCATCACCGACAAGGTGTACAATGACATGCCCTTGAAGAACATTGAATTGCAGCAGAACGTAAGGCCTTCTGCACAAGCACGTTTTGTTGAGAGCAAGCGACCCAAGCAAGCCTGCATCGATGACACCGCTGAGTTCGATGTTCGCTTATCAGGAGACGCTCCTTGGAAGCTTGATTACGAGATTGTTCATAACGGTAAACGCGCCAAACACATGATTGAAACCAGCGAAGAACACTACACCATCAAGACTGACAGGCTCAAGAGCGGCGGTGAGTACGTTGTGACCCTGACAAGCATTAGCGATAAGATGGATTGCAAGGAATACCTCCAGGAAGAAGCCAGAGTCAATGTACGACATGAACGGCCTAAGGCCTACTTTGGACACATTAAAGGCAAGCAGGCAGTAAAGGCTCTAGAGGGTCGAGCCGTTGGGCTGCCACTACGCTTTACTGGAAATGGGCCCTGGAGACTGGAATATGAAAATTTGGCAACAAAAGAAGTCAAGAAAGAGTACTTCCAGACTGCGAACTCGTTCTTGGATGTCAAAACTGACGGTACATATCAACTTTTGTCTGTGAAGGACTCAGTCTGCCCTGGCCTGGTTGAGGAGAAAGCTAGCCGGTTCGATGTCTCTTGGGTTGCTCGACCAACGCTCATTGTCCCTGCTTCGCCTACCGTCGTGCTACAAAGCGGCAAGTATATCAGAGATTCAGTGTGCGAAGGCGAAGAGGATGCGTTTGATGTTTCACTGAGTGGTAAGCCTCCGAACTTTTTGTACCGTTTCTATATGCTAACTAAGTCTTAGGCAACGCTCCATTCGATGTATCTTATCGACAGGAGTATAAGGACAAGAAGGGCAAGACTGCCTCTATTAGCGAGAAAGACTTACACGCTGCCAGTGGTACTACCTCGATCAGGTGTGATACCTCAAAGGCAGGCGTATACGAGTACACCTTCTTGAAGCTCGCAGATGCTAAATACGATCATTCGAAGAAGCATTTCTCCCCAATCACTGTCCAACAGACAGTCTACTCACGCCCTGGTGCTCGCTTTGACAAACCAGGGAAAACATATAGTTACTGCTCGCGAGAGGCTGAGGGTGAGGAAGTTATTCCAATCACTCTTGAGGGTGTCCCGCCCTTCCACCTTGAAGTCGAGATCAAACACCAAGGCACACCTAGGCCTGAACTCAGCGTGTACAAGAACATTCCCGACACCAAGTACAACATCAAAATTGAGCGAAGCAAACTCAATCTTGGTCAATCCTCCATCTTTATCCGTAAAGTGCGCGACTCACGAGGCTGCACACTCAAGCCCCAGCCAAACAATAAAGACCGCGTTCAAATCAGCGTCTTTGACGCACCAACTGCTACCCCACTGGAAGATCGCACTGATTTCTGTGTCGGCGAGCGACTGTCCTATGCACTCAGTGGTCAGCAGCCCTTCACCGTTTACTACACCTTTGAGGGTAAACAACGTAAAGCCTCAAACCCAGGTACGACTTTCCGCCGCCTGGCTGAGCTGCCGGGTACTTTCACCATCACTGGTCTACGCGACTCGGCCTCGGAGTGTCTTGCAACGCTCAATCTTGAAAAGACAATTCACCCTATTCCCTCAGTCCGCCTATCCGGCGGCCAAGTTTCTGAAATCGATATCCATGAGGGTGGCGGCACAGACCTTGAATTTGATTTCTGGGGAACTCCGCCATTCGAGTTCACCTATACACGCAGCACGAATGCAGCAAGAGGAAAGAAGAGCAAAGTCCTGGAAGTCAAGACTGAGAGGAGTGAGGGGCACCACTTGTCAATTCCGGTACAGGAGGAGGGAACGTATGAAGTTGTCAGCATCAAGGATCGCTGGTGTAGCTTTGCGAAGGAAGGGGCGGGGGACGTGAAAGGTGGGCAAAAAATGTTGACATATTGATACTTAGGGCAGTGGTAGACGATGGGATGTAAGTTAATGCTGCATGTACTGGCGTTGACTTGGAGTGTTTTAGCGAGCGAATATATTTTTCTTGGCTCGTTTTGGGTCCGTCGGAAAGCGTGGTTAGAAGTGAATAGCATGTACCTAGGTAGTTTGCAAATCTAGGTTTGTTTCGTCTCATTATTGACAATCTCTCACTAGCTGGAAGTGTGGGGTTTTAATTTCCATGAGAGATATGATGTTGTGACACTGCTAGTTTGATTTAAGATTTTGTTCTGTCTGGAAGCATTTCCGAGAAAATTCAACAACCTCAAGGCTTTACTTTGTTTTATTGCATTGTCCCATAATTTTTTTTTCCGATTCAGACTGTCTTGATAGCACCTCCTATTTCAATTATTCCTAACTTCGTTTTAACTCTCAGAGGCTGCTTGAAAATTTCATGGTACATCTCAGTCTCAAGAATTAGCATGTTTGATAGGTTGACTCAATCTAAAACCAAATATGGCCTGAAAATGGTGTACCAGCCTGTCAGCGACAGAAGAAAGAAACCGTGAAGCCTATGCGTGACGTCATGTTTCTTGATAATAACCCGATCAGCCTAATTCCGAGAAAACCCTACGCGGGTTGAAGGTCTAGATACATATACCTGTATGCTTCTGCTTTAATGTTCATTACAAGAAACAAAATTTCTCTCAGTCAGTGCCAAAACTTAGAACTAATATATCATGATGGCCGATACATCACCATTCAATGTCCTTGTCTTCAGTAAGACAATCGGGTACCGTCACGATTCTATACCTACGGGTATACGCTCTATTCAAACACTCTTGGATCGCACGAAATACTTTGGCGTCACCGCTAGCGAAGATGCTTCTCTATTCACGCCAGCATCCTTGACCAAATATTCTGCTATCATTCTCTTACAATGTATTGGAGATATTTTCACCAACCAACAACTCGATGCTCTGAAAACCTTTGTCCACAACGGAGGCGGCATCGTAGCCATCCATGGCGCTGCAGCAGGAATGCCAGCCGACGAGTGATACGGTAAACTAATCGGTGCGCACTTTGACATGCACCCAGATGCAGAACGGGGGACTGTTCTGATTGAGGACGCAAACAAGCACTCCTTCATTCTCAATCGTTGTAATGGTCGACAAAACTGGAAGGACGAGTGGTATAATTTTCGCTCTCATCCGCGCGAAAATGTTGACTTGAAGATTTTACTCAAGGGCGATCCTGATAGTTTCCAGGGTGGGAAAATGGGTGAAGACCACCCGCTAGCTTGGTGTCAAAACTTTGGGGGCAGGAGGAGCTTCTTCACGGCGCTGGGGCATTTTGATGAGGCGTATGAGGACGACTGGTATATGGATCAGATCTTGAGGGGGATTCTATGGACAACAAGGAAGGAGTACGTGTGTGAGGCAGATGAATTGGAGTAAGTTGTTGTTAGCCAGGTTTGTCGACTTATGTAGTACTGCATTTGATATTATTATGCATGTGCCACCAGTCTATGGGTTAGGCTGCTAGTGACAGCCCCAAAATGTATTTGGTGCTGGGTGAGGATCGACCTGGTAAGATGCGACGAACAACACTGATTGTGAATAGATTACCGATACTCCATGTCGACACTATAGGACAAAGCATATGTTTTCGGCGAGGAAGTGATGGACCAAAAGTACAATAGAGCAATTCTCAAGACTATTGCACTTGTATTTCGGGATACTCCTGACGCTTCTATCATCATTTACGATAGGACACCCGAGAATAGTCCTAGGAGACGTTACTGGTAGATATGTATGCGCATGTTGCTTGTGATGCACTAGACTGGAGTAGGGAGTCTGGCATGCTGCTATATGAGGCGCTGGTTGGATGTGATGCGGGCGACAGTCAAGGTCAGAAGAGAAAATTCAGAGCGGCCGTAGGCGGAGATGTTGGAGGCGTATCAGGAGGGGTGAAGGCATAGATAGTCATACGCTGTCAGCACGCTTGAGTGCTGCTTCTTCAATTCGTTTCGCTACATTTCACGCAACGTCAATTGGTTCGGTTGATGATGATGTGCAGCGGCTTTGCTTTTATGATGCTACTGTTGCTTGCTGTGGCTGTTGTGTTGAGGACTGGATCTGTATAATCTACCTGAGTCAGCGAGTCCTATTCTGGCCTATGTAGGATGAACAGCTTACCTCCATCTTGACCGTCTCGGCTTTGCCCTGAATGTCCTTGATCTGTTTCTCGATGCGCTTGCTAGTCTATGTTAGCAAGTTTATATTGTGAAAAGGCGGTTTTGTTGGGTTTTCTTACATTTCTTTGTCAATAAAGTCTAGACGGCCATTTACCGACATCAGGGCTTCTGTCTTGTCCTGCTTCAACAGCACGGGGCCGATTTGCTTGTAGATGTTTGCGTCATCGTCAAGAATATCAAACTCCTGTAGTGATTGGTTAGTTGGTGGTTGTGCGTGCGGGCTAGTTTTCTAACGGTAGCTACCTTTTTGACTGTTGTGTTCTCTTGCTGCTGCGATTCAAGCCTCTGACGCGCCTCGACAGTGGTAGAAAGTTCTGCCCCACTGTCAGTTGAATTTGATAGAATAGCAGCTTGGAGAGAGACATACCGCCCTGCAGAGTCTGGTAAGTATCAGAAAGGCTCTGTAACTTCTTTTGGGCGTCTCCCATAGCTTTTGTGATTTGTGATGCTGAATGATAAATTAGAGAAACGAACGATGCGGGTTCCAGAAGACTGCCGGAGCTCGCGAAGTGACTATGTGCAGCTATCTCGATGAAGGTTAGGGTGATTGAGAGGGGCTCGAGCGGCGCATGGCAACCACGACTGGGGCGGGAAACAAGTCAAGATAGAGTTGCTTTCGACTCGCTACACGACACACAACATTAGATTCTACTCAAAACACCCCAGGCTCTGGTGCTCTATTCGCAAGCTGGCCCTAGTATACCACAACCTCATTCGTTCGTCGCTATCGCATAGAACTAGACGTCTGCCTGCTGTCATTGCCCCGCGCACGTCGCTCCTCGGCCACTCTACCACAGACACGACTCTCTCCAACATACGCAACGCGCCACCACACTCCAATCTCATCGGCGAACGGCCGTGGCGTGTAGCCCAGCAATAAACTGCAAAAATGAGCAACGCCGACTTCTTAGGTCGCGCTATTGAGACGGTCAAGAAGGCCATTGAGACAGACACGGCGGGTGAATATGAAAAGGCATACCAGTTATACTACAGCGCCCGTAAGTGCCATTCTGCTACGAAAATTTTGTGCCAAAATATGCCAAACTAATCTGTTACAGTGGAGCTGTTCATGCTCGCTCTCAAGTGTATGTCCACCTTCGCCTAAACCGAGCCATGCAACATGCAACATGCAACGTGCTAACAAAAACGAGGGGAGAAAAACCAAAAGTCAAAGGAGATGATACGGGGCAAGGTTGCTGAATATATGGAGCGTGCAGAGAAACTCAAGCAGCACCTGAACCAGAATGATGACTCGAATCGCAAAAAGCCATCAGCCATGGGTGCAAACGGCAAGTCAGCAGGAGGTAGCGGAAAGGGTACCAAGGATGATGATGAGGAGGGAGATGCCGACTCTAAAAAGCTTCGTGGTGCCCTTGCCGGTGCTATTCTCTCCGAGAAGCCAAATATTCGTTGGGAAGACGTAGCCGGTTTGGATCAGGCAAAAGAAGCCTTAAAAGAGGCTGTCATATTACCAATCAAGTTCCCACACCTCTTCACTGGCAAGCGACAGCCCTGGAAGGGTATATTGTTGTATGGACCGCCGGGAACGGGTAAGAGTTATTTGGCAAAAGCTGTGGCAACAGAAGCAAATAGCACATTCTTCAGTGTGTCCAGTTCCGATCTAGTCAGTAAATGGATGGGCGAATCTGAACGGTAAGTTTCGCGGAGACATTTTGCCCATGTCAGAGCTGACAAAAATAGGTTGGTAAAGCAGCTCTTTGGTATGGCACGTGAGAACAAACCTTCCATTATCTTCATTGACGAAATCGACGCCCTCTGTGGGCCTCGGGGTGAAGGCGAATCTGAAGCCTCGCGACGCATCAAGACAGAACTACTCGTCCAAATGGATGGTGTTGGCAAAGACTCCAAGGGTGTGCTCATTCTCGGCGCAACAAACATCCCATGGCAACTCGACTCCGCTATCCGACGACGATTCCAACGAAGGGTACACATTAGCTTACCAGATCAACCAGCGCGTATGAAAATGTTTGAGCTTGCAGTTGGTAACACCCCTTGCGAACTCAACCAACAAGATTATCGACAACTAGCAGAATTGAGCGAAGGCTACTCAGGGTCCGATATTTCCATTGCGGTACAGGATGCACTTATGCAGCCTGTCCGGCTGATTCAGACAGCTACACATTACAAACCCGTTGAAGTAGACGGCATAACGAAATGGACACCGTGCTCCCCTGGGGACGCACAGGCGCAAGAGAAGTCATGGACAGACCTGGACGGCGACCAGCTACTCGAACCTCCACTTAAAGTCAGGGACTTTGTCAAGGCGATTAAAGCATCAAGACCTACAGTCAGTAAAGATGATCTGACGAAGAACGCGGACTGGACAAAGGAATTTGGTAGTGAGGGCGCATAGTTGGAGCCAAAATACGCAGATCTGGAGTTCAACTAGGGCGGTCATAAGCGATTTCCGTCTTCACATTGAGCGGGAGGGTTTGGCGTTGAGAATCCGTGAACAGCGCGGATCCATTGTTACTTTAGTCTCGAGCATGAGATAATACACGCTCTTGAAATTTGCATGGGTTTCAACTGGGAAATAAACATCACCAACATGGCCATCTACAATCACGAAAATTCGGAAGACAAATATATGGTAGAATGCATCACACAGTGATAATTCTTTTCCGTTTCCATTATCATTTGGTAAGCCACTGAAAGCGTTGTTCAGGGTTGGGGTTTCTTTAACGATTTGCGCAAAGCGGTAGGAGAGCTTCGAGCAACTCCTATTCAACCAGCTCCCTTTCCCCGGTACAATACCCATCTTGTCATGCTTCTTCCATTATCCATTCTCGCTCCACTACCTGGGTATCAAATCTAGCAGTCGAGAATCTGGGTAACCTGGCCATTATCACTCTTGACGCACATGCCGTGGTTCTGACGGGCGTTGATTTCTACGTTATCGTTAGATCGAACCAAAATAGTTGTGCTTTGACTATCAACATACCAGTGGAGACAGGGGCAGCAATGGCGAAAGCAGCCATGGAGAGGATAGTGGCGATGACAGTAGTGAACTTCATATTGACGATTGATGTAATAGTATGGAACTGATGTGATGCGAAGGTTGTGATAAGGTCGCGCTGCGACGAAGGAATGTAATGCAGTTGGTATTGAAAGAAAAAAAGTTTAAGTGGTAGAAGAAGAACAGAGAGCTTGAAGAATAGAGACTCTCTGCCTTAGCCGGGCATTCAACGTCTTTATAGGATGCCCAGACTATGCGTCGAGCCGCACGAAGTGCTGTCCGCGTAAGAAGGTAGCGTGAAACCGGACGGCATCGGTTCCTAAGAGGCTTGGTATTGCATTAGGTCAAAAAGCATAGGGACAGGCGCCAGGCTGATCAGGGCTGACTGGGCCGGCACGCGGATTGGTGCATTGAGTGTGTCAGGCAGAACGTGACGTCTGGGGATGTATCGGAAGTGCCTCAGACAGCTTGGGGGATCAGCAGGATGCGCACTGGTATTCTGCGTCGCTCCATGGCTACATTTCCCAAAGTTGCTTGAGTTTAATCGTGGGGTGATCTTAGCTTCACTTAAGCCTCGTATGAATTACGCAAACGTCCACGAGAGCCTCATAATAGATACCATTTCAGTTGTTATACGCCGTAAAAGTGTCAATCTTGTTTAGAAATCTGGGTATTGTGTGTATAAAATGCACAGTATAGTGCAGTGTACGAGCGTTGGATCTGAAACTGTTGGTGTCGCCGAGACGGACTTGAAACGTGACAAGGCCGAGCCTTCTTCCGGTATAGTCTACGATAGTATGATCGAGCTAAGGGCCATGCCCAGGTGTGTTGTGCCTACAGTTTCTCAGCTCAACGATCATTGTTATTGGGTAAGAAGCGAATAAAGCCAAGTACTGCGCGTTGGGAATATGGAATGGTCTTTGTCTAGATGCCTTCCAGTGCCTGTCAACGAGACCTCTTGAGGACTCGGGCCACGATACAACCTTGGAATGGATTTAGTAGCATACGAACCTAGGTACCAAGCATCATCTAGGTAGTCATATTTGGTATAGTTCAATTCTCAAACATAATGTTTGATTATACCAACAGCATAACTCTGCGGCCCCCATTACATGATAGGACAGATCGCTGCATCATCCAATATACAATTTTATATTTCAGTCTACAACGACCGGTGTTACCGGCACAAATAAGACTTCTTCGAAAACGACTGTTGGTGTTTCATCATGGATGAAGAACATGACCTCGACTATACACTTGATAATATGATTTCTAGTATTGCATTCAAGCCAAGAGCTGGAATTCTCCCAAACACGGATTTTGGTGAACGGCTTGGTAAGGTTAGAAATTCCTATTCTGGCAGACCAGATTTGGAGTTGTGCAGGTGCTGAGCGTGCGCAGATGTGGTTGGAACACGAGTCAAGAGCTCACCACGCAATTTCTACCATGAATTCGATTCACGCACGCGCGGTATAATAATGGTTCAGTGTCGGTCGGGGGGGGGGGTTTGTTTAATTTGGAATCTCCCAAAAGAAGTAGAAGGTAATGAATAAATGACTTACCAACTCTTTAGGGAAAAAGACACCAAAAACTTCCCTTTCCTAGAGAGAATGAAAACCCCGGGCAAGCCGGAAGACCCCTTTCAACCTACTTTTATGAGTCGGCAAAAGGAGTACAGTTAGTTCAGAAATATCAATCCCTGTCTTAAAAAGACAAGAAATATGTAGCTGATTAGATAGCATCAACCCTTCGAGAACTGCGTCAATTTACAGCACTAGTGCCGCAGCGCGCAGATAGAAGTCCATCTTCAGATGTCGTAGTAGCCAGCCCTTGTTTGTCTTGAAACTCAAGAATGCTGGAGACACTAAAAATAATAGGTTCAGTAATATAGCCGAAGAACTTAAAGGCAAATTTCCAGAAGGAGGGTCATATGTACTAACACACGAAAATCTAATTTTTGAAAACTTCATTTTCAATAACGTAAAGGTGGAGGCATTCATCAACTGGGAACACACAGGATAGTATCTCTGGTGGGTTGAGCGACGATTGTTGCGTGTCAGCCGTCAGCCATTTTGAAGAAGAATGCTATTGATCGATTTGGGTGGAGCTAATGTCAGAATGGTCTTGGGGGAAAGTTCGCCCAACTAATTCATACGAACGTACACGAAACGGGAAGGCTTTACCGGGAAACCCCTATGGTTCAAAACGGGTTTCAAGTCGTCTGGAGACGCCTAGTCTTCTACGAATATAAACCTTATGGTGGGAGGATCGCAACCAAATGGTGACGTGGTGAGAAGGAGAACCCTGTTTCCTCCTGAAGAAATCATTATAGACGATGCAAGATTGAAAGGGAGTCAAGCCTTAGATAAGTTTAGGGAAATAACTATTCAGGGCAAATAATTAAGCTCGTTGTTCAAAGAATTCGTTTCTTTGTTTAGACATCCTTTCTTGCCGGTAATTAAACAGATTTTCCCTGTTAGTTTGAATGTGTCGCGTTCTTCTTCGAGGGTTTGCATTTCTTGAGGCCAGTCACTGTTACCTCTAGGGCTGGATATCACCTAGGTATCCACAGGCTAGTTAGTTCGCAATAGGTATAGGGAAGATAATCTCCCTATTTGGCAGCTTGCGATGTAAATTGGTTCACAAAACAATATACAATTTTCTATGCGACGATGGCCGGCCATTGGGGCCTACCGTAATTGAGTTGTTGCAAAGGAAACACTGGAGACAACCCGAAATAGCACAGAAGAAACCCATGGAGCCGAACCTAGGGGCACAGTTTGCGATTCTCACCATTTTAGTAAAGACAAACGATGGAAACTGACAAATTGTAGGCATGATACCGGTGCCCATGGGGGTAAATGGTATACCAATTGAAGGTACATTGTCAGTTTGGGTCATCGCGATTTTGATCAACACTAAGACACATACTAACGCATTCACAATGCTGCAGGCGAGAAAAATGTTAAATAGCATCGAAGCCACTTTACACCTTCTTCGGACAGTGAGGGGAGATAAAGACGTGACACTGGCAAACGACATTAGATTTCTAATGGTTGTTTGTTTTTTCGGTACTCACTATTCGCCCTAAAAACTTGCACAATCTGGAGACGCCTATATCATTAAAATTTTCATTATAAAATTGCTGACTTCGTTTGAATTTCAAAATTGAAAGGCTGGGCCACGGTTCTTCACCTTGTTTTCGGTGACGATGAGGTCATGTCCAGACGCACATCATTGATGCGAGGTTGCGTCATTAATTCACTTTTCTATTATTAGCCTAATATCCTACCGCGATTTGTAGTTTGTTTTTGCCCTTGACAAACCTTTATTCATTCCTACTCTGATATGTTAGTTCCTCGTGTAGGATATCGCGACCGGCTCTCTTCATCATCTAGCGCTTTTAATAGACCTTGCTACTACTTTCGTAGCACGACGGGGACTGTAATCAAACCAATGGAGTTAACAAGGGTTTTTTCACTACGTGAGGTGAGGTACAGGCCATGATGGAGGTAAAAGTGAAAGTAAAGTTCAGGTCGTCGCCTTGATGCCAGGCGGCAGGCAGGCGCTCCTGCCCGTATCCTCATACCTTCTACTTGCGCTTTCAAACCGAGGGAGATAACCTAGCCACGCGGTAGCAGCAATGGTGAACTACAACCACCTTCGCGGTGACTCGACTGCGGAAATTGTAGCACAGTGGGCGGCCAATAAGCGAGCAAACGACACTATGCCAGATAACAAAGGCGTGGGCTGGCGCAAGAAGATTCATGGCAGACCCAAGGACCCTCAACCATGGAAGCTAGATGCTGATGACACAACATGTGCGGAGGATCTAACCGACCGATATCTACTTGGCCAACAACATCGCTACCATGGATGGCGAAGGACGATCCAAGGGAGTCGACCTACTACTCCTGCGAGCGTTCTACCAGTGGCATCTACCGGAGAAGACACTGCCGATATTCGGACTGAACGCGACGATTTCTCGACATTACGCCGTGAATCAAAGCCAAAGCTCGCTCGATACACTTCGCTGTTCACCAACTTCAAGGATGTTCCAAAAAGCGCCGAATTTGCGGAACCATGGAGCGACGTCGCGCCCTCTTTTGAACCTTACCTAGACCCCCGGATCGCTTTACAATCCATCCATTCGCATATGATCACCTACTCTATGAGCCCGATTCCTCTAGGGTACAACAACGGCCTTTTTCGCATATTCGAAGACTATCACAAGCTGAGGGCAGAAAACTGCCGCCTGCAGGCTGAGTTGCAGGAAACTTTTCAGAATATTGAAATAGCTAGAGTACAATGGAGAAACGATGAGCGTCAATATGGAGAAGAGATACGCCGTCTCGAACTACTGATCGCGCATGGTTCAGCAGGCGTAGCAGGGTACGAATTCATATCCTGCTCAAAAAATCTCTCACTAATGGAAAAAAAGCGTTTTGAGTGCTAGACAAAATAGTGTCATCGACCGCAAACGGAAACAGTCGAAAAGCAACGAGCTCTTCACATCAAAACAAATCAATGAAGAGAATAGGGTAAGAAGTCATAGGGGTAAATGCACGAAGGTAGAGAGTTTTCAGCTCGGTATGAGATATAACCCAACGCAACATGCAGTCGTTCTTCATCGCCCAGCCTCACCCTCACACAAGATGACAGCCTTATCTAGAAAGTTCACGGAGGATGCACGTGCAGATCTTCACGGTGGCACTCTACCTGATGCGAAGAAACGCCACACTCTTTCACGCAAAGTCCAGAGCGAACTCAATCTGTCTAGACTCTGCCGTATAGACACTAAAAAGTCAGCCACGAACTCGTCATCAACATTTGGGCTGTCAGAATTTGTTGTTGGTTCACACCTGGCCGGGTACCAAGGATCTCAATCAGCTGTCAACGACATAACCGTAGAATGTGATGTTTTGGTTGCAATCCACAAGCTTGGTGAACTTGTGGCGCGACAACGTGGCCTGGACGTTGCCGGCTTCACTGAGAAGCTTTTAAAGCTATTGTCTGCCGAAGGAATTATAAATGGTGAAAATGCGGATGCTCAAGTGAGCGGCTCGCCCCCGAAGCCTAAAGTGATAGAGCAACGTTACCAGAAGGCGCCTGTCATCGAAATAATACCAAAAGGTGTCATTCGAAAGTTTCAATCCCAGCCACAGTTATGTTCCGATAAAAAGCGACACCGTCATTTCTCTTTTGAGCCTGGGGAAGACAGCCTCCTAGCTCTGGAAGAGGACCTGACGCTTGATGATATGTCGCAACAACACAGCGATTTGTCAGACTCAACTTCTACAACGCCCGGTATCAGTCGCAGCGTCAGCATTGAAGCCTTTCTAGGACCCTTGACCTCGCTTTGTCAGGTAGCTGACCATGATCCTCACAGTCGTTCCAAAATCCCCAGTCCAATACAGGCATTGGGAAGTGTCCGCCGAGAGCCCTCTATAAAATCTATTTTGATACAGTCGAGCGATGGTCGTCACAACTCTCAGTCTAGCATTTTGACAGCATTTCGGGGAGATCAGAACAGAAAACTTTGCCCGAACTCGAATAGCAGGAGCGGCTCTTTTAACAATACGCATAGTACGGTAAAGTCGCCATTTTCAAAAGTCCAAGCCGGTAGAGTTCAGACCAGTAACAGCATAGTTAGTTTGAAGACAACTAAAGCTATTGCGGTAGCATGTCCAACTGTCTCCCAAGATGGCAATACTGCCGGGAGTAGCACTGAATCGTCCACGACGGATTCATCACTCCGTGAAGCACACAACCTAGGCCTATTTAAGCCCATCCACGACAACGAGTTGAATGGGGGCAATGGGTGGGGTTACACATCTGAATAATCTTCGTCTGTTCTCATTCGCGTTGTGAAGGATGATCGACTTTAGCCGTTTCATGGTGGCACGTGTGGAATTTGCGATGCGCAAATGTCACAGGGGAAATTGCACTGACATCATCAAATGCGATGTTCAAGGAGACCGACTTCTCCGGCTCGACTTAATCGCAAGAGTCATACTACATAATTAATAGCGTTTATGCTGACTGTTCTGGCTAAGCATGCAGTGGCCGCAGGAACTGTGAGATGGGTACTAGGCTATTCAATTACTTCGTCCTACACAACCTCATCCATGTGATGTCCCTAACCAAGTTTACATAGGTAGAGGGGTTGAATAGGTAAAGATCTATTACAGGGCCCAAGCAGTATGATCAAGGCCTGAGTGAATGCCAAAACCCATGGCGCTGACTCTGCAGTATCTGCAGCAGGTAATCAAATTTTGGCCGCCCTGGGGAATGGGAAATGAGTCTGAGGGAACCGAAATCGCCACTGCGGCATCATAGCTTACATCAGGAATTACAATTACGACGCTCCCAGTCACCATTTCTACCTATGACAATTGTACATTCACGGTTTGTCCGAAAGTGACACGGAGAGTTACCTCACTTTCTGATTGTGGCTGATGCGCTATTCCAAGAGGAATCCTTTATTTCATCATACTTAAGTACTAGGCCTTTCACGTGGGCACAACTGACCATTCGCTAGCCTCATTTTGAGAACCTAGCTCTTTATTCTCTATGGCCTCTTCGTCTCTACCCGTTTCTTTCTGCAAGCCTACGCGTCTGCGGCGACGATCAGTGGCGCATGAGACGACAATTTTTGTGCAATTGGCCACTCTGAGGGTGGCGATGTCTCTCTTACCGAGCAGCGAATCACACGAGGGACATTGCTGTGCCACGGAAATGTCAATCACAACCTCGTTGAGACGGATTTTACCGCGTGATGAAAGTGCAATACACCCGGTTTATTTCGATGGATCGCCCGTTGATGTAGTTTGTAAAGTTTCGCCACATTTATTTTTACTCAGGATCGCTCCATGGTGGGGATTCTCCGCTGTTTTACAATATCGGTCGGTTGTTCCATCAGCCCTGCTATTGGACACGAAAGCAATGCGAGCCAGCATTTATGATGTCAGTGCAAATCATGGGCGACGTGGTTATGTTTCTACAGAGACAATTTTAGGCGCCATTCGTTTCATCACCAAGACCAGTGAGGGAGTGTTTATGATGAAAGCCATGGATACCGGATCGGTCGAAGACGGCTGTTTTGGGCAAAGCGCCCGTTACCAACTCCTTAATCTCGGCTTGGTGGCGCTAGAAATAAGAGTCGGAATCAACTAAGTCAACTAAGGAGACTAGACGGGCAACGGGCGAGTTGGCTTTTCACCAGCGAGGCGGCGCCAACGGCTGATTGCGGGATTGGCCCGAGGAGGATGATAGTGGAATTGGCGGGGGTTGAGGGTTGTGCCCCATCTGGTTGCCATACAATAAAGTTAGATGCGCAGGGGAAAAGGCGCTGGAAGCATGAGGGAACGTGCGAGTGGGTAAGTAGGGATGGGAGCTGGCCCTATCGGTCCCTGGGCCCGGCAGCATGTCATGATGCATAATGACAGGCCGGGTGAGGTTTTGTCACGTGTAAGACGGCATAGTGGGACATGACATGGTAACGTACGTTGGGAAAGTGTAAAATACGGTACTGTAGTCAGGCACTGGCAAAGTACAGGGCCAAGCCACACAAGGCTCGCACGCGCGGTGGTGTGGCACTGGGACTTGAGAGTGGATTCGAGAAACCATGGGCTGGAACCGATGCAACAGGGCGTTGGGTAGGTGATTTGCGGTCATGGGCGCGGGATGGCGACAGCTGCAGCGACAATCGCACCCCATCTAGACAACCCAGAGTCTGGCCGGCTCGTGGCTGTCGTAGGGCAGGTGGCTGTGCAAGACGGTTTCGGGTGATCAGTAGAGTAGTAGTGTAGTGGTAGTACAGTGCCCTATGGTATCCTATCTAGTCTCTACCGTGTTACGGCCTACGGGGTCGTTCATGTCGCGTACAGAGTAGCTGCAGACGAGACGACGTCTGAGGCGACGCAAAATTACAGAGCTCGAGCTTGAGCCTGGCTAGACCGTAACGGCGAACCCCACTGCTACGCTTGCATTGACCGTTTCCGATGCCACGCGCCTTTTGCAAGCCCATGTCTGTCAGGCATGCCTATCATCCATGGGCCATGGCATCGAGGCTAGGTGGTAAATCTGGGTACTAAAGCCCTGTGGCTTGACTTTGGTTTGACCGTCTAGGATAGCCGCTCCGTCTCATAACCACTTCAAGCCTCCTCATCGCGCTCCAGCTTGGACGGTACCTCACCTCTCTCGATGCGCCTCAGTCACTCCATTCCTCTTCTCCCGAGAGCCTCTCTTCGCGATGTTTCGCAACCGGTATGTTATTTTTTTTTGGCTCCCATGTTGTCTCCTCCTCTTTGCTGGTCATGGTCCTGGGTTCCCGGCATCGGCACCGACCGCCGACGTGAACTGACGGCCAGCGTGCTGTGATGTGCTGTGCGCGCGTCGCGTCGTGATACTGCCTGGCTGTGGTAATGGTGATGGTGGTGATGGTGGTTGAAGTGAACAACCTGACAACCACACACTTAAAACTGACCACTCTTCAGGACAAATTCGCAGAAGCCGAATGAGGAACTCATAGAGTCTTTCAAAACTTCTTTTCCGCACCTCGCACAACGATCGCATTCAGTTGCTGCCCCCACCGGCCACTCTCTCACAGATGCGCTCGATGTCGCACACCCTTCACGGTATGTTGTTTTGTACTATGCGCCGCTCACTTGCCCTTTCCATGATCATCAACAAAATCAACAACAAAAACAAAAACCACATCAACACCAACACCAACATCAACATTCAACATTTGATAACATCAAATATTTTGCCCAGCCTGCTAACCCCATCCTTCTCCAGACACGTGGGCGATCACGACGACATCAAGGACCATGATCCCACCCCGCGTGGAAACGATCAGCCTTGGAGATTCACGCCATCGCTGCTTGACCCCAACAGCTTCGCCTTCACCTCATTTGCAAATCAACCGCCTGGTTACTACACTCCAACTCCCGGCGGCACCAACACTCTCTACCACAGCCAAGCGGGAGATCTGCACACTCCCGGCTTCAGCTTTGGCCTAGGAACACCACTCTCACTACCCACCTCGGAAGGCGGGGTTCATGCCGGCCAAAATGCATCCACGCCCCATCTCCATGGCTTCAACCTTCATGCCATGGGAACTCATCACCATTTTCAAAATATCAACCCCTTTGGCATTCAGCCCCAGCATTCACAAGCATTTGCGCCACACCAATTCACCCATGCACCCAGCGCTTTCGACCATCCTCCTTTGCCGCAGGCACACGACGGTTCCTCCATGGATAGCATAGTTCCGGAAGTTGAGATGCAGGAAAATTCGCCCCCAATCGGCTTTGCATCACACTCGTACCAAGACAACCTTGCGGCTGCAGTCGCACCACCCCCTCCACCACCCAGCCAAAACTTCCGATATCACGTTACCCTGAACGCGCCCACAGCAATGATCAAGTCCTCAGATGAAGTCCCCATCACCTACCTCAACAAAGGACAGGCCTACGCTATTTCTCTTGTTGATACCGCCCCCGTCCACCCGTCATCTGGACCTCTCAAATACAGAACCTTTATTCGCATCTCCTTTGAAGATGAGCAACAACGGCAACGTCCAGCCGCCTGTTGGCAACTCTGGAAAGAAGGTCGCGGAACTAACGAAGCCCATCAGCGAGGTGGCCGCCTGCAAGCTGTCGAATTCGTGGATCCAAGTCAAGTTGGAGGTGGTGAAGTGCAAGGACGGCCTAGAGTGGAGATCGAATCATCGTCTTTCGATGGCTTTGTCGTAACATGGACCCCTGTTCACAACACAACACCCGAATGTTCTTTAGCTGTACGGTTCAACTTTCTATCTACCGACTTTAGTCACTCAAAAGGAGTGAAAGGCATTCCAGTCCGGTTTTGCGCGAAGACTGAACTTTTACTGGATGCTGTTGGTTCACCACAGGCGACACTAGGTGCCGAGCTCTGCTTCTGCAAGGTCAAACTCTTCCGAGACCACGGTGCTGAGAGAAAGCTGTCCAACGATGTTGCTCATGTGAAGAAGACGATAGACAAGCTCAAGCAACAAATTGCACAGGTAGAATCTGGCATGAAGGATTTTGGGAAACGCAAGCGCAGCAACTCGATTTCCAAGGGTAGTGCTAGCACGAGGCCTGGAAAAGTTCCTAAGCATAAGAGGACCTGGTCAATGTCGTCAGCCAGCTCGAATCCTGGGGCGCGCGCTCCAGCCGAAGAAGATCTACATACTAAGCTAGCTTCCCTCCAGGACATGTTCAGCTCAACCAGGCCCGTGAGTGTATTGTATTTGAAGGGTGAAGAGCAAGACGATCCCGACCTCCATCCAGTTCAGTTGGTATCAAGTCCCAAAGAGCTTACTAAACTCGACACCGCTGTGGATGCGCAGATGTGGGAGGCTCAAAGCACACATACCGGTACATCATCAATTGTGTCACCAACTCCAAGCTCACAATCTTTGCAATCGGATAAACGTCGTGGATCCTCATTTCAACGCCCGAAGCCCTTCCAACCCCCATCGCGTATGTCATCGAATGAATGGAGAAACCTTCCACAAACAGCGACAGGCGACCTCAAGGGTATGGTAACCGTGCAAGGCGGGTCTGATGTACCGACCAAAGTCCAGAGGCCATACTCAAATGACCATGCCTTATCAGGGTGGATCGAAGCTTTGGGTGTCGACCAAACTTATCAGCCCCCACCGGAGCCTATGTTCAAACCAGGTAGGCAGCACTCAAACTTTACTTTCGAACACGATACTAACTTGTGATGCAGTGGCATGCTTCTTTGTCCAACCAAGGATCGCAGGACGACAACCTGAAGACAACTATTACCGTGCCGTATACGTCATGGACCGCACCATTAAATCCCTTGTCAGCGGAATTGCAATGAAGATCCATATCGAGCCCACAAAGGTAACACGTACAGTCCGTGTGAACCAAAAAGGTCTGCAGATTTTGATGGACAATGATGCTGTCAATGCCATACCAGAGCAGCAAGATATGACCGCCGAATTCCACGAGATTGGCACACCCCCAGTACACCACCTAAAGCGAGAATGGGATGCTGGACCTACAGATATCCAAGTCGATGGCGACATCAGCGTCACCGAAAATATACACTCATCAGGCTACGAACTTCGCCTTCTTTTCTAGAGTGAAATGCCAGTGGTTCGCGAGGCGACCCCGGCTACCATGCTCTAGATCATCACTCAGGACCAACTCACGACCAGCTATAATAATGACTTTATACCATTTATGCGATTGGAGCCGGACCATCCTCGCTCCTTTGGGTTTAATTTTGTTCATTCGCCTGTCGATTCGACTTCATAACTTTCGGCGTCGCGAATCATCAGGAGATCCTATACCCTTCCCCTTGGGTTACTTTATACTTCCTCATGTTGATAATTTGTTTGTTTTACTTTCTTTTCTGGTTCGATCACGATACCCATTACACCTTTTCCTCTTCCTAGTAGCCTAAGATTGCAAGTAACGAACGAGTGCTAGTGCACGGCGGAACGAAGCGATTGCTATGTATACACGCAGTATGGAGCCAATTAGGCGCGAAGCTGTAATTTTTTCTTTGAGATACACACATGGATAGTAGGATTTCGAACGTTTTTAAGGGGCTGACACGATTTCTGTGCCAAATAGAAGTCATTGTCTCTATTCAATTGCTTCACTTATCTCTCCATTCTCTGAATAACTCTGATTCAGTACTAAACTACATCTTACTAAATCATATAGTAACAGCAGCAAACACGCATATTTTTGCAACATGTTTGTTGTATCTAGACACATCGGTCCTTCTACGTACGCACCATTGGGCTAGCAACGGTTCCCCATTAGTTTCTGGCACAGTTTATGGCAGGGGCGATTTCAATGTCTACACTCGTGACGATGCATCATCTCGGCGGCAATCTTTTCCTTTGGCTTGGGCAGCATATTGTCGGTCCGCAGTCCGCCTTGCCAAAAGGAAGCCCTTGCTTATGCAAACTGGGGTGGATGGTGGGCAGCTTAGCCGATGTGGCCACTCCATGAATCCCAGCAGTTACACAAGAATGACGTCATAATGCAGGAAGGAGCTGACGGATCCCAACGCCGATACATAGACATTACAGGATCAGGGAGTCAGGGAGAAAGTGTAACTGGGGATTTGTGTGAATGTGTTGTCAATTGCGAGCATGTTGTCGAATAAAAACGAGGCGGAGGAGTTGTTAGAGTGAGCGAATGGGCCGACCTGGCTGCCTCTCAGTCAGTCAAGCGCCCCCCGCCATCGCGACATGAAACCGACGGCGCATACGAATTGGTGGACATCAATTGCACAAAATATTGAGGGGTGCCAAGTCGTCCCTGCATGTACGGTTGGGATATCGTTCGATAATGGCAAACGAAGGAAAACAGTGTCCACTAACTTCGAAGGCTATGACATACATCAAACTCTGTTGTCAGCCGCAGTCACGACACAAAAACAATATCTTCCAATACATGTGGTTCACTTGTGCTGGTGGTACGAAGATGGCCGCTAAAAATGAATCATCGCCACCGTCCTCCCGTCAGAACAGAACTATATCGTGGACCCCGAAGATTAGAAGGAGTAGGCGAGCGTGCAGGCGACGCGTACTGCTTTTCTTACCAGTAGTCTAGAATAGGAAGGATGCTATTCGAAAATTCAGTACCCATCAATCAAACGTCTCCAAGTTGGTGCTAATGTTGGCATATGAATATCTGGCCACTGGAAGGAGCCGCCCAAGTTGCCCAATCATGATACTTAGGTACAAGATCAGCAAATGCCCTAGTTCTCGTATATTGGATCCAGCCACAGGTGGCGCATGCATGTGAGTTTTGCCACAGCAAGAGCTCGGAGCATCATGCCGGCACTGCGACGTTCTTTGTGACTCAGATAAAGAGCAGATCGTTACTCGAACTTGGGTACTCTTGTGGAAGCAATACTTACCCCCTCACTAGACCTACTATACTACGTAGGTGTTGGTGTTGGGTGTTAAGTGTTAGGTGTTGGAGCACATGGTTCAATACGGCCCGAGCGCTTGTCGTCAAAAGTGCACAGCCACAGGTACATTCAATTCTGCTTGTACTTTCAACAGTTGGCAAGTCTACCCCGCTTTGGAAGTTCAGTAATCAAACATGTCGGTTGTAGTTGACTCCGATTTCCAACTACTCACCGCTTATTCTAGGTTCTAGAATGGGCGAAAAAGTGAAGTGGAGATTATGCGCATCAAAGTGCGTGCTCTTGGTGCGCCTCTACGAATTTGCATCACAACAAACAACAATAGGGTTCGGTGATTACCACAGGCCCCCATCACCAGGGCTCCTCTTGGCATCCAAATTGAGGTTGCGCGCCAAACTATGATAGGCAATTTCCGTTCCCTGTCGCTTTTCAAGTCGCCAAACTACTCGTGTTCGCATTCCTTTCAGTCTTGTTACATCAAACTGCTGGTTTTCCTTTTGTATGGCAGCTAGCACTCGAGAGCAAATAGTGTCTCTCCAACACTTGTACAGTTGTACTTAGTGCGCATGCAAGAGCGAACCTTCTGATCACACAAAGTGTTTCAGATGACCTCCGTCCTCTTAAATCTCACGTCACACATCTTCATATGGATGGGGGTCGGTCCATGCTTTCGCTTAGATACCGAATTGAACGGTGCTAATGATAGTGCCCTTTCTCCAGATTCCAAACGTCATCTAGAGCAATTCATACAATATTGCTTTCCCATCGCGGTCAAGCACACCCGGCTAAAGTACCAAAGCAACCCTTCTCGCTACCGGGAATCTCCAAATGTGGTACGGGCGTTATCTCGCTACAAAGCCCCGGGCCAGTTAGCTTGCATTAATACAAAGTCGGCCAATTACAACTGTTGTGGCACAATGACCATGTATTGAGTATGCAAGTACGCCGCTGACGCATTCACGGAATACTGCCGGTTGGGTCACTGGGCTCAAGCGTACCTACAGGAGTCACGTCGATGACTAAGGGACTACAGACCCCATGTGCATGCAGAGATCCAAGTTAGACGAGGGCTAGGGTCGGACGGAATATGCCGAAAAGGGCAAGGGACCCGTTATTGACGCATTTGTTTTTCATTCACCAAAGGTGGGACTTATAGACAGGCATAGGATTTATCCCTCCGTCTTACTCTTGTAGCAACCGACAGTCATCATGTAGTCGGACCTATGGCGGTCAATAATGATTTGTTCGCTGTGTTGTCAGAGCGTCTTCGGGGAATATGCCAGGATGCTACAATGCCTGAAACTCTAATGGAAAATAAAGGAAGCTTTTCTTTGCAAAGAACGACGATCAATAAAGATTTGTTCTATTGAAAAACTGGGATATTCCTATTTGTCCCAAGCCATGACAATGTCTTGGGTTGTCAACAAGGGTTCGGAGGATTTACGACTAGGTCCGGCTCTTTGGGTCTGTATGGATGTGACGCGCGGATATGGTTTGGTTGGGAGCTGTCGAGAGGATTGGGGTGCACTGCCACAGGTGGGATTGCTATTGCTATCGGAGACGTTTCTGAGTAAGCAAATCCAGGGAGGCAAACAGGCAGGTGGACATAATCCAGACAACGAAGCACTGGCAGTGAACGATTCAATCGTACATGTCTAGGTAACAAGGAAGCTCTATCGTGGGGTTTTGGGTATCATCTTTATCTTATCTTCCCAACTAGGTCCATCCCTAATGAACAGTCGAGCTATAGGCGACTTTGGGTGCTATCATACAGCGGCCAGTTCAACTTTAATCGTCTAGTTCCCTTCCAAAGTCAATTAACCTTAATTTGCGAGCATCTTTTGGGTGCAACTGCGCGACCTTTGCTCTGACCAAGAATCTCGATGCGGCAGACTCCCTCTGGAGCTGAAAATATGCTTTGCCTCCACCAGGGCCAATAAGAGTAGCAAACAGATTTTCAATCAGCGTCCGCATCTCAGCATCAGCAGCTTCAGCTTCGGTAGGCGGCTCTTCCTCATCCTCATCCTCAACACTAGCACCAGCAACACTCTTACTACCCCAGATCTGATCAATCCTGCGCTGCCGTGTCTTGTCAGAGACAGGCTTCTTTGACGACTTTGGACGTCCCATTCTAGTGAAGCCAGCGGCGAGAACGTCGTCTTCCACACTGAGCATGTCACCCACAACAGGTCCGCCAAGCTCTTCAGCTGCAATCATGGCGGCTAGGTAATCGTTGATGAAGAGATTCATAGCTTCACCTAGGCGTTGCATCTCGGCATCGCACTTTGTTTTCTGGGCGCGCTTGGCTACGATGAGGTCTCGGGCTAGCTGTGCAGGCGTCTTCCGCGAGCGATCCTCGTGCTGTGCGCGCAAACGTTTGATGCGGTTCTGCATAGCTTCGGCAAGAAGATTGGCATCATGGAGATTGTTTTCTTCAAAGCGCAGGGTGGTTTGTGCGCGGGTAAGTTGTTGCTGGGTGGTGGTGATGGCTTCCTTGGTTCCTTGGATATTTTGATGAAGGGTACGTGCAGCCAGAAAGGTAGGAAGAGGTGATGCTTGAGAAGGAAGAAAGGTTAGTTGTGGCTTCAAACTTTTGTAAGCCTCCTTGACAGCCAAAAGTTGTTGTAGTTGTTGTCGCGGATCTTCTGACGCGTGTGCTGCATGTTTGAGTTGGACTTTGGATTGAGACTTTAGCTGCAAGGGAGTCAGTGAATGCACACATTTCAATGATGATGGTGTTATTATACTTGCTCGAGAGCGGCTTGTTGTTCATCGACGCGTGTCTGCAACTCTCGTACTGTTTGCTCCAGCAAGGCTTCGGTAGCAGACGCGTCCAAGTCCATGGCATCATCTTGATGGCTTTGTGCATGCTCTCGATAATTGCGTATACTTGGGAGGGCATCATTTGTGTTCGATTGCGTCATTTTTTTTCTTGACTTTAGGCACAGCTTCCCACCCGTAACCGTCTCTCACAACGAGTGTTTGCAAGTTGTGAACAAGGGCACGTGACCGCACAGGCCGCTTACGCAGCTGCCTTGTCGGTCCCTGTTTGGTTGCACCTCACCTCTGTGCTACTCTGTACCACAACCACTCTCTCAATCTGCACCTGCACCTGCACCTGCACCCCTCCATCTAACTTCCTTCCACTGCTCCCCTCTCCCTCTAACTCTGCTTCTATTTCTCAATCGTCTCAGGAAGGCGCGCATCCTTTGAGCTCTCCGGATTCTGAGATACAGTTTGCCTGCCGACAAGGTTTGACGAGTGAGCTTTCTTTACTTGGGCCACTTTCTTCTCCCTCATCGACCTCACCTCACCTCACCTTACCTCTACCTTACCTTTGTCCATCCATCTAGCTGTCGGCGCAAAAAGAAAAGAAATACAAGCGTTCCTCCTTCCGAGCTTTTCGCTCCACCTCAATCCATCAGTCCATCAATCACATCACCTGCATCACCACCCATCACCATCACCATCACCATCACCATCGAACTCTCCACCACTGCACGTCCCAAGCCCTCCTGTTCTAGCTCCGACAAGCTCATCCACCTGCCTCTACGCACCCTCAACAGCACAGTCCGTCCCTTTCAAGCCGCCAGCACCCAGCACCAGCACGCCCCCGCTGTACATAACGTCGAGCAATTGAATCAAGTTGTTCGCAACTCGCTTGAGCCCTTCCTCTGGATCGTGAAAAGAACAAAAGAGTGCATATCATCCCCATTGCCCATCACTCATCAAGCAGGACCCATGTCTGCCTCACCCACCATCGCCGCTTCGTCGGCCAAGCGGCCCCTCGAAGAACCTTCTTCGCCTGCTGGGCCCAATGACCAGCCTGATGCCAAGCGCCCAGCCCTCGATAAAATGGTCAAGGACGTGCCTTCCGCCGACGACATTGACATTGCAGAGCCCGTCAAGGGCGAAGGCATCGCGACCGAAGACATCCAGCCAGAAGATGCAAAGCTTGATAGTGTAGCCGATGTCGCCAACCTAAACGGCGCTGAGCCCATCCAGACTGACACGGTTGTTCCTGATGCACCTTCCATCCTTGAGACACAGCCCATCCAGTCCACCTCAGGCGCCAATGGCCGGCCCTTGTCCCACAACCAGCAAGTCGATGAGACAAACTGGCTGCATCTGCGTGCTTGCATTGGTACCAGCGAGGCCGCCACCATTATCGGCAAAGGCGGCGAGAATGTAACCCAGATTCGACGCTTGTCTGGTGCCAAGTGCACTGTTAGCGATTACTCCCGTGGCGCCGTTGAGCGTATCCTCACCGTAAGCGGCCAGGTCGATGCCGTGTCCAAGGCCTTTGGCTTGATTGTGCGTACCCTTAACCAAGAGGATCTTGAAACCCCTTCCACCTCCACATCAAAAGCCTACCCTATGCGTTTACTTATCCCACACATTCTCATCGGCTCCATCATAGGCAAAGCTGGTGTCCGCATCCGCGAAATCCAAGAGGCTTCTAATGCAAAGCTCAACGCATCTGATACCCTGCTTCCTAACTCTGGCGAGCGCTCATTGGTCGTCCTTGGCGTTGCTGATGCTGTGCACATTGCTGTATACTATGTCGCCCAGACTCTCGTTGAGCAACTGACCGAGCGCTTTGGTGGACCAGCTGCCTCTCAGTACGCTACTCGCAGCGGCATGGCTGCAAATGTGGTCCCAGGTGGTATGTCTGTTCAGCCCTACGTGCCCCAGCCTGCTGGAGGTCAGTACTCACAGCCCAATACTTTCCGTCGTCAAGAGCCCCAACGTACCCCTGCCCATGCAGGTTACGGTGCTGGACCTCACATGCATGGACAGCCTGTTCAGCCATCTCCTTATGGTCATCCCAATATGCCCTATGGAGCTGGTTCGCCTGGACGTGCTCACTACGGTGGTCCTGCCCAGCCCGCTCCATACGGTGGTCATCACGGCGCAGCGCCTATTCCGCATGGTACCGCCCCGAACCAACCGCCTGTATCCATGCCTGGGCAGCCGCTGACACAACAGATTTTCATTCCCAACGATATGGTTGGTGCTATCATTGGCAAGGGGGGCGCCAAAATTAACGAGATCCGCCAGTTGAGCGGCAGTGTAATCAAGATCAACGAACCCACTGACAACAGCAATGAGCGCCTGGTCACCATCACAGGTACACAAGACTGTAACCAGATGGCATTATACATGCTTTACTCGCGACTTGGTGAGTAGTACCAGATATCCCCCAAACTAGTTTTTGTGCTAAATGATCTATAGAATCCGAGAAACATCGCATCTAGAAGCTAAAGCTTACAATGGAAGCATGATGCAAGAATTACGATGGTTCTTCCGATCCTCTTGAGGATATATTCGACATGGCGCAGTGGTATACTTTTCCACGGCTTTTTCAATCTGTAATTTACCTACGGCTTCTGGGCTAATAGCTCTGAGCACTCCCCAGCGGACTGCTTCTTTAACGGCCTCATGATTAAGATCAAGTTTTATATGGTAGTCACATACTCGGTAATATACCAAAAGTTACCACTCTTTACTTAATTGTGTGACAATTTTCTGCACACCGGAGGGCGAATAGATTTTATACACTAGCGTGCGAATCGTTTGATGTCTTGTATGACTGGTACAATGGTTGATACCTGCGAATTAGTTGGGGATGCTGAAACTTGAATCAGAGCCTTGCCAACATTCAATGGTCGCCATAGCTCCCTAATCAGTCTACCTCTGCTTGTACTCCCAATCTATTCAATCTTGCAGTACATATCCCCGGATACCCACCAAGTCATCATTTACTGGTTGTAACCCACAGGATCTACTTGGAAACCTTTTTCTCATCGTTTTTCTTGCGCCTATGCTCGTCTGCCATCATGAGTGCATACAACTTCTTTCTCGAAGTAGGATAAAACCCACCCGCTTTACTATAGCGGTTTATAAACGTCGTCATATACGCCCTTTCCGCTGCAAGTAAAGTTTCTATATGCTCTTTTATTGGGCGAAAAGGATCAACATGAAGGTCACAAGGCTGTATATGCATTGTATCGTTCACAATCCCAGAAAAACCATCATTCAGCCATTGTTGCCAGTACTCTGTGCCGTGGGGATATCGAGTGATCTGAGCATCCAGTCAAGACCACACAGTAATTGATCTGGGAAACGGATGGTTGTTTCACAGAACCGTTCGAGCCATGTGAGAAGGTTAGTATGACTGGTCATCAAGGGAAGGTGGATGATGTTTGTGAGTAGTTCGAGGTAAGCGATTATTTCTTTGATGTCGAGGGTTGTGCGGTGGGGTTGAAAAGATATGCTTCTGATGGATGGATGAGAATCATGATGCTGTAGGTGGATCAGTATGAAAACAGCGAAATTGGTTATAACGCTCTCAATAATACATGTACATACCTCATCATCATCTTTCGAAAACCCAGGATCAACCAGAAGTTTCCTCCCACTCTCCCCGAATCTCCAAATATCACATAATAAGTCTTCAACACTACACTCGCCAATTACATTCCACCACTCGTTCCTCCTCTCCCCACCTCCCTCATCGTCTCCCAACGTACTCCACCACTTCTCCTTATCCCTCTTATACACTTCCTCCTTCTTCCGCCCCACCAAATGCGTCCTCCCCTCCAACCTCCTCCACAATTCAGCCTTCTCTTCCTCTAGACATCTCACCCCCTCAGCTCCATAAACCGCGAAACCATCCAATACTCCAGCACCACGCCCGGACAACAAAGCTGCACAAGTTCACGCTCCACACACGCGAAAACCATCATCATCTTCCGCACAACCTCCCCGTCAAACACCCCTTGCCTCCCATCTTCCATTCGCCCTGGCACGACGCTGACGCGTAGCAAATCGCTCTCCGTCGCAACGAGGCTCCACATTCGTCCCTGCACGCCTTTCGCCCCGATAGGTGCGCGCAAGTCGTGAAAAGCACGCACAAGCACGTCGAATATACTTGCTGCCTCGCTCCTGAAATGCGTCCAAGCATCCGCGCTTGTGAAATGCGTGATTCCGTTATATTGAAGGACCATTGGATAAGACCATACGTGTCGGCCTAGTTTGGCTTTTTCGTCGAGGGTGAGGTGGGATTGGGGTGGGGTGGGGGGAGTGTGGAGGATCCATGCTGTTTCTGGGAGGGTTGAGGTGGGGGAGGGGGAGAAGTGGATGGGTATGGTTGGGCAGAATTCGCGGAGGGCGGCGTGGACGATTTGGATGGGAGAATGGGTGTTTGGGTCTAGAACGTCTTTGCGGCCGAGGAGGGTGAAGGGGATTTGGAAACGCAGATTTGCGTCCATGGTGTTGTGTAGTCGAGGGCTGGTACAGGCGTAGATGCGGGACTGTAACGACAAATATCGATGAGCAATACAGGACTGGTTAAAAGGCGGTGGTGGAGAGTTTGAACAAAGGAAGTAAAACCATGGATGTACTCCACAAACCAGGTCGGGTGATTCATATTTGGAGACAAAGCAGACAAAGAAGAGAATCAAGGTTACATGCTTGGATTTTGCACGGAACTTTATAAATTTATATCCAATGCAATGTATTTTTTACACTTCCTGTGCTAGATTAGGCGCTCACTTTAGCTTGTCTATACCGACTTTTACCACGCTCAAGATGTGTCACATAGTAGCGCCCACTCATTGATGCCGCTCTAAACACACCGGAGTGACACTCCTCAACGCCTTCCACTCCATTGATGCATGACCTTCATTCTTTAGGTCTCAGCCTAGATTGCTGGTGCAGCACCTGGAACAAGAGCCGGCACAGGAGATGGAGCTGGAGCCGGAGCCGGAGCTGGCGCAGCAACAGCAGGGTCAGCAACAGGGGCTTGTGCGTCCCCACCTAGTGGAGCAGCGGCTTGCGAGTTGTCAACAGCACTTGCATCTTTCTTAGCCCACTTGGGCTCCGTCACCCACTGTGGATCTTCCCACGGTCCTGCATCGCTGAGCTGACAGCCACCAGGGCAGTCACACGATCCACCAAGATGCTTAGGCAGGTTCTCAGCAGGTATCTGAGACAACAGCTCCTTTTCATATCCACTGCCAAGGACGTGAATCTTTGCGCTGGTAACAGGATCAAGGAACTTCTTGACAACGCTGAAGACGCCAGAGAAACCCCAAGGGGCGTTGATGATATACATTTTGCCAAGACGCTCAGGGTAGTAGTTCTGGCTGATGGCAGAGACGGCACCCAGGTAGGTGTATACAGAGGTGGCTTTGGCAATGCCGACGCCCTTGAGGTCCATGATCGTGCACGAGGTTTCGAGGAGGTAGCCCACCTTGCGGGAGCAGGCGGGTAGACGAGGGTCGGCCATTTTTTCGTATTCGCAGACCAAATTTTGGATCATGCGTTCTTGCGAGGTGATTTTGCCGAGGGCGGTGAGATCGACCTTGCCGAGCGATTCAATGTAGACGGGACGGCCATCTTTGTCCGTCTTGTGGTAGTACTGTGGGTAGTACTCGAACACCTCGGGCCGCTCCTTGTAGTCAAAGGTGCGAACGAGTTCTTCGACGCCAACGTCAGCGTACTCGGCCCGCCACTTCTCGCTGTCTATGAACCTAGCAGGCGGTCAATACTAGGTCAAGCACAGTGGGTTGGGCTGCATGTGCATGCTTACATCTTCTTAGAAAGCTCAACATTGAACTTGCGCGCACGGAGAAATCGCAGCTGCAGAGGACTCAAGTTAGTCTTATCTGATAACAAGTTGGAGGGGTCAAGGACGTACCATGGTTAATGTATCGAGATTCTTGGTGTAGCCGGCCTGCTCCAGGGCGCTTCGAAGCTGAAAAACCTGGGCATCTTGCTCTGGGGTTGTATGGCCAGGATGTCCACTTTGAACGGTGGGGGAAGTGGTGGGATAGTCGTAGTGATCGTATTTTGGGTCGAGCGGTAGCTCTTTTGCTGCAGGGGCGGCGGCGGCCATGATGTGATGACTAAAGAAGAAAGATTCAGAGTCAAAAAGTTTATCAGAGGGTAGAGGTGAAGGCTGCAACAGGCGGTGGAGCACTTATGCTGTTGTCGAGGTGCGCGGACGTCAATGTTATGACCAAGGCGGACTAGCACAACTAAGTCATGGTTAAGCGCCCCTCATCATGTCTGGACCCTGTTCCCCCAGCGAATGATCAACCGTAATTGCCGCATGACGGCATCTTGACCATCGACATAGGTACGCATTCATGGCACTGTAGCCCTTATCACATGTAGAGAGAGGTTCGACAGTTCGACAGTTCGACATTGGGAATTCGTCATCATTCCTTTCAAAGAGCTATATACTTCATACACGAGAGGAAAAGTACAAACCAACAAAAAAAATCAAAACCCCTGCGATACACTCAATAAACATTCCAGCCAATCCTCAAAACACTCCGCACGTCTAGAAAAGAGCGTAGAGATCCACCAGAGCCAAGAAATAAGGCTATCCGCTAGGTACCACCGCCACACTACGAAAAGCTGCAGACATGGCGTGAAATTCGTGTTACCTGCATTGCCCATTCCTCCCCAGATGACATTGATAGTCAGACCGTGCGTCTTCGGACTGGACTGGACGGACAACCCCCCGCAAAATGAACTGTTTCCGACGCAATTGACAAAATCCCAGTGAACACAAAATTGGCGACATATAAAAATCGTCATCAACCTAACACCGTGCAGATGATAGCAGGAAACCACTCCCTACACCCGCCTATTGACAGGTTGCCGACCAACATCCTCTCTTCGGCCACAAACCATCGCGTAATCTCATCTGAATATTACGACCTTTGTCCCCGTTCCCGACTGGGCCCAAAGTCGACTTCTGAGATCTTCTTTTCTTTCCGTTGTCCTTTGACAATATACTGCGCATATAGCGCCACGTGGTCGCTGGGAAAATGGTAGTTGGGAAATCCCGGTACCCGTCGAAGGTAGTCCTTGTCGATATCGCCTAGGAGGCCAACCACTTGGAGCGTGTTTGTCGAGTACCAAATGTAGTCAAGGACACCTTGAAAGTGAGGGACGTAGTTAGTGAATGCTAGCTCCCCGATTGCTGAGTAGCTGGATTTAAGACTAAAGGGATGGGAGATGCCGTCTCGCGTGAAATTGCCGTACTTTCGACTCCCGAGATCCCGGTGAGAATGGGCCATTGTTCCTTGTGTGATGAGATCGTAAACGCCTGAATCAGGCATCGAATTAAAATCACCGCATAGAATAACTGGTATTTGTGCACCGTCTGTGTATTCCTTGGAGGGGCCCGGTTCTTCCATTGGCTCCGCTTCTTTTCCGTCTTCACTATCACCATTTATAAAACGATAGACAGCCTTGTCTTTGCAAGGTGGAAATTTGGCCCACTTGGTAGCGAACTTTGAGATACCCTCCATCAGGATTGCAACTTGAACGATTTTGACGTCCGTGAAGGCCGGGTTCCAGAAGACGTGAACGTTGCCAACGATGAACCGCGATCCTGTCGCCCGATTCTCCAAGAAAGCAACAACGCCGATATCATCTCGAGGCATGACTCGATTGAAAATGTCGTGCTCTCCTTTCATATCAGGCCTATTAATGGCAGTATTGGCAAAGTCGATGAGCTGTTTGTCGAGCAGGATGTATCTGCGATGATTAGTAACCAAATCTGTGCCGACTGAATGTTGAAGACTCACTTGCTGTTCTTATAAAAGATCGCACACCCATCAACAAGCTTCGCCTCTCTCTCTGCCATTGTTCGCGCCCTCGATTTTGGCCAGAAGACGCCCTTGTAGTCATCATGTGCAAGCGACTCTCGGAAGTATTCATTAAAACTGTCTTGGTCAATTTCCTGCAGGCAGACTATGTCGGCATCTCGTTGCCTCAATTCGGCAAGAATAAGTTCTCTGCGAGTTTCCCAGGCTAGGGCGGAACTTGGTGTGTATCCGTATTGTGATTGCGTGCAGTATTTGTCGCAGAGGATATTGTAACTCAATGCTGAGACGGTCTCTTGCGTAGGCTCTTGGATCTCGTCAAGGACGATCCAGTCTCGCTCCGGTGGCGCTTCGGGGCCTGGAGCGGTTTCGCGGAAATGCTTGATGAGTTCTGATGTTCCCTGTTCCATAATGATTTGCTTCATCTCGTCAGGTACCGGGTTACCCTCAATACCAAGCACTTCTAACTGATACAACGAGCCGAGTTCGTACGGGAGGTTGGTCAATTGGTTGTCAAAGACGAGCAGCTGCTTCAGATTCACCAGCATGCCAATTTCCGGGGGCAGATAGTTCAAGTTGTTGAGAGAAAGATCCAGATGTGTCAGGTTCCTGAGTTGTCCAATAGTTTGATGAAGATACGAAAGTTTGTTAGAGTTAAGATACAACTTGGTGAGAAAGGTGTAATTGAACAAGGTGTGCGTAATGACTTTGAGGTTTTGACCACCAAAGTCGAGAATAGTCCAAATATGATTATCTTTCCCATCCTCGGCGCGGGCGGGTCTGTTACGATCTTCCTTATCATTCTCCTTCTGTAGGCCGTTCGTTGTGCCAGCTACGACGCTCTTGCTCACACTCGGGTGGATTCTGGCGTGGGAGTGCGATTGGGTCATTTCACGCGCAACCTGCGCCATGCGTAGCTGCTCTGCCCAATGCTCGGTTGGAGGCTTGTTGAGCCCGCTATGTACGCTATTTGGAGTACCGTTCTGAAGGTGTGCAGGCGCAAAGTGAGGTTGAGCATTGGACATGCCACCACTTGATATGTTGTGCTGGTGGTTGTATTGACCTCCATGGGCGCCGGCAGCGTGTTCTTGGTGTTGCTGGTGGCCATGTCCATGATGTTGGTGATTTTGGTTGTGCTGGAAAGGCTTGCCCAGGTTCATCTGCATGCCATAGGCTTGGTGGCCTGCGCGCCCATTCATCATAACACTATGGCCCTGGTGGCCATGGCCTTGGTTGAACATTGTAAACTGCTGAGGAGACTGGCGGCCGGGTGATCGCGAGGGTGAGGGAGTATCTGGGTTGGTGAAGGGTGTGCGGCCGCTAGTGTTTGTAGGCGAACGTACTCGGGCGGGGAGGTTGCGTATGTTTTGTGGGTAGAAGGTCTGGCCGGCTCCCCTTGTGTAAAGCGAGTAATCTGCCATCTACTGGAGTTGCAGCGCAAGAGATGGAGAGTCCCGGGGGCGGCAGTGGTGGCTTGAGGTGAAAGCCCCGGGACGAGGGCGCGACAGAGGGCGTCAGATGGGTGGCAGGGTTCGGGCACGCGGTTTTCTTCTTCTTAACATGAGCGCCCGTACTACTCCTCGACATGAGCTTGCGCTATAGACGGCGGCACGTGAATCGCATGTATCTCTGGTGGTGGTTGGTGGTTGTTATGATAGTGGGAGATGGAGGCGAGATGGGACAGCGAGCGAGGACGGCAGGGCTGCTGGACGTGAAGGGTGGGCGGTAGTCTATTGATACGGTGGTGTTAGTGGTGGTGTTGATATAGATAGGCCGAGTCGCTGTGTGGTGGGGAAAAGAATAGAGAGCAGGTTGGCGCGGGTGGATGAAGAAGTAGGGTTAGAGGCGCGCACGTACAACTGGCTGGTGGGGCAAGGTGCAACGAGAGAGAGGTAGACAAAGACAAGTAGCCTCAATTGCGCCAGAAGAGTAGACTCATGGGCCAACCGCAAATGCTGGGAAGAATAGAGAGCGTAGGTAGGGTAGGTAGTGATGCTACTATGGCCCTTGTAAAGCTTCACGTCTGCATTGGGCAATCTCTTGGTTCCACTATGGTCACGTGTCCTCGATTTGAAATGCGAGAAAAACAAACCTTGTCGTCTCCGTGTACCACCTAGGTAGGTTACTAGGTAACTGGGTGAAGAGAGAAACAAACAGTAAAGAATGAATGAATGAATAAATAAATAAATAAATGGATGGATATATGCCTATCAAGGAACTAACGTCGTAGCCAGAACCTGGGTATCACCACTGTGTTTCCTGTACTTGCTGTAGTATTCTCTGCTTGTACCACATACGTACAGTGCTGTGTGTGTGTGTGTGTATATGTGTATATGTGTGTGCGTATGTGTGTGCTGTAGAACATCCATGCAGCGGCTGTCTCCGCTCATGCAGAAGACGCCAGCTCAGATCCAGAGCTCTCATCCGGCATGGTTCGCGTGCCCAGCTCACGTTATTAGTGTTGGAAATCTGGGGGAGCGAAGGGCAAGCAACCATGATTGGATTAATTCCACCCTACAACCGGACTATGTACCTAGACTACCTAGGTATTACTATATTCGCCCAGCTCTACTCTCCACAATGCCAGCTCGCTTTCTCAACCCAATCTACTCCCTCTTCTCTCCTACTAATCGCTGCTGCAACCATTGCCGTTGCCGTGCTACCGTGCCCACTGCTCGTCTATTTCTCGCATTCTGCTGACTCGCTTATCATTCGACTAGGGGACTAGAGACAAAGCCAATATCGAGTGCCCGCCAAAAATAGTGGGGCTACTGTTGGACCATGGGGGACTGGCTGCTCGTCCGTACTTTCGGTGACGCTGCTCAAATATGCCTATCGTGCTAATCTGAAACCTAGTATCGCTATTCCGGCGGCAACGCCAGCAACACACCTATACGTCCCAAAACCGCTGAAGCAAAGCAATGGGACTTGACCACCACCGACGCCCTTGGTAGAACAATCTCCCGTGACTCCGCATCGGCCACCTCTCCAGGTCCACGACTCTCCAGCCACCCAATGGACGCAACCAGAGCCTCCATTTCCAGTGCCTCGACTACCCAGAGTGCTAGAGAGGACACCACAAAATCTTCTGAGCCGTTTATATTACGCCACGGCCGTCGATATCTGCGCAACGTACCCTACTACCCTCTGCCTTGCGACCTACCCGAGCTCCAGCGCCAGAACCTGCAAACTCTCCTTGCTACGTCCATATTTGGTCGAGCATTGTGCTCCACACCTTCGGCACAAAACCCTCCACGACGTGTGTTAGAACTGGCCTGTGGTTCAGGCTACTACTCTTCACTATGTCATGAGTACCTCGACGGCTTGAATTTTGAGGATGTCTCCTTCACAGGCCTAGATATCGTCCCGGTAGCAGGAGACTTGCAGCGCCAGGGAATAGACTGGACATTTATGCAGCATGATTTACGAAAGTACGTGTAACCGCGGCGTCTCGTTTCTAGTTGCCTTCTTGTCAACTACCCCAGTGAGACAGGTCGCTAACTACATCGGTCTAGGCTTCCATTACCTTTTGACGACGACGAATTTGACATTGTCATTATGAAAGATTTGAGTATCGTAATACCGCTGGGTGGGCCATGGCAACGAGTACTTGACGAAACAATACGCATATTGAAATCCGGAGGGACCCTAGAAGTCTGGGAGACAGACCACATTATCCGGTCTATCCTACCCCATCCACCACACCCACCGGGGAAGAACCCGCAGGAATATGCTTGCGCTGTGTCTACGGGAACATTTCCAATATCCCCCATAACACCGTTTACCGAGGTGCAAAACAAGTTCTTGCAAGACTCCAATATGTGGATTCAGGAAGCGCTAGATCGTCGAAAGCTGTCGCCAACACCATGCGCACGTATTTCGCAGGTGCTGCTTCAGGAAACGGAGACGCTCTATGATGTCCAAAGCCGCAGAGTAGCTATTCCACTTGGTGAACTGCGCTGGGAGCGTGAGCAAACAGGCGAGCGGAATCCGGCGAAGCGACGAGGAAGCGAAGCAAGCAAACTGAAAAAGACGACGATGGCTTTTGATAGTGTTACGCTCACAGAAGAGCAAGCAGCTCTTCGTTATACAGCATTGCTAGTTGTTATTCAGATGATTGAAAGCCTTGAACCGCTCCTAAAGGACGTTAGTGGAAAGAATCAGGAAGAATGGCAAAGATGGTGGTAAGTGGCCCAAAAGCAATTGCTTACAGTAAGCTGATATGACGCAGGGGATGGATGATGGCGAACCTGCTAGAACAGAAAGGCGCATCAAGCGGAGAATGCCTCGAAATGGGTGTTTGGTGGTGTAAGAAAGTGTAGGGTTTCGCAGGCGTACCCGTTGAATTTATGATATCCTCGGCTCACCAAGGCAACTGTTGACTTTGACGCATGTGGAGAAGGGTTCAACTATCTTATCGTATCGTATCGTTGGCGGAGTGTGCGATACCGCTTTAAGTAGTATCTATGAACATTAGTGACAATCATCTGTGATAAGAAGCGCGTGACAACCCATACAAAGCTTCAATCTCTGTAAGGTACGATTAACGTGTGAGCCTACAAATGCTATTGGAACAAAGACACTTACCTTTCTTCACAAACTCAGCCCTTTGTATCCCCTTCTTGATTTGCTCTTCATCTTCCAGGTGCCGCTGGCTTGCAAATGCCTTGTGCAAGCGCGTTCGATAATAGTCATAGCCTTGAGGATACTCTCTCCCCATGAACAGTAAATCTAATGTGTTTGAGCCCCAGAGTCCAAAGATACACTCACAGGCACCTCCATACCTTTGTATATGCGAATGACCTGGTGTCGCAAAGTGGGATTCGTCGATGCCATGGTAAAATATACCAAACGTTGTCACGAGAGTGTAGATATGTAGAGGCATGGACCCTGAGCCTAATCCTGACGTAGGAGGAAAGTCGCGGATGCGTAGCGTGGTGCATGGAACGCATGGGTAGCCTCGGCTTCCAATCTTATCACGCAATCCCACGAATCCATAGCGCAGCAATAGCAACTTACTGAAATATTGGCGAAAACAGGCTCGCCAACACATTCGCAAGCTCAATTTGTATTCGGAACCAGGACTATGCGAGCTCTTTCTGCGCGTTCACCGCTAGTGCATTCGCTCAAGTCGGTAGCCATACCGCGCGTAGGACTACATGTTCGATTTCAGTCAAGCAGCAATACGTCTGCTACCGCGGCACTCAATCCACGATGGCTTTCCGATGTTAAGAAGCGAATTGGGAAGTGCATCATGTTTGGCATCAGTCGTGAACAAACCCAAGAGGCGGGATCCATTCTCCAGGACATAGCCGTGGATTGGAGAGAGCTGGTTGCTGGCAGTGAAGGATTTCTCACGAGCAAGGCGTGGAGAGGGTTGTATCGACAAGAGGTCACGTGGGGAGAAATGGTAGGCTTCACTGGATACCTGATTCTCAAGTATAGCGGCTAACTCAGGTTTCTTGGTTGCATGTAGGATAGCATGGTAAGACCCAAATAACTTACTCGAGTTGTAAGATGGTAACTAATTGGTTGAAGGGTAGTCTTTAGCCTAGAAAATTGTTCTTGGGAAGGATGCTGACAATATGTTGTAGGACACGTTAACAATGTCATGTACAATCGATACGCGGAATCAGCTCGAGTTAATTGGACTCGCAATTTCGCGGCGAGCGACCCAGAGCATGAGACTCAATGGATGGAACTCATGACACCGAAGGGCGTTGGCCTCATCTTACGGAGTATAACAACCGACTACAAATTTGTGAGTGATAACCGTTGCCGTAGATTGGTGGATTTTGCTAATATGAGCCAACTTAAGCCGATGCAATGGCCTGATAGGTGAGTAAACATCAGGCAATGATGCTAGGCGAAGGTTAACATGGGTGCTGGCAGGGTGACGGTGCTGCATAAGCTGAGGAGCAAGCCGCAGTCGGATGCTGATCACTTCCTACTCGACGTGGTGATACTATCAGAACGACATCGTCGACCTGCAGCGCGATGTATAGAGGACATTGTGGTTTACGACTACAACAAAGCAAAGAAGAGCCCATTGGCGCCTTTCATGGTTACTAAGTTTAGAGAGATATTCGATCTACAAGAACAAGCGAAAGAGAGATACAGTGGTAGGGTTAGAGGATTACTGGATCGCGTAGAGCAGTTAGAGAAGAGTAGTTGGGATAAAAAGGATGCAGTGGAAGATGTCGGCGGAACATAATTAGGTAGCTATCTGGGCACCTAGGTACCTAGGTACCCAGGTAGGCATCTCGATCAATCAAAATATTTGCCTGACAGGGTCTCAAGAAGGCATGGCGTGAACAGCTAGGGGGCATGTCCCGGTGATGTGCATGCCCGTTGGGCGCGTGATGACTCCAGGTTTCCTTAATTGCACGTCACAGATGGATGCTATTGGTGAGAGTAGGGATTAAGCATCGACACCGGCTCTTCGCGGAACAGGCGACAAAAGCGGGAAATGCAAGCCTTCCGAGCAAAAGAGACAAATCAGGACAAAAAGCTCCGAAGCAAACCAGGAGTGCAATCCGCGCAGCTGCGCAGCGACGGGCGATGGGCGATGAGCGGCGGGGGTAATGCAGAAGCTTTCCTGCTGCAGAGTCTTGGGATGCAAGCGGATGAAGATGAACGATGAGACGTTAGCTTATTCGCTACAACCTGTTTAGGGTGCAGACAAGACAGCGTCGTGATCAGGGGTACCTAGGGCCAGACAAATGAATAGCATGAAGGTAAAAACGGGGCAGGATGCATAATGATTTGTTCAGCAGCCATGATTGCGTAGGATAGGCAAGAGGTTGATGTAGCTGTGGTAGCGTTGCAATTTTGCAAGAGTGCATCATAGCACAAAAGCCGGACAGTCTTCGGCGATCGGCCAAGAGGGTATGATGAGCGTACCAAGGTTTGGCGGCTGTAGTGTGTGTGTGTGTGTGTGTCGTGGAGAGAAAGAAAAACCCTTTCAAGTGCCGGACAGGGTTGGGTGGGAGGGGTGTAGGGTGGGGTGACAAGAAATTAGGAGCAAGGGGAGAGCAGCCTACCTATTACTTATGTACTATGTAGTAATGTAGCAATGTAGCAATGTAGCAATGTAGCAATGTAGCAATGCACTTGAGCATGTAGGTAGGACTGGGATGGGAGTGGATTGGGTGTGTGTGAAGGTGGTAGTACTGGTGCTGGAGCTGGTGCTGGTAGTAACTACTAAGCCAGCTTTTGTTAGTATGCCAAGGCGTCTGGCAAGCCTGAATTGCTTAGCCCCGTCCATGGCTGCCATGTTCGATTCAATGTTCTTCCTCTCCCTCACACCTTTTGCATATCAGCACACGACACCCCCCACTCACCTACTACCCCGCGGCTCACCATCTTCCAGTCTGGCTCGTCCTGTCCAGCAGTCGAGTCGGCTCGGGGAGACCGCCCGCTCACCGCACCGCCTTCTATGGTAGCGAAGGCGAAGAGGACCACGGCGAACGCCCATGACAAGCGACACGAGAATGGCAATGCAGCCCCGGGCAGGCGCATCATCAAGCAAAAGAGCTCTTCCCAGCTCAACGGCAACGGCCACGCAACAATAGGCACCCACACCAACACCGCCGTCGCCAGTACCACCATCGCCAGCCATGTAGACAAACCCGTGACCACCACCACCACCACCACCACCACCAATACCATGACGCACCCGGCCACCAACACCAACGGCATCCTCTCGACAAATGTGCCCATGTCGCCCCCGGCTGCCCATGAGCGTGTGCGCGCCGCCTCAGACGCCTCGCTCGACCATGGAGATGCCTCCTGTCGCTTGTTCGACGCGGCCAACGCCTCCTTTGTCCCTGTCTCCGTTTCTGCCTCAGCTCCCCGCCGTCTCGACTACAAGTCCGCCCACGTCTCCATGGCCAGCATCCTCGCCGTTCCTGCCACCATTCTCACGTCCTGTCCTCTGAGGGACGTTCTCGCCATTCTCATCCTCCTCCTTCAGCTACCCCCCACTGTCCTCACCGTTGTACAGTTTTTATTCGCTACACTCACCTTTGTCCCGCCCCAGGCCGGAACCCCCCTCTCCGCCCTTTCTGCCTTTCCCTCCTTCACCGACATCTTCCAGGGCTCCGGCGGGACCCCTTCGCTTTTTACCACCATCTTTGCAGACGCCTTCATACTCGTTATATGGCTTATCCTGTGGGTCCCTGTACAAAATTTCTTCTTAGATCTTGCACAGGCAGTCATTGCCATTGCCCTTGGGGGTGCCGCAGCCGGCAAGAATGGCACAACCAACAGCATCTTCATCTGTTTCCTCATCATTCTTTCCAACCATCTCTTCAAGTTCAGGCCTCTCCGCCAACACTTCCTTCACTTTTTATGGACAGGACTCACCCGGGGAGGCCTCGATTTCCTGACAGGTCAACCAAGTTCGCCGACCTCCTCATTGGAAAGCTTCTCATCACCCCATGGGTGGCCCCGCAGCCTCCTGGGAATTCACATTTTAGCCCAAGGTGTTGTTCGCATCATCCGGCGTTCTCTCTCTAGGCGGGACGTGACTCCATCACTACCCACTGGCAAGAAAACTGACCCAGAAGCTGGCGTGCCGCAGCGTCCCAACTCGACTGCGCTCGATCCAACTGCCGATGTGCCCAATTCATCCAGCACCGATGGCCGGCCTCCAGGGCCATCTCCTGCAGCACATTCGAAAACGGATAAAGCGAGTAGCTCGAGGAGGAAGAGAAAGCAAGCTACTCATGTTCGCAGTCAGCAGCCATTTTGGGCTGCGCTTGCCAGTACAAAAGTTACAGTTTTGAAAGAGATGGAAAGTAGCCGGGCGGCAAACGATGCCGACGAGGCTAACGCAAAAGACGCAAATCACATTGGAAACGCTGTTTGGAGATCGGAGGACGATCGTGTTTGGGTTTCAGAGGTCGGCTATTCCGACATTTCTTTTCGTGTCAGTTTATATACCGGAGTCGAGTTTCAGGAACAAAATCTGCAAGAATCAACTCTTGGATCGGGAATCGATAAATCAAAGCCCTTTTACATTCGTGTGAACGGCGCCGACTGGAGTTCTACCAGGATTCGACAGAGTACTTCACTTGGATATCAGGGACAAGAGGGAACGGGTTTCTGGGTAGGCGAGATATTTGGTCTTACAGCTCTTTCAAACTACCAATGCGAGTTTGTCCGGACTGTGGACAACGAAGTCTTTTACTCAGCAAGCCTTATTACCTCGGCCAGCCCGGTAGCTGAACTAGGTATGTATAGCAGCGTATGCCATTGCGCTGTTCAGAAGACTAACCTGCAGCAGCCTCTGTTGCTTCTCCACCAGCGCATCAAACTCTACGCCCTTCATCGCCTACGACTACTTTGAAAAACTCCATTGCCGCAGCCGACCAGCAACTACAAGAGCACCGCAATCGCTTGAAGCGGAATAAAAAGGACCACAAGGCCGCCATTACTACCATTCGAAAAGAGGTCGACACTTTGAGTAATCGTCTTGCCAATGCCGGAGGGAGCGATGAACGTCAACGCCAACGTGTTCTACAGTTCACACAAACTATACGCCAAGCTGATGACTCTGCCGCTGATTATGCCCTTCAGGCTGACAACCTTGGAGATATTCCAGACAATGACGCTCAGGAGGCCGCAGCCAAGAAAGCGGAATGGAAAAAGGAGCGTGACAACAAAAACACCATTTCCGGTGAATTCGACAATATCAAAACCGAAATTGAGCGTCAAGTGCAGAGCATCGAGTCCGACGTGGCCGGCTCACTTCAGAAGAGAGAACGCCTTCAGCAACGCCAAACCAGGCTTAATGAGCAGCACGATCGACTCGTTACGGCCAATGCTGAAGGCTTCACTGCCATGCAACGGAGGGAGCAAGAGCGTACTGCTTTACGGCAACAACGTATAGACGTGGAGAACCAATATCGCAGCAACATCAATGGGTACGAGCGACGCACTGAGGAGCACAATTTATCGACGACCCAAATCATGCAGACAATCCAGCACTACGAGGATCTCCTACTCCAGCAGTCCCAGCAGCATATGTCGGTTCCAACAACTCCCGAAGGCCCGCTACCGGGCACCAGCATGTCTCCTCACGCCAATGCCTTCACGAGCTTTACATTCCCGTCATTCAATTCGCACGTCAACAGCACGCCAGGCTCCTTGCGTAACGGACGTGGTCGTTCTTCTTCAATGCTTTCAAACATATCCGGTTTCACTGACGGTTTCGACGAATCTCATTCTCTATCCGGTTACACACTCAGCAACCCGTTCCACGCCCCCTTGCTCAACGGCCATAACGGTAGTCACGGCAGTGGTAGTCTAAGCTCGGGTACGTCGAGCCAGAGCTCTAGTCAGAGGGATCCGATGAGTCCTGTCCAAGCGATCAAGCCAATCATGCTCCGTAGTCCTACAAGTGGCAGTGCGGGTTTGATGAGCCCGATTGGCACTGGGAGATGAAAAGTATGACACGTTTTCTGTTCTTTTGCGCTCTTTAAATAGTGGCTCCAATGTGATCTTGCATTCTTTTAGTGAAATGTGTGCTCATGTTACGTTTAGTTGTGATGTGATGATTAGCGTTTTTGGCGAGGTAGTAGAGTATGTGTTGTTTGCTTGGTAAGCCATGAAGGGTGACTTGATTAGCTTGTCATGGTAAAGCTGGGGTATAAAAATTCGTGGAAATTATTTTATGAAACCAATACTTGTTCCGGTAAGCTATACTAACCAAACGGTACTGGGTTATATGTCACTGGTTTCATTGGCTCATGCGAAGCTTCTACAAATTGATTGCTCTATTTTGAATCAAGATCATGGTATGAGTAACGCCTAGTAATTTCACTATCGCAAAATATGTTTCAAGGAATAGTTAGGCTTGCCTCAAATTCTATTCCTTTCCTCACCTTAGTACACCATACAGTATTCAGAAAAGAAAATGGAAAATAGCATTTACCTTGCAAGAAAGATGAATAGAGTACTTCAAAACCAACCTAAATATACAGAAACTCCCAAAGCCATAATTCAGATTACAAATCACTGTCCCTCAAATGAGATCAAGCCATCCTCTCCACAAGGATCCTGCCAAACCCTCGCACGAACATATAACATTCCATTACTGTCTCTCATTCCCCTCTGGTCCCCTCCCCCTCCTCACTCCTCTATCTACATTCAAGTACTCCTTCAACTTCTCCACACACCTCCCAAACTCGCCAAAGCTAGCTAGATCCATTGCCCTGGTACAGTTTATCAGTTCCTTTGCGCTAGAATGTAGGATGTCGTGTTGTCGCCTTGTCTTAGTGTACATATGGCGGACATTGTCATCTTTTCTATCGTTGGCAGTGATGGAAGATGTTTCTGCTGAGAAGGATTGTGGGGGCGAGGGGTTGAGAGTGGGGAAATGGGAGGATACTGGAGTTGGAAGTTCTTGAGAAACGGTTTTGAGAGATTCCAGTTCCTTGGTGAGGACAAGCTTGTTAGTTTCTAGGGTGGTTATTTTGTGGGCTTGTTTCTGTTGCTCTTTTTCATTGGCGACCTTTTGTTGGGTGTAACGGAGTTGAAGAACTGAATGTTCTGCGGTCATCTTTTTTTGTTCAGTTTTGATTGTTTGAAGTTGTTGCCGTAGGTCGTTGAGTTCCTGAGTGATGGCTTCAACTTTTTGTCTCTCGTCTTTAAGATCTCTCTTCAATTGAACTGTTGCTTGCATCTCTGACGATATAGTATCTAATTGCCCTTCAACTTCGAATCGCTGTTTTTTATGTGACTGTCTTTCCTTGTTCGTCGCATCATTCTTTTTGTCGTCTTCATCGGAACTGTAAACCTCAAAAACCTCCCGAGGTATATTTTGCATGGCTACTAAGCCTTCGCTTCTCTCAGCCTTCTTTCCCATATTCCCATATGCCTCAGTCTTATTGACATTGGAGAATCGTCCATTCTTATCACGGTTCTTCGAAGCTGGCCGTTTCTGTGACGTAATCTCGCCAGGCTGGCCTTTTTTAGTTGTGTTAATTTCCTTTGGTGATTGAGTGGGTGTTCTTTGTCGTTTTCTGTGGCTCCTTAGGATGGAACCCATGTTGCCTTGTTTAAGCTTTCGGTTTGTGGATGTCATGCCCGAGAATTCTCGACACCCCAAGTGTGTCTGGTCTTGATGCCGAGGTCTCCTAAAGGTATTTCTCACACGAGTGCCTGGTTGTGTTACTCCGGTCACACGCCGTTCAGTGGGAGCTGAAGTGAATGGGGCAGTATTGTCTTCATAGAGTCGCTCGCGATCAAAGACGAGTGCGTCAAGAATATGAGCTCTCGGAGGTGAGTGAATGTGAGGCGCTGATTGCAGTAACGAAATACCTTGCTGGAGCGAAGAAGAGCGCAAATAATTTGGGCTACTGCTTGCGGAAGAGGTTGGGTACGGCAACTGTACATAAGTGGTAAGTAGGCGGTTCGTACACATAGTGTAAGCTTCAACAACGTCTCTAGTCTCTAATAGAAGACAACATATAGTGAGGTAAGAGAAGAGAACGCAAGCGGGAGCGTATACCAGGTCAGAGAAACTCAGAAACTGCTAAAAATCCGCAAAGATAGAGTGATGGGCGGTGAGATAATCGTTTTGATCGTAGTCGATGGATATATCAAAACAGTAGTTACAAGCTAATCAGCAGGGTATGATCCAATGGGCGACGTTGTTAGGCTAGAAGGCGAAGAAGTAACCTACCGGAAGTCTAGTGCAGGTTGAGTACTGAGAAGAGAAGAAGAATTACTAGAACTTAAAGCTTATTAGGTGAAAATGAAATTGGTATTGACGCAAAGATAACTAAGAGTAGTAAGTGTACACGACACTAGGTCGGCGGCGGGAATGGAGAGAATCGGTTACCCCATCCCAAACGCTGTGGTCCCTCATACATGTGATATCCCTAAAAGCCCATCAAAATGCCCAATCGCGCCTGCCTTCGCGCGCCTGGACCAAGATATGCTCTAGTAATATATATAACCGTGAAACCCACTAGGAAAACAAAGGTGAGAGCGCCGTATAACCGATACAACATAGAACAACACTCCTGGGTACTAATACATGTCCGAAGACTCCTGTCTATCGCCATTTCTAAAACTCCCGACCACACTCTGTCTTCCACTCCTTCCAGCGCGACTTCCGGCAGCCGATGCGCTCCGGTGTATTGACTCTACTTCTTCACCATCCCTGAGCTCCCTTTCTTTCTCGAGCATGGCTCTCAAGTCGGCGTTCTCTTCAACCTTCTGTTCTAGTCGCTTCCTCGCACCACTGCGATCATTGAGTCTAGCTTCTCTTTCAGCCTTCAAACGACGCTCTAGCTCTTTTAGCCGGTGGATCCACTTTTGTTCGCTAGGTTGGAGAGGTACAGACGCGGGATATGGGTGGCCTGGTGACTGGTTTTGCAGGTGTTCCACAACAGATGCAGAGTGTGAGCGGAGGAGTGTTTGTGATATGCTGGCGCGTTTGGAAGAGCTAGGCGACCCGTTGCGGGAGGGAGAGCGGCTGATGACTTCACCAGGCTGTGCTGTTGAAGTAATTGCGCGAAGGGTCTGGACTTCTGTGCGGAGATTTTTGTTCTCGTTCCGAAGTTTCGTAATCTCAGTAGAATTGATATCGACAAGCCCACCGCGAACGGTACTTGGCCGGCCGATAGACATCGACTGTCTTTGTGCCTGGACAAGCTTCTCGAGTTGATCTAGTCGCTTGACTCGCACATCAAGTGTGTGCTCTAGGGTCTGATAGTCGCGGACTAGGTCTTTCTCCATACTTCGTATCCTAATCTTAAATCCACCGATGATGCCTTCGACAGTTTTGACCGCGAGAATCATATTCTTGTTGAACCCTTGAATGTTCTTCGATATAAGCTCCATGGAAGTAAGCTCACCATTGACAAGAGCATTACTGCGGCACCACTCAGCGCCACACAGAGTTGATAGGCGGTTCCACAAAGCGTATAGTAAATTGTTACGCTCGTGCAATTGCTCCTTATACTGCTTCTCAAGACCGTGTAGCTTCTGGCGATCCTGGCTACGGAGGGTCTCAAGTTCGAGAACTCGTGTTTCATGCTGTTGTACAGTCCTCGTGACAGTTTGATGACCCCGCCTGGTGGTTTCGAATACATTTTGATCCTGGCGTCGAGCTTGGCGCTCGCGTTCTAGCAGCTCTGCAAGTCGACGACTTTCCAGGCCGCTGTCCTCTAGCAAAGTATCTCGATTGCGAAGCAACCGATCTTTCTCAGCAAGGTCGCTCTTCGTAACATCTAGTTCTTGCATAGTAGCCTCAAGGTCTCGTTGCAACTTCGTAATATCCTAGACAAAGAGTTAGCATGTCGCTAGGAAATGAAAAGATTTGCGATTTACCTTGAAAAGGCTGGACCTTGAGCCATTGGGGTTACCAAGAGATTCACGAAGACTGAGCTCGAGCTCATCAAGTCGTTGCTTCCAAGTAGACGCTTCGACTTCTTTGCTAGAAAGATTCTTTCGCAGCCTCCTACCATCTTCTTTAAGTTTGTTCAACTGAGTATTGAGATCATTAATGATTTTTTCAACTTCTTGCTTCTCCTGGCTGTCAAGAGCGTCACGCTGTTGCCTTTCCTCGGCGGCTCGTTCCTCAAGGTCTCGGAGGCGCTCTTTTCCATCCTGTATGGTGATCCGAGCGTTGTTGAACGATGACTCCAGGTCCCCTATCTTGATCTTGTCGCCCTCCTGCTCTTCACGCAGGAAATCGATTTCTCCCTGGCAAGACTCTAGTTGAACTTCGAACCTCTCAGCTTTCAACCTCTCGTCGTTCAGAAGCTTATCTTGTCTACCCAATTCTTGATTGGCGTCTGCTAGCTCCGTTTCGAGCATTTGAATCTTACGCAAGCTTGCATCCCGGTCGTCTTCAAGGTTCAATAGACTCTCGCTGACTTGCTTCATCTCCTGCTGTAGCGCGTTGAAATCCTCCGTTGTGTTGTCAAGGTCCACGATGAGTCGTTCATACTCCTGGTGCTTTTGCTCAAGCTCGCTCTCAAGCCTCTGTACTGTATCAAGTGCTTCATTCCTGAGCTCCTCGCATTCTTGCTCTTTGTCTTGCAGCATCTCCAACGCCTCGTCTCTTTCAATGGATAATGCCTGTAAATCCTCCGTTGAAGCCTCAACCTCTTTTTCTAGCTCTGTGATCTTATTTTCTGCAGTTTCGAGCATATCTAAGTGGCCATTGAGTTGATCGTCAAGCTCCTTGTAGGATAATTTCATCTGTGATAACTCATCTCGTAATGCGGCGTATTTGGTTTCGAGATCCTCGCGCTCAGGATCACTCATTTGAGTTACTCGTGTTCCACCACTAGCCCGAGAGACAGATCTCATATGGTTGCGGGATATGGAACGTTCCAGGATGCTATCGCCGGCGGCTGACCCCGTATCTCCACGACGAATGGTCAATTTTAGGCCTTCGTTTTCTTCTCTGAGCCGCAAGTTCTCGCGATTCCTTGACGTGAGCATAGAGACTTGAGCATGGAGATCCCGCTGCAATTTCTCGTTGTTATTGTGCAATTGATCCACTAAAGTTCCGCTTGTGCCACCAACAGACAATGGTTGGGCTTGCTCATTGCCATCAGACCCAGAATTTGAGTGAGTAGTGAAAGCTTGATGAACTAACCGCGAACTGCTATAGACCTTGTTGACGTGAAGATTTGGTGTGGATTGACGTTGCAAATGCAGGTTCTGCTCCTTTAGTCGCTGTACCTCTGTGCGCAGGTTTTCACTTTCACTCTCAGCTTGCTGACACCGTGTCTCAACTTGTTCACGTCGCGCACGTTCATCCTCAAAATCTTCCTTCCACATGGTGATGGCCTCGTCAAGGCCAGCAGACTCGCCCGATGGGCTCTTTTCTCTCATAGTCTTAATGTAATCAGCCATGCGTCGGTTATCAGCCTCCTTCTGTAGAGCTTCCTGCTGCCATTGCTCAACAATCGTTTCTGTGCTCTCTAAACGTTCTCGGAGAAACTCGATTTCCTCCTCAAGCTCGGCATGTTGCGGCGATTGGTCATCCTTGCCATCTTCGGAACCACTACCACTCTCCTTGGTTGGAGCAAGCCCATCCTCGTGCGCCTTAAGTCTGCGCTCCAAGTCTTTGATTTTCTTACGTAGAGATTGGGTTTCCTTCTTTTCCGTTGCTAGATCAGTCTGCAGTTGGACATTTTTTGATATCATGTCTTTGACGCCCTCATCTGACCGATTCTGAAGTGCTTGGTCAAGAAAATGAATTTTCAACTTGAGATCAAAATTTTCTTTACTAAGCTTATCGATTTTGCTGTTCTGCTCCTTCAAAGTTAAGTTATGTTTGCCCCTTGTGAAAGGGGTAGCCATGTGTCGTTTGTCTGGTGATCGCGAATGCTTTGCCCGAAATTCGCGTGCTATGGTATCAGGCACCTGGATATCTTGGACGTGCCTAGCGATCACGGTATCGGTGGGAGCAGCAGGCTGAACGCTAGGAGCACGTGGTGTCTCTGGGGGGTAGCGGTGTTGAGACTTTCTTCATCCAATCGGCCTAAGCTGCCATCAGGATGAAGGAATCCGGATAACGAATGTGAGCTGATGCTCCGGTGTTTTTCCCAAGGATTGGTATCGCTGTAAGCTGAAATCGATGATGCAATACTCCCTAAACTTGGTAATCTAGAAAGCCCTATGCTGCCCCTGTGAGGTACTGAACGGGGGATTGCGCCGCCGGTTTGTAAAGCATAGTCAGCTCCTAAACTAGCCGTGCTTGCGCCATTGTCGGATACGTCTGAGCGGTTCGTAAATGAAGATACTGATGATCGCTGGCTAGAATGGCGATTTGTTAAAAAGCTTGGCCGTTTTGTCGCTCTTGGTGAAGCGATTGCAGTAGATGATTGGGGGCTCAGCATGCTCTCCATGCTGAGTTCGTGATCAGAGGTAAGGAGCGACGAGTTCTCTTCAAATTGGCTAAAGTCAGGAGCTTTCACGGTTGAGGCACTAGATGTTGGTCGTTCAGAAGGATCCATGCTCTTGGACTCTGTGCCTGTACGAGGCTGTGACTCCCTTGGACCTTCTTGCGCTTCAGGCTCTTCCACGATGACAGGAACTCCGGCTGCACCACCCATAGTAGCCCGGGAGTGATTCCGCAGCGCAGCGTCCGCTGAGGGTGACGATGGCGCGGCCTCTGAAGTTGAGGCCGCCGCATCCGGCGAATCCTCCGTGCCGAATTCTAGCCGTCGTGCTGCTGGTGTTTTGTAAGCATCTGCTGGTGTAGGAGGCTCCTGTGACAATATCGAGGAGTCGGGGTCGTGAGTTTCTCCAGCTTTGGGCTTTGTGGGGCTATTTCCACCTCGCACCTCAAGTTTCTTTGGCTTTTTCTTTGGCTTTGTCATTTCTTCGAGATTGGCCATGACTCTTTGCAGGCTAGTATCGTCTTCTAGCCTTGCAGACGAGGGACGCACACTGCCTGGTGAGCCACCAAACAAATATGTATCATCTGCTCCTGCATGCCCTTGTATGGGCTCAGGTTGGGCTGCGGATGCTTCAGGCAGAAAACTTGATTCAATATCCAATAACTGGCGATTCATCTCGCGGTCCTCAAAGACACTAACGTCGCCTTCGCCATGTGTGTTGCTCTCGTTGAAGTCCTTCTGTAAGAAGCTGTCGTCGTTGTCGGTTGGCAGCGGTGGTAGATCCGAATCAGGCAGATCAAATGTCTTGACATCCTCGGATTCAGATAGGTCAAGCGCCATGTGGCCTTGGGGGTCGAGTGCTAGAATGGGAGAAGACGACTCGGCATGGGGCATATTTGTGTGTGGTGGTTTGTTCGGTGCAACCGCCATTTAGGCAAGTGGGCGCACAACTTGTAGTGCAGTCGCGTCGATGGGTAGTTCGATTCGTCAAGGCACTCATCAACATATTGGGAGCGGTCTGCCTAGTGAAAGTTCGCAAAAAGCACTGTGACGTTCTCCCTGCGCGTGCGACAACACACGCTAGACAGCGTGTTTTGGGTGGTCCGTGTCCGTTTGACAACGGGACAACGGCATCTAGATGACATAGTCCAAGTTTAGTACTTCTATATTGCTCCTATACAAGTACGACCTCATAACATGCATGGATATCAAGAGCCATGTTTATACATGACTTATGGTATTGTTTTTGCTGTACCAAGAGAGTCCTTTTCCTATTCACGATACCTTATCGTGCGCTGCTTCTTCGGCACGTTCAATGCCACATCCGAGAATTTCGCCAAAAGCTTACATGCCATTCTGTTGGTGAACATGATGATTTTGTGACCTCGAAACCTACTTCCAATCCATGTTGCATCTCTGCTAGCCGGCTGGAGAGATTTGCGTTCATCATGTGTGACTCAATCTTCATCCTCACATCTTTCCATCAACATTCATGTCCCAGTCAAAACAGCTTGGGCACGCTTCTTCTCTTTCTTTGCCCTCCTATCTCCGGATGTTTCAATACCTTTCTTCTTCTTTTTCTTTAACGCTGATTCTGTCCTCATGCCCCCAATAACTTCTTGGTGCTTTCTCTTTTCCTTCCTTGAGGGTAAATTCAGGTCATCCAACATGCTTGACCCTGTCGTTTCTTGGGGCGTGTTGTCTTCGCTATCCGAATCCCCAAGCGTTCCTGCGTTTCCTTTACCAAACCCAGTTGGAAGGAAGCGCATTTTGAGGCCTTTCAACTGTGGTCGAGGTGCCCGGATGGTGGACCTTGTGATTGAGGCTGCAGCTTCCGAACCAGTGTTCTGGTCTATTTTCTCAAGCCCCAATTTCGGAAGGCTTACGATAGCCTGGAGGTGTAGACTTTGCGATATCCGGGTACTGACTAGTAATTGTCAACAGAGTAGTCGTAGCTGAGTTCTTTGATCTTACGTGGTTTATAGCCATTCTGCCCTGGTAACATAACTTCACACGAGCTGTCATCGCTCTGCTCTGTTATTGAAAAACCGTAGCTGGTACCCTCGTGATTCCAAAAGCTATGTCCATTCGTGACGTTTTCCATCGGTATCTCGCTCAGGTCTTTCAAGGACACACCTGCGGGAGCTGTAATGTGCCATATTTGCTTTCCTTGTAGGTTTTCAAATAAATGCGTGGCTTTTGACTTTGTTTTATCGTTGAAAGGAACAAAATGGAAATCTCGGGGAGGGACGAATGTCTGCGCAGGTCGGAACTCTACTGTATGGGGTTTGGCCTGTGAAGATTGGCCTTTCCTAAAGTAGGGTAAGTAAATTTTGGCTAAGGGACGGCATGTTACATACGCGTGTACTGGCTTCTGGGTTGGCTGAGATACTCCAGGCGCATCCGACTTGTCACTGGAAGAGTCTGAAGTAGTGTCGCTATCGCTAGAAACACCTTGCTGAGCTTGTCCTCGAAACTTTGGTTGTATGTGCTGTGATGACGCATCGCTATGGTCCGTCTGCTCCGAGCTGGAGAGCTCAGCGGCCTGTGGTTGTGTGACAACCTGCTTTGGTGTGGGCTGCTTAGGTGTAGCCTTTGATTTCGACTTGGGTTTTGGTGTCGCAGGCTCATTTGCACTTGACTTTGCCTTTGTTTTGGCAACTCCATTCGGTCCATGTATGGCTATTGTGGTTTTGGGCCTGTGTACAATCTGCGCCTTGGGCATGTTCTCGCTTGAGGATTCGTCATCGCTGTCGACAAATTCCTGACTCAACGATGTTTTTGAAGGCGCGATTGATGGCTTAGAATTGGACTTGGGCCTTGGTAGGGGCACCGATATTCTTTTAGCTTCCTTCATGGTGCGCGTGGTTCCATGTCCAATGCGCTGGGAGAGTTTGAGCTTGTTGCAACTTTTTTGTCGGCAAGACAAGCTAGCAAGTTCACCTCCGCCTGCATGAGCCGCATGCGCTAGACCCCATTTGTGACGCTAAAGAAACACCATTCTCCAACTTTGCGCATGCCTTAATTGGCGTTGTGCTCGATACCAGCATGCCAGGCAAGAGAAAGAGGGTTGGGGATATGGCTTCAGGCCCCCATATCTCTGGTAAGAATATACTAATACAACGTGCATTCAAACGTGTTTTGACCAACAATTCCAGACACCGCAACTGCCAGTCAAAAGCCCCAAAGTGCCATCGCGGCAGCAAGACTGAAAGCAGAGGCGACAAAAGGAGTCGTTACTCCCGAACTCATTCTCGACCCAGTAATAGAAACTCCAACACCTAAGCTGCAGAGCCGAGCGCCTGAGCTGCAAGAGTCAGAATCGGATGAAGAATCCTTGCCCGTCAAAGAAAACTTTAAACTTTGCAACTGGCGAAATGAATCCCAGAATATTTTATCTGACACTAAAAGAGACTTTTCCATCAAGCTAAATAAACACACGACTGTTGCGCTAATTGGCGCTTTCCAATTCAAAGTCTTGAGAGGCGCCGTCAATATCAATGGTGCCAACATCGGCCGACTGCCTGGCAACGGTGAGGAGGATCCAGTGTATACCTCATATGCGCCCGCTACACACCCTATCTCCAAAATTAGAGGCCTCGACAGTGTGAATCATGTGCAATTCACAAACTGTGTGGAGGCTAGGCCATTGGCCAATTCCAGCCCGTTATTCGCGGACATATGGAGTGTCCCAGGGGATGAAGACTATGGGCGCTCATTCAGCATTGTACGTATTATTTTCCTTGAGACTTATATTTATCGCTCAAAGTAGCATTTGATAAGAAAAATGGCATCACACCTTACAACAAACAAACTCGTACCCACAACGTAATGTAGTCCACCAATGGAGTCATCATACTGACAAACATCACAGATCACCGAATCTGACGCCGATATTCTTGCTCGGCCTCTGAGCCCAGAAAAATGCCCAGAAGACTGGCTGCGTGCTGTCGAAAGCTGTGCCATCAGCCCCTCCACTATCTTCCTTACAGGCGCCTCTGGCGCTGGCAAGTCAACCTTTGCTAGACGGTTACTCAATCGATTCCTTACAGGCCAGGGCAAATCAGCTCGACCAACGCCAGCTGTGTGCTATCTAGACCTTGATCCCGCAAAGCCAGAATATACACCGCATGGCCAGATATCCCTAATCATGGTGAGGTCACTTAATCTGGGACCAAATTTCACGCATCCTATCGCACCATCATCGAGACTAGGGCCATTAAAAAACGAGCTCATCCGCTCGCATGCCATTCCTGTCGTTTTTGTAAATTACAAAGACTACTATTGCGCCTGTGTGGAGAACCTTTTCCTCGCTTACAGGGCACTTCAATCGCCGGATACAAACATTCCACTCATCATCAATCCATCGTCCTCACTGTACAATTTTGACTTCGCCATTCTTACGGGGCTGCTTGCACGATTCAAACCACATCATTTAATACACGTGGGCGACCCATCAGCCATAGATGCTGAGCAAACTACGAAATTGCATTCTTTGCAGAGTAAAGTGTCGCAATACAGTGGCACGTTCCATGGCATCACAGCACAACTTCCTTTATCGGCGCCCATGAGAACAGATGCAGAAATACGGGCTATGCAAATGCAATCGTATTTTCACCTCAATAAGATCAATACCGACGTATCAAACACAACTATGTGGACCCCAAGTCCTTTATCAACGCTTACGTACTGGGATTTCTGTTTTGAGGAGACAGACAAGCGAATGCAAGACTTTGTTGGTTTCGCAATGTACTCTGAGCCTGTGGAGCCTGCATCACTGATTCAGGCACTAAACGGCTTGGTTGTGCAAATCATTGAATCTACTTCATCGAGTATACCCACACCATATACAGCTTTATCCCGGACAAACAGATACAAAGTACCTTACTTTGAAAAGTCTGATCACACCGGTATGGTGATGCCGTTGGATCCTAAGACATCGAAATTGATATGTACTGCCTTGATTCGTGGGTTCAACTTGGAAGAGAAAACAGTACAATTGGTAGTTCCAAAGATGTATGAAAGTGTATTATACAGCCTTTCACCTGAGCGTACAGTCTTTGTGGGTGGGTGCTGTGAGACTCCGGAGTGGGCCTACGTGGAAGATGCCTATGCCGCAAATGGAACGACGGCGAGTGGACCTTTGTTACCAAACATGACTAAAAGTGCACCTTGGGTAGAAGATGCAAAGCAAATGAGTGGCATGGGGTATTTGAACACCGTACGTAGAGTTCGCAAGTTTCAAACTTGACTTGCGTGTAATATGATTTATTCTTATATGGTACAAAGCATGTTTCCTTCCCAAGTCACGTCTTCTACAAGATCATCTTCGGGGGGGCTGCGAGGTACGATTAGCCGGTGATTAAGTAGGAAGTATCTAATTGTACTTACGATCTAAGATCGGACAAGGCAGGTTGCGCTCGTACTTTGATCCTACAGGTTCCGTCAGCGTTGCCGTATCCGCGGCCGGGCCGGATATGTATCCGAGATGCAGTAACATACCTCCAGGTGCTGTAGGCGCACGGTATGGATCAGGGTGCTTCCATTTTTCTAGCAAACCCTCGGTCTCTTTAATCAAATCCTGGGCGCAAGTATCAGTATAGCTGCTAGGGATCACTGTCGCGCACAAGTGTAGGATGTAGAGGCGTAATTTGGGGACGCACTCTCTGCATGCGCGGCTCAGTGACGTTCTTGTTCGCCTCGAATAGGCCCCGGATATACAGAGCTTGTCCACGCCATAGGTAGCGGTGGACACTCCAGTCGAGTGCGAGCTTGAGGGACCGCCTATAAAGGCGTCTATACGGGCATCAGCTACTGCGGTGTGGGAGACAATTGATGAAGGGGGTTCGGCGCACAAGACGTGTACTCTGGAGCTCATGGCGACTCAAACCTGTTCCTTCGCATCGGTACAGGGAGGATATTTGGTGTGAAGGGGCCGCAATGCTTCGTCGTCGCGGCCGGCAGCGTCGTGTGGAAGCTCTGAGGTGAAGTCGGCCGGCCTTGGCGTGCGGTGCTGTGACGGAGACGGTTTAGGCTGGCTCTGGTTCGCACTACTGACGTCCCAGCCCAGCCGTCCAAACCGGGAAGTCGTTCAAATCAATCTATTCCCTCAACCTCAATTTCTACAAACCTGGCTTGAGGCTCTGTTTGTTCATCCCTTTTCCCCCATTTCATAACAGCCCGTCATGTCTAGCCAACAGTGTCTCCGCCGCCTACCCACCACCATGCGATCTGCCCCGGCTCTGCGCGCAGGCACTCGAGCTTTGGGCAGAGTGCCTGCTGTGCGAACCTACTCTGCAGTCTCCAAAGCAACTTCCTCGGGACTGTTGGGCCAGGCGTCGAGGTTAGTATTGCCATTGACTAGCTTACAAATGTACTAACACCTCGGCAGACGCCCAGGGCAACTCTCAACACAGCGACTATGGAGCCTCGAACAGACGCGAACATATGCCGATACTATTGTAACGGTTCCACAGATGGCCGAGTCCATCACAGAAGGAACTTTGAAGCAGTGGTCAAAACGTGGGTTCAAGCTGTGCTCTTTCTGGTCACATGACAGCTAATGCCCAGTAGAGGTTGGCGACTACGTTGAGCAGGACGAAGAAATTGCCACCATTGAGACAGACAAGATCGACGTTTCAGTGAATGCACCTGAGGCCGGTACCATCAAGGAGTTTCTAGTCAATGAGGAGGACACCGTAACAGTCGGACAAGAACTCGTCAAGTTAGAGCTGGGCGGGGAGCCTTCCGGTGGAAAGGCCCAGGAGGCTTCGCAAGGGACCAAAGATGCTACATCAAAGGACCAGGAGACCGCATCGCAGCCTTCTGGCGAACAAGAGCAATCAAAGCCACAAGAGGAGACCAAGCAGCCTGAGCCGAAGCAGGAATCAAAACCTGAGCCTTCCAAACAGGAACAAAAACCTCAACCTCAAAAACAAGAATCGAAACCTGCACCTTCAAAGGACGAACCAAAGCAGGCCCAGCCCGGTGCCCGTGAGGAGCGTCGCGTATGTCTCCTCACTCTTCTATCTCAATAGCTCGCTAACTGTAATACAGGTCAAGATGAACCGTATGCGTCTTCGCATCGCCGAGCGTCTCAAGCAATCACAAAACACAGCCGCTTCTCTTACCACCTTTAACGAAGTCGACATGTCTTCCATAATGGAGTTCCGCAAACTATACAAGGACGAAATTTTGAAGAACAAAGGCGTCAAGCTCGGCTTCATGTCCGCCTTTTCGCGCGCATGCATCCTCGCCATGCGTGACGTGCCTGCAGTTAATGCCTCTATTGAGGGTCCCAACGGTGGAGACACTATTGTCTACCGTGACTATGTAGACATCTCGGTTGCCGTCGCGACCGAAAAGGGACTTGTAACGCCAGTCGTCAGGAACGCTGAGAGTCTAGACATGGTCGGTATTGAGAAGTCGATCGCCGAGCTGGGAAAGAAGGCTCGCGATAACAAGCTCACAATCGAGGACATGGCCGGCGGCACCTTCACTATCTCGAATGGAGGCGTATTCGGAAGCTTGATGGGCACTCCAATCATCAACCTGCCACAAACCGCTGTATTGGGTCTACATGCGATCAAGGACAAGCCCGTTGCTATCAACGGCAAGGTTGAGATCAGGCCGGTAAGTTTGACTTCTGCTTTCAATACTAGCCGCGCTTACTAATTGTTGTTGCAGATGATGTACCTTGCCCTTACATATGACCACAGACTTCTTGATGGTCGGGAAGCCGTCACCTTCCTTGTCAAGATCAAGGAGTTCATTGAGGATCCCAGGAAGATGTTGCTTTAGATAGCGCATGGCAGGTGGTTGAGTGTTTGAATTATCTATGGGCATGTGGTGAGCTAGATTTGTGAAAAACAAGTGTTAATTTTATGTACATGCGAAACGCGATGGGGATGGTGGGAGCGATTGATGTATGATAAGGTTTGCATACTGAGCGCGTGTTTTTGGTACGGAAAATATCAATCGAATAAAACTGAATATCCCATCATTATATTTGCGCATATGCTCTTGATGTATACGGATTTTATGTGCTATCGTTCTGGCGTGTTGTTACTATTGAACCTAATTTGAGATCCATATGTACCTACACACGGCTACGTTTACAGGCACTGATACAGGGCATTGGGTTATTTTGAAGACACGACGGTTTTATTTTATGGGCTTTTCAAATGTTGAGTTATGTTATGGTTGTTGTTGTTGTTTTTGTTTTTTAAGCGTGTTCTTTGGAATTTGTCAAAACTATCCTGACAAATATGCGTCAAATTGCCCAACTACAATATTATACGTCACATTCAACAGTTAGTATTACTTTAATGAAATATTTGGTTTCTTGCGTGTAAGGTCTATCTGTATCTTTGGTTTTAAGGATTTTGTGTGAGGTTTGGGCGTGTAGTATTTTTTCACATTTTTAACTATACGATTATAATTAACAAATGTTAGTTACCATTCAACCCCACAATTCATACAGAACAACACGATCAAAGTTGGTATAAATTGGGAACAACGTATACAGAGATCATTTATTGTGCTAGGGAAAATGCATTAAAATATTAGGTGGTGCAAGAAGTAATTGAGTAATAGGTAGATTAGTGGTGATTTTCGCTGCAGTACATCCATAGTCCTAAGACGAATTGTTCACCAATCAACCTACAGCTCCACGAACGACTCGCAACGTTGACACCGTTGAAATACTTCCTGGATCATAATAGTTTGTACATGTTAATATGGACAGAAGAGTAATATAGAAAATCGCGATTTGTAAAGGCTTGACAATCCATCTGCCCTAGAAATAAATAATATACAAGTGCCATAAACCTTGAGTATGCAAAAGTATAATCAAACGATTTCAGCTGCATGTTAAAAAAATCAATGGAGCGATAATAATTCAATGTGACCCAAGTTGTGTTGTAAATTTATATTTTTTTGAGCCATTGTTACAACCCTTACCTTGACATACCAAATGTCAAGACAGATTCCACGGGTTTAATTCTATTTAAGCTCGAACCATATATATACAAATCTTGAAGATCTCGCCTTGCTTGCCATATTCCTAAACCGCCAAACTTTAGTTCTTGAGCAATTCGTTGTCGTAATCGGAGTATTTGTCGATTGTCCCAGAACCACCGGGTTGGCACGGACCGCCTGCCGACCAATTGCAAGTAGGCCAAGACGAACACACAGCAGTTGCGCAAACCACAACCCAACCCGTAAGCTAAGACTAAAATCACTATCACAGTTGAGAGGAAGAACAGTTGAAGTGATATCGCTCGATTCAGCTCATGAGCCAGTAGTCGTTCAATGCGACCAGCTAATATACAGCTCTGGTATAAACCCCGTGAAAAGCCATGAACCCAGACCCAGTCCTACTCCCATTATCATTGCAAAAAGTGAAAAGACCCATGAAGAAACCACGCCATGAAGAGGAAACTCAAAAGCAAAGTGCGCTCAGAGCTCCTGCGATGGGCCCTTGCCAGGCTTGGCTGTCTTCTTTGGCAGCAAGTCTGAAGGATGAGTTAGCGACTGCAGTCAAAGAATAGGACATAAAAAACGCACTCTGATGAATGTTGGGTAGAACACCGCCCTGGGCAATGGTGACGTGTCCGAGTAGCTTGTTCAACTCCTCATCGTTGCGGATGGCGAGCTGAAGATGACGGGGAATGATACGGGTCTTCTTGTTGTCACGAGCAGCGTTACCAGCCAACTCAAGGATTTCAGCCGCAAGATACTCAAGGACGGCAGCTAGGTAGACGGGAGCACCGGCACCAACACGCTGAGCGTAGTTACCCTTGCGGAGAAGACGATGGACACGACCGACTGGGAAAGCGAGACCAGCCTTGGATGAACGACTAAAAAAGACATTAGAAAAGGTTTGAGATTCAGATGTAAAAAGACGTGTTATGTAATAAAGAAGACGCGTCAAAGCGACTCTAGTTGGTAAAGCAAAGGATGAGAAATCCAAAGCAAAGTAGTAAAGATGCGACCGAGGGAATACTCACGATTGGGCGCTGGACTTGGTGCCGCTGGCCTTGCCTCCGGATTTGCCTCCAGTCATTTTGAAAGAGTTGGGTGGATTGGGTGAGTTGGGTGGTTGGGTTGAAATGGAGCTGGTGGTGCGTTATGTGTGCGTGGAGTGTCGAGACGATGGATTGCTCGTCGATGATGGGGGGCGGGGACGTCTTATAAGGACTACGGAGCGTGTTATGGTGCGCGAGATCAACCTGCCTCACTAGCGTGACGAGAGCAACTTTGGCACGGGCGACTCTGCCAAAATCACACTCATCCGCCTCGCTTAGCCTCACCTGCTAGTTGCGACCCACGCTCGGGCCACCCCGCGCCTGCTAGATCACAACATTCAGCGCGCTCGCCATAAGTAGCGCGTCCCCCGCCGTCGACGACCAAAAGTCCTCCCATCCATCGCAACACTTGACACACACGCACTCTGCAACCAGTCCCCATCTCATCCAACTTAACCACTTCCACCACTTTCCAAATCCCAATCACAGAAATGGCTCCCAAGGCACAGAAGACTCCCACCACCGGCGGCAAGGCCCCAGCCGGTAAAGCCCCAGCCGAGAAGAAGGAGGCTGGCAAGAAGACCGCCGCTCCCGCTGGTGACAAGAAGAAGCGCACCAAGACCAGGAAGGAGACCTACTCCAGCTACATTTACAAGGGTAAGTGCATTACATAACGATCCAGACCCATAAGCCTTGTAATCGCAATTTATTGACGTTTTATCCAGTTCTCAAGCAGGTCCACCCCGACACTGGTATTTCCAACCGCGCCATGAGCATTCTTAACTCTTTCGTCAACGATATCTTTGAGCGCGTCGCCACTGAGGCATCCAAGCTTGCTGCCTACAACAAGAAGTCTACCATCTCGTCGCGTGAGATCCAGACCTCGTACGTTTTCTACATATGCCACATACTTGGTTACATCCGCTAATCCCATTGCAGAGTTCGATTGATCCTACCAGGTGAACTTGCCAAGCACGCCGTCTCTGAGGGCACAAAGGCCGTTACCAAGTACTCTTCATCCACCAAATAGAGTGCTTTTTTCGATGGGTCTTTCTTTGGGTTTCTTTGCTTGTCTTATTCGATAAGTAGGTTATGGGGTGCGGTGTTCATGGGTCATTTCAATAATGTGATCATGGGTCGGTTTGCTTGTCCTCTCGTCATCGAGTCATGATTTGACTACGAGGTCCATCATCTCTGGGTCTGTATATTATACCACAGCAGACGGGAACGAATCAATTCTTCAAACTTCACATTTTGTCTCCAGCCCCAGTTGCTTTTTTTTGTCGACACATTTCCCACATAAACACCTATTCACAAATTCCCGAGATCAGATACGCGCTACATTTGACAGACACGTGCGTGCGACGTGGAACGCGTCTTAGCGCGATCTGTAAAGTATGGCATTTACAACCTCCGGCATTAGGACATAACAGCTTCCCTGGGGCTATTTCTCGCGAATTACCATAATACCGAGACACCTGGATTTCTATTCATATTCACTTTGGTAATTTCGATATACAAAGCCTATAAATATACTTTGAGCCTCTACCAAGAGCTGAGATATCCCTTGAAATACCAAGCCTAGAAACAGTTCTATTGGCGTGCCTAGCGAGTCCAGTTCAGAAGACTCCTTTCCCGAGAATTTGAACTTTAACATATTTCCATTTGACGTGTATTTAAACAATTCGTTGAAATATTCAGGAATTATCTAGAATAACAGGTATCAGACCAATCGAAGTACTTCAAGAAATCGTTTTACGTACTCTGAAATATGCATGTATTCATATCATTTCAAGATTGCTAGTCTAATCCCACACTACCCGTTTCCTCACGCACCAGACAGAAGCTACTTACTGCAATCCGTCCTCATCCCAACTTTCTACTTCATCCACTGCATCCTTTCTTTCCTGGCCTCTCGGCCCAGGCTCCTTATCCTGTACGTGTACGACACTCTTGCCTTGCACACTTTGTACCCCATCTTTCCAACTCTGATAGTCAGTTTCTGAAGTGACGAGGAAAGCAAGGAGCATTGAAGGATCCATTTCACGGATTTGTAACCGTCGGATTCGACGAGTGTGGCATGTTGCTAGGTCTGTGGGTGAGTATACGGATTGATTAGGGTCGGATATAGTGGAGAGGGAGTCCGCTGTGGGGACAATGGTTGTTGATGATGTTGTGGAGGCGGAGAGATTGGTGGGTGCTAGTGCAGGTTCTGTTGCTGTTTCGCTTTGGGGTGGCACTGGGGCACGATAAGGTAGTAGGGGTCGTGTGCTATGCGGGTCTAGGTAGTAGAAGTTGTTGCCTTGCACGCCGACAAAGTAATGTGATGCTGATGGGCGGCCGCTGCAACGTTGTTAGCATGTGCTTCTTGAAGTGACCTGCGACAGGTTAGGCAAATGCACACTTACCCTGCAATGCCCATGGACTGCGGTATCTGAAGACTCGCTTTCAATGCTTCCCAGTAGACGGGTGTGATTTTGTCGATTCCCAACCGTGTGCCGACCAGGATTAAAGTAGGTTGCCACTGCCCGTTCTCGTCCTCCGCGATCTGCCTTAACTTGTCTTCGTAGACGTCTGCGCCATCACCCGAGAGATAGACTTTGAGCCCGGCTTCTTTGTACTTGTTTACAAGATCCTGGATACATCTCGCAGCTGCCGACGGACCAAACCACTCGCCTGGGTACTTCCCGCATACCGCAGCGCCGTGCTCTACAAAGCGGTGGATAGAGAAGGGAGCCTGTGGGTCGTCGGCGAACAAAGATAGTACGTCACTATGCTTCTGTTCTTTTTCGTGTTCCTGCCATCGCCAGTCCCGCCCCAGTCGTAGCGTCTGTAGCGCATTGGCCAGTATGCATTGTCCGCTCCTAATCATGCATCCAAAACCCGCATCAGATATGAAGCCTGGAGAGGCAAGATTCTGCATTCGCACACGGAAACTCATAGCACTTGTTGCCTTTGGATCCTGGCTCTTTTGTATTGGCACAAAGCCTGATCGATACGTCATCCACACGCGTGATTCAAAGTCATCAAGGAAGGCTGATGGCCAGTTGCCGTACTGTGCAGGGTCTTCGCCATTTGGTGATTCCTTACGCTCCTTGTCGTCTATACTTGTTCTGATCCAGCTTTCATCTTCGGTGCGTTCGGTTTGTGGGGTAGTCGCGTTCGCGGAAGTGGTGTCACTGGGCGTGGGTTTCGGTAACGGAGGTCTCGAGTCGTAGCGCTGGCCTAACAACCAAATAGGTTCGTTGGAGTCATTGGCTGGTAAAGGGTCGTAAAAGGTGCGAACCACGTTTCGTCCAAAGCGCTCAAAGTCATTCATGGCGGTTTTGGTGTTCCGGGTATGGGGGCGGGTGATGGTAGCGGAGGTCCGAGGTGCTGCGGGTGCCTAGAGCTGCACACCATGCATCTGTCTTGCTTTTTTGTGCACGAACTGCAGATTGATACTGGTTAGGTAAGAAGAAAGAGTGTGAGGTAAAGCATGAAATTCAAGATGAGACGATGCGTTGAATGCTGAATAGGTATACAGGGTCATATGCTGCCTGGCAGAGTGGCGGGGGAGGGGTGTGCTCAGCTGTCCGTGTCTGTCACCGGATTGCACGCGCGCTGCTAGATGAGAGAGTTTGTGTGTGAGCACTTCAAAGGGCTAGCACAAACGTGTGAGTTTAAGTCTGCACTGTTCATGTACTATGTGGACGTGTACATGTATACTCTTCATAGACTATATGTCGTCGCCTGTGATAGCTTCTAGCCAGCTCTAACCAGCTCCGGGATTATAAATAACGATAAGCCATGTATTGTAATAAACCAGCGATAAGCTAGCTCGGCCCCACCTGCAGCTACGTACAGCGTCCACGCATCATATGCCAAAAGTTGAGCTTCACCTTTTGCCGCCTTTTTTTTTAAAAAAAAAACCAAGTCGGCCAATACAACACACTCCCGCCACTTCATGTCGCGCAAAAATAAGAACAAAGGCAAGACCAAGGTCAAAGGCTCGGCCAAGGGTTCAGCCAAAACTACGCCGCATCGTACGCCCTCCAAACGCCATCCGTCACAGTCATGGCTTGGGCAGGAGGGTATGTTGGCCCGCCTCCCTTGCTCGTGAGATTGTGTGTTGACGGCTGTAGTAGCAGCGCCCAAAAACTCGCTTGCCGATGAGGCGCGTTGGGCCTCAAGTCATCGCACCACTGCATTTGACTCTAGCAAGAAACTGCGGCAAATGCCCATACAGTTTGTTAGCGCTGGTCATTTGGAAGGCACAATCAAGGATGATTTGCTCCCCGTGCAGCCCGCTGAACTTGATTTAAACTCGGAGTCAGAGTCAGAATCTAAATCTGAACCTGAATCTGAATCTAATAGTGCTTTGGCTCCTGCCACGCACGATACAACCGAAGCCATGGCCAAAATGGTTATTCGCAGCCCATCACCTGCAATATCGGATGCATCCTCGAGCTCAGATGAGGTCGTCTTTCGAGGACGTGGGGTGCATGTACCCCCGCCTGTACAAACCACGCCTTTGGCCACTAAAGCAGTTGAGTCGCTAGCCGCTGCCCACGTCGATTCTGATGTGGATAGCGGTATAGAAGATTTCTTCGCGCACCGGCGTAGAGGCAAGCCCGCGTGGGAAGGCACCACAACACCTTGGCAGCATAAAAGCAAGCCAAATATCGGCTGGCTACCTGTCGCTGATCGCCCAGATATGGATGCTTTCCTTCGTGGTGATGTCAACCCTCATGACGCAGCTATAGACGACTACATGCAAAATGTAAAGGAATTTGGCCTAGCAGATGACATGGTGGGCGCTTCTGGCTTTGCACGTCGCGAAATGGACCTTGACGCAGGTAGCCATAATGACTGGGAGTCAGTGTCAGGTAGCCAAAAGGAGGAGGAGCAACAAGAAGGCGAAGAAGCTATAGTAACCAGAGACAATGGTAATTGGGATTCAGATATGCTGCAAGATTTCGATGGTATGAGTACTTCCTCAGACGTCATGGACACGATAGAGCGGATATTATCAAAGCGCACACGCAAAAGTGGTCTACACTACCTCTGTGTCTACACTGGTTCAGTCATGGATGACGCTCGCTGGCTACCGGCAAGTTTTCTGAGGAGCAGCGCCGAAAAAACGCTCATACGCAGTTTTGAAGAAGCAGCATCTCTGCGCGAACTTGTCTCCAGCAGTAGTGAGGCAACAGATGATGAAGATACAGAGGATGATGAGGAATCAGAATATGATGACGACGACGAAGAGCTTGACGATGAGACAATTGCCAGGGTATTGCAGAAGCAGGAAGAACTCGGCCTTGGGTCAGACGAACTATTTCTGTATGGAGGTGACGAGTTTTTCAGAGGTCCTACCAGTGGAAAGGTTTCATTCGGAGGTTACGGTAAGTCAAATAAAAAGCGAGAGGCACGAGTGCGCGGCAATCGCGATGAAACCTTCCCATCTGCGTCTGCTATGGCTGATGCTCTGGCGATGGATCCATATGGAGGGTTTGACATCATGGATACTGACCGCCCATCACTAAAGCCAAAGAAGAAAGGACGGCGTGGTCAGATGCCACCGGAGTTAGAAGACTCTGACCTCAATGAGCAGTTGCAGAGCACATGGGAGGCTGACCGGATGAAGAAAAGACTCAAAAAAGCGGAGAGGGAAGAGCTGCGGAAACAAGGTCTACTTGGCAGAAAGGACAAAGCGGCTGATTTGAAAATCAAATATAAAGACGGTATCTCTATGGAGGATGTTGTCGAAGAATTTCGAGAGTATATGCTCGACGGTCGACAGACTATAAATCTTCCACCTATGGACGCGTATCGCCGCGCCACTATCCATCAAGCAGCCAATTTCTTTGGTTTAAATTCACGCTCACGGGGTGAGGGGAATGATAGATTCACCATACTTTCAAAGACCTCTCGTACAAAAACCTACACTGGCGATGAATTCGATCAGGCTGTACTGCGAAAAGGCTTCTTGAAGCGGCTACACGGTCCCCTGCGGGGCGGGAAGGGAAAGGGACCTGCAGGAGGATCAGCATTTCGCTCCGGGCCTCGTGTACGCCCACAAGTTGGTTATCGCGACGGCGATCAGGTTGGTGCCAATGCTCCAGAACTTGGCCCCGATAACAAGGGCCACGCCCTGATGCTTAAGATGGGCTGGTCGAAGGGCATGGCACTTGGTACAGTGGACAACCAGGGCATATTACATCCCATCGCGCATACGGTGAAAACAAATAAGGCCGGTTTGCAGTGAGGATGGACATGGGTGCTTCGCCAATCTTTGCACGCTTCGAACACCTTTCAATACTTAACGCCTGTATGTGCGTTGTCTAATTCGGTTACTGGCGCCGTAATGGGTTATATGTTGGCATTCGTCACATTGCAATATGCCCGATGTCGTTTGCCTTAGTATTATGATACCTGCATACATGGCGACTAAACAGCACTCAAGGCTTATATTACCCGATGTGTTTTAAAACAGTAGCTACAATTATAGCTTTGAGCCATGAGCTTGATTAGCTTTCATGTAACATTCCCGTTCTTGCGCTTGGTACTTTGGTATCATATCGCCCTTTCTGATTTCTCCACATGTGTGAAGGGCCTTGGTGGCTGTTGAATACCATGTTCTCTTCATTCTATCATTTACACGCTTTGAATTTACTTGGCCATGGCATGGATCCACTATCTGTGTTCATTCAAGCTCCGAGATTCTTTGGAGTACCACTTCTTCTTCCTTGGCTTCAAATTGCCCTACCCTATACGAGAAATTAACTGCTAGTACAATTCCTACCAACTCTGTGTTTTCGGAACTTGCTTCCAAATATTTGATCAAGCTTGATTAACAATTTTTTTGGTATTATCATGCTCATCAAACGCATTTATCTCATGTTTTCGAAACTGCCTTGTTGGTAGTTTCGCTGCAAACATAAGGTCAAGTTCCTCATTGGTTCTGGTTTTGGTCTCAGGCATTCGGAAGAACGCCCAAGCAGCCATAAGGAGTGCGGAAACAAACCAAAAAAATCCCGACTTGCCCTTCCAGTTCCAAGCGGTGGGATTCATCATGTAAGGTTGAATGGTGTTGGCGACAAGTATGACAAGATAGTAAGAGTTTCTGGCTAGGACTACCGTTTTGGATCTCAAGCGCGTTGAGGATACTTCTGCAGGTATGACCCATCCAACGGGACCAAGCGAAAGATGAAAGGTTGCCAACCATACTAGGCAAAGAGAAGCTTGAACCCACTTGACTGTATTGTTGTGGGACAAAGCCAATGCACCGATGATAAAGAGCCATAGGGCCTCAAGGGACATTCCTGTAAGATATAATCTTCGTCGACCAATGCTGTTCAGCATAAACCAAGCAACAATGGTAGAGACAAAACCGATTGCGGTGGCGCCCAGGTTCAGCGCGTAAGAAATATCGGTGTTCAGGCCAGCCTGTTGGAAAAAGTATGTCGCCGAGTATGCGAACTGTGACCCACATAGGACCTGACCGATAAAGACTACGCAGGCAATTTCGGTTCGTCGCAGGTCATGGCCACGGAAGCAATCCATGTAAGACGTTCCTGCAGAAATTTCCTTCTCGAGATTATTGGTGTGATGCATCAACGCCACGGCGGCTCTAGCATGAGGGTGTTCCGACTTCGCCGTAAGACGATAAAAAACCTTCTCAGCCTTTTCATGCTGACCTTTTCTAACCAAATGCCATGGAGACTCCGGCATGGCAATTGCTGCTATTATTAAGAGAGGCATCCACATCCATTGAAGTGCAAATGGGATTCGCCATGCCCATTGATCCAGACGATTGATGAAGCTTTTCAACACTCCTGCACTGACGAATTGCCCGATGGTCCAGCACATATTGACATAAGCTGTCAAAAAAGGCCGAAGGGCTAAGGGACAAACTTCTGATGCATATGCGGGGCCGATTGTGGCTAACATTCCCCAAGGAATCCTAACACTTGCATCAGCACAAGCCTCTCACGCCATCCGAGTGCAACAATACATACCCGCTCAGTATCTGTCCGACAGCCTGCAGCTCAACACTGAATCCAAAGAACGATATGAAGACAAATGATGCCATCATGAGTAGCGCTATGCCGAAAGCAGGCTTGTATCCGTAACGACTGATGATCCAGCCGTTCAAGAAAGCACCTAAAAACGCAAGGCCTTGTGGCCCACTACCCATTGCACTCTGCCATTTCGATTCTATTTGATAGCTATTTGTCGCCTTATCGAAGGAACCAAACTGTTTCGCATAGCTTGGGTAGGCAAAGAGATTACCGACTAAAGCGGTGGCATACCCCTCCATCACAATGGCCATGGATACAGTCAACGACCAACCCACAGCATACGGATAGGCACGAAACGCTTGCATTACTGTCAGAGCATGTTCGCGGTCATTTGCTTGGCGGGCTTCATCTGCTGTCGCTCTCCAGTCGATTTCTGGGTTAATGATGGCAGGTTCTCTGAGAATTGCTTTTTCGTCGTGGACAGCGGATGCTGGTGTTTTAGAAGCCATCAGGAAGCGTACCAATGATTTTGAAATTAGGGAGGGTCTTATGGTCTGTGACGGTGATAGATCTTGACAACAAAATCTGGGGTGGTCGCTGAACCGCGCCTGCCGATCTTATAGGACGCAAAGCGGTAGAGAACATGGAGTTGGGACGGGATCTGACCCGATTTCTCAACCTCATCGTACCGTGTGACAAGGTAGTATCCACCATACATCAGGCCATCGATTATGGTGTTTACAGGATGGAATAATGATACAGCCTGCGGGGTAGAACCTTGCTGACGGTTTGTTGGTGGATTTTCTTTCCGATGGCTGGACCAGATTATTAAATATCCCATGTGTTTCGCCAAAACAACCCAATTTGTGTTCCCGACACACGTAGAATTTCGGAGATTCTTGCGGAGGTAGCTGGTAGGACTGCAAGGACGCAGCCTGAAGTCTATTAACCGGTATGCACGGTTGCACCCTTCCGTTGAACAACCTATTTCTTACAGTTAGTATCACTCACAGCAGACTGGAAGTAGGCTTGATTGGTTCTTTTTGTAAGAAAAGCATATGATCCCCTACACCCAAGGTTGCTCGCTTGGGAAGCCTTCCCAAACTAGGAGGTGGATCTATCTTATCAGCTCGAAGAAATGAGATCGTAACCCTTGGTCCTTGGCCACAAACAATTCACATCCAGTTATTTATGGAGTTTCAACCCGGGAATTCGGCATTAGTTTCCGCCCCAAAATTCGGAGGCTGGCTTGATTATATTTACTTCACATAGACGATTATTTAGAATTTAGTTAAAGGGTTTTGAAAAGGGGTTGATGCTGTTTCTATACTCAATTGGACAAGGTTGAGTGCTACAGATTTCCGCATTAAACTCTGTAATGCCAATTACCACTAAAGTCCTCCATAGTTCCTCAGCGCGCAAGAGCTCATCCTCTGAGACTATCCTTATTTATACTACAAGCCTACACATGTAAAAATAAGAATAAGAGCCAACACAATTTCTTCGTATTCACTGCTGACAACACGAATGGTTGTGATGTGACTCGGCTAATCAGGAAGTAAGTGAGTTCAGAATCGGAAGAATTCAACCGCGCTGTCTTTAGGGAAACCAAAAAATTTCATGTCATCTTATCGTAGAAGCATCATGGCTGTGTCCAACGGGACGCGTGTGGGGTAAAAGGAACCCCTCCGGAGTCAGGATCTGCGATGCATATATCCCAACCAACCATATTAGAGCTTGCGATAACGCATGCTGCCCCGCCGGAGTAGTTATTAAGGTGTCGTTTCAGGAGCAATCAACAAGCGAAAATGCTGCTGGATACTTTCTGGGTTTTGTCTATGTTACTTGTATTCACGGTCAGTAACCTACCTCCCAAATGGCGAAGTCATTTTCATGGAAGACTAACGCCCTGTTTGTTGAATTCATCATAACTAAGGATGGAACTGTCAGTATCGATAAGATTCAGTCAACAGGTACTGATTCCATTGCGGACATATCGGATGATTCACTTCTGCCCATTCACCAACTTCGACTCCAAGGAGAGGGCAACTATGACAGGTCCAAAACTTCCAAGGCCCTTGTCTCATCTTACTGGGCTAAGAGATTGAAGTATGATTCTCATCGTCAATGGAGTGAGTTGGGTGTCAACTACTGCGAGATAATAACGAAAAATGACGGGATCGACTTATCGGTCACATCCAAGTTCACTATTTTCGATAATGTTCCGGTCCTACGAGCTTGGGTTTCAGTGCACAATAGCTCTGCAAACACTGTCTCTGTGACATCTATTCCCTCGTTAGTGGTAGGGGGTTTGACAAGGAATTCAGAGCAGTGGTGGCATGACTACAAGGTGTACACATCAAATAACACATGGTTTCGCGAGGCCCAATGGGTGCATCATTCGCTTCCTGACATCGGTATTGACCACTTCCTTCCAGGACGTTTGCCTGCATCTTTTGTTACTTTCGGATGTTCAAACTTGGGTAGCTTCTCAACTGGATCGTATCTGCCTATGGGGATGCTGTATGATGAGGCAACTTCCGATACTTGGTTGTGGCAAGTCGAGAACAATGGATCGTGGAAATGGGAAATCGGGGACTGGAGTGCGCAGGTGTATGTTGCTATAGGTGGACCAACGAACAACGATCACCAATGGGTGAAAGAGCTTCTACCGGGGGAGACATTTACAACTGTGCCTGCAGCCATATGTCACCTACACGACAGACCAGATGCAGCTTTTCAAGCGTTGACAGAATACAGAAGGAGGATCAGACGATCTCATCAAGACAACGTACACCTCCCTATCATTTTCAACGACTTCATGAATTGTCTCATGGGCGACCCTGACGAAAACAAGATTAGAAAGCTGATCAAACCGGCTGTGGACGCTGGTGCTGAGTACTTCGTTATTGATGCTGGCTGGTACTCGAACGACAGTAATTGGTGGGATGACATTGGGGCATGGGAGCCATCTAGTAAACGATTTCCATCTGGTTTCGATAACCTGCTGCGAGAGCTCAGAGCTTCTGGCTTAACACCCGGACTTTGGGTGGAACCTGAATCCATAGGAGTGAAGTCAGTGCTCGCAGATCAATTGCCATCCGAAGCCTTCTTCCAGCAGAACGGGAAACGCATTATCGAAAGAGATCGATACCAACTTGACTTCCGTCACGAATCCGTGAGAAAACATCTAAATCAGACCGTAGATCGGCTAATTACTGGTCTCGGGGTTGGGTATCTTAAATTTGATTACAATATTGAAATCATTCAAGGAACAGACATCGAAACTAGTAGTCCTGGTGCGGCATTACTTGACCACAATCGGGCATACCTTGCATGGATCTCGAGCCTGTTTGACAAATATCCTGATCTGGTCATTGAGAACTGTTCGAGTGGCGCGCAAAGAATGGATTATGCCATGTTAGCTGTTCATTCGCTACAGTCAACCAGCGATCAGGAAGACCCCGTTATGTATGGTGCGATTGCAGCAGCGATTTTCACGGCAGTCACTCCAGAACAGGGAGCCACTTGGGCTTATCCGCAGAAAGATTGGCCTGACGAAATCAACGCCTTCACGGTAGTAAACAGTCTTTTGGGTAGGGTACATTTGAGTGGGAGACTCGACCAACTATCTCCAAACCAGTTTGATATTATCAAAAAGGGTATGCAGGTATACAAGTCTATTCGGGGTGATGTACAGACTGGGCTCCCCTTCTGGCCCTTGGCTCTTCCCAGGTGGCACGATGAATGGCTAGCAGTCGGATTGATTTGCCAGAATAGGACGTTGCTCTCAGTTTGGAGAAGAGGCGGTGGGACCACTTGTGAACTTCCTATTACCCACCTCGCTGAGTATCAGCAGGTGAAGGTCACACTACTTTATCCCGATATTTTTAGTGCAGAGGCACACTGGGATTCTTCAAAAGGTGCTGTGATAGTGAAACTACCACAGACGGTGTGTGCGCGGGTGTTCCAAATGACAGTATTTTGAAAAAAGCAAGAGATAGTCGCCTATGCCTAGCAATGTAACGAGGTAGGTGTAAAATTACTAAGCGTAAATTCCTCCCAATTTTTTTTTACTAGCCAGCTATCGGGGCAACAATTTGTGATTCTGCTTCCCCCACTTCATTTGATTATCCACCTGATCAAACTTTTGCGAATTCGCCCCTTTCGCATACACCCATTCTCTCACCCGACGAGCTACTGCCTCACCCCTCTGTGCTTTCTTCTCAGCCAAGACGAGCGCCTGTCGCTGTTGTAATGAAATTCCTAATATGCCCATTTCTTCTCGACGCGCTAGTTGCCGATTTGATGGCGGCAGTGGCGCAGCGAGCAATGGTGGGAACTCTGCATGCCCAGAGCTTGAGGGCAAAGTTCTCACCGTCGATGCCACAGGATCCCGTTTCCTGGCTTTCTTAGTCGCAGAAGTAGCATGTCTCGAGCTGATCACTTTGCTAGATGCGAAGAGAATCTTAGTTTCCGACAGGTTTGTTGGCCGTTCTTGCTCCACCATGGCGGCTTCGTCTTCGTCCCCGTCGGCCCATGGCGGGCTTTCCCAGAAATCGAGCAGTTCCGGTTCCCTGTCCAAATTCAATTCACAGTGTCCCTTGTCCCTCATATGGCTCTGTATGCTTGGAGTTGAGGGCTTTGTAGCGCCACAGTAAAGGCATTCGTGCCATACCCGGACCTCCGTGGCTAGATACCCCACGAAGCTCCGCATGTCTAATACCATATCTGAGTCTGGTATGGACATCCCGTGGGACACACGCATATGCTCGAGGTTTGCTGCGAATCCTGCGTCGTCGCTTGCAAAGCTTTGGCTGCAGAACAGACATTGAAAGGGTGATGCGCTCTGCCTGCCATCGCTGCTAGAATCATCCTCCTTGCTACTGCTGGTAGAGGACTCGCGGGCTCCAACGTCTTTCTTAACATTTTTCCCGCCATGTTTCTCTACACAGTTTTCGATTTGTAGGTTGAATTCATCCAGAGTGGTTGGCGGTAATGATGCAATGCGTCGCTTGAGGTTATATAGGCTATTTCAATGTCAACATTTGAAATCCGGACTAGAGCATATAGTCTCGACGTACTGCCATTGCTCTTTCATGTGAATGCGCTGCTCCTGGCCATTTGGGAAGGAGATTTGGCACGAGGTGCACAAGTAATTTCTTGATGGGAGTGGAGAGGGAGATTGCTCAGCATGTTTATTGGTATTAGTGCCCAGATCGGAGGAGGTAGTGCTTAGCATCGATGCAGCGATGCTCAGAGAAGAGATATATCAGTTGGAGATGTTTATGGCCGCAATGGTGAAATGATCACCTGTTCTTATATACTCTACGCATGGCTAGCTCTGGAAATATCATGCTACACCTAAAAAGGTTTCCACGGACGAGAAATTTCGGGTGCATCGCAGACACAACCACACCAACTGAGTGACTGCTAGCAGAGCTAGTGTTTGGTGTAGACGTATGAATCCCAACTCAGAATGACTCATTTTGAGGCTATGTGAGATGACCCATCAATTACCGCATTAGGAAAGGTACTGCTCCGCCACCGACAACATCATGCGCCGCGACAATGACCATCTTACATGTACTGCTGGAATGGTAATAAGTATTAGAGTGTTACCGGGTTGTTTTCTGCCACTCTTCTCCCATGGTGTACCTCTCGTGTTTCTGTGCCGTTTGCCAACAAACTGCAATAGTACCTGTTCACTGGCTATGCAGATGAACAATCGAGACAACAAGGGTTCGGGTCGAATTAGTTGTTCCTTGTTACGATAATCTCTTCCACATATGGCTGAGAACGAAACAATACTCCATTGAATGCTAATGCTTTTGCATATGTAAAGAGATGGCCTAATGCAGCTGCGCCGTGGAAACTCACAAGACAAAACCCTGACTCCTAAGCGCCAGTACTCTTATTATTAAACGGGGGACTCCTCTTTATTTCGATCGTTGGAAAGGATGAGCCTCAGTATTCAATACCCACTCATCTAAACTCACGACGTCCTCTGTCTCGAAAAGCAAGAAGAAATACTTGAGAGTTTCTGCCAACCAAAAACTCTCCATCTCGTCATTCAACGTCGGAGACGACTTCGTGATATCGTCAATGGCTGAGTTGCCCCACTTGGTGGATGTGTGTCGGTCGATAGCAAGGAACATACGCCATCCAGCTTCGCGCCAGTGCTTATCGCCAGTTATACGATACATATACCAGACGGATTCGATAGCTTCTGGGCTAAGGGGGGTCAGTATAATGTTACTTACTTCAACTTTACCAACTTACCGAAGAATATAATTCCGTGCCCCGATCTTTGTGACGCCTGTTGGCAACCGTTCCTCTTTGACTCTACTTTGCACGTAGTCCTCGTGATTGAGCGGTGCGATGGGTGAGTAAAGATACGGGAATGCTGGAAGCGTTCGACTTGGCTCAGGCGCCACTTCCCCTACGTCGAGTGAGGGTTGGGCTTTTGTAGGCTGACCCTCGGGATCAACTTCCAAGATTGAAGGTCGATCCTGTGAAGTAACACCAGAGGCAGCCTCGAATTCTACGCCATCCGATAGATCAGCAAGTTGGCGCTTATCTAATGTGTCCGCTACGGTAGGGGTTTGCGTAGCAAGTGCTGGAAAGCTGGGGTCGGTAGCTGGCTTTGGGGGTGCGGTCATAGCAGCAAGCTGATCCTTGTACCATGACGAGGCAGATGCTAGTTGCGATTGATAGGTCTGCATCTCCATTTTGTAGCTTTCGAGGCGATGATCGGATCGTGGGTCGAGTATTTCGTCGTACATTGTTTTGTTCCACGCACATTCCTTTACGCTCTCGCATGGTATAGTTTCAAAGGCCTCTGGCATGATACCGGTTTGTGTCATTGCATAACTCCAGACACATCCTTCAGTGAGTTTCTTGGCAATCTCTAGGTCTTCAGGGCGATCAAAAATCTTCGCACCCATGCCGAACATACCACCAGCGAAGCATGTTAAATGCGCGTTCTCACCTTCTAGATCGCCACTTTTTGTTTCATCCATATTTGAAGGCACGTGCAACTTTCCACAGAAGAGCACGTCTTCTTCTTTCGGGAGCATGGGTCGGAAGATTAGGTGCTTTTTTACAACATCCATGGACTGCTCGTACATCGTTCGGTACTTTTCAATTCGACCACCTAGAAGCATATACTCTTTCGGCAAATATTCGTATGTTGAGTCTGACATGCCGCCTAAAGTATATTCTTCACGGCCATAATCGGATGTTGAGGCGAAGCCCTGCTCTACGCACTCTTGGGACTTATGTAGAGTTTCTGCAGCTGTTGAAGTCTTTGCTGATGCAGCATTTCCGACAATGGAATCTGGTTGAGAAGATCCGTCAAAATCGACGTCCAGCTGTCGTCGCTCTAGGGGCTCCCCTTCCCAGTTACGGACAGCATCTTTACCAGAATTGCCTGGCGTAGATGTGTCTCCGTCATTAGGTGCGACATACGTTGGATTAGGCCCGTTCGGTGTTAGCACGATCGGGTGCGGCAACTCCAGGGGAACGTATTTTTTGCCCTCTGGTGAGAGCAGTTCCGTGGGTGAAGGCGCAACTGGGGTGTCTACCAACATTTCTGGTACATTGAGTGGTTTCTGTGGGAGGGAAACACCACCTCTTCCACAACCTGAGGCGTCCAAGTTCACTGGCCACATGCCAGTAAGTTTTGTCTTGTTTTGGAATTCTTCGAGATTGTTTGTGATCCGCGCAACGGCATCATAATATTTGTGCTCTCCAGTAAGCTGCGCCAGCCGGGTGAATTCCACCGACAGTGAGCCAATTTCTGCTAGGACTACCCGAGTGCCAGCACGATGTTTTTGTGATGCAAATTGAGGCCTCCAATAGAATGCCATCTGAGGCATTCGGTTCGGTGTGTCGAAAGCACTGATGAGCACCTCGGCTAGCTCCACGGCCTTGTCTAATAGATTTCTGTACTTTTGATTACTGATATCGTACGCTGCAATAAGACCTCCAAGATAGCGAATCGTAGTCTCGAATAGCGGAATTTCGGCACGCGATGTGGTGGTGAAGTCAATCCTATCCACAGCCTTGGCAGCCTCCTCGAACTCATTTTTTAATCCCATAATCCATAATGTATCCAGAGAATCAACCAAGGTAGCGCCCCAATTCGCGAAGGGATCCCTGAATGTCCCAGATTCCGGCTTGAGCTCATCATGCATCCATGCGTGCTCTCTGTATCCATTCCACGATTTTTGAAACACTTGCCTGACCTTATTCAACTTTGCTAGCCTTTCAGTTTTCTCTGTTTCGCTTTCCGGTTTAAACTTAAATTGTATCTTGGGTATCGCCCTCGGCTTCCCACTTGGCAGCTTAATAAGAGACTGAGAAGGGACCGGAAATTTCTCAGGTAGCTTTGACCAGTGAATTGGTTCGATGCTAGTCGATAGCGCGAGCTCGTTTGGGAGAGGGGCGGGGTTGATATGTGGGTTTGGTCGTATTGGTGTTGGAATAGATGGTTTCTGCTGTGACTTCTGTATTACGACGGGACTCGATCTCGACAGCAGAGGTGTAGGTGTAGGTGTAGGAATCTTCTTCACTGGGGGCGGGGTTTGTGGCGCTTGAGTTTGGCTTGCAGCTGGAATGTTGATCTCAAGCTTCTTCGACTCATGTGCTACTGGAGGGCGAGGCCTTGAACCAAAGCCTAGAGCATCCTCGGCCTCATTCTTCAATTCGGCTGCAGTTGAAGCAGCTTCCCGCCATGTTGTACTCGATGTGCCAAACTTATACAGTGCAAAAATAGTGAAAACCGCAAACACCAAGAAAACGCGGTATCTTCTGTAACGAAACATGACTTAAAGAGTGCGGTAGAATCGAAAGTCGCGCGTCAGGTGAGCGGGAAGGAATAAAGGATCAATTAGAGGGATATGGCTGTGTTGCAATCGCCATTTGAATCTCAATGCGCGAAGAGGAGGGAGTATAAGTTAAACAAGTGAAGAGACAGATGCCTCCAAATGACCCTGGGAGTCAGAGGCAAGGTGTCTCGTATGTTCGATTCGTCGCGCTCGTGGGCCGGCTTGGCCTTTCTCAAAACCCTGTCCCTTTATGGTTAGTCTGCATTTTGGACCCTACGCCCCGCAACATTGGTGATCGGATGCGACGGTGGATCATAGATAATCTACCTAAACGTAAACAAAGCGGTGGTATGCTTTAGTTTGAGTAAAACATAGACTAATAATTGGTGTTCCTGTCATGGTCGGTGGTAGGTTCAACCCACCCCACATGATGTACGGTATTTGGTCAGCGGGCGCTCTAAATTTAAGCTTAAACAACCCTAGCAGGAACACGGTTTCAACGTACAATCTAACTATTCCAAAATTCAATACATTCTTTGTGAGGTCAAGTCATCTATATTATGTTTACACTAGCCATTGATACACATATAGTTATTACGCTCACACATCGTCATATTCTCACAGATTCCACCAGTACCGAGACGGCTATTTGCTCGCAGCGACAGTGACGAGGATTTTAATTTATTTTATCGAGCCGGTATAGTGCTCAAAGCCGAGAAGAAGTGCATGGCAACCAGGTAAATTAATGTCCTGATCTTACAGCTTCGTCCCTAGTGACGCAAAAGCCGGTTGCATCATCAGCCTTCGCCTGGCTCTGGCTGTCGTCCCATTTGCCGTGCCTTCAGCATCTCATCGCACAACAACAAGTTGGATGCAATCCCAGTAGCTGACGCTATGCAATTACGCAGCACACGGAACGAGTCGTACACACCTTCTTGAGTCGGGTCCATAGCCTCGCCTGTCGCAAGATTGAGCCCCACAACATTACCGTCAGCATGTTCATCTTGTAGTGCAGCCACTGCAAGAAAGGTTAGGAACAAGCTTCTTCACTTCCAACGAGCCACTTACAAGAATCTTGGATGTCGTGACCAGAGTTGGCTGCGAGCGTCTTTGGGATGATAAGAAGAGCGTCTGCAAAAGCTGAAACACCCCATTTTGCCTTTCCCTTTACTGTCTTCTTAAATTGCTCACTTTCGAGATGTGCTGCACAAGCGACTTGGAAAGAACCGGCTCCAGGGACCACACTCTTGTCGACAATCATGTTATAAACACTCCGTAAGCCGTCCCGTACAGCATCTTTGATTTGGGATATCGTATGCGAGTTTGGCCCCTTGATAAGTAATGTGACAGATTTCGGTTCCTTCACATCTTCAATGAAGGTGTACTTCTCCTCGCCAAGCTGGTGCTCGTATACAAGTCCCGCCCAACCGAGTACATCCGGAGTCAGATCATCAACGCTGTTCTGTGCAGTACCGCCACATACGAGCTGAAGGCGCTCCATGTTTCGGCGTTTTGCTCGCCTCAGCGCAAAGATGCCATTCTTGACGAGCACATCTAAACTTAGGGGGTCAATGCCTTTTTGATTTATTATGACGAAACCCTTCTTTGGGTCATCACCGCAAACCTCTTTCTTCAGCTCAATAATCTTCCTTAGCTTTTCGTCAACAAACCTTCGCTCGCTCTCCACAAGCTTCTCCCTTTGCTCGGCACTCGAGTAATAGAATCCAGAGTTGATCTCGGATTTTTCGTATTCCAGGCTGACATTGAGAGTGAGAATAAAGGCATTCTCGACTCTCTTAGCCATGTCAGGATGCCTTGCACCGTGATCCAATGCTAATCCACGAATGAGCTGTGTGTCTGCGGCGGTACGGTGTTGCATGGTCATTATCTCTATCATGTGCAAATCTGGTTTTGCGGGCGCCTGGTAGATGGCGAGGACAGAGTCAACAATATCGGGTGTGAGTTGTTCAGCAAGGGAGCTATCGAGCTTTGTTGATAATGACGTCCGGGCGACGGACAGTAGGAGTTCGCGATCGACTTCCTTTTCGAGCTTGAATTCATCAAGGAACTAGCTGCGGTGAGTCGGATTTTCCCAGTGAAGAGTTATGCTTCTACGAACCTTCAATGCCTCTGTCTTTGCAATATCGTATCCGTCCGCGATTACTCGAGGGTGGAGGCCCTCGGAAATATAGCGATCTGCCTGCTTCAGCAGCTCTCCTACCAGCAACACAACTGACGTTGTTCCATCGCCTGTTATTTCGTCTTGGGCGGTCGCGGCTCGTGCGATCATGACCTATGGGTGATCAGTAAATTGATGATACTTATGAGGAAGGCGAAAATACGGCGGTTGGATTCTGGATTTGCTAATGTGATATTAGTTTCGTTCGTCACCACAGGTTGCACACAAATACGAACCATTTCCTTAAGCAGGACACTTCCATCCTTGGTGAGCTTGATCTGAATACGTCTGTCAATGTTTGGCCTAGGGTCTGGTGCTACATTCTAAACTTACACCTCCAGCACCATCGACCAGCCTGTATAGTGTCAGCTCATTACAAAATATGCTGTAGGTCAAGAATCTTACATCTTTAGTGTGCCGCGAGGTCCCAGGTTAGAAGCCAGTACCTAATAGACACTTTAGCATACTTTCACTAAGCTGCTAATAATCTCGTATACCTGTTGCAAGCCCTCACCGGCTGAAATGTTGACGCGTAGAGCTTCCCCGCGCCTCTGTGGTTTTGTTAGCGATGCCTGTGATGAGATAAAATAGCATGAGGCAAACCCTTGACTCCGCCTTTGGATTAAGTAGCTGTGCGGCCGACATTATGAACAAATTCTATATGGAATCGAGAACCAGCCAGAGCGCAGTGCAGCAGGAGAATGGTCAAACGTGTTTTGGCGGGGTCTTATAATTCGCGTTGCGGAGGTGTTGGAACTTTTGGAACCTTCACTAGCGCGGCGCTCGGGCCTCCGAACTCTGAGCTTTTTTTCAACTCTCGACACACTTTGACCATCACCTATACTTGTCGTCGCAATCGTTCGACAACCCCGCCGGATAGCTCAGTGCATTTCTAACAGAGACAAGCTGCACATTTGGCGATTCGAAATGTCAATCGACTACCTGCTGCACGAAAGCCCTTTGGGCTATGCGGTACGTGAAAGAGCTTGCTCGCAACCCTGTAGCCATGCGTGTCTAGCTGCTAACGTGCGATTCGCAGGTCTTCAAGGTTGTCCTCCAACCCGAAACGATTGGAAACCGTCTTCAAGAGGTGCAGAAAGCTGCGCAAGACCTCGACAAATTCGGTAAGACTGTTGAGCTCGTCGGCCTAGCGCCATTCCAAGGTACCCAGGACGCGTTGCAGGAAATCAACGACATCAGTGAGGGTATCCTGTCGGATTTCTTGCGCGCAACACTAGAGACAAACCTGCCCAAGGCTGGAAAGAAGAAGACGATTACACTTGGCGTCAGTGAGAAGAACCTAGCGGGTAGCATCAAAGCAGCTTTTCCCAACCTCTCGTGTGAGACCAGCGACACATCGGAAGTTGTCGCAGACCTCCTCCGTGGCTTGCGCCAGCATTCTGGCAAGCTTATCAAGAAGCTGCAACCTGGGGACATTGACAGGTCCATCCTCGGGCTTGGTCACGCATACTCGCGAGCCAAGGTCAAGTTCAGCGTCCAGAAACAAGACAATCACATCATCCAAGCTATCGCCACACTTGATCAGATTGATAAAGATGTATGTTGTTACTATTAATTTTGAAGAAGGCATATACTGATGCACATGCTGTAGCTGAACCAGTTTTGTATGCGCCTGCGCGAAAACTACGGATGGCACTTCCCAGAGATGTCCAAAATCGTGTCCAACAATGAACAGTATGCTAAGGTTGTGCTTGCTATTGGTGACAAGTCACGTCTTACCGATGACGACCTTCATGACCTCGCGGCTGTTGTCGATGATGACGAGGGTGTTGCCCAGGCCATTATCAAGGCAGCCCGTACAAGCATGGGGCGCGACTTGTCCGAGGCTGATATGGAGATTGTCATGGCCTTTGCTAAGCGCACGGCAGCTCTTGCCGCCTACCGAAAACAGCTCTCCAATTATCTTAGCGGCAGGATGAACCAGGTTGCCCCTAACTTGGCTGCTCTCATAGGCGATACTGTCGGAGCGCGTCTTATCTCGAAGGCCGGCTCCTTAACTAATTTGTCTAAGTATCCAGCCTCGACCGTTCAGATTCTAGGCGCTGAGAAGGCGCTGTTCCGAGCGTGAGTGCCCTTTGTATATCAACTACGAGTAAAACTAACAAGCGAATAGTCTAAAGACTAAGGGTAATACGCCGAAGTATGGTCTTATCTATCATTCCTCCTTCATTGGCAAGACCGGTGCCAAGTCCAAGGGCAGAATATCCCGCTTCCTTGCCAACAAGTGCTCCATTGCATCAAGGATTGACAACTTTTCCGACACTCCAACATCAAGGTTTGGTGAGGCTTTGAAGCGCCAGGTTGAGGAGAGGATCGAGTTTTACGCTTCCGGCGCACCGCCTGCGAAGAACTCAGCCGTCATGCAAGCCGCTATGAACTCTGTGCTGGCAGATATTGGGGTCGAAGACCCCACGGCTACTGCTGCTGAGGATGTCGAAATGGCTGATGGTATCACCGCAAGCGCTACTGAACAAGCGGTTCGCAAGGAGAAGAAGGAGAAGAAAAAGGACAAAAAGTCAAAGCATGTGGAGGAAGAGGTATCAGAGAAGAAGTCCAAGAAGGACAAGAAGCGGAAACACGCGGATGAGGAGGATGGCGGAAGCAAGAAGAAGAACAAGAAAAATAAGACTTGAGGGCATCACGGCCTGTGTATTGGTAACTTTGCTGCATTGCTCGCTAAGGCGTTTAAGGCGGGGAGGTGTTTGTGGCGTTGGTTCTGGAAGCTCCGAAATAAGCTCGTATGGTGCAACCATGGAGAGATTCGGAAGCGGAAGATGGGTTTGGCTGTTACATACCTAGCTCTTCTTAAAATGGATGTTTAAAATGGAAAAGTACAAGGATGCACTGAGGAAATGTTCAATTCGATGGCATCCCTCTGTTCCTGGATGATGGGTTAGCGTCGCCACCAATCACACGTACGTACCTACATGTGTAACCCCTGTCGCGATCGGATCATGCGCACAGACCAATGTCAGCCACATGCAAGCTCAAACGGAAATGCAGAATCACGTTGAAACCTCGATACATGGAAGTTGGTCACACGCAGTTTATCTCTGCAATGCAACCTGTGTGGGTTGCCTAGACGGGTATGCATGCATTGCTGAGCGTAGCCTCTCCTAGCCGGTTTTTTATGGTAGCCATCTTTCCAAGCAATCAACTTCAGGCGGCTAATGCGCCTCGTGGTACGTTGTCGTTGTATGAAGGGACGAGGTTCAAGGCTAGGTAGCAGTTGCTGTTGCTGCATCTCCACCCCATATTTTGGCATCGGAAGTCAAAAGAATTAGGCTTTGTTCAGGATAGTGACATGTAGTTGCAAAAATATTGAATGCTATCTCGCTCTTGACCCCGATCAGTAGTTGTTCGCCTCAGAACACTTGGGCTAACAGGATGCCCAACATTGTCAGTCAGGTATTCTCACAGTTGCAGCCAGCTTGGAAGGGCCGCTACTCTGGCGTAAAAAGTGATTTTCTGTAGTCGCAACCAAGCACGGGCGTTGTTCTCAATCGCGTTTCCATATATCAGACCAGACTGCCCCTTCTTCAAACACGCCAACCTCGCCCTCCATTTCCTTTCCTCTTTCTCTCTTCTTTTCAATTCCCCGTGTCATCTGTCGTCCCTAGAAATACCCATTTCATCGTCACTGGCTTTGCTGTGGTCGAGGCCATCAAACTCTCATTAGGGGGTTAAAGTTGGCGTTCCTTTCCGTGCGCCAAACTGTCTTAAACGTGTTCCTGAGTTCGGCAATCGGCTACACGCCAACTTTGGTGTTTCTCTACACTGTAGTCCTACGCGCTATTCACAACTTTTTTTGGTGTTGAGACTGCACACACCTGCGCAGCCAACAAACTGCAGCTTGCAGCCACGTCGAATATCCGCGCCACCTGTGCCCTGGCTAATATCAATCACGCTCCATATATTTGGCTCCTTTTGAACCAACTTTCCAGTTTGAATTACACCTAGGTAGTCCACGTCCACGCCATGGACACAAATGATGCTTCGTCACCTGGAAGTTTAAGCTCACCACCACATTCTCCCGAGCAAGGAGGCACCCCAAATCCCACGATGCGACAATCCACACATGCAGGTGGTAGTAGTGCTACTGGGGGCGGGGCTAGCACTCCAACCCCTGCAAACACAACCTCATCACCAGCGCCCAGAGGGCTCACAGCATCAGGGCAGCCACGCAAAAAGCCAGGACCAAAACCCAAGCCAAAAGATTTCAGCGTACCTGAGCCGGAGAAAAAAACAAGAAAACCCCGCAAGCCAGTTGAACCAAGAGAGCCACCAAAAGAGACATATGTACAGCCAGTGCAGCGCAAAAGAAGAACTAAAGCGTCAATGGATGCACAGGAGATTGCACCTCCACAACCACTACCACAACCGCCACAGCCACCCTCGGAGTTTGTTGAAGAGAAGCCGCCTGCACAACAATCACCCGTACCACAGCCAAGACCCAGCGACCCAGTGCCAGCTCCACAGCCTGAGCAGCCAACTCGGGCATTAGGTAATTCTGAGCCCACACTTCACAGTAACCCAAACCTTTCCCACATAAGCGTCACACCATCTACACCACGGCCGGCCAGCTCAGGACAGAGATATGATCCAATCCGAGGCAATGTGTTTGAATCGAAGCCCCCAGCACCAAGTGCGCCGCCGCCAGTATCGCCGCCGCTCAACCGTGCTAGTGCTTCTCCCTCAATCACAAGTCTGATCGACCCGCCATCTGCCACCAACTCCTTTTACTCTCATCCTGTCAAGCTTCAGCAACCAGTTTCGGTCACTTCCGCCCCGGTATCTCCTGCCAGCTTCTCAGTGCGTCCGGGATCGCTCCTTCCTTTGCAGGATGTGCCGCCTCAACCACCGCAGCAGGTGCAGCCCCAGCCCCAAATCCAGCCCCAAATCCAGCCTCAGGCACCGCAAGCTTATCCAATTGCGCCAGCACCAGCACCAGCATCAGCGCCAGTTCTCATGGACATCGACTCAGAACCAAGCAAACAGACATCAATTCCCATGACGAAGACCAATTCCACGAATTCAGGAACACCGTCGCACTCCAATGCCCCAACGCCGCCTACTAAGCCTAACCGCCAGAAAGAGGCACCGCCACCCATGCCTACTGGTAGCGGTCTCTTGTCTGGCACACCCTTTGGGCCTGTCGCGAGCTCCAATGGCACATCGGAGTCTCAAGGAACCAACATCTGGCTGACATTCAATCTAAAAGGACGCGACAACGTCACCATCAACTTCGCCCAGGAGGTTGAGAACAAATATGGCTTTGCTGCCTTACATCCTCGCGTCGCCGCGCGCCGGGAGCGTCAGCGCCAGATCACCGCCGCCGGCGCCGCCCTCGAACGAGCCGCAGGAGGAGTGTCAAACGATGATATGTCAGTCGACCTATCAGAGAACGAGAGTAATGTCGAGATGGGAGGCATGGACGACGAGACATCCGCTCGTGAGAACGGTGGCAAGAAGCGACGAAAAAGAAAGCAGGAAGATTATGACAAAGAGGACGATTTCATCGACGACGCAGAACTAGCATGGGAACAACAAGCACTAATGGTCAAGGATGGTTTCTTCGTCTACAGTGGCCCACTCGTGACTGAAGAGAAACCAGCTGTCGAAAGGTACGTTCCCGGCGAGTCCTTTTAGCCATTACAATTTCACTGACACTACACAGGGCTGACGGAACCGTTCGACGAGGACGCGGACGGGGTCGCGGCGGCACAGTACGAGGAGATGCGACGGGCCGAGGCCGGGGCCGAGGAGGAGGTCCTGGCTCTCGTGGTGGCTCCACTGTTCGAAAACCTCGCGTGACTAAGGCTGACCGTGCCATGATGGAGCACGAGAAAAAAGAGCGTGAGAGTATGGCTGCAACAATTGCCGCAAAGCAGCCTATACCAGCTTACTCTGGCCAAAGTACCACAACATAATCCTTTTTTCGGCCTCACGGGCGAGTTTATGATTGCCTCCAGCTACAACTGGTCAGTTGTTTAAGCTGGGTGAGGACAGACACGAGAAATTGAGAGACCAATATGTCACTCAGATCTGTTTTGTACACCAAGAGCAACCTCTTTACATAGAGTCTATTGCACATAAAGTGAGACATGTATGTAGCGTTTTGTCACGCCACCCTAGTAATACACCAAGAGATTAGTTTTATTGTATAGTCATACTGTTGTGAACCAGATGGTGTCTTCAAACTTCATCTGTTCTCGGCTTGCTTTCCTGACGCCTTTTCTCCCACACAGTTGAATCATCACAAATCTCTGGGTGCAACTCACGACTTCATGAAACCGCTTAGATGTTCGGCCTCTCGAATATAAAAACCGATATAACATTGCTATCTCAATCGGATAGTGCTGAAGATCTATCATTGAAGCTTCCTCATTCCAAACAACCATTTCCCCCAATCTTTACTCTGCATCCTCCGGTGCAACAGGCGCTGTGTTGTCAACCTGGATTCCGCCACGCTTTTTCTCTCTGCTATCATGGAACGGCAACTTCCAGCCCCCTTCTTGCTCTGGTGTGCTGAGCCACAGCCTCATCAAATGCCTTCTTGGTGCCGGGGGAGGAAAATCTCTATACGCAGTCCTCGCATGAAGCACATGATTATTTGACAGGAATTGAATGTCACCAATGTCGAGAATCATGTGTAATGCGAGTTTGAGACATGTGTCTTCGAGTACCTGAGCTGCGCGTTTCTGTTCTGCAGAAAGTGCAGGGATGATACCGACATCAGAGAAGCGAGTGAGAGACTTGACGTAGTAAGGATCCCATCTGCGCTATTGTTAGCCACCATCCTGTTTCTTGATTGTGTAAGTGAATGAGTGTGTCTTACTTGGAATACACCCTTGGGTTGTCCCCCGTCTCCAAGTAAAATACGCTCGTCTTGATCCATTCTTGCTGACCCTTGCTCGTCTCTCCCTTGCGATCAAAATACCAAATTGGCTGCGTCAAAAGTTTTGCAACATCTGGATTATTCTTTTGTAAGTCATTCCAAACTGTATGGCTGCTCACCTATATTGAAATCAGCACTACTCCACAGATTGACATCTTACTCGCTCGACATTACTCACAAGATCACTCTCACCACCCTCAAACGCCTTGGCCACGCAGAGCAGGCCCACAAGGTCCGAATCATCTGCATGGAAGAACTGCCGTGCATTGGTGCGATAAATACGCACTTTATCGATTGCCGCAGCGTCTTCGCCTAAGTCTTTAACGTGACCTAGAACGTGGCCGCGCGAGTTTTGTGACACAAAGTACTGTGATAAACGGTGAGTATCACATTCCTGTCTCAAATGCAAGGCCAGAAGAAAAGAAATAGAAGCGGACATACCCCAAGATATGTCCCAAGGCCCATATATGCCACGGCAGATTTTCGGTTTCCCCACTCTGTTACAGGGAGGCCCTTGAAAAGGATGAATCCCTTACCGTCAATCAGGTCTTTCCTCAAGGGCTCGAGGAATTTGCTAAAATTCTTCAATGCAAACTTTTCCTTGGTAATACCTGTCAATGGGACGCCGCTTTTAATAAATGCATCTGCTGCCTCGCTGATTTCTTTGATTTCATCGGCTGTAAATGAATGAGTCCAGTTTTCAGGGTTGTTTTTGTATTTAGCCTGGTCCCAAGCTGTTGACTGCGAAATGTTAGTGCTATTGTTTGGGCGAGGTGTATTGATATAAAGGACATACGCCAGTAATTTCATTGGGGAAGTCTGTATATGGATGCAAGTGGGCGTAAAGCGGTTCATGTTGGCCTGAGGTCTTGATACCGTCCGGGAATATGTGGTTTGGTGTATTGTTGTTAGATATCCTATTTACGAGCTCGTGAGGCGCAGTAGGCGCAGATATTGTCAAGGTAGGAACCATGTTGACAGGTTCGCCGTATTTCGTCTCTCAAAGAATCAAGGGTGCAGCAATCAATCGATTTTGGCCTTTTGTAGAGCGCTGGTAAAGTATCTCGAACTGTCTCCTGGGATCTTGTGTCACTGAACTTGTAAGTTGGGTTTGCCCAACCAAATTACAAAAAGACCGCCACGCATGTTTTATATCTATTCTGCCCTGATAACTCAACCATAAGACCCCACTCCCGATGGTATCATCTTCGCCCAAGTCACCTGTTGCGATATTTAGCCTGGATTGCGTGATTCCTGTCGTTCATGGTTCAGACTTGCCGAAGGAGCTTCCTACCCCACCATTTGATGCGGGCACCAACGCGACGTAGGCAGCCCAGTGGGCAGCATTTCCCCGGCGGAAAAGATATTGGAGTGAAACCGCCTTATCGATAGAGATAGCCACCTATTAACATTGTATTGAACTACTCCTCTTCATGCAACACAACCAATTTAGATCTAATGCAAGCTTCAAAATACTAAGAGATAATGCTGAAGCCTTCATCATGATTCTGAAATATCCTCCCTAAGGTGCTATTGTGTTCCTCCAGCTCCAAAGGGTACTCTAGTGTGATCCTAGTTCTGGGTATTTCACGTGTAACCAAAAGAGGGGCGATACACGCAACACACGCGGAAATTAGCTCCAACTCACCTGCACTTCCAATTGAGCGTTATCGGATTCCCGGATCTGCGATATCAGCTATCATGCCGGCGAATGGTGGCTCCACAGGCGATACGCACTTCAAAAGAGAGTAGTTCTGACTTGCACCCTTCTGACAAGCGACTACCATTTTTGACAACCATACCTCTGTCGTTATTCGTTCTTTCGTCCCTTCCTGGACACTTGAAGAGCTTCGACATACTCAGTACACTTTATAGGCTTCGACGAGCAATGGCCAGAATATCACCCGTGTACCAGGTAATGCTGATTTCGTCTCGTACTCCTATAAGTTTGTGTATATCCAAGCTGGGGCGTTCTCAACGCAATTCGTAGTTGAGGCAACTGACACCGTTTTGAGGCGCAGACTCTGTCATGGGGGTTTGCATGAAGTGACACCTGTCTTCTCGATCTTTTCCATGGTAGGCATTAAGGGAAAGACGTTGCACAGTAAGCATATTTTCGGCAAGTCCGCCCAAACTGGAGCCACAAGACCTATTTTGAGCTATGCAACATGCTGCACATGGAGACATTGAGTCCAATTATGGCAAAGCTGATTCAGGAATGACAATAGACGCGTGGTCGCAGGACAACCGATGCGATGCGGAATGACACTGTCGAGGTACCAAGGGAGCAGACCCAAGGGATGGGTTTTAGGACTCAAAATGCAGAAAAGGGTCGTGATGCCGCTTAAATGATGCCGCATAAACTGTAAACGGCAGTTTCAAGGTCAACGTCGTTTGTTTCCAAAGAAGTCTCGTAGAAAGTTAGAAAGATGTTGTTGGTACGTGGGCGCATGAACTTTGAAACGGAAATAGGATTTTGCGCTAATGACTAGACTACCCAGCGCGTTCCCGTCCTTGTCGTTCTCTCAACCACAGTTCTAGCAAGAGAGCCACGAAGACAAAGAGATGGTTGTGACCGGTGCTGTCGGGTAGAACAAAAGCTGGATGCTTTGACACAGACAGTAGACAAATTGTTGAAACTATTTGTAAGTTCGAGACTACTTGAGTAATCAAGATGCTTCAGACTCGACTTTATGATCAGCTTGCTGAAATAAATACAGGGCTCTAGTAGTAATAATAGCATAATCAGTGAAGCTAGCGATAGCAAGCCAAACCCATTTCCAATACGATACACAAGCACATTTGGCATACCACGTCTAGGTCAAATAGTTGTGGAACTTGGGCGCATTAGCGATGATTAACCAGCAATTTGCCAGGCCTCCACTTCTACCAATCAAGCCACCAATCCCACCATTGCAGTCACGCCAACACCCCCAAATGCGGACATTGGAAACCATGATGACTATCAGGCAGTGGGGTACTGTGGGAACTGGGTAATTTCAAGGCTCTTTCTCCGGATCCTGATTCCGTTAACCTTTCAACTCAGGACATCTACGACCGAAAATACTTTCCTAACCAGATCCCTGTCACGAAACTGACCCACCTTCTACTGCACCCTTTCACGTCCGGTGGAACCCGAAGAAGCGAGCAGGGTTGGAAACAGCTCTTTTAGGATTAATTTTCAACGAAATTTTGACGTTACAAAGGTGTTTTAGGTAGGATTTGAGAAAAGAAAGTCCTAATCTAGTAATTCTGTACAGTAAATCTGCATAAACTACTTCTACCAGGGGTTATTGCTCGTTTATTCGGGTTCCATCGGACGTGAAAGGGCACAGTATACTCCTTCGCAAATAACAAACCAGATGGGACCATATTCCCAGGCGATAGCTATGCTGACGCCAAGTACCGCTATAAAACTGACTCATAGTCCAACACTGGGAAAAACCTTTACGGTACCATCAAGCAGCTTGGCCTTCTCAAACAGAAAAACAGAAATCTCAAGGAGGGCAGTTTCTTGCATTACTGAGAGAAGTTAGAAAGACCTTGGATGGCTATGCTGATTATTTGGCGAAGAAAAATGGGATTCCGAGGGATGCTCGGCCGCGATTTTTGTTGTCTGTTGCTGCGCCAACAGGGGAGAGCAATTATAAAAATATCCCGCCAAGAGAAGTCGCAGAGGAATTGGACTTTGTGAGCCTCATGGTAAATACCTTACCCCTAACAAATTTCAATTCCACATGGAAAGTCGCTGATCCGTCTAGGGGTATGATTTTGCTGGCTCTTGGGACAAGACTACTGGCTGTGCGTCGAACCTTGCTCCCAGTAAATCGAATCCTAAATCAACACCATTTGATACAGAATCTGTCATTCAAAACTACTTGCGAACAGGGGTTCCAAGTTCCAAACTCAATTTAGGCATGCCTCTTTACGGCCGTGCCTTTACCAATGCGGTTGGCCTTGGCCAGACATACAATGGCATAGGCAAGGGTACCTGGGAAGCAGGTATGTACGACTTCAAGGACTTACCGCTGAATGAAGCGAATGAGTATTGGGACCAGGAGGCGTATGCAACATACAGTTACGACAATAGCACAGGCATGCTCGTCACTTATGATACAAAGGACCTGGCGTTGGCAAAAACAAAGTATATAAAGAAAAACGGGCTGGGTGGAGGGATGTGGTGGGAAGTGAGCGGGGACAAGACTAGCGAGGGCAGCATCATAAGCAATGTAGGCGTCCCGGTCTCTTTCGTCAGATTCTCAGCCGTACGCTAATGAACACTTCGCGCGCAGGTTGCCAACGAATTGTCCGGTGTGGATGGTAAGGGTATTGAGTCGAAACTCAATTGGCTCTGCTATCTAGATTCCTCGTACGACAACGTGAAGAGTAGGTTCAAGGCTTGAGATGCGACACAAACGGTGAAAGTGCTGTGGGTCGTTTGTGCGACTCGATAAATGAAAGACCACCAATCACGGCTGGATTGACTATAATTTTCGACGAATGAGATTGAGCTGGAAATTGGGGTTGTTGGCGTTCATGCAGTCAGGTTATGGTGTAGTAATAAATGCTGCGACATATATGGTGCAATTCGTGAATCGCATTGTTGCCAAGCTGAAACGGGCGCGCGGGAACTGCTACTCCACTTTGTCGTGTCCCAAAACGTGACACGAGTACAGCAGAAAACATTTAAGGTTTGAGGCAAGGTGCCTGAGGCTCTGACTGTTGCGTGGGGACGCGTGAGCGTTTGTAAGCAAACGTAGTTTTGGCGCGAGGCATGCCCACACAGGCGACGCGCATCAGATGCTTTTGCCTGGACGCCACGGCTGGGGAAAACAAATGCTTGTCCAAACGTGGACTGTACTATGTAGGCTCAATGCCACGTCAATGGGCCAGCTGACTATGCTTTTCTCGTATTGGAACCTGCTGAGATGTCGTTGAATTTGTGTAGTGTCTGAGCGCATGAAAACCCTAGGATATTCCTTCACCTAGCGCATACGTATTTACAACCCGAACCATAGCCGGCCTATGGCAAACTATGCACTCGAGCTCCGTTTGCGATAACAAAGGCAGCCGTGCTAAGCGCCGTAATGCGCTTTTCTCTACCTACGTGTTACCTTTGTGTGGGATCAAGTGCAGAAGTTCCTGCAGGTGGAATGAGGCGCTGATATGACACGTCGCCCACAACTTGAGCTTCTCTGTGACCAAGAAAAGCTCTTATCCGCTCATCCCGATCGCCGCTCATAGTAGCATGCTGGCTGCGTCGCAAGGTTGTGCTTGCCTCTCGATGGTTCTGGTCCCTTTGCTCAATGACAGAGTTGTTGAAGGAGGTGAATCTGGTGCCCTGGACGACACCACCTATAGTGACCAATACGAAAATGAGGGAAACGAAGGCGAAATTGGACAGCTGGATTGTTCTGGCATCCGAGTCGGACCCTTGGTCGTTCTCGTGACGCCAGCGCTCCCAGTCTTCCCATGTAGCATTATAGCGGGGATCGGTGGCCCAGCGTTGGTTATCATATTGCCACTTTGTGGAAGCTGGAGGAGAGGGGGTGCAGTGATGGTCATTAGCCCATCCATGACCCCAGGCGTCGTAAGCCTTGCGCTTCTCGATATTGGAGAGGATATCGTGAGCAGCGACAAGCATACGGTAACGCTCAAGGCGGAGGTGGAGGGGCAGATGTGCAATGGCCGATGTGCTATGGCAGTGGTCGGGGTGATATAGCTTTACCAGGGTGTAAAAGTGTTGCTTGAGGTAGGGCTCACCCCGAGTGCATTTCAGAATCTGATACGGGGTTGGTGTTGTATGAGGGCTGACAGCTTCTGGCCAGTGCAATGAATTTGCATGTGTATCATGACATTGGTGGTCGATGTGCTGTGCGTAGTGGCGCGTGTGCCGTGGTGTAATGTTGTTGTTGTTGTTGTTGTTGTTGTGGTGGTGGTGGTGATGGGTGAATGTATGACGGCATGACTTGGCGCACGATTGGGGAGGGGGGACCAGGTGGTAACAGCGGGGAGAGAGATCAGCACAGGAGGAGAACAGTGAAGATGCTTTCTTAGAGAGCATGGTAGCACATTGGCTGCCGGGGGTGGGCACGCATAATTCAAAGTCGCAAAAAAGACACGAGGGATGTGGTCTGTGGTTGGGTCTGTGGTTGGGGAGGGGGGGAATATGGGAAGACGTGGGGTCGCGTGCCGGCATGGTGGGTGCGCAATATAGGCAAGTAACCAGTATCTAATAAGCATGTACTAGACCATCTCTAGAATTACTAGGTACCTTGGTGACCTAGGCATCTAGATGATGACATTGCGGCTGGTGGCGCAAGGAAAGGACCGACGACCGTGAACCGCGCCCCTGTGCGTACATGGGCGCATGAGGATCGCCCTCGAAGGATGGATGCATCTGCCAGCCAACCCAGCCACCAAGCCCACACTAACGGTTTGCAGCAGCTTGAGCGAACACTTCTCTACACAAAGTACACAAATGCATACTTAGAGACAAGCAAGGTACCATAGTAAATGCACCATCGTCTCTAGTGCCATCGTCCAACCCACGCGTTGCATGTCAGACATTTGCACCCTCAGACTAGCAGCCACCAGTGCGCGTGCGGCCTCTGTCCATTGCCTTCCCGTTGTTGTGTTTCTCCATCCTGCAGCCGCTGGGTCGGAGGAGACAGCCCAACTCGTACGTCCATGTCCCAAGATTCGTTTGGCTCACTCCGAGTTTGATCTCTGTGCAGGTCCTGACCCTTCGGCTGCGCATCCCTGCATACGTTTACTCACCCCTGTCCTCAACTCAAAACCCTCAGTGAATGCATGAACTGTTCGCTGGAAACAGCTAACCACTCTCCCGCTTCGTCTACTACATGGGGTTGCTGTCAGTTCTGCCTAACCATCCGGACCCTCCTATAAGTCTCCCATTATCGGTGTTGTGCCGCTCCCATCCATTAGGTAGATTGGCATTGCGGCGCCGACGCCTCCATTCTCCACACCTTTTTTTTTCCTACTTGATCACGAGCCTTTAAATCCCCCTCACCCCACCCGCCCTCATGTTGGCCACAGTACGCATCTTCCACCCGACCATGCGAGACTTGGAGCAAGAGTTGAGAGACACTCTCGCCAATCGTCACGCTAGCAATGGGGAGCCACTAGAGGGTTTGCATCTTCTTACTCGTCGCATGGAGAATGAAGAGGAGGAACAATTTGATGTCGACCTTACCATCTTGGATTTTTTGGTCTACAAGGCCACAGGCTTGGTCTTTGAGTGGAAGTCAAGTGCTGACCCCTTCCACTCGGATTTGCCAAGTGCTTTGGTCACCATGACCGGCGGTATGTGATAGCTCATAACATCCCGCCACTCTTGCATCTAATCAATATCTCTCTCAGAATGGAGAAGCTTTCTTTCACACAGACACCATGGCCGACGCCTGACTCGGCCAGCAGCTTTTCGCTCACGGCTCCTACAGTTCCTTCTCATCTTCACTCACCGTTTACACCACGATGAGACTTGGACAAATGAGGATTCCCTGAATCAGCTGCGAGAACAAAACAAGAGCCGTGGAGACTACTGGCAACATCGAACAGACCACTCACCTGCACTCTCCCAGCCATTTGATTCCCAAAAAGAGCTCCCGCTATCAGATGGTGCGCTGTTTGAAAATAGAAATCAACTTGCTTCTGGTTTGAATATGCCTCGTGACCAGAGGAGGTGGGTTACAGATATGGCAGGCACACCCTCGCTGTACTGTTTACTGCCTCTCTTCATCGAGCTCACGGCTGCGAGGGTAAATTTGGATGATGATTGGGTATCAACTTCCGAGTGGCTGGACTTGGCTGCTCAATTTATGCTACAGGCTGTAATCGAAGAGTATCTTCGCAATGGGGCCTATGGGTCCGACACCTTTAACACGGCATTTGCCTTCGGATGTCCCGGGTCACGTTGGGCGGAGGAAGGCATCGATGTGACAGCCATGCGGCGCTTGTTTTGTGACGAGGACAACCCGCGTGAAGAAATTAGCGAGTGGTCGAGTATCAAACAGCGGTACATTAGTGAGGTATGCGCAATCAGACAAATTCAAATGAGAAGAAAACTAACACATTTGTAGCTCATTCCGCCAAACCCATCCATGTCGTCAGTGCAAGCAATACAGGCTGCTCAAGAACGGCATCCTTATGGCGTATTCGAAACACGTGTGCTGTCCTTTTTGGAGTATCTTCACCGTGATCTGATCAAACCAGATCTTGCTCAGGTCGAAGAGGGACGATTCAACATTGATGGAAACGAGCTATCCGAGGCTGATTCCCGAGAAATGATGCGGCGAATGGGGCTTTGAAATGTTTATGTTGTGTGCCGCGTCCCTTCCCAATCTGGCCATCCCTTCCTTACTTGAATCATGCATCCTAATCGATGCCAAGGCCAGCCTCGCCTGTTGACTGACTCAGCAATTGCCCCTTCTTGTTTATACCTATTCCGGACTTGTGGGCATTTTCTCGTTAGGCACTTCAAAAGCTCAATCTTGCATCTTTCATATTTTCCTGCACCATTTGCCCGTTCTAGTCCTAGGCAAACTTAACGACACCAAGTACACCACTCTATATATATATATATACCCACAACAACTAGGTCGGCGACCGACTATGCACAGGCGCCACATGTATTGCTAGTTCAATCTATTGTTTTTTTTTGGCTATTCATTATATTGTATTGATTTTGACAATTGGCTTCGGCTTCGACTTTGGCTACCGTCTCCCTGTCCCTGTCTGTGTCGGCATTACACAACGCTGTGGATCTGTGAAGCTTGACAGAACGATGGATTGGCACATGGGTTTCCATGCAGCTGTGCCTCAATCAAGCTGCGGCTTAGCGTAAGCAAGAGGTGCGGTCCGCAGCCGTACCAAGTGACCAGTGACCAGTGGGTAGTGTGCCAGGCAGCTTTCCATACTAAGCAAGGCCCTCTACCATATACAACACCTACCTAGCTTTGAGGCAGGCAGTGTCTCTACGTGCCCCATGATTGAACATGGCCGAATCATACACCATCACTAACTACGCCCCCGAGCTGAGGCGCCCTCTACCAAGCTCACCAACAGCACGCAACCCATTCACGTGAAATGGCTGCTAACGCTGTCTTGGTGCCTCTATTCGACCTTCGTGACGACGCGCTAGACGAAGAGACAGGCGCCCCTGGCATCAGTAGCAAGAGCACAGTGTAAATACGCCCATAATTGGGTTTGAATCTTATGTGATTGCCGTCTAGAGGCAACTACAAAAAGACACTGCTTCTTCTCCTTTCTACTCTTCTCTGTCACTCGTCGTCTTCGTCGTCTTCATCGTCTTCATCTCCAAAACTCACTTTCCAAACACCCACCCAACCATAATGGCTGTGTTGATATCCATTGGGCTGCTCTTCACTGTCGTCCTCTCGTTACTCACAGGCTCGGGAGCGGTACCCACGACAGGGAAGAGCAAGCCGGCACTCATCTTTGTACCTGCTGCCTTCTCCAAGCCTGCAGTGTATGATATAGTGAAGAGCCGTCTCTTTGAGTTTGGTTACAGTGCCACTGCCGTTGACCTACCATCCGTCAGCAAAGTCGGTCGCCCCGTCAACAGACACCCGGATATCAAGTCTGTACAACAGTCAATCAGTAAGAACATTGAACAAGGCAGGGACGTCATCCTAGTTGGTAACAGCTATGGGGCAACTGTCATCTGTGACGCCGTCAAAGACTTTACCACTACTTCGAAAGGAAAAGGAAAGGTTGTTGGCTTGATCTTCGTAAGTTACTTTGAATATACATACCTTTTCACCATTATGACAACTTCCATTTCAAACAAAACTGATCACGTGACCAGCTCGCTGGATTCCTCCCCTTCATCAACGAACCCTCTGGCAGCCGCCCCGACATCCGCCAAATCTCACCCTCCTGGTTCCGCTTTGAAGGCACACAACGGGTCTACTGGGACAACGACCTGGTCAACTTTCCACCGTCTTACACTTTATTCAACCTCCTCGGCAAAGCCCAGGCCGACAAATGGACTTCCAAGCTCGAACCTTCATCCTTCGCCGCACTGAATGCTACCGCACAGTACATACCGTACGATGGCAAAATACGATCGCTATACGTTATTGGCCAACAGGATAATGCAGTTCCGCTCACGCTAGCAAATTCGTATATAGATCAGCCCGGGGCCAAGATGGAGAGGTTGTCGATTGACGCGGATCACCTGCCCATGTTGAGTCGGCCCGATGCGGTAGTTGAACTGATCCGTAGGTTTGCGGGGGAGACAGTGTAAGTCTCGGTCGCCGATGTGGCGTAGTACACCGTCGATGTACAAGGATGAGGGACATGAAACTTAGGTGTGGAAATGTGTCTCGGGGTGAAAAGGGGGCAAGGATACAGTCAGAAGGGAATACATAGATAGACTGACTGGTTAATATACCCGGGATACTCTTACCAACTTATAGGCAATATAACTATGGTGAGACATGAATTGCCTACTTTGTTAGTTTCACGACGTGCGGTGACCATTACGAGGGTTCGCATGCAATCACCTTAACCCTATTATGATTGTAACACAACAGCCTAGCAACCTACGCCCTTCATCGCACCCACTTTAGGAGACCAAGTCCTTAAGTCTTCCAAAAAAAAAAGATCGGCCTCGCAACACGTCACATCATGTCACACACAGCAAACAAGTAAGCAAAGGAAACATATCGGGTGAAGTAAAGAACCGGAACTCCATTAAAGCTATGTCGCTATTTCCAAGCCCATCCCAAAAAGCGATAAAAAAGTGGGAACCAAGGGTCTATGCCCACCATATAATCGTCTCTCTTTTATTCATATACCACTGCGTACATGAATGTTCATATCTCAAATGCGAAGAAGGTACTGGTACACGTTGCGCCGTAACAAGACAAAGAGCGAGAAGATGCTAAACTGATTTACAACTCGTCATGGTCGTCCTCAGCGGCAGCACTCTTGGCGGCCTTGGTGGCCTCTGATGCTACCGAGGAAGCGGTTGAGGCAGCGTCTTGTGCGGCGTCCTTTGCGGCATCCGTAGCCTTCTCTGCGCCTGACTTGGCATCATCAGCAACAGATGAAGCCTTCTCGGCGGCATCCTCGGCGGCATCTGCGACCTTCTCCTGAACCTCCTCGTATACAGCGGCGACCTTGTGTGAGCCGTTGTCTTTGATGAACTGCACAAGATCCCCGATGGTCCTTGAACCAGAGTAATCAATAGGTGCGTCCTTCTTGCCGGCAGCGAAGAGCTTGATGGTGGGGAAGCCTTGAATCTCATCAGGAACATCGTTGGCGGTAGCGTCAACCTTTGCGATTGTGACGAGCTTGGAGAACTCTTCAGAAGCGTAAAGCTGGCCAAGCTCCTCGTACTTGGGAGCGAGAGCTTTGCAGTGACCGCACCAGGGGGCATAGAACTCGACGAGAACATCCTTGTCGTTGTCAATGACAATGTCCTTGTAGTTCTTGGCGACAACGACGCTAACGGGACCGTCTTGCGACTCAGGAATGGGCTCAGACTTGATGCTGGGCTCGACCTTGCCAGCGAGGAAGTCTTCGACGAAAGTGCCAATGTCCTTCTCGGTGATCTTGTTGTCCTGGTCATAAGGGTACTTCTCATTCTTGTCGGTGCGTTGGATAGCGAAAGCGGGCCAGGTGCCAACCTTGAGGTTGAGGTTTCCAGCGTGCTGGCCAAAGGAGCCGGCATCGATGGTGGCGAAGTTAAGCTTGCCCTTGTGCTTGAGGGCCAAAGGCTTCAGCTCCTTGGCGAACTGCTCACGCTCCTCAGGAGTCTCAGCAAAGATATAGGCCAAGGGAATGCCAGCAGCCATGTAGCCGCTGTAGGTCTCGGGGCCAACCTCGCCGATGAGGGGAGTGGAGGCAACCTTGGCGAACTCCTTGATTGCGTCCGCGTCGAACTTCTCGGTGAAGACGTCTTTGCCATCGTCGAAGGACTTGTAGAGAACGAGGCCGGGCTGCGAGACACCCTCGGCCTTGGCGAGAGCGGCATCGTTGGTGGCACCGAAGAGGTAGCTGTCGCGCAGGCCGTTGGCGACCGAGGCAAAGGTCTCGTTGGCAGCCTTGTCGTCGGCGGCGAAGTAGGCGACGAGGACGACCTTGTCAGCCTTCTTGAACTCCTCAATTGTGTCCTTGGTGACTTCGGAGACGGCGGGGAGGGCTTGCTTGGTCATGTATGAGATCAAGCTGTCGGCCTTGCGTTGACCGCCATATGGCGAGATGTTCTCTGGGCCACGGAAGACCTTGAGGGTGGGGTAGCCCTCAACACCATATTCCTGGCACAAGTCCTGCTCCTCTGTGCAGTCAACCTTGACCAAGGCAATGTCCTTCTCCTTGAGGGTAGTGGCGGCAGTCTCATACTCGGGGGCGAGAGCTTTGCAGTGACCGCACCAAGGAGCGAAGACTATATTAGGTTTGTTAGTTGGTGAACAGGGAGTGCAATTCAAATATTTGCTTACACTCGGCGAGGACGAGATCATTCTCTTCAACAAACGCCTTGAAGGTGTCTTTGTTAAGCTGCTTGACATCGGAAGCAGTCACGGCAGCCGCAAAGAAAGCAGCACAGATATTTGAGTATTTCATATTGAAGTTGGGGTTGAGTCCAATGTGGGTGTGGAATTGGAATTGGAGAAGAGAAGAAGATCTGACCGCTGGAACGAGGGGTTTTTATCAGTAGCCGGGTCTGTGGCGTGGAGCTCCATGAAATAGAGAATACCGTGTTCACTTGCTAGCTGCACGCCAAGCCAGGGTCCACACACACTCCACATTACCAAGGTACACTACATCGCCAGCCACAGTCCTATTTATCTACAGGCCACGTTCGAGTTGCTGCAAACACCCATGTTTATTGTCTCCAGCGTTCTATCCTTTTGGTTAGCCTGCCGTTTCTACATTCTTAAAAAAGCATATTATTAATCTCCATCGCTTTTATGCCCAGGTACGGTCCGTATCTACAAGGCCAGCTGTTCTCTCGGTGCTTACTGTGAATGGGGTGTGCTGTGGCTGACGGCTCATAGCTTCTCCTCTGCGCTTGCTAACAATATAATTAATCATTTATCTGATATTATGCAGCACTAACACTCTCTACCTACTTCGTCCATCCATCTGCGCTCCCCCCCTGTAACTTCCTCAGCCTCTCTTCCTCCTTCTTCTTCATCTCCTTTTGCAGCCTCACTCTCTCAGGAACTACCCTCTGTCTCTCCGCTGTAACCTTCCATCCTTCAAGTCTGTCCTTGCCAAGCGCTTTCAATGTCTTCCGCTCAACGGCGCTGTAATTGCCATCAGCTCGGTCGAGCACAAACGGCTCCTTTACCGATACAGGTGGATTCGTGATAACGCGCACTTTACGGAGCTGATTGTTCGAAGCCGAGTGCAGCATCAAAGGGTGAAGCAGATACACATCTCCCACATTACCCGTTGCTTCCACAAACGCCTCATCTGGAAAACTTGCTGCTACATCATTGAACCATTTGAGGCCCTGCTCTTGCACAAACGTAGGATTCTGGGCTCGCGGCGACATGCGCGGGCTGACGCCCTCCGGATTCTTGTACAACCACTTTGCAACCGTCTCAATCGCTGGTGGGCAGATATATGTTCCGCCACCTCCTGGGACAATGTCGGTCCAAAGTGGGATAACCAGGAGTGCCTGTTCGGGGGAGTCGAGGTAGTGTACAAAGAAATCGCCATCGACGTGCCAGCCAGGGAGCTGTTGCGGTTTGATCACGGTATTATGGCCTTGAGGCGTACCAAGGTTGACAATAAAACCATCCTTCCAACTTGAAGCATTGGAATCTACCTGTTGGGAGCCGCCAAGTAGTGAACAGATCCCGCCCCATGCTTTTGGTGCAAAATCAGAAACAAGAAACTCGTTGAAGAATGGCATGTTCGTGCGTTCCGTGTGCATGTTCTAAGTCAGCCTGGATGCTTTTTACTCTACAGTTGTGGATCAAAATTCACTATTTATATAATACCGTCCAAGGGACCAAATAATTATTGTACGTACCATGTTGATATGTCTTGAGAGTCCATGCCCAACCGCGTCCATAACGTCTTTTGCATATCCTCAGCTTGCTTCCTCGTGAAGCAATTCGTCAATTTGATCCAGCCATGTTCTAGAAAATGGTCGATTTGTTCTTTGGGAAGCTGGTATTGCTGTTCAACATCCGTCATCTTGTGGGTCTCTGTCGTTCACTAGAAAGATTGGTGGGACGGGAGGCTTTTTTAGGTTTCAGTAAAGAATTTGTTGGTCAAGGTATTGCAAATCAGTTGTCTCAGCGAAATACTTTTATATCCTTCGCCGACACCAAGCACTTGACATCGTCACCACCTACCCACGCCCCAAATCATTCGCTTACCACTTTATCCGGTGGTAGGCTGAAACACGTGGTTTGGTGGGTTGTTGGCGTTCAGGGTGGGGTGCACGCGGGGTACCATTGACGAATGCTCCGCAGGTTAGTGCATTGCTCAAGGCTTTATTGGCTCTGGCCCTGGGATTTACGCGTTCGATATAAGAAACTACGGCAAGGCGACTATTTCATCTAAGATCGAAGTTTTGGATCAGGTAAGCAAAGAATGAATAATTATCTTTATCTCCTATCTCCTATGTACATTCGCTTATCATTCATGATCCGGAAACAGTATGCATGTGTCATATGGTGTCGTGGTTAACCATGGATAAGTACAATCGTTTAAAAACCTGGCCACCACTTGTAGTTATTGGTTTGTGCCGGCGTATCATAAATAAGCTCGCTGCTCGAGTTGCGCGGTCGACTAGGCCAGGCATTTGCCTTGTCTAAGTTCCAAGTAGTCATGCCAGATGCTTTGACACTTGAGTTTTTACCAACCCAAACACCAAATCCAGTACTATCAAGTCGTGCTGGGTAAATGCGAGTTGTCAGCCAGAAGCGGTCCTGTCAAACATTAGCGATGGGTGATGGGGATGAAGTGGTGGACTTACATTTACATAGATCTCGACTAGCGAGCCGTCAACAAATATATCCATATGTAACGACTCTTGCGTCCCGTTGGAGAAGGTGTAAGGGTAGAAATATCCAAGCATAGTATAGTTGGCGAACTCCTTGATGGTGGAGGACTTTGAGCGGTCAACATTGATGGTATAGTTTTCAGGGCTATACCAGATGATAGTCTGCTCTTCGCCCCCAGGAGAGGCAGCAATGACAACACCTGCTGGGCCTGTAGCGTTGCTGAGTGACACTTTCAGTTCCATGTGACTACTACCGTTGCCAGCCATTTTGCTGCTTGTATAAGTGTCAGTATCAATGGCCTTACGCTCAGCACCATTGCGGAATCCTGCAACAACTTCTGGAAGTGGACGAGCACCAAGAGTGTATCCAGTGAATGTGCCGTTTCCATGTTCAACAACACGTGTGTTGCCTTTTGTTGTCAGGCCCCCATCAGTATTGACAAGGTTCCTAGACTTTATAACGTACATCTCTCGTGGTAGAGTGACGGCACCTTGGTAGCCGGCTTGCAAAAGTGCAAAGTCGTTGTTCTCTTCATTCGCCCAACCCCACTGAATACGACGGGATGCGTTATTCTTGGTGTCTACAAAGCTAGTAACGGCATAAGAGAGACCTGAATCGATGACGCCACCAGACACAGGAGTAAATTCAGCAGATCCATTCTCGCGTCTGGTGATGAGGCCTTCATTCCAAAGGCCCCACTGATTTCGTGGATGCCAGGTTAAATTTCCACCCTCAGTACCCATCAGGACGTAATAATGGACATCGTTATCCTCATCGGTAATAGAGAAAAAGTTTGATACCTCGAAATTAAATCCGTATGTACCTGTCTCAAGAAGAGAGCCTAGCGAAACGTTTTGCTTCGGCTCCCAAAGAGCGCCCAAAAATGTCCAGTTAGTCAAGTTGGATGCTGGGGCACTGTAGAAGGGGATGCGGCCGCCCCCAGCTTCGCCCTTAATGCCGGATCCTAGTGCCATGTACCAGTGAGGTTCGTCTTGCCCTAGCACTGCATCCATTTCAGGCCATGGCTCAACAAACGGATCACGCCAGCCAGTGATGTTCCAGCCTTCAGGAGGGCTTGATATGAGAGGATTGCCTCCGTACTGTTCCCATGTCTCACCTCCATCTTTGGAGATCACCACGCTTTGCTTCTCAGTGCCCTGTATGTACGGGATTGCCCAGCTTGTTGGTAGGTATTGGACAGAAGTGTAGAAGTTGATGAGAGTGCCATCTTGTTTCCCTTGAAGGTTATATGGTTGGCCAGAACCACTGAAAATACCTAGACCATAATAGGAGTTGTTCCTGGAGTCAGGGTTGGGACCAGTGCCCACTGATTGCGCTTGATCATCTTCCCAGCCTCCTACATCGGTCCAAGTCACCAAGTCGTCAGAAACGGCATGACCCCAGGAGATGTTCCCCCAATTAACATGATTGGGGTGCCACTGATAGTGCAAATGATATCTATTCTTGGCAGGATCGTACATCATTCCGCATGGGTCCTGTGAGACACGATTAGCGTATGCGGACTGAGTGCATGGCAAAACATACATTCATCCACCCAGCTGGGGAGATGAAGTGATACGCAGGTCGCCATCTCAGGAACAAAGTATTGTTGCCTAATGTCTTGATGTAGTCAGCCGTGAGCACCGCAGGAAGCTGGAGCTCGTGAGAATCTGTATAGCTTTGTGCGCTGCTATGAGGAAGAGCCCCGAGCACGAAGCTCAGAAGCGGAATCGACCAAAGCATGATTCGTTAAAAGTATACAGCCAGGGTGTCTACTGGTTGAATACTGAGAGTAAACATGGGGAGCATGAGGCTTTATATGCATAGGTTAGACAGCTCCGAGCAAGATTTGCTAGAAGGAGGATCGATGCCATCATGGCCCGAGACCCAGGTTCTTGGCTTGTGTAGTGCACCATCAGCGTGAACAAGGATGCAATCCCTGGTCATAGATCCCCGCGTTTTCACACTGAAGACCAAGACGGGCTTAAGCGTTGGCGTTCCTAGACTAATCAGACGAGGCCGGTACAACGCCTCTTGCGCAACGGTCTTGAAGCTCTTCACGATGATGCAGAACTAGAATCGAATCTCGATACACGGAGCCGTCCTCCGTCGCGCCACATGGTAGCCTGGATGAGGTCGCCAGTTTGTGTGTGCCGGCATGAGCGAAAAATGTTAGGATCACTCCACTAATACCCCGGAATGGTTATGAAGTTGGTCTAGCAACGACCGGAGAAGACCCAAGCGAATTGTGGGTTGCAGCCTCAAAAGCATCCGAGTATCTCTCCGAGCTTGAGGCGCATCTTGAACATGAATTGCAGGGGCTGGGGCGCCCAATGTAGTGCCCAGAGCGATCTCAACATGCAACTATCGTGTGGAGTAAATTCTTCACCCATGAAGTCATTTTGGTCCATCTTAGTGAGTCATTTGGGGGTAGGCAGGTAGACTGAAGAAACCAGAGGCTCTCGCTTAGATAAGCCGTCATGTGCGTCATCGGCCCGCTCACATCACGTGCTCTACACAAACGTGTCCAACTCCATACCTAGGCATTGCGGCGCGTCGGCGGAACACCACTGTACGCCTTTTGAGGTTAACTTGCTCCCCGATGGACAGACACGCATTGCTTTAAGTTCTGGAAAAGACTTTTTGTATTACCATGAGCCGCCTCCAGCTTTACGTCACGGTACCTAATCCACCCTGACAGATAGATATTGCAGGTAACTGGCAAATGCTGATGGATACAGGGCTCGGCCGTTATGGCCAACGTGGTTCTCCTACGCGCATACTACGAGCGGCCCAACTTCTATTCTGCAGCTGTTTACATCTCCCAGAGCACCGGCTCTTTGATGTTCTTAGTCAACCTTATGCTCATTGTAGCAGGCATCTTTGGCTATGGACTCCAGCGCCTGTTCTATGGCCCTCTTCGCCCCATCGAAACCGAGCAGCTGTATGACAAGGCCTGGTTTGCTGTGAGTGAGACGTTGCTGGCCATGACCATCTTTAGGGATGATATCGGCATATGGTTCTTCACCATGTTCCTCTGTCTGCTTGCTGGTAAAGTGTGGCAGTGGATTGGTGAAGGCAGGGTCGAGTTCCTAGAGCAGCAACCTCCCGCGAACCCGAAACTCTTTCATGCCCGCCTAGCGAGTTCATTGCTTCTCTCCGTCGCCTTCGACATCTTCATGATGCAGTACTGTGTAGACTCGATCCTGTCTGACTCCCGACCTGGAGTCATGGTCATGTTTGGCTTCGAATACGTCCTACTTGCCATCGCATCCATCTCGACTTTGCTACGGTATACGCTATCGCTTGTTGAGCTCTTCATTACTCACCGTCAAGAAAAGGCCAAGGAAGAAGCTCGCAGAGTAGCAAGAGAACAAGCGACTCCACTTGTTGGAGACGAACAAACACAAACACCCACCGAAAACGATGACGACAATGATGACGATGAAGGTGACGTCCCTGGCTGGGAAGAGAAAGGACGTTGGGTATTTTATTTGGATCTCACAACTGACTTCGTAAAGTCGGTCGTTTATCTGGGCTTCTTCATGATCCTCATGACTTTCTACGGAATTCCAATACACATCATGAGAGATCTTTTCATGACTATCCGTTCCTTCATCAAGAGGGTCAATGATTTCGTGCAATACAGGAACGCAACCCGTGACATGAACACGCGTTATCCAGACGCAACAGCTGAAGAACTCGAGAGGGAGAATACCTGTATCGTCTGCCGCGAGGAAATGCGGGCCTGGGTGCAGCCTGGGGCGCAAAACGGTCGGCGGATGGATGAACGTCAACGAGCCAAGAAATTACCATGCGGTCACGTTTTACATTTCAGCTGTTTGAGAAGCTGGTTAGAACGTCAGCAAGTTTGTCCGACCTGTCGTCGACCAGTTCTCGCGCAACCAGGAACTCAGGCTACAAGGAACGACCCAGTAAATCAAGGCCAACAGAATCAACAAAATCAACCTGGAAATAATAATAATAATAACAATATGCTCCAGGCGCTTCTTCGTGGTAATCCACAGCAGGGTGCTGTGGTACAACAGGGCCAACCAAATCATCCTGCTCCTGTCGGAGAAGGGCAAAATCTTCCCCAACCTCAACCCCAGCCCCAGGCCAATATGCGAGTGTTCAATTTTGGTCCTTTCAGGGTTGCTCTGGGAAATCTTCGGATACCCGCCGAGCAACAGGACAACCCAAACCACATTAGAAACGCCATGGATCAGCTCCGTCAGCAGGCAATAGGGAATAATGGTGCACAGAATCACACCCCGCACAACCAGACACAAGCACCAAGTCCATCTTCCGCCCTACCTCAAGTGTTTAGTGTACCTAATGGCCCCTTGCCTGGCGCTGTTGCTCTACATCCAGCAGATGTTCAGTCCGATATACTACGCATCCAACACAACATCATCGAATCGCTCAGGCAGCTTAATGCGCAACATGAGCAGCTTGAAGTCATCCATAGGTTACTTGGCGAACTTAATCGCCTACAACAGTCTTCTGGGCTCACCACAGCTACTGGCCAGGAGCTGCCACCTATTGCACCTCTGAACCCTCAAGTGCCGAACTCCTTTACTCCGCAAGCCTACTTTGCCCGGGGCCCCGTACTGAGACAAGGCGATGCCGGCGTACCGGCAGGCCTGGCACTACCGGAAGGATGGACACTGAGGCCTATGGCATTGGCACCACAGTCTGGTCAAGTAGATAGCCCGGTGCTAACGCCTTCTCCATCACAACCAACAGAAGCAATTCCTTCATCATCGTCTGTGGGAACAACGTCAGGTCCAGTAGCGGAATCGTCTTCATCAAAACCTGGGGAACCTAGTTCACTTGCATCCAGTTGGAGTTTTGGCAACAGCCCCGAGAAAACTGAGGGCGAAAGTTCTAGCTCGGCAATTGCAGGAAGCAGCTCGGAAGTACAAAATATTACCAAACGGAATGTAAGTGTTGAAGATGCGGAAGATAACGGGCAATAAAAGGAAAGACGTAAGGTTCATGGGCTTTGTTTGCATATGTAGCATAGCGTGGCGTTTGGGGTTAAACGAGGTTGCTCCGCTGGTGAGGTGCCAGTTGGTCATTCGATTCGAAACAGACAATGAAGAATGACAAATTTCAAGGAACTAGATACGTCCAATCGATCGTTGCATGTTCCTTTTGCCCCGCTCATTGTGAGGCCACTCTAGTGGTCGCACACAGGCTTCCCACTCGAAAGCAAGAGGATCCCCAGGCCTCAATGCCACGACCCGCAGTGGACAACTGTTATGCAGAGTTTATATGCACGCTCTGAAGTCTTCCACTCGAACGCTTGTATGCGGAGCTTACCGAGTCCAAGTGGGACGGGCTAGACAAGGATAGGCCAAAGTGTATCCTCCACTCAAACTTCAGATGAGCTCCAAGACTCGATAACTGGGCGGCTACGTGCAGCACAAGGTGAAAACGGTGCGCTTTACGTGTGAGGCATATGGGTAACACCCAGTCATACATGCAGGAACGCAGCGTAGGGTACCACATGGCTGAGTGTAGATGCATGGGTTGGCAGGCCGTGCGGATAAGGCCTGGCCTCCCCGCTGGCTGCGCTTGACTTAACTAGAAGTCGACGACGGGCCTTCCACTTGAGCACGGCTTGAGGACTGTGTCTGTATGACTCTTTTACTTTCGCTAATGGCTTCCTAGCCAGCACACATTCTTATTTCAATTCTGTCTCGCCTCTCATCTGTTCTCTTCTTTCCTTTGTACTTTCTTGCTCTGCATATTAGCAATGGCGGTGAAGATTGATCATAAGTCGCCACACAAGGCTGAAGAAGCCGAGGTCTCCAATTGTGTCTTAAAGCTCATACAAGCATTTTCAAATGGTCTCAATGTGTTCAAAAAGTTGCGCGATCGGAGGCGAAAGCGCAAGGCGCATAAAGAAAGCCAAGCGCTGGATGCAGCGACAAGCGATGAGCTACAGCTGTCCAGGTCCCTAAAAAGAGGGCCGTATGAGCTTGCAGAGGCATTTGATACGTGCTACCTACAAACGGGAGAGCCTTTTGCCAAGGGGGACGGTAAGCTGCACCTCGCACCCCAAGCAGTAGGTGATACAATGCTGACCTAGTGAATAGCCATTGCGCACGCCTCTCTCGCCGAGACGTTGATGAAGTTGAACACTGGTCTCGTCGCCATCATCACAAGCTTCCTAAATCATGATAAAAAGAGCGGCAAGGTTCATTTAAACCTAGATTACAAGTCCTTGACCAACCTCTCAGAAAGTTCACGAAGGGAGGCACTGCAAAGCATGACTCAGCTCTATCTACGACTCAGTCAATCACAACTGCAGCTTCAGAGCATCAAACCCTCTTGTGCAACATGTGGGAGCTCTAAACACGCAAGCTGCTCTTCAAAGAGTAGTAGCGCCTCAAGTTCAAACAAGGAGAAGGACAAGAAACGATATACGAGCTCGCGACAGCGCCTCGTTGGTACAACCGTCACACGCATGCCACTCAAGTCATCAACTCACCCCCAACTTGTCGTTGTCCGACCAAAGAATTCCAGGAGAGGGAGCTCGAGCAGCAACAGTTCCTCCAAATCACAATCACAATCACAATCCCCATCGAGCTCGGCATATACATCACCACTTGTTCCACCACTACCACTCTACATCGCCGAAGAGCCCTACGAAATCGAAACCAATGGTGTAATTGAAGGTGTACTTGGGGGATCGATGCCACTCGCGGGGAACGGAAGGCGACGAAAAGACTCATTCAACGTACATGATCCAAGGCCGACGACATGGCCAGATGCATTTGAGGCCTCAAATAAATACCCTTACGTCATGCAAGAATATTTGCACCTCCCTACCCAAAGGCTTCCAAGCTTTGCACCCACATCCCGCAGATCATCATCTTCGTCTCAAAGAAAGACTCCGTCGCCCCCCCCTCACCCGCTAAGGGCACCACCAGCGCCTCCTATCTCATTACCATTGAGGCGTCGACTCGATAAAGTTACACCGTCATCGTATACATTTGCGTCAGATAGTACGAAATTGGGTGAAATCCCGCAACGCAATTGGGCCATGCCTTGGGATTACGAGGAGGCTGATCGATTGAACAATGAGGCGGTCGCAACAGAGTATCCAAGCGCGCCAGTGACCAGAGAAGAGAAGGTCAGCAGGAAAAAGGGATTGTTCAAATGGAGGAAATAGGTGAGTGAAAATAAAGAGATGCTTGAACAGGTTTCAAGCTTGCGTTGTGTTTTTTTTTGGGGATTTTCTGTTGTTGTTTGCGATTTAAGGGCGTTGGTTTTGGTGTTCGGGGCAACGATTTTACTTTCTTGGTGGTAATGATTTTATGCGACGCACGAGTCACGACATTATGATTATAATTTGGATTAGGCACATATACCCGGAGCAAATAGTATCTCATCTCAATTCATGGCTATCTTTCACAAGCAAACAATTCTGTCTGACGTTTGCAAAAAGTGGTGAGTGATTGTTGTTTAATGAAATATTGAGTGAACTTCATGGTACCCCCACCATCCATCTAGACCTTGATGCACCGCTAAGGGTACTGTTGAAAGTAGGTAAATTTATTCTCAAAGCAATATAGCTCTTAGTAAGTAAAATACCTAACGCTCTTTTAACGTGTATAACGGAATAGTCTACCTCATCAGTGCATTACATCATTCAGATACTCGGCCCAAAGATGGAGCTTTTGCCCCACTAAAACGTTTGACCTGACTCCCAAATTGCTTTGCGCACAATTCACTCCCATCACAACCTGCAAAAAACGTCGAAATGGTCCGCCACAAAAAAGACTTCAAGTCAAACAACAAGTACTCCGCGAAACCAGCAAAGGCCCGTGGCCCACCTCGACCGCGGCCCGACACTGAGGCAGAAGACGACGATGATGCTTCCAATCCTAGACCGACGAAGCCTGCGTATAAGGCAGCATGCTGGGACCTAGGACACTGCGATGCGAAGCGATGTTCAGGAAAAAGACTCATGCGCCTAGGCATGATGAGGGAATTGCACGTTGGACAGAAATTTGCAGGCGTGGTAGTTAGTCCCAAGGCGAAGAAGATAATCAGCATGGAAGATAAGGGCTTGCTCGAGCAATATGGGGCTGCAGTCGTAGAGGCCAGTTGGAAGAGAATCGACGAAGTCCCCTTTGGCCGTATAGGTGGCAAGTGCGAACGTTTGCTGCCATACCTTGTTGCAGCGAATCCCACAAATTACGGCAAACCGTGGCGACTAAACTGTGTGGAGGCACTTGCCGCCTGCTTTTACATCTGTGGACATCCGGAATGGGCAGAGTCCATATTATCCACCTTTTCTTATGGGGAGGCTTTTTTGGACATCAACAATGCGTTGCTCAAGCGGTACATGGCATGTGAGAATGAGGAAGCAGTGAAAAAGGCCGAGGAAGTATGGCTGGAAAAAATTGAGCGAGAATATACAGCGAATCGTGCAGAGAAGGAGGACGGCGCCGAGGAGGATGAGTGGGCGGGTGGCAATATGAACAGAATGCCTATAGACGACTCAGATGAGGATGAGGACGAAGACGAGGATGGTGAAGAAGACGATAAAGAGCGACACATTGATCCCCAGAATCTATATAATATACCCGAATCCTCCGACGATGAAGAAGAAATGGCCGAGCTGCGAAGACGAGTACTCGCCTCAAAACCTTTTGCCAACCCTAAATCTAAAGATACCGAGGACGACGAGGAGAAGGAGATGCCTGAGCGAATACCACGGACAGAGCTAGCTCCACAGTCCTTGCAAAAGGACAAAGCCCAGGAAGACGATAGTGACCTTCCAGAGAATGACGGTGATGATGATGATGATGACGACGACGACAATGAGTTTGACTCATTCATGGCTGCGCAACCCACGACAGATCGAACAGGTATTACAAGCAAGCAGCGACAGAAGAACATGAATGCCAAATCTCTGTTAAATGGTGGTAAAGTGAAGGCGCCGGGTCGGTAGATACCATGCGAAGGGAGAGGACAATGTAGATTGTAGAGTGAGAGTACCAACGCCATTTAACATGCTCTTCATTCTATCATTCAAGGGTCCTTTCCTATTGAACAAGACGAAAAATTCGCTGTAAGAATCGGAGTAAGAGGATTAGGAGCATCAGTAGGAGTGCAGCAATTTTAACTTTTCAAAGGATATTTTTCACTTCGAGCAAGATGTAGTAAAGTGGTGTAGCACATGACTTCGCAACTGGCGTTTTCATGCTCAAGCTCAAATGGAGCGTTATTGGGCCGCTACAAACGATGTAATTGATCTTACTAACTTCCCTAAACCGGATGTTATAAGACACCAAGGTTTGGAATCTCACCCATCTCATTCTTTTGCTTTCCACCTTGACTATACGAAGCTTTCCACCTCATCTTCACGGTGTTTCCCGATCCTTGCTGGACATTATTCACTCGAATCGTCTGCGTGATGCCGTGTTTCTGGTTTGGTGTGAGGTTGACACCGGACTGTGGTTCAAGCTGCAACTGCGCGCCCTGTGCATGTTAGCTGGGTTTATTGATGCTGAAAGCCTCGACTTACCTTGGATGCGGCAACCTGTAGTGTCAGATTTGTTATTGGTAAGGGCGTGTTGTTTGATATCCGGGATTGGATCAAGAGATTGGTTTCTGTCTCGCGCGAAACGTTGAAAAGTACGTTGATGCTGGTGTTTGTCACAGTCAACTCTGTGCTCGTGTCAGGCACTGAAGAGGCGAATGTCCATTCGTCATCATCATTTGTAGCGCTTGTGATACTGCTTGCCAAGTTGGATGATGGTGCAGAAATTGTCCCTCCCAACAAGTCTACCGTGGCCGAGGTTGGTGGTGGTTGTTTAATTGACTGCTGATACTGGAACGGTGATCCTTGCCGAGGTGTGGAAGCCAAAGCTGCGAACGGATCTGGTGAGCGGGCTGGTTGGACCGATGATTGAGCGAATGAATGCGGAAGGGGGGATGTTATTTGAGGTGGAGGAGGAGTTTGAGTAGATGTAAAAAGGTCATTGATCTGCTGAGCAGAGGTTTTCTTCTGTTGTGTTTGTGACTGAGGCACAGCCCTTCCAGACAGACCAAGGACTAGATAATTGATCAGCGAGTGATTAAAAAAGCGTTTAAGTATGTGTACTTACCTGAACCATTGGAACCGCCTAACGATATGCTGCCTGGTTGGCCATAGCTGCCTCCACCAAGAGACAGGCCTAAGAGATCATCTTCTAATGCATGCCCCGTCGATGGCGGCTGCTTTGAGGCCCCTGAGGATTGACTTGCTGTTGGTATTGGCTCTGGATCTCCGAAGTCAATGAGATTTAGTGTATTATTTGGCCCTTGTGACACTCCAGCACCGCTGCGTCCAAGTGTGCCTTCAGGTATTTTATTCGCGCCTTCGATATCGCCCTTCTTGAAAAGTTTGTATCGTTCTATTGTTCGATGAATACTGTCGTTGATCTCAAAAAGTTTCGCAACTACTTCCTGATCGTCGGAGTCTTCTTCGCACATTTTCTGGATTTTGGGTTGCGCGCTCTGGAGCGCATTTGCCAGCTCCTGTTATGTGATTAGCCATGCGAGCTTGTGGGGGCTGCTAGACCAGCTAACCTCAAATACATCGCCTTCCTTTATTTCATCACCTTGCCTGTAACCCTGTAACATTTCCTCTAATATTCGCGCCTTTTGTTGGATTTGTCCCACTTCTTCAGCAGCCTTCGCACGCCAGTCAGTCTTATTTCTCGTGTCGTAACCAGCCATGACTTTCATGAGCTTATTCGCTTCCTGAAGGTCTTGGGGCCCACCTCGGCGAATGAGCTCCTGTAATTTTGCTGATTGTGCTTCTCTCTCCTCTTCTTCCATTTCTTCTGCCGATCGAAGATTCTGTAAATTGTCAGCAGGGCGTGCTGGATAGTTTGTTTATCCCAACGTACATCGCTCGGGTTCAAGACAGCAGCATCTTCTTTGCGGACTTCTGGAAACACGTAACCTTTGTAACTCAATAGCCGATGCATATCCCTTATAAACCCTAAGTCGTCCTTATATCGTGATGTTTGACATATCGTCTGCCGCCATTCCTCTATCAACTCAAGGATTCTGCTCTGTACACGCGAAGGATGTACCGGCGGGCGTTCTGGAAACCGGCGAACGAGCTCATTGAGAAATTCTTTGGTGCTTATTTGGAGGTGGAAAGCGTATCCGCAGTTTTTGACGCAAATGTCGAGGAGCTGTGGGCTGGTGAGCATTTTGTTGGTTTTAGCAGGGGAGCGCATTGTACATTAAGTGCAAGGAGAGCCACATTTTGATTGCGGTGGTTAATGTAGTTGACGATTGAGACGGCTGCTTCCCGAGGCCTATACAATTGTGAGCTCTATACCAAGCTTGTTATGTATATATGGGTTCCTACGCTGAGCCCTTCTTGGCGTTGATCAGATCCGTGATTTCGAGATTCAGGGCGAGGTTAGGTTCGAAATTTTGGGGGTCGCATGCTTGTACTGTTTGCTTCCATGTGAGCTTCTATTGTGTATCTTGACAATCGCCCAAATCGTACATATAAAGCGTTGCAGCGGCGAGGTTGGTGCCTCTCCAAATGCGCCATAACGGTCTCGCGCTGCCATTCGCGCAGACGCGGCCTCCATCGCGCTGCCGAGTATAAGGTATCGCTGTAGCTCAGGTAGAAGGCCAAGTGGAGTAGTCTGGTATGGAAGTTTAGGGGGTCGACAGTATGGCGATGTGTAGAACGTGTGAACGAGGCGTTGCACTTTGGATTGGTGGGGTTCTGGCAGCAACACATCTCAGCGTACGCTAGCTTGGCATCTCACAAGCCACAGCTACGTCAGCTAATCTGGATGCCTACAGTTGGAGAGGAGTAATCAATCAATTTAAAAAGTAGATGCCTTGAGCTGAAGTTTTCAACATCTACAAATTCTATAGAGGGTTTATAATGTGAAATCTATTGATTGACCGTCAATGACTGGACTCGCCCATTTGTCTCAATGTTAAATGCATCAGGCCAGCCAGTAGTCCTTGATCAGATAAGCTGTATAGCCAGCCAGAGAAGCTAATACAGCCTGTGTTCCAAGGACTAAATGTGAATGCTAAGTTAGCGGGTGCTTCAGCTCCATTTCGCATATGTAAATTCATACATCCTATGGGCCTTCCACGGCCTAGCGCGTCCTTTGCAAGCAAACCAAACTCAGCATGACCAATCCGTAAGGCGAAGAGCGTACCAAGCGCCGAGTTGATGAAAGTTCTGGGGAATGTGGTCAACACGGATAGGTACAACACTGAGGAGTTGCAAATGCTTACCTGTTCGCTCCATTCAATTCGGCAAGCAAGGCGATAGCGAGGACTAGAGGTACGTTCTCGGAGAAGTTACCCTGCGCACGAGCGGCAAGATAGAGAGGGTCTTTGGCTCCTTTATTAGTATCAGACGTGTCACCTACTACCCTGTGCTTACAGCTTAGACAGGCAACCTTGTTAGATGCTTTTTGGACGGAGTTTACATACGTCTTGGAGGAAAATCGTTGAAAAACAACGCGATCTTGGAGAAAGATATAATATGCGGCAAACGGAAGTGCCCAGGTCGCTGTCGCAGGTGTCATTCGCAGAGGAACACCGAGGCCTACCCTGGTCGCCATGTTGTGTATAGGTTCTATGGGAGTAGAGAGATAGTTTACCATAAGTCAAGGCTATGAAGAGAGTAGAGTTTCGTAGATCTATAGTTGAAGCGTGGTGATGTTCGGCAATTCGGCAATATTGGAAAAGTATAAAGTCTGAGACAACATGGCTAGGGCCTAATACTAATTAGGGGTACGTCATTCCAGGCCTTTGGAAATTAGCGATAGGTAGGAACAACATGACAATGCCAAAACAATGCCGTATGCTAGAAATTAGAGTGTAGAAACAGAAGTTTACTACAAATCGGGTATACATACAACTAATATTACAAATACTAGCATAACCTCGAGCACCGCCCCTGCTACAAAGTTAAATCTAGTCACAACTATGGACTGCAACTTGGCCGTCTCCAGGCAATGCATATCTAAGCTCATTACATACTAATGCAATACTCTGTGTCAATGTTGTATGCCGGACCGTTGAATAGGATGATTGGTGTTGAGGAGCATGACTACCGATTCTAGAAGGACTTAGATTTCGCTTCTACTTATACAAATTGGAAGTTGCTACTGACGGGTTTCATGTGCTCGGCATCATTTTCTCTGTTGTCGTCTCGGACCTCTTTTAGCATTTTTTCAATGCCTCGTTCTTTTAAGGTTTTCTACAATGTACATTAGGACAGTGCGTGGGCATTAAGAGATGATGCTGACCGAGAGACATTTTTCATACTGTTCGAATATTGGCTTGCACTCATCGGTTGTTGCAATGCCCCTCAAGAATTCTAGTAGACGTCAGCGTAGTACATGGACTTGGAGATGAATTAACCGACTTTCGCTGTACCACTTCAGGAAGCAATTGTCGTAACGTCTAGACCAAGTCAGTGGAGATGTTTTCTCTGGTATAGTATCCATGAACGGACTCACTCTTTAACATCATTACATTCAGATGCTATAGAAGCTGACATTGTTCTACTTTGATTACCTAGGCAGGCGAGGATGACAGCTCATGCGAAAGTGTTGGTTTCATCATGTCGTACTCACCTGCGCCCTGGCACCCTGGTTGAGGTCCTATCGATAAGCATCACTAGCGTCAAAAATTAGTCTAACATTTCTTCAAACATTGCGACAGCAGCACTTGAACCACGGCACACTTCTTTGTTCACCATCCGCAACCAGCACTTAAGCCCCACGGCAACATTGAATATAATACACATCGGAAAACGCGTCACAGGATGAGGATTCAATAAGCTCGCCATGAACTCTTTTAAGACGCTGCAAGACGAAATATCTAAAGCACTGGTTTCGACAACGCGTTCTGCTTCGTATATAGGAGCTGCCGACGTCGAATTTCAGCGATCGCTCAACCCTGAAGTTGGCTCTCAACTTGACGCCCAAAATGCGCGCCTCCTCCACCTCGCGCAGCGCCTTTTGGAAAGTGCTGCGGCGAGTTCGGACGCTGTAGGTTCCAAGCTGCCCGACGTCGAGGCCATAGACGCCAATTGGAGGGGAATTGTTGATGTCGTCGACAGCTTACTTGAGAAGGCAGATACCAGTCTTGATGAGTACACTGGTGTCGTGAAGCGCTTGAGCCCCGCGGTAGAGCAGGTATGGGAACCAGAATCAGATCGGATCGGTCCTTCACTAATGGTATTATAGGCTGTTGCAAAGCCTCGACCCAACATAGCTGAAAGGAAACACATCCCCAAACCCCAGTTACTATTTGAAAACCTCCCTACAAACAATGAGACTGGGGCCTTCCGGCCGTTGATGACCGCCAAGCCGCACGCGAAGATCCCACTCGAAGAATGCTTGAAGACGTTTAGAGATAGTAGAGCTAGAGAACAGTACGCTTTTTCTATATCCTTTTATTCCGCCGCTCACGCTTAACAGATACCCGCATCCATACGAAACCGAGATCAATTCCTACCAATACCCACCCACCGTATTTGAAACTGCCGAGCCAAAGCTATACACACCATTCGAATCTACAACTGCCACTCTTGTTGATACTCCAGAAGCGCTTGCTGCGATGCTGGCTGAACTCAAAACGGCCAAGGAGATCGCAGTCGATCTAGAACACCACGACAATCGTTCGTATATTGGCCTAGTATCGTTGATGCAAATCAGTACCCGTGAAAAGGATTGGATAGTTGACACACTAAAGCCATGGCGTCAGAAGTTAGAGTGTCTCAATGAAGTCTTCGCAGATCCCAACATAGTCAAAGTGTTACACGGAGCGTTTATGGATATTATATGGCTACAAAGAGATCTAGGCGTGTATGTTGTCGGCCTTTTTGATACACACCACGCGGCTAGGTCCTTGGGCTACCCCGGCGGAAGCCTAGCTTATTTGCTGGAAAGATTTGTTCAATTCAAGGCCCAAAAGCAACACCAACTTGCCGATTGGCGAGTGCGGCCGCTTAGCAAAGAGTTATTTGAATACGCGCGAGCAGATACCCATTTTCTTCTTTATATCTATGACAACATGCGAAATGAGCTCATTGAGAAGTCTGATTTCTCAAACCCGGAGGCAAACAGGCTACAAGACGTGCTCATAAAGTCCAAGGACACGGCTCTACAGCGTTATGAACACCCAGTCTATGATACCGAGCTTGGCATTGGGACTATGGGATGGCACAAGCTCATTCTTCGAACACCTGCCCAGTTTACTGCCCAACAGTTTGCTGTTTTCAAGGCAGTGCACAAATGGAGGGACGATTTGGGACGAACAGAGGATGAAAGTCCACTTTTCATTATGCCAAATCACGCAGTTTTCTCTGTTGCAAGAGCGATGCCCGCAGACAAACCAGCCCTTTTTAATGCCATACAGCACGTCTCACACATAATTCGATCTAAGGCAGACGAGTTGGTAAATGTCATTATACGCGCTAAGAAAGAAGGGATAGATGGACCAGAATTGAACGATGTCCTCCAAACAGTCAAAGACATGAGAGTGACAAAATACTCCCAACTCGAGACTCCAATAAAGGTAGCTTCAGCACCCGTGGCGCCAATCAGTAGGCAAGCTCCTTTGCTGGAAACTGCTATTACCGATACTTTAGCAGCTCGTGCTCCTGCCTCCAAATTTTGGGGTAAGCTTTGGACTGGAAGCCTTGGTCGTCAAGAGCGATCCATGTCGTCTCTCGCTGTGAACCTCGCATTACCATTACCGCCTCTCACTGCCGAAATTTTCGCGAATGCCAATGAAGTATCTAACCACATAGCACTTCAAACTGAAAAACCAAAGCATACCTTTGTTCCCAAAGAAGATAGACCCCAAGAGGACGATCGAACAGACCTATTTGTTGTCAAACAGCTTGGCGGAAAGAAGCGGAAGCGTACCGAGGCTCCGATAGATCAGACATTATCAACAACTGCGCTGGATCCAATGAATGACGATGAAATCATGATTGACCAAGAAGAATCCGAAGAAGCCATACGCGCCCGTGAAAAAGCCGAGAAGAAAGCACTGAGGAAGCAAAAGAAGAAGGAACAAGCTGCCCAAGCCGCGAACCTAAACTACGACGACGAACCAGCATTCGACTATGTCAACGCACCATCAATTCTTCACGCGAATGATGCAAACGGAAAAAAGGGCAAGAAGGATAAGAAGAAGAAGGGCGCCGGTTTCACAGCCTTCTCGGGTATGACAGATGCGCCGAAAGGGTTACCGAGGTCGCAGAAGGATAAGGCTGGGCGAAGTCGCACGTTTCAGTCGTAGATAGTCATCATTGCAGGCGTTGTCCATTCTCAAGAAACTTGAGTAGGTACATCGACAGCCTCTTAATTGCAAAATTATCTAACCCCCATGAGAACGGAGTCTGACTGGTGAATACGTGAATTGCCAAGTTAATCGATTTACCGAGTCACCGCCGCAAAGAGAACGCATCTATGGATATATTACTGACTGCATTACTAACAATGCAACGATATGACAATGGGATGTAACCTCAAAAGCCGGAACTAAGGAATGCCACCTCATCTACTTGTTGCGCGACCCAAGACAAAAACACCCACAATAACGACAGCCAGAATTCCAATAGCTCCTGGGAGAAGCAAGTCATTGGGTACACCCTGGATGATCTCAGGTTGCTGTCCAAAAGGAACGGGCTGATTCCGACTCTTTGATTTGGGACGAACGTCCTCTTCATCGTCGTCTGAGAAGTACTTCTTGCGATCGCGGAGAACCGATTGGGGTGGAGTCACAGGCTTGGCTAGGGCAGGCTGCGGGTTTATTTCTGCGGCCATGGGCGGTTTTTCGGGATCGTGAACAAAGAGATCAACCTTCTCGCGGTGGGCAAGGCGTGATAGGCTAATTGCCTCAATGAGATCATCATTTGTCGTGATAGAAACCGTGTCACCTTCGTTGTCAAGGTAGCTCAGAGCGAAGCCGGCTTTTGAGATTTGTCCTTCCTCGAAGGTCGGAGCGCCTCCTATAGACTCGACCTCAGAACCGAGCTTGCTGGATACGCTAGATATAAGCTCCTCGATTCCGGCAGAAGCGACAACTTGCAGGCGATGGACACGGCCGCTAGGGGCTTTGAATTTGAAGGCAAATGGCAGGTCCTCGACTGGGATGTGAGGCGAGTGGCCAAGGGCGGACGGGGGCGGTGAATCTCCATGATGAGACGCAGACTCATGAGGAAGAACACTATCTCCACGATCATGGAGGCCAGGGCGGTTATCATAAGACATCATCGATCGATGGTCTGGCGTGCCGGGGATGCGACTGCCACCCTCACCAGACATCATCGACTCAGTCTCCGCATCTAGGGACAGCCAAAATTTGTTCCATGCCGGACCCTCGCTATCTGTTGTGCTAATATTGTTGACCTTGTGCAAATTAGACTATCGTTTATGTTGCATTTTAAAAGACATACCTGATCAAGTGTTGCATAAGTCAGTTTGAGCACGTCTACCATGCCGACAATTTCGCCTGCGTCACTCATGACTGGCAGATTCAAATAGTGCCCATCTATAAAACGTTAGTTCATGCTATAACCTTTCAGGATTTATGAGTGAGTTACTGACCGTGCATCTTACGGAGGGCAGATTGGATACTCATGTCCATTGGAGCAAAATCGGGATGAGGAGTCATGACGCGGACAACACTGCAAGTGGAAGGATCGAGACCAGCGGCAATTACGCGGAGGACAACATCTTTGCTGGTAAAAATACCGGTGATAGACCCTTGATCTTGGACCAAAACAGCGGTTGTATGGTTCTCTTTCATGAGCGAAGCAGCCTCTTTGACGGATGTGCGAACGGAGACGGTGACTGGTGGCAGTCCGGTTAGGACAGACTCGAGGGTAGGACCAGACATTTTCTGTCGGATAGCTTCCACATATTGAATAATCTGCTGCGGTTGGCTTGAGCCAAGCTCCGCCTGTACGCCCTCCAACGCATCGTACAGCTTGCGAGACGAGCTATACGCCCGTTCCAATTTCTCCATAGCATCGTAGAAGCATTTTGTGATATCCAGAATACCTGAGATGTCATGATTTTCATCCATGACCGGTAAGTGGCGAAACCCCTTCCTGACCATGAGGTCTAGTGCATCTGTAGCACTGGTATCGGTCTTTGCACATAAAGGATTTTTGGTCATGATTTCCTCAATGGTTACATCTCGCGCTTTGATGCCAGCACCAACAACCCTAAAAGCCAGGTCTTTAGCTGTGAATATACCAGCAATGCGATCGTCGTCGTCAGTGACTAAGACACAATCCTCCCTTTTAGCTGCCATCAGCTGTGCTGCTTCTGCAACAGTAGTCGAGGGTTTAATCTGGAGAGCCGGGCTGGGCTTGAGGGCGAGAACCGTGCCAGGCGGCGCCTTCTTTGATTGTCGTACTCGTCCTCCCGGGGTCTTCTTCTTGTTCAGATCTGTTTCGATCTTCCGCCGAATGGCCTGTCATCTGATAAGCATAGATTCTACAGAAATTTGGGGGAAACACTCACCTCGTCCCGCTTCGACATCTTGGCTCGACTGGCGCTGAGGTTTGAGGCGCCAGCATCGCTTTGGGCGACATGGGAGGCATGCGTATCTAGTGCTGGTCGTGGGATGGCAGAGGGGCTGTTGGAGAACTGTGCTGAGGCGGGAGGTTGATTACGACTAGGCTTGGGGGTGCCGCGCATGGTACCAGTGTGCGACATGATGTTGGTGTTTGTGTTTCACTCGCAATATCTATCGACTGGGGAAAAGTTCAGGTTGTGGTGTGGGGAACCAGTAAGGATGGTGAAGGCGTTGTGGAAGATGCGTTGCCAGGGTCGACAAAAACAATGCGGCTCGGAGTGGAGGAAATGATCACAAGACCGGACAGAAGCTAGACCTGTTTGATGGAGTAAGGGAAGAAGTTTGCAGCTAGACAGCTCATACAATGCCTAATTACCCCAGTACAGATGCCAACACACTGTAAATATTCAACTTGGCTAGACAATTCTTCTATATGCACCAAGTAGTCAACAGCGGGTGGGCTCGGAGCGGTGACTGACTAGCGCGACTGATTGATAAGATTAGATCTGAAGCAGTCCCACCCCTGTCGGTAAGCCTGCCCGAGCTTCCACAAGCGAATTTCGAACACCGCACACCACTAAGCAGCAGCCCCAAACGACAACTCACGACAAGACACCCCCAATAGCTGACTTCTAGATTCTACATCTTCGGTACGCATAGCTCGTCACCCACAGCAAACGAAACTCTCGCTCACAAAACTGCAGAATCAGCCCAACATGGTCAAGAAGCGCGCGTCCAAGTATGCCACCACCGAAATGACGAATTTGGCCGCACAGAGACACAACTAACACCTACAGCGGCCGTAACAAGAAGGGTCGCGGCCACGTCAAGCCCATCCGTTGCTCCAACTGCTCGCGATGCACTCCCAAGGATAAGGCAATCAAGAGATTCACCATCCGCAACATGGTCGAGTCTGCTGCCATCCGTATGTCTCCCAAAGCCATCTTGCCACGAGCGCACTTCGCCACCGATATAAGCAAAATGACCAGTGGCTAATTTCCTGGGCAGGTGATATCTCTGATGCCTCCGTCTTCCCCGAGTACACCGTCCCCAAGATGTACTTGAAGCTCCAGTACTGCGTCTCGTGCGCCATTCACGGAAAGATTGTCCGGTATGTTCTGAGACTGCGCGAGAAGGGCCCCAAATGGCTTCTAATAAGAATCCAGTGTCCGCTCCCGTGAAGGTCGCCGCAACCGTGCCCCTCCCCCACGTGTCAGGTACAACAAGGATGGAAAGAAGATCAACCCCAACCAGGCAGCTGCTAAGACCACGACCGCATAAGCAGGAAATGGTCTTTGGGGGAGCACATGATCTCGGCGCTTGGTGTGGGTTTTACGGTTCTTACGGAATCTCATACTGGAAAATGCATGAATCCATGAAAGTATGGGCGGGCCAGAGTGACGATTCACGCTTGCAGGCTTGCTCGGATGGGCCACAATGAGCACCAAGAGCTAGCTATGAGCTTGTAACGAATATCAAGTCGATCTCATCACCTCTACCTCCCGCTATGAGTGATATCTTTGACTTGTTTTATATACCCAATTGTACCCAATTGTACCCAATTGACCCGCCATGGTTGTTCGGCCTTCCCGTATTTCGTTATTTTCGTCCACACTATGTGCATTTCCTTCAGTCGTTGCGCTTCTTCCCGTCCCCCAGGTCGTCACCATCAGTCCGCACTTTGCCATTCGATGGTTCTGGCTCTGTTGTGTCCCAGTCTTCCGCATTCTCGTCCCATCGTTCGAGCTCCTCCTCTACAGTGGCAGGCCTGACGACACCGGATTCCTGTCCATCAACATTCTCTCCCAACTCCACATCGAGTTCCTCCTCTCCTGGGACCGCTCCATATCCTCGTGCCGCACGCTTCCGCTCCACCATGCGCTTATGGTACCAATTACAAAGCCCGAGCGCGCTCACAGAGCCTAAAACATTCGCAAGAACGTCGTAGTAGTCGAAGTTACGGTGGATCTAGTGTGGAGTTAGTTCCAGGCCTGCTGTCATCCCCATCTAATCCACGTATCCAACCATTTAAAGCCTGTACTTTGCAGTTCATCGCCCTCATAATGAATAACTAAGAGAGTACGACTTACAGGCAACAATCCCTGCACAACCTCACTCGCACAGCCCAGCCCAAGCGTACATACAGTAAATGTAAGCTGCAACACCTTGCGTCGAGAGGCTTCCAGAATCCAGTAGAATGAAAGCGTAATGAGGAAGAAGGCGATGAAGTGTAGGAGTTTATCAGATTGCTTATATGTCGGGATGGAGTAATCGGAGGGCGAGAAGCCGGCGGCAGCGGAGATGAAGAGAAGCGCGAGAAACGCAGCTAAAAGGAGATTTAGTGTTCATAACTCTGATCTCACAATGGACGCACGCCCATCGTGCCTTGAAGCTCCTAATGCCCCGACAAAAGCGCACACTCAGACAGCTGTCTAGTGAAGCCTTCCGACCAATAATGCAGCCAGGCAGGAAATACAACATACCAGCGAAGGGTTTCCTTATCCGCATATCGAGATATATGTGTAGTGTTATAACTGATTGAATGGCATTATTGGACCTTGGTGCATGAACTGTGATATTTGGTGAGATGTCACGAAGGACGCAGCTGGCACCGGCGTCGGTGGCGCCTAGCCGCACTGGGTGAGACGTGCCTAGGCACTCACCAAACTGCATCATCACGTGGCAGATCCTGGGCTCTGGACAGATCATTGCCCACACTTGTTTTTGGCGGTGCTGATAGTATGCAGGTACACATTTTTGCAGGGTCTGACAAGGTTAGGGCATGTAAGTGTAGCGATATTTGAATGTTTACGCCTGCGCAGTCACTCGAAATGTGTCCCTTGTCCATTTGTACCACACAGCAGTTTATTTCGTACAGCCTTGGAATAATGGTTTCTCATTTTCCAAACCATATTTAGGACTGTGCCTTTGTGTTTTGTAGAACTCCGAAGTTTGATACTCACACTATTCGCATTGTTTAGCCCGTTCGTTTGAGATCTATCAAACTAAGCCCTCACGGAGCTAGCACAGGCATAGAGGAAGCTGGTATAGCTGGCAATAACACCAACAGACTGAAATACTGGAATCTATGCGCTCCAGTACTTACAAAATCTTTACTGCTTTGTAGATGGCCGAAACCAAGTCTGATGTTTGTGTAATCGTGTATAGATCACATTTCTGGCTACCTGGGTACTTATGCTGATGACTCGATGTCATGTCTGCAACAGCGGTAGCAATAGCGGTGTCGAAAGCGACATTCTATAGTTGGCCTAAATCTATAACGATTTATAAGATCAAAACTGATTATATTGAAAAATGTAAAAAATGAGTGTGAATTGAGTAGGTGAAAGGGAATCGAAAAGACGCGCGTACTTCAGCAAAGAAGTAACACTGGAAGAAGTTTATAATTAAAGAGAGGATGTATTGAGAAAGTAAACTCTAAACTGTGGAGGTCTAACGGTAGTATTGAAAAGGGAGCTTTCCTAACCCTTGAGTTGACTGAGAGCTATTCACAGCAGTGGATAGCAGACATGTAGCACATATTTAGTTCAATAAACTGAAGCACTGGAGCCTTTTAACCCCAACTATTGATCTGTTTGAAAAATGACATTTAATACACTTCGTAAAGCATGGCCAATGTTTCTTGATTGTTTCTCCCTTTCTTCCCCCAGACAAAGGAGAACTAAATTTTCTCAAAATACTGAATAGTAATATAATAGAGGTATTGCTGTAAGCTGAGTTCTATTTTTTGCTGGTACGAAGAGGTTGTAGCCAACACAGTTATCTATCAAGTTACTTGTTACCAACTAGGGGCACCACGAGGCGTAGCAAGCCTGAAGTGTCCACGAGGTGACTGTAGTAAACCATTATTTGCGTTGATTCTGGATCCTTCATACGAAAAAAAATGTGAGGCTATCCAATTCATGATTGACCTTGGAAGGTAAAGGTAAGCGTTGCAATTTCTCGAGTTGTGACAGTAGGCGAGCCGCGCGAGTCACGGGCAAGAATCATGACTGGACTATGACTGCTGAAAGGATACATCTGCGTAAGCTGGTCGCGGTCAAAGCCCTTTGAGTAAACGGATAGCCCACTGCAGGGAACCCGAAGTAACGCGGGGTGTATGTTCGACCTACTTTACTACGAAAGGCAATCTGATATTGAGGCGATGATCCGTGGGGTTGTCTGGTGTTAGCTTCCAGGCCAACTTCTACGCTATACCTAAAGTTGACCACGTTAGGAAACCGCGACCCATCTTAATTGCAACCTCACTCCTTTCCAAGCCGGCAGCACCTTTGGCCATCGAGGCAACGCGCCCAACCATCACTTTCCATCACCAATCCATCTCACTTCCTCTCGTCTGCCGCTGGGCTTTGCTCATGCTGACTTTCAGCGCGTCGCGATTCCTGCACGAGGTTGCAAGTCGCCCTGAAGGCGCCCTGCTGTGAGGCCGCCGCCGCCAAGCCCTACCACCCCACAGCCCGCGACGACAGACATGTCGGTCGCTATATCAACAAACCGTCCATCATCGCGTGAACGCCCAAGCTATGCCCGCTACCTGCATCAGCCACCTAATGCAGTCCGCCTGCGCACACCCAATGCGGCCATGAGCGATGAAGCAATGTCCAACGGCTCCAACGCGAACAGCATGGCCGAGGGGGCCGATACTACGGCCGAGGAGGACCCCAGGGCAGCGCGTTGGCACCAGCATTATCTGCGCACCGAGGCGCGCTTGAATGCCGTACTTGCAGGCGCGTCTAGTGATTATTTTACTGATGCGCTCGACAACGCACCCAAACCTACATCCGATGATGGACCGATGGCGCATGACGCGCGCCCGGCCGTCACACCGAAGAAGACCACCCGCACCATCGATGAAGACGACTATGGAGACGATGACGATGAAGATGATGAAGATGATACACACACATCGCCGCTGCTGTCGAAGAGCGCCCCTAACGGCATCGCCACCACTGCCCTTGGAACGCCAAGCATTCGTATCGCGACGATATCAAATAGGCTGGGTGTTGAACGAACAAGCACACCATCATCAGAACAGGTCAAATCTTCTGATGATGTGCGCAAGAAGCTGCAGCAGGATAAAACGGCTGCAGAGGATGCTGCTAAGCGGAGTTTCAATACACTATTCTACACGCTCGAGAGTGATCGAGACGCCATGCTGGAGCAACAAAAGCTTGATGAACTTGACCGACAAGTCGAAATTGAGACATCCGGTCCATCTGCGAATGCCCCTGCGAACGGCGCCGTCCCTACCCCTCAACAAGGTACTTTGAGCACGACAAATCTCGGCGCCTCTAGTCTTACTCTCAAGCATCTCATTGCCCGCATCGATGCGCAACGCGACCGAGTGCATGCTACCGACGCCCAATTGCGAAGTCTCATTAGCGAAGTCCGTAAGAATAGGAGTAAATGGGCCAACGAAGAACGGGTCGGCCAAGAGGAGCTATACGAGAGCGTAGAGAAGGTCATCATGGAACTCAAAGCAGGCGAACATGCACACCCATTTCTTCAACGTGTCAACAAGCGAGAGGCCCCCGACTACTACAATGTCATTAAACAACCTATGGATATTGGCACAATGATGAAGAAGCTCAAGCAGTTGCAATACAAGTCAAAGAAGGAATTTGTGGACGACTTGATGCTGATATGGTCTAACTGCTTAAAGTACAATGCGGATCCAAGCCACTTTCTTAGGAAGAAAGCCCTGCACATGAAGAAGGAAACCGAGAAGCTTGTGCCACTTATCCCCGATATAACAATACGCGACCGTGCTGAAGTTGAAGCTGAAGAGCGAAGAATGCGTAATGGGGACGTAGACGCGGATGGTGCAGATGATAGCGAAGATGGTAAGTTGGGACCTGTGTGGCCCCTAACATTATGCTGATATCACACATAGAAGAGCCTATAATGGCATCACGGGGTCGAAAGGCTCCAAGTAAAGGAGGCAAAGGTTCCAATAACGCCAGGAAGGCGCCACCAGCTGGACTGGAAGGGACACCAGCCCCCGAGACCAAGCCAACGGTACCATCACTAAACAGCGCAGTTTCTAACTTGAAGAACGAATTTCTGCGTGCGGACTCTGAGATGGAAGGCAGTATCAATGGTTTCACAACGCCTCCACCGGGTACACTGACCCCCCTCGGCCCCATTGGTATTTCGAGGAACGGGATACACGGCAGTCAAGCCGACCTCTCAGAAATGGATGGAACGGGTGCTTCTGTCAATGGATTCGCACTAGAAGAAGACGCCGATCTGGACGACCTTGAGTATAAGACGTGGAAGCAGGTGACCAAAAAAGATCGAGCGTCAATTGCAGCCGAGAGACATAGGCTTTTTCGCGATGATAAGCTCCAGCCGGACGAGCCTGCCATTCTTCGCACGAAAGCCGGTATGCGTAGATGGTTGCGACATCGTAAACAGGTTATTGAAGAAGAATCAACTACTGGGCCAACCTCTATTCTAGATGGAAAAGATGGTGTGCAAACAATAGCTAAGGAATCTCTAGCTGAAGGTATCGAAGGTGATGATGAACGCCAGATCCCAGACTATTACGATGCTGTGTGTTCCATCCCGGACCTGAACGAACGGTTTCAGTGGGTCGAGGATGCAGAAGGGCATGTCGTTCAGCAATTTGAAGAATATATGCGCATATTCCCAAAGGGTCAGTTCACGACCCCAGACAGTAGTCTTGCGAAGAAGATGGAGGCCAATATGCAATCTATGCAGGACACTCGAAAAATATGCGCAAAGATTGGAATAGTTAAGCAGATGCAACTTCAGTCGCAGCTGTATCAGAACCAGTTTCAACGATACGAGCCACAGCCATTCATGGAAACAGATATCGAACCCATGGTTGTGTCTGAAGAAGGAGCATTGATGGCGCCCCTTGTTTGCCGCGCCGCTCTACAGCGTAGCGTCGGCAAGATATTTTACCATGCTGGTTTCGAAGAATTCCAGCCTTCTGCTCTTGATGCAGTCACTGATATTGCAGCAAAATTCTTCCAAAACCTTGTAGCCAGTTTAGGCGTCTACCGAGAGACGCCAAAGATGAAGTCTGAGCTTCCGCTTACGCTGCCAAACGGAAAGACAACTTTTTGGACGCCGCGCTTCACTCAAGAGGAGGCAATATTGCACTCTCTGCACGCCAACGGCGTCGACTTAGAGACTCTGGAAACGTACGTAAAGGAGGATGTGGAGCGACTGGGTACCAAGTTGTCTGGAATGTACGACCGAATGCGATCATACTACGCAGAGCTACTTCGACCCGCTATGGATAATGCTGGTGCCGATGGGGCTGGCGCTTTCAATGACGGAAGTGAACAATTTGTGGGTGGTGATTTCGCTGAAGATATTGGAGAAGACTTCTTCGGCTTCAAGGAGCTTGGCTTGGACAGAGAATTCGGGCTTACGTTCAGTGTTCCCTTGCACCTGTTACAGAACAGGGTACACAATGCCGCCAAAGATAACAAGTATGTCATCCCTACCCTAGTTCAATTATTCTTACTAACTCTAGTAGTAACACCACTACTATTGGTGTACTCATGCCTGAACCACCGAAGTTTGAACCTGTCACCCTGCAGACTGTGGAATGTCAAATTGGTCTTGTTCAAAGCTGGCTTTTCGGCAAGTTACATGATAACAACAGTCAGCCTCTTATTGAAGACGATGATTTGCCTCCTAAACAGCGTTTCCCTAAGCCCCGCCTACCACCCACAGGGAAGATCTCGAGCCCACGCAAACGCCCACTAAGAGAGCAGCAACAGCTAGCCCGTAAGAAGCGCAAGTTAGACGAAGAGAAAGACGATACTAGTAATGACAATAACCTTATGAGAGGACTGGGCAAACCGATTGGCAAATTGAAACTCGAACCATCACAGAAAGAGCACTCGGGCGTACTAGAGCCTGAGAAGGAGGATGGCAGTGCGCACGGGATGCCCAGCCCACCCGAATCATTCTAGGCAAACGAAGAAGCGGCGTACGCTCCCACTTCAAATAGATGGCTTACTTCACCACCGTCGCCCGCAAGTCGAATCAACAAACTTGTGCTGTATGTTTGGATGTAGCAAAATTTTCTACCACTCTTATTTTACTGTCTTTGTTTAATAATATACGTGGCCAATTCCACCGCCAGTGTGCCTGGCTATGGTTTGATCGCGTGGTTGAGGGCGCCCTCTTTGAGCTAGATATGGAATACAGGACGGCCTCCATGCTTCGTTACCCGGTGCACTTTTTTGTACTTTCTCTTTCTGTGTAGTCATTGGCAATGCTGCGAGGGAGTACCAGAGTCAGTTTTGGCGTTTTCTTTGCTCGACGATGTCTTGGTCGTCGCACTATTTGTTTTCTAAGCTGGTTGGGTGGTGGGTCCATGATTGTATACCCATTGCATCGGTTCGTCCTCATTTTTGCATGTTGATTGCATACTGCAACTTCAAATTATCAAAATTGGCTCAGTGCTTTCATTGTATATATATAGACGCTCGGTCATGTTACTGAAGTCGGGTCTGCAGTAGTCATGGTATTTCAATGGAAATCGCGATCAAAGCAAACACAGATAAATATGTTCCACCACTTCTTAACTTAATCAACTAATTTGCTACAGCTACCTGTGTTTCTTTAAACAGACGGAGGTAGTGACAATGAACATAGTGAATCGTAACACTGTAATAGGTAATGCGAATGAGCTACACACTGGCAAATAGTCAAAGTTTTACTCTCCCAGGTAATTCTAGGCTACCCATAACGGCATTGGTAGTGCCGAGTCGTAATATACCGTAATATAACTACAAGAGGCGATCTCAGAGGACACTGTGAGCTTGTTCAAGTCTATCTGATCAGAGCGAGACGTTTGGAGCTGTCAACCAATGACATGATGACGAAATTACAGACAGAAAAATATAGTTGAACTAAACATGATACAGATCTTAGTTGGTCGATTTGATTATGTACAGTGCGTGCCATTGCCACTGAAGTGGTACTTGGATTCATGAGCTAGCCGAGCTGAAATTGGATGTTCTTAGCGCATTGTCGTCTTTTCCATCTGGGCCCGAACCTTTATTCCACTTCCACCATCAAGATGACAATCAACAATCATTCGTTGCTGAATCTTATCTAAAAAATCATTGCGTCGATGTAAGTTGAGTCATCCACTCGATTCTAGGTAACAAGCCTCTCGAACTTGGGCCAACGTGCCACGAGACACAAGACGTGGATCTCTGAAGGACTTGGACCTTCATTCTTCTCCACTCACACCACAAGTCGTGCGCAACTCACCACACGACTGCGATTCAATTGTCTCTATTAATATACAATTCACGTATATGTTGGTGAGATTCATCACCACGCGTCATTAATTTCTTTCTGCTCCTGCGGCAATTTATATTAGTCTCCTTGAGACCTATCGCAGTTTTATGGCTTTCAACGGTCATGCACCGCCAGTTTCAGAACAATTTGACCGTCAAACTCAGGCTAGCTCGCGTCCATCATGGCATGAAAAACACGGTAGCGAAGAGTTTAAGGAATGGCAGGCTGAAAATCCAACGCAACATATCTCATACGAGGATTGGAAAAGTTCCAAACACGTTGATGGTTTGTCTTTGTACTACGCTGCTTTGCGCATCTGGGAGGAGTCGGACTCCAGCGTAAGTAACGGATTATGAGACGTTATTGTTATTTTAAGCTCGGGACTGATATCATACAGGAGGCAGATGTTGGGCAACTTCAGGTTGAAACTCGCCTTCGAGGCGTGCGTGCTCAATCGGCACGCGAGCCGAAGAAGACACTGAAGGCCAACGGAAATGGACTATCGCACTCTATGGGAACATTAACACCTTCTGCCATAGCGCATTCAGAAGATCTAAGTATTTCCAGCAAGAAGAAAAGGAAGGCACGAAAGAAGTATCTGGTATGTTAGGAAGTAACCACTATCAGGTCAACTGTTGACAATTGTAGTCTGAGGAACTCGTGGCATCGGAAGAAAGTGAAGACGGCGAAACAGCTACACCTGTCACTGGGAAAATAATGCCATCGGCACCGGTGATCGCGGCAAACGGACGACGCAAGTCATCTAATCGAAGACCTAGGAAGAAGCCCATCGTAAGCTTCTCTATTTGTCTATGTCGCATTAAGCTAATCGTCCATTAGTCTGAAGAGATAATATCCCCAGAAGACGAAGAGAATGACCCGATGGCGACGAGCGGAATGACTACTCCCGCGATTGCATCGCCATTACCTGTTCGCTCCGGTACGTTTTGCGCCAGCTTCAAGTTCCAGCCTACCCCACATTCTGGGCCGTCTTCAACAAACACCTTTCAATGTCTAACAGTTGCATGCCTATGTCATGGTATCAATTTATGAAAGCCAGCAATTTTAATCTTGATTGAATTTCTTGTTGACATATCAATAGCACCCAAGAGTTCAGCAACAGTACCAACGTCAGGAATTCCCAAAAAGACGATTCTCAAACTTAGTACAAGGAAAGCGCCAAGAAAGAAAATTCTTGTAAGTCAGGTCTTCAAGTTTTGGATGACGAAATATTTACATATGACAGTCCGAAGAGATAGTTCGAGATGATGATACTGACGAGGGCAATACTGCAACCATTTCCTCTACCACCCCAAAAATAGCACCCAATGTCACAACTACTATAGAAAGCTACACCGCTTCTACTGCAAACACTGTTACAGATTCTAACGATGCACCGGATTCACCCGGTGCAACAAGCGAATCAGCCGCCGCTAAGAGACGCGGGCTTCGTACTCGAAGACCGGCTCAACAACGGCCTTACTCACTCGATGCGCAAACTTATGAAGAGCATGACACCGATGTACAGGGGGAGGAAAACATACAACCATCACCTGGTGTGCTAAGTAGAAGGGCGTCTGTTGTTTCGTCAGGCAAAGAATACACGGCGGACCGGTCTGAAACGCTATACGAGGAAAGCTTAGCCATCCTACACGGCGGAGTAGACCCCAACCCAGAAGAAAGCCATAACCGGCCCAAGCACTTCAAGGGTAAAGGGCGAGCTTGGAAGAAGGAAGAGTCTGATGAGGACCTGGAGTTCAATCCGGGTAAGAAGAAAAGCGCAAAAGCCAAAGCAAAAATGAAAACACCACAACAGCCTAAGAAGAGGGGCCGACCAAGAAAGAGTGTTCTCTCTGAAGATGTTGTTCGCGATGACTCAGATGATGAAGCGGTAGTGAGGATGGAAGATGCAAGTCCATCACCAACAGTACCGGAGGAGACTGCAGAGAAAGCACAGAAACTGCATCAGAAAAGCGTTTTATCAGAAGAGATTGTACGCGACGACACAGATGAAGATGTAGTAAAAGAAGAAGGTGATCAGACAGCCATCGGGGCTATTCTAGCGGAAGTCTCAACATCAGTACCCAAAAAACGAGGGCGTCCCAGAAAATCGGATCAAGCATCAGTGACTGGGACAGTATCTGAAACTAACGAAGGGATTGAGGAGACTATGTCATACACGTCACTTGGAACACCAATCAAATACACCGATCAGAGTGAGCTAGAGCAAAGTAAACTGTCCCAACAAAATCCTGTACCTGTCGATGAGAGTATCAACGAAGTTCCGAGCCTTGAAAGCGACAGCAGGCCTGTTGCGGCTAGTCAATTTGGTACTGAAGCGCCTGTAGCAAGCACAAACGTGCAAACTGACGAGGGGCCATGTATGTAGCCAACTCTTCTTGCACGAGTCCAAGTTAACACGAAACCCAGAAATTCAATTATTTCCAGAGTATGAAACAGTACCCTATGATGTTGGCGTTATACTTAGTTGTTAGGCCTCATGGCTGTAGTTAGTTTGGCATTGCTTAAAGGTGTCCATTTGTTTAAGGCTCCCGATTCGGTCATTAGCTTGATGTATATGCACACTGTAATGACGTAATTATCATGTTCGCATGAGTGTTGAGCGTTCGATACTGGGAATAAAAATCAAGTTAGACACTAAGATCCTCAGTCACAAGTTGCTGATGGTTAAATCAGGGCCTTTCAATGAGACATTTGATAACGAGGTTAGTCCTCTTCAACTTCGACGATATACATGTGGAAACATACAGGATGTTCGACTGTCTTCAGATTGCGTTTAAGAGCTTTTTTAAGATAAATGTTCCACCTTTGAACATAGTGTTCCTGCGCCCCGTTTGCTTTACACAGGTGATGCTAGGTTTGACTATATACCCATACTAATACATTCCAACTATTGAGCTGTAACATGCCCTTGTAAGCTTACTTGCGCTTGTGTCGTTGTAAAGTACATCTAGAATCTCAGTCCCCTCAACCTCAGCATATAATATGTAATTCCAAAAGCCAAACCTCCAAGATGCCCTGAATGCGCTACTCTGCTGTTAGGGTCGTTTAGGTAATATCCATCGTAGAATGCATATCCCGCTACTAGAGCCCACAAAGGCATGGGTACAATTCCATAGATTAATACCTTGGACGTTGGGTATAAGCAAGCCGCCACACTTGTAATTCCCATCAGCGCGCCTGAGAAACCTAAGCCATGCTTGTTGTCAATTCCATGATTGCCAACTGTTTGGTACCGGCTGTAAAGATAGCCAACGGAGCCAGAGAGTCCTGAACCCAGGGCAATTGTCAAAAGGCGCAAAGGTGTTATGATTGGTGCCTGACATAAGAATTTCCCAAGGAAGTATGTGGTGAACATGTTGCCAGCTATATGTCCAAAAGATATGTGCGCAAACGTGCTGGTAATCATTGTCCACCAGGCACCGTTTCTGACGTCGGTCAAATTGAGAGTCATGTTGCTGTAGAATTGGGACCAGGCCTGCGGAAATCCGGCTTTAGCTGTCTCTTTGACATATAAGCCGTAGCCAAAAATGGCGATATTGACACCCATGAGAGAGTACAGGACGCTTAAGTTGGAAGATGGATCGAAGTGGGGGTTCCAGGAGTGATAGAAGCGGGAACGGGCAAGACCGAAGTGATTAGAACTTGATATGCGTGAATTAGAGGGGGGAAAGTAACCAGCCATCCCCTTCCGACAGTTGGTGGGAGTTCTTGATGTACGCAGTGTGACATGTGGCCTAGTGCTTCTGAGAAATCGTGAAAGAGTGGACATATTGTCAACAGATGGGCACGTATGCGCAGGCCAGGTTCTCCAATATCTAGCAGGTGATAGATGATAGATGATGGATTTTAAAGACTTTTTTTTTTTAAGTTTTTATTAGTTCAAGTCAAGGTTTCTGTTTAGAACATGTATCCTTAGCTTAGGTATCAAGTGAGGTGCGAAGTCATGGTGTTAAAGCACGGGCCCACTCTCCTCAAGTGGACCCTCACTCAAGTTGGTGGCAGTCACTGTAGTGCATAAAGAAGCTGGCTCGGCCCCCACAAGACCACACAACCACGTCCCGTCTGCACAATTATCCCTCTGCTCCCATACACATTCACACATACCTAAGCTCTCCAAGCCACTAGCTCATTGACTGATTCATATCACGCGCGCTCACGTGCAGCCTCAACCACCAACGACCTTGCGAGGCAAAATACAGCTCTTGGCTACTTTCTCTGCTTGACCGGACCAGCTTCCTTGAGCCATCATCTAAATAAGTGCGAGAGCCCATTACCCTGATCTCGCAAGCCAACATCCTCGTCGAACCCCACTACTCGACTCGACCAGCGCGCACGACACGAACTCGCGCCAGACACCCCGCCCCATACCTTTGCTCTTGCACCGTTGCAGTCGCATAGGCCAACTACTCCCACCTTAGGTGGAAAGAACATCACAATGACCTCAGAAATAACCAACCAGCTAGCGGCAACGAAACTAAGGTTTGTCGGCGTCTGGCGTTTGGGCGGCCTGTGCTAACCACGCCACAGTGACATATCACCATCAACAGGAGCAGATTGGAAAGATGGACTCAAGGCACCTGCAAAAGATGCGCGACCGCAGACAGAAGTGAGCGTCATGTGTGACTTCTCCAGCGCGTCAACTAGGCTAACCAGCTGGCATAGGATGTTACGGCGACAAAGGGCCTAGAATTCGAGGATTTCTTCATCAAACGCGAGCTCATGATGGGCATCTTCGAGGCTGGTTTTGAGAAGCCTTCACCGATCCAAGAAGAAACGATTCCCGTAGCGCTGACCGGCCGCGATATCCTTGCGCGAGCAAAGAACGGCACGGGAAAGACGGCTGCCTTTGTAATCCCCACGCTTGAGCGCGTAAACCCAAAAATCCCCAAAACACAAGCACTGATTCTTGTCCCCACCCGAGAACTTGCTCTCCAGACCTCACAAGTTTGTAAGACGCTGGGAAAGCACCTTGGCATCAACGTCATGGTGTCCACAGGCGGTACTGGCCTCAAGGATGACATTATAAGATTAAGCGAACCGGTTCATATTATTGTTGGAACCCCAGGCAGGATTTTGGACTTGGCAGGAAAGGGAGTAGCTGATCTCTCGGCTTGCCAGACGTTTGTAATGGATGAGGCCGACAAGCTTTTATCCCCAGAATTCACCCCTGTGATAGAACAGCTGCTTGGATTCCATCCAAAGGACCGCCAGGTCATGCTGTTCAGCGCTACCTTTCCCATCGTAGTCAAGAGCTTCAAGGTAAAATAGTTTTCACGTCCCTGAGTAAGATTTCGCTAATTCAGGACAGGACAAGCACATGAACTCTCCTTATGAGATCAATTTGATGGATGAACTAACCCTTCGGGGTATTACGCAGTACTATGCTTTTGTCGAAGAGAAGCAGAAGGTGCACTGCTTGAACACCCTCTTCAACAAGCTGCAGATTAACCAGTCTATCATCTTCTGTAATTCCACGAACCGTGTTGAGCTTCTTGCGAAGAAGATTACCGAACTTGGGTACTCTTGCTTCTATTCGCATGCACGCATGCTGCAGCACAACCGCAATCGTGTTTTCCATGACTTCCGCAATGGTGTGTGCCGAAACCTTGTATGCTCGGATCTCCTTACCCGCGGTATAGATATTCAGGCAGTCAACGTTGTCATCAACTTCGACTTTCCTAAAAATGCGGAAACATATTTGCATCGTATTGGTCGCTCTGGTAGATTTGGTCACCTTGGTCTGGCGATCAATTTGATTAATTGGGAGGATCGATTCAACTTGTATCGTATTGAGCAGGAGCTGGGTACCGAGATCCAGCCGATCCCACAGGTCATTGAGAAGAACCTATATGTTTATGAGTCCCCGGAAAATATCCCTCGCCCTATCTCGAGCTCGCAGCACCAGCCAGGTCAGCCACAAGAACAAGACGGTACCGTGGCCCGTCATAGTCAAAGCCAGAATGTTCGAGGCAACTACCGCGGTGGCCGTGGTGGTGGAGGACAATTTCAAGGTCAGCGTCGTGGTCCTCCACAGGGTCAAACCCAACCGATACGTCAGAACGGTCATCAATCCCCGAGGAACCCTAGGCCTCAACCTACAGGCCCACCCCAGGCCTCTTAGGCAGTAATCCCGATGGTTTAGTTGCCATGTTGCTTGAGCGGTTGTAGTGGACCTGGAGGTTTGCTGTTTTGACCCTTTGCCACGATCTTTCTGCCCAAACGACAGGCATACACGCTTGGCCCCAGCCCAAGTATACACATCAATTTTCCTTTTACGACTATCACGCACTCTCTTCCCTAAGATTCTATGTGGGATGCCTAGGGTTATTTTCTCGGGTCTTACACTCGGCACACGGCGTATTTGGGATCTTCCTACGTCCGTCATATTGTACTATACCATGATCTGGCAGGGCTCGATTTTGCTTTCTTATCGGTTGGCTGGTCTCGCCGACTTTCAGTCTTGGTGGCATTGAGGTCATTATTCATGCTTTGCGCATTGCACGACCTGCTTTGTTTCTTTTCCTTCTTTCTCCATTCTCCAATCAGTATCAGTGTTTGCGGGCTTTTCTTCAAAAGTCCGAACTTTCCGCATAGAGGCCACAGGTTTTGCTTCAGCACTTTCCGGTACGACTCATCACTCTTTCACACGATCCTGGACACTGTCAGCTTATTTTAAGCTGTAATGCACGACTCACTCGCGACACGAACACATCCTCCTATTGTTAGTTTAAGGCGACTCTTACGCCGAACCAGATACCACACATACTCTCAACACCGGTTATGATAATGTGCTGCTTTAGTGCACCATCTGTACACAATTTTCTGACGGAGCCTCTCCCTCCTCATGGCTACCGTACCCCCAAGAGGGCTACCATTTGGCTCATTTTAATGTTGATCACCCTCTCGTCTGTACCGCAAACCTGAGGGCCGGAATCAGTCTGGGCTCTGCCATTGTGCATCTACCCCCCCGCAGCTGCGCTGAGGTTTTGCTTCAAGTCAATCAAACATAGACTTGTTTCATTTGCACCGACAGTAAAACATGGCACATCATACTACTGCCCAGTAGAAGAAAGATATAAAAAAGCCGTCACTTGCCATAAGATAAAAAAAAGTATTCAAGACATGGTTGGAGAATTATGAAGCGAAGTATGGTGTATTGAAGGGTTGTTTTATCAGCGATTCCGCAAGGCTGCAGTAGGCTCAATCCTGTCTGTCACGTGGCTTCTACATCAGGTTACATCTATAATCTTCAATGCAAATGTTTCTACTTGAAGTTCGCAGGTCTCCCGTCCATGTTGTTCGAACATGTTCATCACTTTGGTGCCTTGTCCTCTACGATGCAGTCTTGAACAAGGCTGAGCGAGTAGGTAGAGCTTTGATTAAAGGGACAAGAAAAACATATTTGATTGAAGTGAAGGACACAATAACTGAGGGCGAGAGTGATGCTTTGTACTTTAACATTCTGCTTTCCTGTTTGGCCCTGGTCTAACCTGTCGCTATACGAGATAAGGCCACCAAGACTGCCACATGACATCAGTGGGCTGTCGAGAAAATTGAGCATGAAGCCAGAGAAGCTACATGTAAAAGTAAGTTTGATAAAAATTTTAACCCTTACCAGCTCTGATAGAAGATTTACCATCGCTCTGGTTTTTATAAATCATACGAATTGCAGCCATGGGCAACGACAACGACACAGAATCAACCAACATGCTCGAACTTATCAGAGGTACTGATCATTTCATACCCAATGCTCTGAAATCCCATACTTACCCTCTAGCCAACGCGCGTGCCCTCTATGGCCGCCACCAAACCTACGACATCCTGACATCCTTTGTCAAACCCCCGCAACGGCTGCAAGATCCGCGCTTTGACGGAAGAAAAGTTCACGCGCTACTCGTTGCGTATAGAAAAGACGACCTATGTGGCAAGGGCAAAGTGCTGATGTGCGCATATAGTATAGGTGTGCATAAGACAGCTCCTTCGGTGCAGGTCGCAATACAGTTGCTGTATAATGAGTTGAAGAATGAGATTTCGAATCATTATGGTACGTATAAGATTTCAATTCGAATTTACGATGCATACCATTGATCATGCGTATTGATTGGATTGATGCTGATGTTTGGTGGTGTAGAGAGTATCATCAGAACAAGAGAGTTTGATGGTGCATTGATGGGAGGCGATGCTGTTCGAGGTGGGACTGATATTGATGGAATAACTTTGAGGGGGATTAGAAGTTTGTAGTGGAGGTCAGCATCATCGTATATCGAATATGGCGTTCCTGTACTTAGAAGAAGGTTATGATCTTTGGGTTGTCAGGGTTTAGGAATGACTTTGGCATTTCGGAAAGTCGGAAGGAGACCATTCGTCAAGACAAATTATAATTTCAATGATTATTGAGTTATTCCGCCAAACCCTACTTATTTTTGGTTAGCATATGCAATTTGTGTGCTCTGGATAGAGTTGTGCCATATTAGTTGACTTCAAAGTATCATAGTGTGGGAGTGTGTATGCTCTGGCATTCCGACTTTCCGAGTGATATACCTGGCACGTGAGAGTTCCTATCCCTGCAACCCGACTTCCTATCACTAGCGACTTGACAGTGTCAATTAGTCTCGACCATGCCAAAAGATGATGAAGCTTCTTATATTGACTATGAAGCCTTCCTCGATCCAGATTTCTCGGCGACGTCGTTTGCGAACACTCTTGTGCTCGCAACAAATAACCCCTCCGACACGCCACTAGACCTATCAACGCCACTATCCCGTGTCCTTTTCGATGTCCAAGAGGTCGATACACACATTGACACGCTCACAACCAAAAGCGCGCTTCCATTGCTACAACATACACGTGACCATGCACAATCGAGCGACTGCATATTACATGAGGTGGAGGGCCAGGTTGCCAGCTTGACCGAATCATACAAGACGCTGGAGAAGGAGGTTATTGAGCGGTACGAGGTCGCAGAACAGGTGCGACTAAGTGCCGAGAGGCTGTGTGAGACAGTCAAACTTGGAAGAGCAGTGGCGCGATGTCTCATGCTCGGAAGACAGCTCGAGGTGCGCATGTCTGAGCTAGGAGGTGTCGGCAGTGCAAGAAAAGAAGACCATAGGGCAATGGTGCGGTCGGCGGACACCATCTTGTCATTACGGCAGCTTTTTAGAGCATCAGGACCAGGAGAAGAAGGCGAAGGCCTTGATAAGGTCAATGTGGCCAGCACACTAAAAAACGAATTGGTCAACCCCGGCGAGCGTAGCATATCCTCGCGCGCACAGCAGGTGGTCAAGGAGTTCTCCATGTCTTCCTTGTTGTCTTCTTCTGGCCAGACTTCGGCTACTACTTTTGCACAGACTGAAGAAACCAAGACGAGAACGACGTCGGCACTGTTGACCCTCTACTTGCTGTCACCGACCTCGATAAAGACTACAATAGAGATGTTTGAGCCCTCGCTCATGCTCAATGCCCTCCAAGACTATCTATCAACACAGCTCAAGTCTTCACTGGCTTCTCTCGCCCGAGCACTAGGTCAACTCCCCTCGTTAGAGCGTACCCTTCTCGAAGTATCTGCTCGATGCCAAAATATTGTCGCCCTTCAATCGCTTCTCGAGAGCATCAAGACTCCACCGCATCCACTGATTGCCACGTCGAATACTGTTCCATCATCACCCAATTTTCTGCAACCCGTTCTTCAGGCTCTGGACACGCCATCCCTCCCAAGCTATTTTTGGAGATCGCTTGCCTCGAACATGTCACCAAGGGTTCAGGAAATTATGTACAAGGGCGGTGTGTCGGCGCGGACACTCAGAAGCAATAAAGACAGGGTCAAAGATGCAGTGCAGGACTGCGTGAATAGGGGAAGCCAGTTGCCAGGCGCATCCGTGGGCAAGGGAGGCAAGGCAGCTGGGGGTTGGGAGCGTGAGGCGGCAGTCATGGCAGGAAGTATTTTAGGGGCGATTAAGTGAGACGGGATATTGTAATAGATAGCTACCTATTTTACTCAGTGTCAAGGCGAAATATACGAGTATACAGGCGCGTGCAAACATGTTCTGCATGTTTTGGTGTGACGCCAAAGCGAGTTTTGTGGAACCAATCGTCGCGTGGGGTGAATGTCAAGCCCCGCCAAAAACACTTGCGCCGCGCAGCCAATTTTACACAGCTCTACACAACAACACCCACACCCATAACAACCTCGGCTCCAAGTCCTCTTAGCAACTTTGAAGTACTTCCTGACACTTATAGCGGTAGTTGGGGGGCCCCTAGCTGTCGCACACATCATATTAGCCCTTCGAGTCCCTTGCAGGGCTGCGAATAGCTCACCCACCATTCAACTGGGCCGCTGCCCAAGCCACCAAAACAACCCACTACCCCGTAGATAGACAGCACCATGTCTGTTCTACCGGCCGAGGTCCATACCGCCCTTACAGGCCTACTACAGGGCCTTCAGTCCCCCGACAATGTACAGCGAACAGCTGCAGAACAACAGTTGAACGAGGAATGGGTGGCACAAAGGCCGGATGTGCTCTTGATGGGCCTATCTGAGCAAATTGAACTGGCACAAGAGACTTCTGTAAGCATTGACGGCTGCTCAAATACCTGCTGTCACCAAAAAGGCTTATCATGTGACTAGACTCGAACATTTGCCGCCGTCATCTTCAGGCGTCAGTCGTCAAAACCACGCAAGGCCGCTTCAGGCCAAACCACCGACCTCTTCCTGACCCTCAACCCGGCCGAGAGAGAGGCTATCCGCGCAAAATTGCTTCATTGCCTAGCCAAAGAGACAGACAACTCGGTCCGGGGCAAGGTTGGAGATGCTGTGGCTGAGTTGGCACGACAACATACTGACGAAGGTAATAGCCTCCATGTTTCAATCCACTGCTATAACACGTGCTGATGACTAACTATAATTATAGGCGTAGCATGGCCAGAGCTACTGGGTGCCCTCTTCCAAGCCAGCCAGTCACCAGACCCAGCACAGCGCGAGAACGCCTTCAGGATATTTTCAACCACGCCGCAGATCATCGAAAAGCAACATGAAGATGTCGTCGTCACTGCATTCAAGGGCGGTTTTGCGGACAACGAGACTTCGGTACGAATTGCTGCAGTTGAAGCCTTTGCCTCCTTCTTCCGCTCCATTACCAAGAAGACTCAAGGCAGTTACTACACACTCATCCCCGAAATTTTGAATATCCTGCCTCCTATCAAGGACTCGGGAGATGCCGAGCTGCTCACAAAGGCCCTCATTTCGCTCATCGACCTAGCTGAAGTTGCACCCAAAATGTTCAAGCCTCTTTTCAATAGTCTCGTACAATTCAGCATTTCCGTTATCCAGGACAAAGAACTAGGAGAAACGGCCCGACAGAACGCTCTAGAGCTGATGGCTACGTTCGCTGACAACGCACCTCAGATGTGCAAGAAGGACCCTAACTTCACCAACGACATGGTCACTCAATGTTTGTCCCTTATGACCGATGTAGGCGCCGACGATGACGATGCTGAGGAGTGGAATGTTTCAGAAGACCTCGATGAGGAGAGTGACTCGAATCACGTTGCTGGAGAGCAGTGTATGGATCGCTTGGCCAACAAATTGGGTGGGCAAGCCATTTTGCCCCCAACGTTCAACTGGCTCCCACGTATGATGACCTCTTCAGCTTGGCGAGATAGGCATGCCGCACTTATGGCTATCTCTGCCATTTCTGAGGGCTGCCGTGAGCTCATGATAGGTGAGCTCGACAAGGTCTTGGATCTAGTCTTACCTGCTCTTCGAGACCCACATCCTCGCGTTCGCTGGGCTGGGTGCAATGCTGTCGGTCAGATGAGTACCGACTTTGCCGGAACCATGCAAGAAAAGTACCACCAGGCCGTTTTACCGAGCATCATTCCAGTCCTAGAGTCTGCGGAACCTCGTGTGCAGGCGCACGCCGCTGCCGCCCTTGTCAACTTCTGCGAGGAAGCAGAGAAGAACATTTTAGAGACATATCTTGATCAACTCCTAAACCACCTCCTTATGCTCTTACAAAGCCCCAAGCGCTTCGTACAGGAACAAGCACTGTCAACAATTGCTACGGTTGCCGACTCCGCAGAAGCTGCATTCTCGAAATATTACGATACCCTAATGCCTCTCCTCTTCAACGTCCTACAAGAGGAACAATCTAAGGAATACAGATTGCTGCGTGCAAAGGCCATGGAATGCGCCACGCTTATTGCTCTAGCCGTTGGCAAGGACCGAATGGCCCAGGACGCATTGAATTTAGTTCAGCTGCTAGGACGCATTCAGAACAGCGTCACCGATGCCGACGATCCACAAGCTTCTTACTTGCTTCACTGTTGGGGCCGCATGTGCCGTGTTCTTGGCCGAGAATTCGTTCCCTTCCTCGCTGGTGTCATTCCTCCGTTGACTGAGCTTGCTGGAGCCAAGGCAGACATCCAGCTTCTTGATGATGAGGACCAAGTGGCACAAATTCAGGATGAAGAAGGTTGGGAGCTTGTTCCTCTCAAGGGTAAGGTTATTGGCATCAAAACAAGCATTCTAGACGACAAACACATGGCCATTGAGCTCATTGTCATTTATGCTCAAGTCCTAGAAGATGCCTTTGAGCCATACGTAAACGACATCATGGACAAGATTGCACTTCCTGGCCTGGCTTTCTTCTTCCATGATCCTGTTCGTGTTGCATCAGCCAAGTGTGTACCCACATTGCTGAACGCTTACAAGAAGGCGCATGGTCCAGAGTCGACACAGCTAGGCCAACTTTGGGAACGTACCGTTGAGCGAGTTCTTGAGGTTCTCAGCACAGAACCTGCGATCGATACCCTTGCTGAGATGTACCAATGCTTTTACGAGTGCTTAGAGTGCATTGGCCGAAATTGCCTGACAAGTACGCATATGGCTACCTTTATCGAGTCGGCCCGAAGTGTGCTACAAGACTATCAAGAACGTGTCAAGGAACGTCTGGAAGAGCAGGCTGAGAACGAGGATGGGGAGGAGGCATCTGAAGAGATGCTGTTTGCCATTGAGGATGACCAAAATCTGCTCTCTGACATGAATAAGGCTTTCCACACCATTTTCAAAAACATGGGTACCGCATTCCTGCCGCACTGGGAAACGCTCATGGAATTTTATACAATGGCTGTCATCAACAAGGATCCAACTCAACGACAGTGGGCCATCTGTATCTTCGACGATGTACTGGAATACAGCGGACCCGAATCGTGGAAGTACAATGAACGCATCATCCAGCCGCTTATTGACGGGATCCAAGACCCTATCCCAGCCAACCGACAAGCTGCAGTATATGGCGTTGGTGTCGCAGCACAAAAAGGTGGTGAGGCATGGTCAGACTTTGTTGCTGCCTCACTCCCAATGCTGTTCCAGGTTGTGCAACGGCCAAATGCTCGCGGCGATGACGATGTTTTCGCGACAGAAAATGCATCAGCAGCAATCGCTAAAATTCTGCACTACAATCCTTCAAAAGTTTCGAACTGGCAAGAAGTTGCCGCTGCCTGGATTGATACGTTACCAATTACCAATGACGAGGAGGCCACACCATACGCCTACGCCTTCTTGGCGCAATTAATTGAACAGTACGTTTTTTTTGGCTCTCCAAGTACCCGCTGCACAGATGCTAACTTTAGGATAGACAAAATCAAGCTGTCTTTTCTCAACCTGCCAAAGTCTTTACCTTTGTTGTGGAAGCACTTGAGGCCGAAACATTGCAAGGGCAAACCGCATCACGAATTGTTAATTCTGTGAAAACCCTTATCCAGGCTACAAACACAAACTTGGCTCAGGTTGCTACCACCCTGACGCCCGAACAGCAGCGTACCGCACAAGCGTACTTTAGCTAGGCGCTGAATAGCTTTAGGCTCACGCGAAAGTTAGACTGGGCCGCAATATATATGAGGATTAAGCCGCTGGGGGGAGGGGTGGTATCATAAAGAAAGCTAGGTCATGCCATAAAGGCGACACGCTAGGCGGTATCCCAGGGCTGAGAGTTGTTGATGGTGAAGGTAGGCTAATAAAGGCTTTCGCAATGATTTGAGTAGATTATCCATTAAATATTCCCCAGCATCCATTCTCTCTCTACTCACGCTTTCTGCTATGGTTGACTAGCATCTGGTCTGTTGGCATCTTGCTTTGTTGTTGGAATTATGTCTTATCGAGAGTGTATACCGACTATTGTTCCAGGAATAAGATGTACAAAAGCTTCATGCACGCAAGACTACTGTTAAAAACGCGCTGCTATGCTGCACCAGATCAAACCTCAATGCGATATTATGTTGAACGCCAAAGATACCCTCCCTTTTCAGTCCCTTCCCATAAACACATCTCCACACCTTTCCGTCTCTTCATGCTCATGATAAAGCACACACCGACTTCCCCTCCAAGGCTTACATACCTCCCATTTCTTCTTCCCATCCTTTCCATGCCCATCGTCCACCAAAACTCCGCCACCATCTACCAAATCCCACTGACTCCTCCCATCATCCCAGCCCGCCATCCCAACCCCACCCTCGACACACTTGACGCAAAACGCCAAACAGCAATCATCACACGCAACAGCCCCAGCCCACGGCACCAGTATGCTCCGGCAATTATCGCACGCCCGCGTCCCATGCCACGACTCGGGACACCACATGCGTAACCGATGTCTCGCCATAGCCTGCTCACACGGCCTCTTCAGCTGAACGCCCAAATCGCGGAGAAACTCCGCATGCCACGCATCAACATGGCTCTCCAACAAGCGATCCGTCTTCTTGAACGAAAACAAGTCGACAACGAGGGTGCGCAGGGGCGCGGATTCGCGAATCTGGCCGTACAAGATGCGCGTGTCGCTGGGTGTGAAGACGCTGTTTGTGCGGTCGGCGAGATCAGATGTGCAGTCTATCACGGCGTTGCGTAGGCCCTCGAAGCAGAGGCGGTCGGCGAGGGTGTAGAGGTGGAGTAAGGTGTAGTATGCTGGTTTTCCGTCTTTGTAAGGGGGTGTTATGGAGCCGGTGTAGAGCCATGAGACGAGGAGTTGGAAGTGTGTGACTTCGACATCGGAAAGGCGGATGGTGTTGGCGGTGGCTTCGGTGAAGGTGCCGGTCAGGGCGGCAGAGAAATAAGGGGATTGCGAGGTTAGGAGCGTGGTGTGGACAAGAAAGGGGGTTGCTTTGGGGCCAATGAGGAGGGTAGAGATGTTGGTGAAGGAGGTAGGGTTGGTTCTGCACGTAGTGTTGTTAAGATGGGTTTAGGGGTGGGAAGCTTGGTGCGTAGGATGACGCCCTTACGTACCTGAGTTGGCCAGATCGACCTCCGGTCCAGGTGTATGGTGGTGGGAGATTAGCTGGAATGCGGTTCGTGTCGTTCCCTATGGGGTATATGGTTTCGAGTGCCATATCTCCTCCTTACCGTGGCTGTAATGTGCACAACGTAACTTTTCGATTTGAGATCAATGATAGCAATAGTACAAAATAGTTCAACTGGAAAGCGGCAACGCTCGGTCTTTGAACATGATGGTTTGCATCCCGCAAGCAGATAGGTCCTTTGACCTGGAGGAATGTGTATCGGAATGCATGCTTGACTGTAACCGCTACTCCAGGACAAAAAAATCTTATCTGTAACAACTGCCTTGTGGATGCGTGCAGCTAGGCCTGATGGGCTGCTTTCGCTTTGTTCGATTAGACTGGGGCGGCAAAGCATATGCTGAATGCGGACGTCAAAGAACGAACATGTTGCCAGACAGGAAGAAAGAGAAATAACCAACGTCACAAAAAAGATGATGAACGCAAGGTGCGCAAATTTGTAGAGCGGAAAGGCGTGTATACGCTTGTTTTATGATTTTGATCTTAGATAGTGTGGTCATGTTTCGACGTTCATATTCGTCAACTACTATACACATGTCTCAACGTCACCTACCAGGTTAATTGAGGCATTTTTCTTTTGAAATAGAAGCGAGAGAATTGAGATTTAACTTTACTCGACAAAACTCTTGACGTCTAGGGGTACGTTAGCTTTGAAGGATTACGGGCTAGAGAGGAGGAAGACTTACTGCCCAACCACTTGATGTACTCCTTCTGCTCCTTATGGTCAATGTAGTCAGGAATGAAAAGAGCTAGGCGAGTGTTAATGCCACGCTCATCGAGGTACTTCTCGAGTAGGATCTGTAAGTCCTCGTCGAGGTTGTTGAAGGGAGGACCGGTGTAGAGGGTCCGTCTTGACCAGTCCTGTTCGGCAGTGGCGGGGTCGGCCATGTCAGCAGAAGGGAAGTAGTAAAGGTCCTCAATCAGGAAGTCGCCATCCTGGGCAGTGGCTTCAATGGCAAGAGCACCCTTGCCCGGCCGTTCGATGCGGATGCTGGCGTGTGCGGGGAAGCCTGGCTGTTGGTCTTCTTCGAAATCCTCCTCAAGCTCTTCACGGTCGGCCGGGGCATTGCTGTTCTCTGGTGCTACACGTACATTTCCGTCTTGTGTCTTTCCCTGGGCGACGGATCCTTTTGTGTTTGCACCTCCTGACTGCAGGTCCATGTCGGCGTCGTCAAAGGCCCCATCCTCTGCCAAGTCCTCTGGGTTGTTGTTGAGGTCGGCTGTGGTGAAGGTCACGCGGATCTTCTCGTCGTTGAAGGTGCGAGTCAAGACAACCTCCTGGTGGCCTGGCTTGTCTTGGATCTCAAAGGGAGTGTTCTCGAGGTAGTCCTTGATATTGGACGACAGATCCTCGTCTTCCTTCATGTTTTCCTCCATGGAGATTTCATTTTGTAGTTTGGCAACAAGTTCATCACTGACGTCACTGCTCTCTTGCCTCCGTGCTGTCGACAAGTGGAAGGAAGCACTGAGTCTGGGCACAGATGAGGCCCATGATGGTTGCCAGCCAGCTGTTGGCCGGAAGAGCGAAGACTGTGGGCGCACAGCCTTTGTGGAGAGACGGGCAGCAGAGCGCGGGGCGCTACGGGCGAGATTTCGTAGAGCGAGCATTGTGGTGTTAAATATTTGGATATACTCTCGATGATTCCGATATATTCAAATGGGAATAGGTAGAGATCAAATAGGTGATTGTGGCTATTTCGATCAGAAGCTTTTAACTTTTTGAGCTTGGACCCTCGCCTCGTCATAGTTTATTTACCTTCCGCCATGACTCCCTCACCACCCACAAGACTTCTGTGATAGCTCTCCCACCCCATGGGCCAGGTCACATTGTCAATTGCTTGGTGGATAGACACATATTTGGACTGCCATGGCCACCGCACCTGAAAAAAAGAAGAAGCCCAGTGCTTTGCGCTCAATCATAGCTGGCGCAACTGCAGGAGCTGTAGAAATATGTACTTGACCAATCGTCCACCACTTCAACCTTTTCACTGATTGTATTCTCTATAGCCATCACATATCCCGCCGAGTGTACATCATTCCCCAAATGCTACTCCTACCATCCAACCTAATGCACGTGCCTGACCTTGATTTAGTTGCAAAGACTCGATCACAACTCAACCGCCGATTACCAGACGGAAAGAAGTTACCATGGCCACCCTTCGGCGCGCAATGGTATGCCGGCTGCACAACCCTTATCATTGGAAACTCATTGAAGGCAGGCATAAGTACGTCGTTAATTGCATTTTTACTATAGCTAGAGATTAATTGGGCTCGCAGGATTCGTCGCCTTTGATGCATATAAAAACCTCCTGGCAGACGCAGAGGGTAAAGTGTCTGGTCCAGCAACTGTAATAGCAGGTTTCGGTGCTGGAGCTACAGAGTCATTACTGGCAGTGACACCCTTTGAGAGCATCAAGACACAATTGTACTCCTCTCCATCATGACGCATCATATCTTGCTTACACTCCATACAGAATCGACGATCGCAAGTCTGCAAACCCACGCATGCGCGGCTTCCTCCACGGATCCAAAATCATCGCACGGGAGCAAGGTATTCGGGGCTTCTTCCAAGGCTTCCTTCCAACAACAGCACGACAGGCCGCCAATTCGGCTGTGCGGTTCTCGAGCTACACGTCTCTCAAACAATTGGCCCAATCCTATGCCTCGCCTGGTGAGAAGCTTGGTGCTGTGAGCACCTTCGGACTAGGGGGCCTTGCCGGCATTATAACAGTGTATACCACCATGCCCATTGATACTGTTAAAACACGCATGCAATCAATCGAAGCACGATCCCAGTACAAGAACAGCTTTGATTGTGTTGCCAAAATCTTCAGAGACGAGGGTTTGCTTACGTTTTGGTCTGGTGCTGTGCCTCGACTAGGTCGCCTCATTCTTAGTGGCGGTATCGTCTTCACAATGTGGGTTTTCCATGATCATACAAATCAATGCAGTCACTGACCCATCACAGGTACGAAAAATCAATGGAACTCATGGATAGGCTCGATCCTAAAGGAAAATACATTTAAGCAGCCGCCTGGCTTCAAGCTGGCTTGAACTTTGGGCCGATTACTCCTAAAATTTCATTTTGTTGTAACTGTTGTGAAATTCATTAGAAGGGGTCTGTGGACTAGCAACCAAACAGACTTGCGACTAAAACACCCGGGAGCCATACATGGGATTGAAATTTGGCGTGGAGAGCATCACAAATTTTGAATGTGAAGTTGATGCAATGAATAGCTCCGACGCCATAACTGGAGAACTAAGATGGGAACCTTTTATATCAACTCTACAGTGTCCATTCATTTACCTGGCACACACCGAGCAAAATAGTGCCCACTCTCAGACCTAGTTTCCTCACCCAAACTTTGCGTACACCAGAACCTGTCCTATCTTTCATTGGAAATCGCTCAACAACAACAAATGGAAGATATATGGTCTTTACTTCTGAAATAAGGGCAAGTTCTTCTCTATGACTCTATCCCTTTAATTAATTGTTTAATAATATGCTGGTACTTATACACGCTGTTGTATTCACCGAGTTTTGTGAGTGGCCACTATTTTGCGTGGTGCGTGCCTGGACATCGATTTCGTCTGCAGAAATGCTTATTACTAACCTTTAGGCTCCTACACGAGCGCCTTCGCTGCACAGTTGCCACGGTTATTATTTACCAAGCTAACAGATCTGTCCAAGCCCCCGCTTTATTTCGATGACATTCTAATCACCAAATCGTGCGTCGCTTGGTCAGCGTTGTGGCTTCGTATTCCCATGGTTTTTTGCGAGCCTGTTTACTGATCCCTATGCTTCGTACGAGCCAAGTTCGGCTAAAAAACTGCGTTATGAGCAAAGTACCTAGGCTCAAGTATGTACGAAGGAGCTCGTATCATTTATCGCACCGACGATGGTGGAAATATGGCCCGTGCTGGTGCGATAATACATACGAGCTCCTTCGTAGCGCGCATCTTTCTAAGCCTCGCATAACTTATCACGACTAAACAAAAAATCTTGATAGGCTACATGAACACCAAATACAGCAAAGCTAACCTAAAAGATTGGGGAGCTGCCTATGGTAGATATGTAAGCCAGATGTGTAAATTCAACAACAATATACCTTTGTAGACGGACATTAATCTTGGCCAATTTATATATGGTACCATTAGAGAAGGCATAAATACCGTAGCATCCGCCCAACACTAATACTATTCATCGCCTAACAACGACCGTTTAGTATACAAGTTAACTGCCTTCCCACCGCTTTGATCGCCCTAATTGTGAACCCAACTAGGAACTTCGACCTTAAAGCCAAAACCAGCACTATGTCTAAAGGCACAGTCCTTATTACAGGTGTTAATGGCTATATAGCAGCCGTTGCGGCCAAACATTTCCTTGACCACGGCTACTCTGTTCGGGGTACTGTTCGCAAACAAGAGTCTGCCAAAACTTTGATTGAGGGTCCTTTGAAACAATACGCAGATACTGGAAAGTTTGTGGTCTTCGAAGTCCCAAACATTACAATCGACGGCGCCTTTGACGAGGCTGTCAAAGGTATGCACTCTTCAACACAACCAGCACCTAGGACGCTTTGAGAAGAGTATTGACAACCAAGTAGGTGTCACATCAATAACCCACCTTGCATCACCTGTGTCTTTTGGTTTCAAAGACCCTGCTCCAATCCTCTATGCTGCCATCAACGGCACAAAGACGATCCTAAACAGCGCTCTTAACCATGCCGGTCCACAGCTCAAGACAGTTGTTACAATGTCCTCTATTGCTTCTGTCAAGAATCAGCACCCGCCACCATACACCTTCACCGAGAAGGACTGGAATGATTATGCAGAGAAAATATGTGAGCAAAAAGGTACTGAAACGCCCGGGCCAATCATTTATTCCGCAAGTAAGGTGGCAGGTGAAAAGGCATTCTGGGAGTTTCAGCGCGAGAGGAAGCCGCATTTTACGATGACAGCCATCAATCCCGTGTATGTCTTCCTTCCTAATCTCCTAAAGATGGATAAAGGAACACAATCTGACATTAGACAGCTTCGTCATCGGCCCCCCACTCATCGCCCCAAAAACGGTTTCCGCAGTTGGCGAAACTATCCATAACATCTGGCAAGTCTTCTCTGGCGTCTCCGATCTAAAGCCATTTCCTGGCCTCTCGGAAGTCGTTGACGTGCGCGACGTGGCCCAATTGCTCCGCTATCCCATAGAACACCCCGTCGAAACAAATGGGGAGCGCTACATTGCAAGCGGTAGTATCAGCCACCCTCAAGCCACCGCCGATATCTTACGCGAGGAGTTGAAAAGTGACGCAAGTGCGCTTGCGCGCATTAGCAAGGGTACACCAGGTAAAGGGTATAGAAGCGATTATCAGCAGATTGACGACGACCAGGGGGGTAATGATGTCGATAGTAGTAAGGCGAGAAAGCTGCTAGAGGGCGGTGAGTGGATTTCGCATAAGAAAAGCGTGATTGATACTGCGAAGACGTTTGTAGGGTTGGTCTAAGCAGCTCTTATGGTTATCTGAAGAGTTGAGTTGACTGGCCTGTTGGCGCAGCTGTGACGGGAGCCCTTAAAGTTTAGTTTCTATTTTCCTAATCCTGGCCACGGAGCGTTCTTAACATATCGAGCTGCGTGATGATCACTTTCTCTACGAAAGCCTCCGGCTTCCCATCCGCAGCATCGGATACCATTTGCAGGTAATCTTTGCGATCCAATCCTTGCATAACAATTGGGAAATATCCTTGGCGGACCATGTAATCGTGCAGAAGAGTTCGTCCAACGCGTCCATTTCCATCGATGAAGGGGTGAATAGATAGGAAGTAGATACATGAGTGACAGGCTAGGATTAATGGATGGGTAGCTTTTCTCTCATGTAAATCGTTTCTCCAGGCGAGGAAGTTTTGCATCAGCGTAGGAACTTCTGGTGGATATGGAAAAACGCGAAGAGGGTTAGACCTGACTTGAATTGGAACTCGCCGGTACTGGCCTAGATTGTAGCGCCCTCCCCAACCAGCACTATAGAGAGCTTCGCTGTCGGTGTCTAGAACCATGAGGGCGGCAATGTCACAGAGCTCGTGCTCGCTGAGGCCTACAGTTCCTCGCTTCTGAGGAGCAGACAGGGCGACCCACTGGGAGGCGATAATGTGGTTTCGCAGCTCTGCGACTTGACTTGCAGAACAGCGCGGAAGCATTTCCTGGGCGGTGGGCATGGAAAGCGATTTCAGATAGGCAGTAGAAGCGGTGCTAATGTCTATTGATTTGAATATTTTCTCTGTAAGCGCCTCACGGATAACAATCGTGTCTCCGAGTTTGAGGTTGTTACCCTCAATCGCGACTGATTGATGTGCGTACTCGACCACTAGATTTTCTAAGATAGTGTTGGTCGGTTGTTCAATAGACGCACGAAGGGCATCGATCTCTTGTAGTAAGTCTAAATGTTGCTATGTAGACTCGGCTTAGTGTCTAGAGTGCTGTAGAGTTTCTTGCGTGCATACCTTTTGGAGGGCCGTGTAGCCAAGTTTCTCGGCGTTTCCGGGGTCGAAATATTGCTCCCAACACTTTCCCGATATTGCTAGGCTTTTATACTCCGGCGACTTGGGATCTAACTCCTGGAACGGCGTGTAAATTTGTTTGAGAAGCTTGACTCTCGCGCTATTGTGTATAGTACGTCGACCAGAAGAGTGGAGAGAAGAGCGCAACGACCTCGATGTAGTGAGCGCTATAGCTCTTGTCGGAAGCATATCGTGTTGGAGCCTGTGGAGGTGCCGAACTAGAAGCCCAGTTTGAAGTAGTGAGCCGAGAAGCGAACGCCAAGTTTAACGAGAGGTGTTGCTGTTGAAAATAAGAAGTTGAGTAAACAAGTGATTGATTGGGATACTCGGCTGAGCTGCCTATATAGTATCTACGCTAACCCCAAATAGGATATAAACACCGGATCTAATACCACTTCCCTCCATATCCTCTATATACACCAGGCACTCCCTTCCCGGCGCAGGTGCTAAGGATGGTAATTCCAACAGTTGCGACCACAGGAGAATTGAGGGAACTGAGTGAGCAGGATCTTGAGAGGGCTCGAAACTTGAAATAATTTAGAATGTGATATAGCTGTCGGTCAGCATTTCTTATTTTTGAAAATGATATGACGTTGGTAAATTTACATTATCAGTTCCATCTTGTTGATCAATCTATTGGGCGTGAAACTGAGTCACCTTTTGAAGAAATGGGATAATCCATAATTTCTCTGTTAATTTCCACTCCACCTTATCTCACGAACTCTAAGCCCATGGGGATTCCTAGATCTTTAGGGTCTTTATTTAGTAGCTTCCACTCTTTCTTCGCTAGCTCGACCTCCACAAGCTTCGCAAACATTGTGCGACCAGAAGACTGCATGACAAACCACAACGCGTTCCCTGACGGATGAAACGCAAAGCTCTTGATACTCAGCGTCTGTAAATCACCCGTATAGTCTCTCTCATAGAAAATACTACTTTGATTGGAGTGTATCACAATCTCGGGCTGAAGCAACGACGACACAGTCGGAGACGAAGGTAGTTTTGCGCGTGACAAAGATGTCGGAGATGTACTCCATCTTCCCATTTCAGCCCAGTATAGCATATCGCCTTGGATTCGAAGTTGCCGCGGCATATTTAGCCCTTTTACAAGCACTTGCTCGTCACCTCCTGTTAATCGGACTCTCCTAATGCTTCCGTAGTCGGGGCCCCGACTCGCGCTCCAGTATAGCCACCCTTCCTTTTCGTCCACAAGCATACCGTCTGGATAGCTGTTTGCGTAGCCCCAATTAGTACCCTGCGAGACGTTGCGGAATAACCCAACACCAGTGCCATCTATATTTGCACGCCAGATGCAACCATCAGAGCCAGTGCCGTAGTATAGAGTGTGCGATTTCTCGGCGACAGCGAGGCTTCTGGCGTTGGTGACGTCGGGTATTATGCTTTGTCGGGCTGAGCCGTCGAGATTTGTGCGGAAAATACCTTCTCCCGTCGCGATGTATAAGGAGGATATAGAGGGCGATCGTGCCATGTCATAGGCCCCGATAGGTTCAACTACTGTGTTTCCTGCAGATGGCGCAGGTCCGTATTGTTGGAGTATAGTGGCATTATCACCGCGCGTGGATACACTGCGGAGGGAGGTGCGCCATCGTGTGACTGGCGTGCTGCGGTGGCCTACGCCTATGTCGAGAATGATGAGCTTACCTGGTGACGGTGGTTGTGCTGGGTCAAGTGAGGCTAGAGAGACCGGGAAAATGCTGAAGAGAGTGAGCAGAGGCAGCATTTTGCTTGCAGCTAAGGATCGGTGAAAGCAGTCTCGTCCGATATTTCATGATGTAGAGACCTTAAGACTACAAACACCCCAGGTGGCATCCTTTAAGAGTTGCTGGTTTTTGATACAGCTTCCCTCCTACTCTATTGATTCATCATCGTAAATTGATGTATAACGGCTGCATTGCATAAGTTTAAATAAAAATGCATCAATGGCGCCCCGCTGGCTAGATAAGCCTGCTTGTGCAGTAGCTACTCACAGTAAAGGCGAGGGGTATCTCGTTTGATCCCCGGTATTGGCTTTAATCACCCATAGTGCTGTACTTCGCAGTGCTCCGACATGATCCCGTAGTTGGAATTCGGTTGGCGGTGGCCAATTCTGCCTATATGTAATTAAACGGCACGGTCAGTATTGGCCCGTTTCATACAATCCCCCCGATTTGTCTCTAGGGTGTGAAGACCTATAGATTGGACATGCTGAAAATGATGTTGATTACGATCTGGTATCGTTGTATGTGCGGGTATCGTAACTAAATCTATCGCGCCGGCTATGCAATGCCCCCATCCTCCTTACTCCTTCAAAATGAAATATGAAAAGCAGCCATATGTTAAGGAATAATTGAAGGATCCTTTGGCCAGTTCGCTGCGAATGCGGTCCACGGTGTAGCACGCATCACCATATTGCCCTTTTTGTCTGGCGCATATAGTTGCGGTTCAAAGCCCTGAACCGAGGCCCAGGACCAGAACATGCGTCTCCAGTAGCAAGTGACCTATGTTGATTAGCACATGATACCAACGATTGTTGTCTCGACAGACTTACTGAAGCAGGTGTCAGGTAGCGCCGGGCAAATGTTTCATAGCTATTCTTTGCAATTTCCTCTGCCTCGTCATCATGAATGCGATAGTAATCCATCGCAGACTCTAGATTTTGAAAGTTCTGCGAGGCTTCGATGTAGTTGATGTCAGATCCAGCAACACGTAAAAGGTGAGTATGGAATTCCTGCCACTCTAGAGGATGTGTGATGAGTGCAGATCGACACAGCTGTAGGTACTTCAAACGGCCAGAGTAAGACGTCCCCTCGGTCTGGACAGTGAATTTGTAGCTAGAACACAGTTAGAGTTGTGGACTCGACAGGAAAGGAGCGCTAAATGGTGAACATACCCGCAGAACTGGCGCAAATTCATAACATCCTTAGTGTGCACATCTGTTGCGTTATTGATAACAACAGGTTTTATGTCACTCCATCTTTTTCCCTCGCTAACCCGCACAAGTTCCTTGCGTAGTTCCGCCATTTTGATCTTGCCTCGCCAAACCACCCTTGGATCCTTTTTATGCCAAGGCGTTTTCTTCTCTGCCGTGTCAATTTCTCTGCGAATGCTGTTCCAGCTAGGCGCATGCGTGTAGTTCCAGCTCCAGTATGCCTGTAGTCGGTTAGCTAAGGCTGTCCCTAATTGAGAGAGGATGGTCGTCATACGTAGTTAGGCATCATCCATATGTTCTTATACCGGGGCTCATCTTTGCGTGTGTAACCGAAAAAAGTGCCCTTTTCTTTGGATCGTAATGGGAGATCATCGAGCGAGAAGGAGAATTCTATGTTGGGGACAGAGGGGTCGGATAGTGGAGATGTCGTAATTGCACGGTCAATCTGGGCCAGAGTCCCAAGAATTCGTTCGCGTTCGTTTCCGTTGGTCACGTAGCATTCTTCAGGTTTGCCTGAATTGACGACAAATAGCTGTTCTCGGTTAGTATGCGTACAGACTATGGGTCTATCATGCTACACCTACCTCGCTCTGGTATATCATTACTCGCAGCATACACCTGCCCTCGGCGATTTCAATGTCTTGGATATGAACTTTGCGTCCCGCCCGGCGACTCACGGCCTTGTCGAGGCCATGGTATAGTTGTGGAAATGCCGAGTCGCATTGCTCGTGACTGAGGGTATGTACGTTGGCGTGGATGTCGGCGTCAAATTTCCAATCGCTGGGGGTGTAGGGAATGTAGTTTGCCGTGGATTGTCGCCATATTGACCACAGCTGTGATGCGATTATGAAAGTGGAAATGTAGAAGAAGATATGTGATAAAGAAAGACGATAGCCCTTGGGAATCATAATTGCATAACGAGCGAAGAAGGGCAATAGTCAGAACCAGTCCAATAAAAATAGGTACGAAGGCGAAGGCGGGAGCGGCGTTTTGGGGTGGACACAAGAGATGGACAAGAAACGGGCAAAGCTTGAAGAAAAGAGCAAAGACATTACAGTCGAGCGATAAGCCTACGATACGGATCTGCCTTTAACAACTAGCCTAAAGAGTAGTAGTAGCATGAAGAGAAGGCCATTTGGAGGCGCTACATGACCTGCAAGCCCCTGGGCTACTTGCATGGAGTTAGACATTCGAACCTATCAGAAAATGCATGTGCTTTGCTACGCGATAAGTGCATAGTTTAGCGCTGCGCCCCTAGTAAAGATGAAATAGGATTTTGAGGTTGGTGTGCAACAATGGGATCAAAAGGAGTGGTGCAAGGTCCATCTGAAGGCCTCGGCTCTTCAGCAGTAGCTGCTGACCGCTTCGCTTAACGGTGTCTTGCTTTCGTCCGTAAGTCTGGAACGAATCCTATCCAGCATCCTCCTTGTGATACAACTCTTAATGAAGGCTTTTCGTAAACGGTTTCAAACATCAGCCCATTACTGCAACTCTGTACAGTAGAGAGTTATGAGAAGAAGACCCTGAAAAGCGGCGAAGCGACAGGTTAAGCAACGCCATGGCTACCTAAAAGGCTTAGCGCAATCAGCATGTTCTCCTGACTTTCAACCACCTCCCAATTCTGGCACCGCAAATCAGCTGAATGCGGCACAGTAGGGTAGGAGATGAAGGATTTACGAAAGAAAATGATCCTTTCAAGGACCAGTTCGGATATTACCGACTCTACCCGGTGGTAAGCTATACCCTGTCATACATCATGTTTCTCGCCAACTGTGGGGTCTAATGTCACAAGTCACGACTCTTTTCCTCCCCAAACTTTCACTCTCCTGCCTGATACCATAGTGTCAGTTTTTGCCAATTTAGGAACATGATTGCTGCCATTAGCAAGCAGAATCACACGCAAACATGTGTGTGTGCAGAGAGCATGTGAACCAATATTATTTGCCTTCCAACACCACGCACCATATAAAAGGGTAGCTTCAGTCTTTGAATATTCTATTCCTTTCAACATCTAAAGTGATACGCATCAACCATCACAAAACAACCATACAAACTATGGCTAGCCAAAACAAGAACGACGAACTTACGCAGTATCAACCGTTACTGAGCTTGCCCGGCAAGCATGGCAATGACTCTTCTCACTCAAGGAGAAGCAAAGAGGAACTTCGTATTGCACCACTTATCTGGTGGGATGTCAAGAATCACCTTGACAAAAACCCCGATACACAGTTGAAGCAGTATGCAATTCTTGGAAGTGAGCCTTCAAAATCCGGCGAGCCTTTGAAGCCGGTGTTGCTCAACACAAACTCGCCGTGGTCTGCCTTCATCTGTGGGTCACAAGGGTCTGGCAAATCACATACCCTCTCATGCATGCTCGAAAACTGTCTCTTGAACGACCCCAATCTTGGAAAGAACCCGAATCCCCTTGCAGGTTTGGTGATGCACTACGATGGCTCACGTAGTAGTGGCGTATGTGAAGCTGCACATCTTTGTTCAAAAATCAAAACTAGGGTGCTGGTGAGTGCAAGCAACTACGGTAACTTGAAAGGAAAGTATGAGGATATGGCTAGGAAGTGTGGTGGGCAAATTGAAGTCAAAAAACTCGTCATCGCATCAAAACATTTGGACACTGAGAGGGTGAAAACTCTCATGGCGGTCACCAAGGACGGCGAGGCTCCATTGTATATCCAGGTAAGTCACTAGACTTCTCGGAGCTCAAAGTACTAATGTTATTCTTAGGCCCTTATCAAGATTATCCGTGATATAGCGGTGGAGCATGATGGGCACGGAACTTTCGACTACAATGAATTCAAACAGAGGCTCAATGATCAGATGTTCACCGACAAACAAAACGGGCCTCTGCAATTACGCATCGATCTCTTGGAAAGTTTTCTTGATGTCAAGTCGAGTAGAAAGGGTGGTATCAGAAAGGTTGGTGGTCCAGATGACCTTGTTGGTAATGCATCTGAGCTACTCATTGTAGACCTCACAGACCCTGTCATTGACACAGATATGGCATGCGTCTTGTTCGACACTTGTCTTTCAATATTCCTTGCCCAAACTCCTGGTGGAAAAGTCATCACGCTTGACGAAGCCCACAACTATCTGCTTGCAAACAATGCCGCCGCAGACCAATTTACGATGAACATCCTCAAAACTATACGCGAACAACGCCATCTCGGTACTCGGATCATCGTTGCTACACAGGAGCCAACTATTGACACGTCGTTACTAGATCTGTGCAGTATTACGATGGTTCACCGCTGTTCCAGTCCAGCCTGGTTCGAGGTCCTCAAGAAGCATATTGCAGGCTTGTTCATTAGCAGTATCGGACGAGAACAGGACGGAACATACGGAGGACGGAAGTTCAACGACAGTGCTTTGTTTCATCAAATTGCCAACCTCAGAATCGGCGAAAGCCTGTTGTTTTGCCCCTCGGCGCTAATGGCAGTTGAGGCTGGTACGGAGGAGATGGTGAGGATGATAGATAAGTTCGTGACGTTCCAGACCAGACAACGTATCACTGCGGATGGCGGACGTACGAAGCTCGCAGACGATCCCTAGCTTAGGAAATTCATGTGGTTAACATGTTTAATTCATCTTCAAGTTCTATGGCCTACATGCTTTTGATTATGCAAAACATAAATTGACCGAGCCTATAGTCCACGTGAAATCGTTCCTTGAGGAATGTGTAGTTGTCTTTGTTGGAATGGTCATCATCCTAGATATAATCTAAAGATCCAAGTAATGAGGAAAACTGAAAATTCCCCTAATATTTCTAAGGTAGCTATGACTAAAGTACGCAGTTTGAGTGCTCAATTGCTTGACACTATCGATTCAATAGGAGGGCTGTTCAATTCCTGTATTTTGCGTCCATATCAGATAACGCCGCCAAGAAAGACGCGAAATGAGTTTAATTTTCCAAATGGTTATGCACGCTGCTACTACATACACAACTACACAATGCACGAGTAACAGCAAGAATAAACTACTTCTATCCTAACCAGTCCACACCGCCGGTCCAGGTCCCTGATAGCTGCTCGGATTCGCCAAGTAATTATTCAGGTTCACCAAGATCCCTGGATCGCTGCTTTTATACGCGCCTGGAAGCGATGCAAGGGGACTTGGCTTTCCGCTTCCCCCACCCGTGATCTTTACCTGAGTGCAACTTAGGTAGAATTGTGCTTTATTAGCCTGCATTGCCATATGAAGAGCAATGTGCTATTGTGTTGTTAGTGACGGTCCTTCGATGCTCAAGCAACTACTATGGTAAACCGCCTACCTCTACACGGAGAAGATAATCCCCATCTGGCGTAGCTGCCGGGATAGTAGCGTTAGCCGTCTTGTACTCGTCTATGTATGGTATTAGTACGAGGGGCGGTGAAACTGCTTCAGGTGTTGGACTACATACTTTGCCCTGGCCATGTCATCTGCTTTGCTGCATCGACACTCGGCGAGGTTGTGCTGAATCTGAACCACACCGCACCACTTCCGTCCCAGCTCTTCACATCAGCACCTTCTGGAACCTTGGCTAGGTAGTACTGTGTCGGACCTGGGTGGTTGACTTGTTGCGTCGAAATATAGTGGATCTTCGCGCCAGCAGGGACGGTCATAACATTTGCGGCCTTTGACGAGGTATAACAGCGAATGTCGGCGACGGTTGGGTTCTCGATTCCTTGCTTTGTATTGGCATTCTTGGTTTGGCGCGTTGCAGACCAGTCCTTTTCTTCAGGCTTTCCATTTACTACAAGGCGGGGAAAAGTGTCTAGACGGATGAGTAAGTACGATCAAAACTATTCAAGACAAACTCACAATGCCCCTGCACCGCTGTCACACCAAGTAGGAGAGTAGCGAGGAACTGCATCTTGTATATCGGCGAAATGACTGCCTCGAAAACAACATCATGGTTCGGGTCACGATGTCTTTATATATGCACGGCTAGAGAGTGTGTAATGCTATGTTTGCGGTTCTTGGAAGTCGGAAGAATAAATTGATCTTGGGATTTTGTATGTATCTTAGCCTATGAGATCCACACCCTGTATTGCGACGTTACACGCATGAAGGTTGGTCCAATTAGCACTCAAAGTGTGTGCCGAAGTCATTTACGGGACTTGAACTCTGCCCTGTATTATCAATCAAAACGAGGAAGAGCATGACCTAGGCGAGGCAAAACATCATGCGCCACTATGTGTTAATTTGATGTTTGGTGATGTATCATGATTCATGATGGAAAAGTTGAATTCCCATGTAGGCCTAAGTAAAGCTGCAAGCCAACGATAAACAACCAGGTAAATAAAGCGTTGAGGTCGTGTAAAACATTGACTCGATTAATGCATCAGTCGGAACTCGGGGTGCCTGTAGCCAAGATCCCTGATCTCCTCCTCTGTAGCATTATGAAGGCGGTCGTCACGCTTGCCCATGTCACGTTGCCTATTTTCCCATTTGCAGTATGCGATGCCACAGCAGGCAAGGATGAGAACAGCAATCTGACCGCACAGGTTGATAGTATGGCCGGTAGGATATCCCTTCTTTGCTTCCTTGGCAACGTAGGTCCTACCTGAGTGTTAGCAGGTATTCAACTTTGATAAACCGCCCAAGTGCTTTACATACCAAGTAGCCAAAATACCACCAGCCGTTCCAAGTGTAACGACATATGCTGTTGACACTGATCGCACAGCCGGGCCCGCCGCATTGTTGGCAGCCCATGCTAGGAAACCGGGACCTCCTGGGAAAGCTCCGATTGTGATCAAGAAAATACCTCCGTAACGGACATCGGGGTCCTTCGACCACCTCATAATTGCGAAGCCAGCTATGGCAGGTAGCGTAAAGATAGCGAGGTAAAGACCACGGCGATTGGTTTTGTCGGATATGAAAGCAATGGCGATGGCGATAAGACAGGCACAGACGTAGGGTGGTACAGAGTACAGTTGAGCCTTTGTGGCTGTCCAGCCAAGATCATTCAAAAGCGAAGGCTACCCAAAGTCAGTATATCTTTCAGTAGGGCATGAGGAAAGGACGTACCATAAAAAGGGAAATTCCCTGAACGGTAATATTGATGAAGAAGAAACCCAGAGCGCAGAAGTAGTTGGTGATGTTCATGACCGCACGCTTTACATGGCGAGCCTCGACTTTCTCGTTCTCGTCGGCTCCACTCTTAGACTTCAATCGTTGTGATGCAATCATGCGCTCACGGGGGGTGAGGAACCAGCACTCCCCAGGGTTCCTAGGCATCAAAAATGGGGCTCCGAGACCGACGAGGATAGTGAAAAGACCTTCGAAGAAGAAAATATTGCGCCATGTATGGATTCTCATGGCAGCGATACCCCACGGAGGAATACGAGAAAGTCTGTGTACAAGTTAGTTTCCTCTACTACAGTAATTTTTCTGTCAACTTACCCAGTAGCTAGGAGACCACCGAAAGCACCAGCCATGGATGCTGCGGAAACGTAGATACCGACACGGAAGAGAAGCTCATTACGCTTGTAGAAGCAGGTGATGAAAAAAGCGAGACCACTAATAACAAAAGGTTTAGTTAGTGGATGTCTCGCAAGTTGGAGGAGAATACGAACGGCATGACACCACCCTCGAACACACCAAGCATTGCTCTGGCAGCCAACAAGCCCTGGAAGCTATGCACGAATGCACTGCAAAGAGAGACAAATCCAAAGCCAACAACGAGTAATGGAAGGTAGTACTTGGGGCCCAGCATCTTGAGGATGATGTTGCTGGGTACTTCGACAAACATGTAGACAATGTAGAAGATCGAGGTCACCCAGTTGAATCGATATCCTACGAGGTTGAGGTCCTTGGCCATACCCTGAATACGGGCATTTCCAACGTTTGCTCTAGGAAAAAAAAGTCAATCCTGAATTATCGGGTTTGAGACGCATATCATACCTGTCGAGAAAACAGAGTAGGTACAAGAATGTCGTGAGTGGTACGATAACTTTATCCAATTTGCGGCGGACGGCTGTCTCCTCTTCTTCTGTCCAGGTGAATTCATTGATATCATTTGCAGATCGGTCGCTGCCATTAGCTTCTTCGACTATGAAAATCCGTTAGCTCTGAGGGTGGTGAAGACTGTATGGAAAGCATACAGAGAACGTTTTCACCCTTTTCCATGTTGCCGTACTCAATCCCCGTGGACGCCATGTTGGCTTATTTCCCAAACACAATGAGACAAAGGACAAGAGTCAGAGTCGCGTATTTTCTACCGGCGTCGAGTTGGTGGCCCCACACGTTCCTATCCGAAGTCTGGGGGGGGGGGGGAAATCCGGGGGAGAGCGCAGCCCATATAAGAACAAAGGTGTTCCGTAACGGCCTGCCTTTTGGTATCGTTTAGCTACGCTGAGGGCGTTTTCGAGGTCAGGAAGAGCGTGCCGGCAGTTGCGTGGAAGCAAGCCAAAGTCTTTCAATTCGGGACTAAAACCTTTTTGAGCGAGAGGTCCACCATGCTCAATCCTTGTTCGAGATGGCGGATTGATTGCCAACGGCGCTATGTCCTAACGGCGGTCTCTTTGGTTGGGCACATCGCGGGGCAACTGCTTGGCCAGCAGGGGTTGACTCGTGGATGCAGAGGCGGCGAAGCCGAGTCTGGTGGTGCATCGTGATCATCTTTGAACGCCCGCCCTTGGCGAGCGGGACCAGAAGCCACCAGCGTCCACGGCAAATATACCAGAGACGGCAGTTCAGAAAAGCATAATTTGTACATCATCTTGTGTTTTGAAGCAGGTAGCGTCTTTGTGGAGTAAGAAAAGAAGACCTGACTTCAGAAACTTGGGCAATATTACCCAGCTCACTATGACGGGCACTGTGCGGTGAAATGGCCGGCGTATCTGCAATTTATCCACAGGGCCATTTTGCCAGCTTGTAAAGGAGCACTTCTTCATTAATATATCGACCCAAGCAACTGGGACAAAATGAAATGCGCTCCCACGCGGCTGCATATACATGGGAGCAGTGCGGGTACTGACTCGGCATAGATTTGCTTTATAGGCAGGAGGAGTGGTCGGTAGGCCTAAGGAATAGCGATAGATCTACTTCAATCCCGAATTGGGGAAGATATGATGCTGATAATAGGTATCAAACTTGCTTGCACTTGCTGAAGGTACCACCAATAAAGAGCTGATTCGGGAGCGGCGCCGAAAGTTTGGTAATTTCACGGACCAGTGAATGTTGGGTCTTTCTGAGGCAGGATCGGACATGCAGATATTGTTAAATGAGTGGCTATACTGGTAAACGTATGGGTTAGCAGTAAGGAAACGTCGCCTAGACTATGTCAGCAAGACAGTGTTGCCCATGCATGGCTACAAGATAGGTATTTACCTAGACTACAGATGGACGAGAAACATTCCCAGAAACCAAATTGTTCTTCTGTTCTCTGCTCAGTCTACCCTGCAGCTCAGCCGATGCATCTCCAAACCTAGTTCAAGCGGCGCAACATTCCGGCCTGCTTCCGGATCCACAACCTGATTAGGCGGCTTGGTCGGATTCCATCTTGGGCGGCAGTTCATTTTCGCAAACTCCATCCTCGGTTGCGGCCGCCATTCGGTTCTGCATCACGTGGGACCACCAACATCACCAACGTCCAACTGTGAAACTCGAATGATAACTATTATTAGTATGCATGGGATAGATGACCATTGTCGCCTCGGCTACACGCTTGTTCATCTTCTCATTTTAGACCTTGCTGTCTACTTCACCCGACAATGTCTCTACCAACATCATGTGCTTGTCAATGCCCACCAGTTCCATCTCCGTAGTTCCTATAACTTCGTTTCGTCTACGTTTGCGAGCAATCCTAGAATCAGCTACTGTTTTTGTCGACTACTCCAACTTCTTAGCCAGCTTCTGCTAAATCCAGGGGCTATGATTCAGTTGTCACAGTCCAGTCTAGACAGCACGTTGCTTATATTATTACTAAATGCCTAGGCACAGACTTTACACACCCATCACGGGCAGCTGCGGTCTCATCCTCGACTCTAATCATCACAGTGGCGGTATCTATCGCTTCCCGTGATCATGTCACTGCTCTATCTCTTTTCTACCAATTGATACATTCTTTAATTTTATAACAGATAGTGTGTAACTGGCTTTGCACAGTCTGACACAATCAATTCCGATAATAAAAGCAGCATCCACCACTGGTATAACTAAACATTTGTAGGGCCCCATATCACCCAAAACTAGGCCGGCATGGATACCAAACTAGCAAAGCAAAGACTTTATTTTCGATGCACACTTGGTATCATCGATAGCGATAATCAAAAGAGGACTCTGTCTTATATGTTGTCTCTCAAACCATAATGGAAATTTAGAAAGGCTATGCAGAAATGATGGAAGTAAATGGCAAGTGCATCGGGCATATATGCATATAAAAGGATAGGTATACCAATTCTATTACGCCACTACCATAGCTGACGCCTGTGTCACTGTGTACCCATGGCGCTCTGGAGACGCATTCCAAATGCAGCTCTCTGCGCCGACGCTCATCACAGTGAGAGGTCATCAACTATCCATATGCTGCCCAAACGCCACCCAGAAAAAAATCTCGCCAGGACATACAAGGGAGCCTCAACACGAACAATGAGCCTCGAATAAAAGACTATCTTAAGTGTCTCTACTTCAAGCATTTCCACGTCCTCTAGCTATACCTAGTCCTTGGAGGTTCTTCTCTCGTTCGCTGATGCTGCTTCTACGTCCCGCAATGGCAGAAACACTTTCACTTCTTGAACTATCCATGCTTCTTCGCATGCTGCTTGAGCTGCTCCTTCGTCGTGCACGCCTTGCCTCATCAGGATCATGGGGATGCAGGCCACTTGCTCTCGCAAAGAGGTTCAAAATATCTGTAAGACTGATGACCCCGCTTATTCGACCGGATAGAGTAGCTCCAGAGATTGCTGATGCAGAAATAGCGGGTGCTACTGCTCCGGTTCCTAGGAGATGTGTGGGTGCTGTCGAACTGACTGCCGCGGGACCAATGATGGTCTGTGGAAGCGGTGCGATCGGTGATGGAGGAACCAAGGAGGAAGGTGTGAGTGCTGGCGTTGGGGGGCCTGAGGATGAAGGCGACGGGCTGTCGACCACCCACATACGATGAGAGCGTGTTGCCACTAGTTTTGCAACAGTGTGCGCGAGTGTGCTGTAGGGATTCACGTGGAAAACTGGGAAAGAGTCTTTCCCGTCGTTGACGCCGCGTTCGGAGAGGATGACGGATATGAAGTGGATACAGGACGATCGCAAGAGCGGAAGCGAGGTCGATTTAGTGAGGAGCTAACAGGATGGTGAGCGAATGAGAATTGCGAAGGCAAAGGGAAAACATACCCGAACGTCAAAATGTGATATGTTACCAATCACGTTGTTTTGAGCATCAAGGACTGGAAGTGAAGAGACGCCCTCATTGTTCATCAACTCCAGGGCCGCTGCAAGAGGTTTGTCGCCACTAGATGCTGGGTTAGCTATGATATGTTACGTGAGTTCGGCTAGCTGCTTACTTGATAGCCAAGACACTCTTGGAGCCTATGCTCAGGTCCTTGATGAGGTGTGGGTACAGTTGGTCAACATCTGGGAAGCTCTGTCTGTTTTCCCAGAAGAACTTGACAAGTCTCAACTGTGTAAGTATTCCAATGACATCTGTGGTGCCTTCTTCTGCTACCAGGACTCTGTGCACCCCACTTCCAAAGACCTCCATGGCTTTTGTCAAGTCGGCAGTATGTGGAAGGGTGATGAGTGGCTCTTTCTTATTTCCCACCTCCTTGACATCTCTGAGCGGTATTGCCTTTCCCTCGCGCCCTTTCTTGGCGAGTTCGTCAAAAGATCCCACGTCTTCTTCATCTGGGTGTGCGAGGCCGACTACCAGTAGCAGATATGCGTTGAGGTCGCCGTAGTCAAATGTACCGGTGGCGTAGCGTGTGTCCTTGTTATCACGGAGAAGAACGACGTTTGGGGCGCCATTTTCAACCAATATCTATCATGACTAGGTCAGCCACCATCCTGATCCAATATAAACATGACAGAAACTCACGCTCGTAGCATCTTCAACGCTGGTGTCGTACTCGACAAACCTCACCAGGTCGCGGTCCACAAGCTCTCCCAAGTTAATGGTTTTCCAATCACGACCGTGGAATTTGGAATTTCCGGCTTTAGTTGGTGGGTTGTTAAGCAGGTCCTGCAATGCGTGCTGTGTAAGGGAAGGGTGCCGCGAAGCTCGTGGAGAAGCCGGAGTGCCTCGCATCTGCTCAGCAAACGAGCCTCGATGTGCTCGAGGGTCTGGACTTGATGATGCCATTTTGAGGGCTGCCGGTGGTGGCGAGCGTCCTATTGATGCTGCAGAGCTACTAAGGGACTGTAGTGGGGAGGGAATCTTCTTGTTCGTGTCTGTATGGTCTGCCATGGTGGAAGGCGCGATACACACACCGAGGTGCGGGGTGTTGGGTAGGGAGGATCGTCGCGTGAAATGTCTCTAAATGTCTACGACTACTAGGCTCAATGCATCAATGCTGGTAACAATTATTGATTCTGTCTATGCTCAGTCAGTCAAATAGGGGAGTTGGTTGCTGGTTGTTAGTTATCGCAGTCAGAGATGTGGTGCTGTGGTTGGTTTAGTATGGCCGGCCATAGGTAAGGTGAGCTTGCTTTCGCTCAGGCCAATGTCTCCTCACTGAACGTCTAGGGCGTCTGATTCGCTACACTTCTCGACCGATAAAGCTACCCATCGCCTTTAGCGGCACTGATAATCACGACGCATGGATCCAGCAGTGGCATTGGTAATTAGGTAGGTATTGGCAACGTTACAATATCTGACAAGCTATCACAAGCACAACCTTACCACTAACCTATTCTTATTACCAACCCAAAAGCTTCTTACATCATGCCATAAAACCATCAAATTGTCAAGGCATGGTATTTGCTGACTCAAGACGACAAATCAACGTCTAATCATGATAGTTTCCCCCTTGTTTTTGAGGCTGCGAAGAGCCCCTTGGCTCATGATAATACTTTCAAGTGTATATTGAAGCGTTGTGTATTCTCCTCGCTATGATATAGACTAATCGAATAAGTTATCACAATGTATTGTTACTTCTCTACTGCGAGAATTGCGTGTTATAACTTCCTATAAGACTGCTGTGGCTACAGTGCTTGACTGCGAAACCATAGGTCTCAGAAAAGACATTGGATTGTCCTTCATCGTTCTTTGGGTTGATGGCAGTGGAGGTCAAGTTGATCTTTCTTTATATGAAACCTGTGGTACGGATGTAAGAGGAGATTCACCAATATTGTTTGTGCTTGTGTCACTGGTGCGAGCTTCTTTTCTTGCTTGAAGCCAAACCGTGCGAAATCAAGGTCAGGTCGCCGGAGGATTCTCGCCGGCAACTTTCATAGTCAGCCAAGCGCTTTAGCGCAGTTCTTTGTATTCCTAGGCTCGTCATCATCACCCGTGCCCACACTCTTAAGCAGTCTGCTTCTTCGAAACCCTCTGTCTGTCAAAAGGCTTGATATCTTTGTTTCGTGTAGTCATGAGCTTTTTTTCTGCAGTCAAAAGCCTCTTTGGCTGGTCCAATCACGACATGCTAGCACCAAGTTACAACGACGTTTGTCAAGTGAGAGCTATGCTCAAGACCTTGAATCTCCCGACGGAGCTTGTTCTTCAAATACTCGACCATGCCCAATACTGGCCACAGCATAATTTCGTCACAAACTCCCCACGGCCTGTACGTGCCACTGGTTCAGTCCGCAAACCGTCCCATGCAATGCTGTGCCTGGACGCAGGGATCTTGGACAACCCAACGGTAGACCTTATCCGCATGGGTGGTGAGACACCCAAGATTAAGTCTCTCGAGTTTACTGTCGTATCACACGACCAGGGTTGGACTTCGGAGAATGTTCGAGGCACTTACAACACCTCGTCCTGGCTAGAAGTATCTATATTACGCAGCGTCGACAACAAAACACATTTATCTGTTCCCAATTTCGTAAGAAACTTCTTAGGCGATCCGTCTGACTTTCACAAGGGAATTGCCGGCCTCGGCTGGTTCCTCGTCAAGCGGCCAGAGGCTGTGGTGCAGGGCCCACAGGATGGCGAAGGTGATTTTGCGTGGTATCTTCAGGGTAACCGAGTCGCTGCCAATGTTGATCACGAATATTGCGTTGTATGGACTGAGACTGGAAGCGAGGGGAACGAGGGGGCAGGTACAGGCCAAGGCTTTGTGACGGAGCTCAAGGATAGTGATAGGGTTTTGATATGGGCTAGAGCAAAGGTATGCATTCCAGTCTGCAATACAACACAACATTATTTGAGGATATCAGCTAACAGCTGCAGTGGCCTGGGTGGCAATGCTTTGTTGATAGCGTCAAGCTTACTGCTCGATATGGTTCCTGAATTTTGATTCGTTGTTTTTTCCGATATTACTTGTGTAGTACCGTTTCATCATAGCTTAGATACTTATCGCTGGTTTTGCCGCAAGCAACGACAATTGTAGTTAGCATGTCTAGGCAGCCCAAACTTTCTTTCTCCGCATTTGAGTTTGTGTAGCGCCAAAATACTAACCCGTGCATGGACCCGGGGCGTAAGAGGCTGGGACTTACTGACCAAGGACTTTAGTGAATGCCATGCTCTGGTATCGGTACAGTTTGAGCTGTATAGATGAGCCAAAGGGCTGATAGATGAGAACCAACTTTCAGTTTCACGCTTCATTAGCCTTGTAATCAAACTTCGTAATGGAGTTTATTTGCGAATACTTGCTGAGCTAACATGGATATTGCCATGTTTAGACTTGGGAGGAAATGCGAGATGTCATTACGTGCAGTGTGCAGTTCAGCAGTAAACATAATAGATGCCATTCGTTTGAGATGCGAAACAGATGTGCATTGAATTGCTCATGTTCTAGAGCTGAGTGTCACAATGCAAATGGAGAAAAGTTGGGTTTGTTTCAGGATCTGTGACATGCGGTACGAGATCCGTCTGCTTGCGACGGAGGATATGCCTATCCAGATTTTGATGCGCGTAGTAAATATGTTCGGCTGATGAAGGTGTTCCGCGATGGACATGTAGAAAGGTTTAGAAACGTAGATTGGTGGAGTGTTGGTGTGACGATGGATGAACCTTACCACGCCTCTGGTGAATTCACAGTACCAATCGGCGAGAATGGAGCAGGACAGGTTTCGGTCTCCATAAACAACCACCTTCCTCCGAGGTTGTACGGGGATTAATATGGTTCTAGATGCTGCGTCGAGTTGTCACAAATGGTGTAGAAGATTTTCCGGGCCGCGATGTGAAGTTTCGAGTACAGGGATGTAGGGGGGAAGGGGGATAGTATAGCACGAAGATACAAGAGGCTAAATGAGTGGAGTATAACCGGATGGCAAGGGAGGGAGAGTGAGTTGCTTTATGTTAGGTATTGCGATCTCTAGGGCGACAGTGCATGCGTTTTTGTGAGGATGGGCGACTATTGACAAATTGGCACCCGAGACGAGGGCGAATAGGTAGATGGTGGCGGCGGCGTGCAAGGACGTTGGGGTCCATTCTGGAAAGGATTCAAAGGAATGGTTATTGGAACCAAATGTGAGATCTACGGGTTGCAGGAGGGAAAATCCTTGTCGAAGAATGAATAACGGATAAGCGAGAGTGTTAGTCAGGCCAGGGACAGGCGTTTAAAATCAAGGAGTGCCGGTTACCGAGTCTAGGTACCTAGGTAGGTGTTTAACAAGGCGAAGGATTGATGGGTTGAAGCCTGAAATAGCTAATAAGTGCTTTTTGCGTGAGAAGTTAGAAGTCTTGGGAAAGGGGGGCGGGGGTGAGCAGCGATTACCTAGGTACAACGGCGGTGACGCGCCGCGTCAAGGGATGCAGGTCACCACCCAATCTGTTCAGCTGTAGACGCCAGTGCTGTGCAGATATTGGATAGACCCAAGTCGGAATTCCATTCTGGCCGCCGTCGGGTGGTTGGTGTGCCGTTCTATCTTGGATAAACCGACCTATCATGTGCACCGCACCATGTTCGCATGTCTCGAAACATAGCAGTTCCCCGCCAGGAGTACTGGGCAGACGAGTCAATACTTTTTAAACCTCTTCGTCAACCAAAAGTGAGCACAACGGACCGAATTGGTCGGCAGGCTCTTGGAACTTGTGGTAAATGCACCGGTTCCTGATTAGCTGGAGGGGTTGGTTTCAGGAGGTTGTACAGAGCAAAACAGAGTATATGCATCTAGCTTGGCTTTGTGGGTGAGGGAACCCATGTCGTTTGGCGCGGTACCTGGTGAGCACGGCCATGTGCAATCTGAAAAATGCTCCTGAATTCCGATTGCGACATGCTTGCTTGTCATTCATTATTGGAGACCTGTACGCTTACCTATCTATTCAATATTGAACACAACCACAACCCACAACCACTACCACTACCACCTACCACTGCCTCTACCACCACCACCACCACCACCACCACCATCACCACCATCACCAGCAAAGGCCGCAGCCATTGCCTGTACCCCCTGCTGCAGGTACTTAGCGGCACAGTTCTAGCCAAGCATTGGATCTGTAGTTGGCCGCTACCGTCCTCCACTAGGCTCATTGTCTCTGTATCCTACCGTCTACCGTCTACTGTCTACCCCCCTGAAGGCCACCGCTGTTTCTGATTCTTGCACGTATCATGCCCCAACCGTAAGTAGGTAGCTGTGTTGGGCAATTACCTACTACGTACCTAGTAGTGAATCACTCCCGCACCATCTGATCTGTGCGTACTGTGTATGCAGCCTGCTTGCAAGTTGCAACACACGACGAAGCCTCATTGCATGCTTGCCTGCATGCTACACCGCACGCACCCTGAGTGGAGAATGCTCCGGCCCCGAAACGTGGATAGTGATTCGACATTCCCACAAACCCGGACAGTGATTCGACACGCCGCCAGTCCCTAGATAAACGCACACGCAAACCCAAACATGCACCACTACGAAGAGCGGCGGCCGACCACGCCCACGCCCACGCCATCGAGGAAGCCAGGTGCGCCTCTTCGGGATCTCGACACCAACCAGCCACAACAGGGAACCTTTTTTGAAGATGCCACACCCGTAGACCGCACACGAGCGCCTGATACTGAGAGAAACCTGCTGCGCGATTCTCACGATTTGTCCTTTGCCGACGGAGCAACAGTCAGGGACTCGGTTGTTGACAATATGTTGCTCTCACTGGACCAGTTTGCACCAACCCACTTGTTCAACAACAACAATAATAACAACAACACCACCACCAGCCACCAGGGACTCTACGGCGACGATGATTCCTTTCTCAGAGACAACACCTACCGCCAGCCTGGCGCCCGCCATCGTGGCCACACATACACGTCGTCACGTTCCTCTGACTACGACCTACTCGCCGACGACTCCACTCGATACGCCGCGAACCAATCTCGTAGTCGAAGGAGCAATTCGAGCAATACCATTGGGTTGCCTATGAGCAGAAAAGGAAGTGCGAGCGGCCCTTATGGACAGTACCAGCAAGCGGGACACATGAGAGGCAACGGCAAGCACGGCAGCAAGGGCAGCGGCTCCTCGAGTATGGACTTTGGCCAGGCTGGTGTACTTGGCAACCACCGCTTGGGATTTGGAAAGCGCTCTGCCAGTTTTGATCACACCACTGTCGCCGACCGGGCAAGAGTGTCACCTGTCAAAGTAGAGTCAGTCCTGGACAGAGGAAGGACGGCGTACCAGAATCACGCGGACGATTATGATGCTGCGCCTGAGCCCAATGTTCCGGCCGGCCCTCGTAGAGTACAAGAGGCATCACAGTCGTCTATGGGACGCCCTCCACAGCCGACGTACGCGCCTCCACTGGCTCCACCTCGTCGAAGGGGTAGTGTCCGGTCGAATACAAGTTACAAGACGCTGCGAAAGAACAAGAGCCAGCTGGAACCGAATATGCGTGCGCAGGCACAAGAGTTCGTCAATGCCAGTACCCTACGAGACCTCCCTCCGGTGCCATCACTGCAGGATCCATCAGCGCCTGCCCCAAGTGTGGGTACCCGAAAGTCCCTGTTCCCGTCTCCATCGCAAACACCCATCACAACACCCAAGGATAAACCTGGATTCTTCAGGCGAGTGTTTGGTGGCGGCTCGTCAAAATCCCAGGCCCAACTTTCTACTACGTCGAGTGCCACGAGCACGCTGTCAACCTTGGATTCTCCTGCTGCGAAGCAATCGTTACCCGACATTGATTCGATATATTCTCAAACACGGCCTCGAACAATGCCAAGTAACCCCAGCCACATTGCTACTCAGGTCAAATCTATACCCAAGGCCCAACAAACCGCGCCGCTGCCGTTGAAAGACATGCAGCCAGCGTTACCACCTGTCTTGGCAAAGAAACCATCTTCTTTCTTCCGACGTCGAAAGAAGTCCATGTCTGAGAACATGAAACCTCCGATCATGGCATTGGACTTCACCCCGCCGTCCAGGCCAATGATTCTCCCGCAACCCAGTCCTGGTATGAGCAGTTTGCGTAAGGTTATGAACCCCTATCTGAACGAATCACCAGAGAAAATAGGAGAGAACGACCTACCACAGGGTTTCTCACCGGGTTACAAACCGCATAAAGATGCCACTGTACGCGCAGTGAAGCCAGGTTCTCGCGGCGATGATATGACACCCCCATTGTCAAGAGGTGAGCAGGGTAAGTTCACCCATGCTGCACGCCCAGACAGCCCAAAGATGAAACCCAAAACGAAGCGGGGTAAATCCAGGCCTACTCCACAGGAAGACTCATTCCTTGCCGATAGTAGCAGTTGCAATGAGGACCGTAGCGGGCGGGCATCCCCCACTGGTGAACGCAGTGGCATGTACGAAGCGCGAAGACCCAGCACGTGCCCTACGACATCTTCAGTACATCAGTCTGGGTCTGAGGGAAAGAGCGACCAGCGAGGAGCCGACGCACCCACTGAACTGCTGTTTCCGATACCACCTGCCCAGCATCCGAGCAAAACATCCGTAGGCGGATCTGCCCCACAGTTTGTATCAGGAGTCAAAGTCGAAGCCGAAGGTGAAGAGGAAGGCTGGGTTCTCACGCGACCACCCCCACAGGACACTGCAGCTCCCCAAAATCCCAGCGCTGCCGCGAAACGCGTGTGGCTCGATACCACAGACGTTGCTGACGACCTGGTTCTGCCATTTGAAGGAGCACGCTCATCACAGAAGTCGCTCAGCAAGACATCGCCCACATCCCCAACATCTCCAGATGATGTATTCCATTCTGCTACGAGTTTACCTATAGTACAGGTGGAAAGTCGAGACTCCGAGAATATGCCAGCCATTGTCGAAGATCGTTCAACGCACCCTGAGCCTACCGATGCTGACCGGCAGCGTGCATTCCAGATATTTAATGGCGATGACTCTTCTATCCAAAAGACTCAAGCAGCTGCCGTTCTAGGCGACGTGGCCCTGAGCGCCACACGGACCCGTGCGGCTTTTATGGATCTTTTCGATTGGACTGGCTTCAACATCCTGGGCGCTATGCGAGACATGTGCGGCAAACTTGTGCTAAAAGCTGAGACACAACAAGTCGATCGTATTCTCATGAGCCTCTCAGAACGATGGTGTGAATGTAACCCCAATCATGGGTTCAAGGCAGTTGGTGAGTGGTCGACAAAGCTGAACTTGAAGGAATGTAGCTAACATATCCCAGATGTAGTGCACACCATTTGTTACTCAATTCTGCTCCTGAACACTGATTTGCATATGGCCGACATTGAGTCGCGAATGACACGCAGTCAATTCGTCAGGAACACGCTCCCAACTGTAACTCGCGTATGTCAAGACTCTGTAAAGGCGGCGGGTGGCGAGACACTACGTCCCCAATCTACTCACTTCAGACGACCATCCCTGCCTTGGAATGATAAATCAGAGCCAACCTCGCCAAATGCTGAAACGATTACCTTTCCTTCCGAGGTCACTGAAGAGTATACCGAAAGCAAAAGGACACGCAGTCGTTTGTCTATTAGACCACCAGCGAAAAGTGGTTCTGATGGTATATTATCTACGGATTCCGGTCTCGCTGAGTCCAACATGCTCGTCAGTACACCCTATAATGGGCCAATACGGGGATGGGAATTTCAGGTCGAGATAATTTTGAAAGAGTTCTACGACTCCATTCGCAAACAGCGCCTGCCTCTACATGGATCATCTGAACTGGCAGTTCACCATCAACCATCGTCTAACAATCTATCAGTTAGTGGTATGCTACGTCGTACGCCCAGTATGTTGAGTAAAACACCATCGGACAATATGAGCTATCGTGGTCGGTCACAGGGCGATTTCCGGAGTGTAGGCAATCGCTGGACCTCTAAGAATCGGTCAAAACAGAAGCTATATCCTTCGTCCACTGTGGCGTCAAGTCGGACTAGTCTTGACGATGGCTCAGTTTGGAGTCCCGCTGGCTCGAGTACCTGGAGCCGGTACTCGTACGGCAAGACCGGTACTTCAATGTCAATGGACTCCCTTGGCTCTCACTTCGCTGCAGGTGATTATCAGCAGGCTATCGGATTTGCCAACGCTCTTAGCCAAGCCATAATCCGTGAGGAGGGGATGACGATTGCTAGCGACGAAGAGTTTAGTCGTGTGGCTCCGCTCCTAGAGGATGAGACTTTGGAACTTGTTGGAGCTCCGTGGGCGAAAGAAGGCATTTTGAAGCACAAGCGTCACTTAGATTCCGTTGACAAAAAAGCCAAGGACCGAGCTTGGTCAGAGTGCTTCGCTGTGGTTGAGAAAGGTTACATGCGACTATTTTCCTTTAGTATGAATTCCAAGTCAATGAGGCACAAGAACAAAACCCGACCGTCCGCCGGCAGCGTGGTGGGTGGTGGCAACTGGATGGACAACGCCGAAGCCCTCGACAGTTTCCCTCTTAGACAGACGATTGCCAGTGCACTACCACCTCCAGGATACTCAAAGTCAAGACCCCACGTATTTGCCTTATCTCTACCGAATGGAGCTGTTCACCTTTTCCAGGTTGGAACTCCTGATATTGCTCGCGAATTCGTATGTACCACCAACTACTGGTCTGCTCGACTATCCAAGGAGCCCCTCACAGGCGGTGTCAGTAGCATGGAGTATGGCTGGGGCGAGAATGTCATCAACCCTGCACTCATCCGACTGGACAGTAGCCCTTCAGTCCAAGGCCACATGCCTCGCCCTAGTGTAGCGAGTTCACTCCGCAGCTCAATGGATCACGCAACTAGTACTCCTAAGCCTAGATTGCCAGGAGACAAAATCGTCCTTTCTGATTGGAGCCCGCCCGCCTGTAGTATGATGGCTAGTAGCTTGATGGAAGTAGATCAGCTGCGAGCGTTGGTTGATTACGTCAAAACCATTGAAGGAGAGCTAGGGTACCACAACGAATTGAGGGCACCGCTGCTCATAGCAGTAAGTAATACATATTCTATGCAATGTTCAAAAAGCTAAAGCAAAGCCAGTTCTCTCCTCGCCATCCTAATGCCGCAAAAGCTATGGCCAACTGGGAACGCAAGTCACAGTATCTTCTCCGGGAAATTGTTAAATTCCGAACATACATCGACACGCTCACCTCAGCTCAAGTTCAGAAGCAGAAGATTTATGCCGAACGTGAGGCCCTCGAAGAACAGACGGCGAAGGCAAATGAGGAAACAGATTCAAGTTCACAAGCTGCTGAAAAAGACGGTGCGGAACATACATCCGTCGCCGTTGCAGCACGACCCATTACCATGCAGCCCATTACACCAGCTTTCCTTTTGCATCCCTAGTTCATTTTTGCATACACTGACCACATTTTCTCTCTCTTAGGTTTAACACCTCTGCGGCGCACAATGCAGCATTTACGACTCCTTCATTCTTCCAAGCTCAGTCTGCGACAGCGCCCACATTCTGTGGTTTGATGCGATATACTTTTGTAATACTTTCATTTCCTATTCCGTCAGCGGTTGGCATGCTACGATATTTCTTTCTGCTCTTCATGACATGTCTGTCACCTGCACATTTGGGTGTGACCAGCATGCGAAGTGATGATATTTTTTTGTTTTGCTATCTTCAGCAAGTCATGGTTAACGATGTGTTTGGGTGCAGCCCGCGCTCTTAGAAGCTTAGGATTGAACTTCTACTGTGTAAACAAAAGGAGGAGAGATTTGTATTCGAACATTATACCCTAGAGTCAAATCTACAACATGTCCATACTTTAGCCTCGTTCTATTGCGGTGCTCCGCAATACGCCTCTACTATGCTGTTTTCATCTTCTCCAAATGGACACTCGGTCCCTATTCCAGCCACACTGTCAGTGAAGGAGTGGCGCAGTAAGTTCCCGACTGGCTGTAAGAGCTCGTCATGAAGCTTTCTATTTTCGGCTTCAGCATCTTCGTCCTCGCATACAGGACGGTGCCTTCAGCTCAACTGTGATGTTGCAGGCTTGCAGCCATCTCCGCACTCAAAATGACCTCTTTGCATGCACTTTGCAAAGCCCATTGCGCCTGGCACCAGCCAAACACAACATCGTGAAGCACATCCTCCCCAATCATGAGGCTCAAGACTCGGTCTTCACCGTTAGTATGCAGCAACAGACGTAAGCCATAGTCTTCCAGCATGGTGGGCTGGACCACTCTAGCGTGTTGTTCTACTCAAGGTGCGTTTTGCTAGTGGAGGGTGAAGCATGGACCATGATGAAGATTGGCCTCGCGTAAAGTACGCGCCACGGATTGGGAAAGCTGAGGTGCGCAACAGAGGGGGATGCGATAGGGCACGAGGAGGGTTGCAGAATGCAGGGCAGGGCAGGGTAGGGTTACAGTAGGGTGAGGCTGTATACGAAATGATTTGTTGTTGTGCATAAAGAGGTGCAGGAGAGCTTTACCGCATGTTTGGCATGGCGGGACGGCAAGTTTACTGCTTTTGTGCCCCATGTATGGATCCAAAGATAGTCTTCGCTGAAAACAGAGTCGGTGACACTTGCTAGCGGTTCGGCATGCCCGTTTTCTCGCGTGGCCTTGTACACTCCCCCACGCGGTTCACTGCCACAGGTCGCTCGTTTACACCCGAGTTGGCCATGTAATCTTTTTTGGGCAGATTGAGCTTTGCGCATTGACGAATGGGAGGACAGAAGAGGGAAAGGATGTGGCACAGGGTTGTCGCCGTGCAGATGTGGAGAGAAATGGTGTGAGAATGACCGTGAAAGGAAGCATGGAGGGTATTTGTGGAGATGAGGGTTTGTCGACAATAGGTAGTAGAGTTAGTTGATGAGCTGGCAGGATTACAGAATAGTATGTATACTTAGGTGCCCAAGCCAAGAGGAAGAAACCAAGAAAAAAAAAGGGTGAAAGAATGGTACAACGATGTTGAATCGTGGCTCAAATGGCCGATGGTAGATAGTACGGAGTATGGGTAGCGCGTTGAAGCCATGCACTGCCAACCGCACCATATGGCCCCACTCTTCTAGCTTCTAGGGCAAGAGTATTGCACCATGTAAGGCTTCACGACAAGTGTATTTTCCTTTTTTATCTCCGTCGGCTTGCATGCCCCTGATCCCCAGAAATCCTATATCACTTGAACCCTCCACGGGAGATCTTCACGTATCCTTTCCATTTCTTGACCTCATCACGGAAAGTCAGGCCTAGAACCTAGAACTCAGAACCCAGAACCCAGAACCCAGAATCCAGAATCCAGAATCCAGAACCCTAGAGCTTTCTGCGTTCTGCATCGCTTGCATCTACCCATTGCTTGAGCCTTGTGCGCTCGGTTGTCGGCCGTCATCTTCCAGTCTTAGCAACCAACCAACCAACCAACCAACCAACCAACCAACCAACCCCGCCCCCAGCTGCCCGACTTCTTCCTGAACGGCCGCCCATTGATTGTGTCAGCCGCACTACCTACCTACTTAGCGACTATACAATTGCAATTTCTGCTCTCTCCCCACTTACACTCTTCCTTTCTTGCCTTTGCCGTCAGATTTGCACCATCAACTTCTTGGAGTGTACCCAATTACGCGTCCATTTGCTCACCTACAACAACTACCCCTCGACCTAGCTTAAATAGTACACGCAATCCAAAAACACGTCAATCACAATGTCATACGGATATCCCGGACAGCAATACCACAACAGCTACGGTGGACCACCCCCACAGCAACAATATGGTGGCCCTCCTCAAGGTTACCCGCCCCAGCAGCAGAACTATGGCCAACCGTAAGCTCCCCACCCTCTGTGAAGCCTGACAAACAGTTGAGTGCTGACATGTACCAACAGACCACCACAGCAAGGATATGGACAACCACAACAACAATACAACAACTATGGACAGTACGGTGGCCACCCAACGCCCCCACCACAACAGTATGGATACAACCAAGTGAGTACTAAACCTAATTCTCAAAACACAACAGCGCAAAATTGAGTAGCTGGCTGATATGCATGTAGGGACCACCACCACCACAGCAATATGGCGCACCTCCGCCTCAGCAGCAGCGACCTAGTAAGCTAGCATGACTTGATTGGAGAATCATCTGAGCTGACAGCTGCGCTAGATATGCCCACAGGGAACAGCAACCAGTGGTCGCAGCACAGCCAAAATGCACCACCGCCACCACCTCAAGGAGCACAGCAATTTGACCACGGTGCCCCCAGTGGCTACACATTCCAGTACTCGGCATGCAATGGTCGACGGAAGGCTCTTCTGATTGGTATAAACTACTTTGGCCAACGAGGGCAGCTTCGTGGTTGCATCAACGACGTCAAGAACATGAGCACATATCTGAACGAGTTCTTTGGCTACAAGAGGGAAGATATGGTCACTTTGACCGACGACCAGCAAAACCCCATGAGCCAGCCTACCAAGGCCAACATCCTCCGCGCGATGCATTGGCTCGTCAAGGACGCCCAGCCCAACGACTCATTGTTCTTTCACTACTCGGGACACGGCGGCCAGACTAAGGATCTTGATGGCGATGAGGACGACGGTTATGATGAGGTCGTCTACCCTGTCGACTTCCGTACAGCCGGTCACATTGTTGACGACGAAATGCACCGCATCATGGTTACCTCATTGAAGCCTGGTGTTCGTCTAACCGCCATTTTTGACTCGTGCCACTCCGGCTCCGCGCTCGATCTGCCATACATCTACTCCACCCAGGGTGTGCTCAAGGAGCCCAATCTGGCCAAAGAAGCTGGCCAAGGCTTGTTAGGTATTGTCTCGAGCTATGCGCGTGGTGATATTGGAAGCATGATGAGCAGTGCGTCGGGCCTGTTCAAAAAGGCTATCAGCGGCGACGAAGTGTACAAGAAGAACCTGAGGACAAAGACCAGCCCTGCAGACGTTATCATGTGGAGTGGATCTAAGGATACACAGACTTCGTAAGTTGATTTCAGAAATGCGCATCAAGAAGGATATGTTGCTAATGATGATTAGGGCTGACGCCTCCATTGGTGGCGAAGCAACGGGCGCCATGTCCTGGGCTTTCATCACATCGCTGCGCAAGAACCCCAATCAGAGCTACGTCCAGCTGTTGAACAGCATTCGTGATGAGCTTGAGGGCAAGTATGACCAGAAGCCGCAGTTGAGCTGCAGCCATCCACTGAGTAAGTTCTGCCGTTGATTTTATTCTGGCCGTTTGCACGATACTAACAAAGATACCACAGACGTCGACCTGTTGTACAAAATGTAAATGCGAACACATAGCCCCAGGACGCACGGCAGAGGATCGAGTACACGTTTGTTTGGATTTGGGAATGATACCATTGGCATTGCTGGAAAGAAATGGGTGCTCAAAATGTAATGGGACACGGCTACTGATGATTGTGTATATTGTTCATGTAAATATGTCGGCTGTAAAGCTACTTAAATACCACTCGTATTATCATTGTTGGAATTTTTTCTTCCTCCTACCAGTATTCGCGATGGGGGAACGACGTCTCATCAATGTACGCTTTCTAAGTGCAATAGGTAATGTGCGGCATCGTAGTGGTGCGCTAGCGACAGGGATATTGCCGGTTGAACCTGAGCGGCCTTTTGACATCCAAAACTTTCCGAGCACACTTGAAGGTCTTCCCAAGTACCAAATCACACGTTGCCAACCATGCGGAGAGCACAAGGACTTCGGGTAAGATAATAGAATTCAATTGTGCCTTCTGGTGATGAAATTAAATGCTCTAGCAGGTATCTTCGACCCGCGACATCTGCATCTTTTGCGCCACCCACCAATCTGCCATAGCAGATGGCCGTTCCTCTTGTTCGTCTACGATACAGCAGAGAAATCTGAACTCGTCGAGCAGAGCACCTCAATCGGCCGAGGCGGTCCTATACAAAGATGCGACAACTCCTGCTCGACCCATGACGCAGGCTGAGCGGATGAGACAGCAGCTGGCAGCTAGTGTTGTGTTTGCTCCTCAAGTGCAGTCATCAGTGCAAAGAACGAGGGGATCGCTCACACCTCAGCCGCCGCCGCAGTCGCAGTCTCAATGGCAACGACCACCTCCGGATCGCCGATCGATGAACAGAAGCGGGGCATTTGATGGACCAGGACGCACTCAGAATAGAGACAGATACACGCCTCCTGCTCGAAGATTGGCTGGCGATATACATTCAACGTACAGATCTCCGTCATCTTCATTGCCGCAAAACAGGTATCGAGTGAACATGGAATCCAGACCCCACATAAGCACACCAACATTTGGCTCTGGCCACTTGAGGCGAAACAGCGACCCACCTACACAACGCCTGAAAGCCAATGTGGAACAGCAGCAAATACCAGCCGTCAGACTCCCGCCAACAAGGACCAAGTTGGATCAGGCAGAGATTGATAAATTGTTGGGAAATACTGCCCCAAGCCAACCGAAACCTTATCAGCCGCTTGCGAGAGAATCAAACGTGCAACGCAAGTGCTGGCATTGCGGCTCAGCAGGACACATGAGCTCTGACTGTCCTTCAAAACCCATCCTTCGTGATAGATATGCGTCTCGGAGCCAGCAACAACAGCAGCAGCAACAACAACAGCCGGCGGAATCAATAGCGGACGCAGTTCAGCAATGGTCGCAGAAATCCAAGGCTAACTTGGGAACCGAACGTCCCCCAACAATTCAAGAAGAAGCGGACAGGAGAGTGCGCAATGCAGGACAGGACCGTCGCCGTAGCAGGTTCGAAATAGATGAGGTGGAAGAGGTCAAAAACCGGTTTGAACAACCAGAACGACGTCGTGGCAATCAAGTTCGAGGTCGACGCGCTAATTGGCAAGAGGAAGAAGAAGAAGAAGACGACGACCGTGTTGTTGGCAAGAAAGAGCGTAAACGATTACGACAGGAAGCCAAGAAGGCTGCGCAGATCGCGAGGACGGAGCCAACACCTATCTCCCTTCCTCAGTACATAAGCGTAGCCAACCTTGCTTCAATGCTAAAGCTAAGAGCAGAGGACTTTGTCATAAAGATGGAAGAACTAGGTTTTGAGGATGTACAGAACGACCACATCTTGAATGCAGAGCATGCAGGTCTCATTGCCCAGGAGTACAATTTCGAGCCCATCTTCCAGGGTGGGGAGGATGACGGTGATCTCTATGCCGCACCTGAAGTCACACCCGAAGAATATGCTAAGCTCCCCACTCGGCCTCCAGTAGTCACTATCATGGGCCATGTTGATCACGGCAAGACCACAATCCTCGACTACATGCGCTCGGCAAGCGTAGCTGCTACCGAATTCGGCGGCATCACACAACACATTGGCGCTTTCAGTGTTTCACTGGCGAACGACAAGAAGATTACTTTCCTCGACACACCCGGTCACTCTGCGTTTGAGACGATGCGTGCACGAGGCGCCAACGTCACTGATATCGTAGTGTTGGTTGTTGCAGCTGATGACTCAGTTATGCCACAAACTGTTGAAGCCATCAAGCATGCTCATGCCGCTAATGTACCTATAATTGTTGCCATCAACAAGATCGATAAAACGCAAGCAGATCCAGAAGCTGTTAAGCTTGATTTGGGTCGTCATGGCATCGAGATTGAAGATTTTGGTGGCGATGTGCAAACGATATGCGTCAGCGGTAAAACTGGTCAAGGCATTCCAGAGCTTGAAGAAGCCATTTCGACGCTCTCCGAAATGCTCGACCATCGTGCGGACCCCCAGGCCGCTGTTGAGGGTTGGGTATTGGAAGGAACTACAAAGAAGTCAGGCCGTGTCGCCACTGTCTTAGTTCGTCGTGGAGTTCTTCGACAAGGCACCCCTCTGGTTGCCGGAACAACCTGGACTCGTGTTCGGAGTCTGCGTAACGAGGCAGGCGTTGTAGTCAAGGAAGCCGGACCTGGTATGGCTGTGGAAGTCGACGGTTGGCGTGATCAGCCTATTGCTGGTGATGAAGTCCTTCAGGCCGAAGACGAACAGCAGGCAACATCTGTGTCAGAGTTGCGCGTAGATAAGGTAGAGCGAGAGCAAATGGCACGCGATATGGAAGCCATTAACGAGTCTCGCCGTCTAGAGTCTGAACGCCGCCAAGCTGAGGAAGCCGCAGAGAAGGCCGCTGCTGATGGCCAGGAGAAGGAGGCTGCCGCTGCTGTTGAATTCAAAGAGAAGAGTCCGGAGGTTGTGAGCCTCATCATAAAAGGTGATGTTTCCGGCTCAGTAGAAGCAGTCATTGATTCTGTATCTGCTCTCGGCAACGGAGAGGTGTCTACACGTATCCTGCGACACGGTGTTGGCAGCCCGTCTGAATTCGATATTCAGCACGCGGCTGACGCGCAAGGCCATATTGTCAACTTCAACACCACCATTCCCCCGCATGTTGCACGCCTGGCAGAAGAGAAGGGCGTCAAGATTTTAGACGGTAACATTATTTACCGCGTGGTGGAGAACGTCAAGGATCTGCTATCAACAAAGCTCACTCCCAAAATCGTTCAGAAAGTCACGGGCGAAGCTGAGGTCGCAGTCGTATTCAGTATCAGTCTTGATGGTAGGAAGAAAATGAAGATCGCTGGCTCAAAAGTAAAGAACGGCGCAGTAGGCCGTGGATCAAAAGCTAGGGTGCTCCGTGGCCAAGATACTGTTTATGTTGGTAAGTTTTCCCAAACTTCCTTTTTTGCGTGCAGTCCTAGGACATGTGCTGATGATGTTCTGCAGGTACGATCAGTTCTCTTAAAAGCCAGAAGAAGGATGTCGAGCAAATGCGGAAAGACACCGAGTGCGGTATTGGGTTTGAAGACTGGGAGGGCTTCAAGGAGGGGGATAAGGTCCAGTGCTATGAGGAGAAACACGAGAAGAGATTTTTGTAAGATATGTATAGATTTAGATTTGTAGTTATAGAGCGATGGTTGTGTGTACATACGCGGTGGATGCATGGAGGCAGTTAGTTGGCTTAGGGATGATTATAGACGTGGATTGTAAGAGTACCAGTACATAGCCATAGTTACAACGTCCTCTCTAAGTATCAATAACGAACAGTAATTTCTATCAAAGTATCGGTTCGTATTCAACAACTAACTATTTGATACCACAATCGTACAGCAACTACACCTACTACCCGCTGAAATGCCAGTACAGAAAAGAATTCCAATACCGTTTGAACAGTACGCCAAAGTTAAAGAATCCCATGTGCGCCGTACATTTTATACATGATGTTATATGCTTGTGTAGCCAATGCTTCGGCCTTCTTTCTAGTCTCAGACCTCCTTCCTTAACCGTGCACCAGCCCATAACACCGGCGCAAAATGTCTCGACATGTTGAATCCAAACAAGGATGCAAACCAGAGTACCGTCATAACAGCGATGGGTGCAAGCAAAAGCTCTGTATGATGTAAAAACGGCAGAGCATTGTACCCGAGGAAAGTGATGATGAAATAGTAGTTGAGTGCAACCAGATACAACGAATTACCAAGTACAAGCGAAACCCTAAATGTTTAATCAGTACTCGAGGTGAAAGAGGAAGGCCATGACTTGACGGCAGAGCTCACCAATGATCGGTGCCAACAAGTGGCATGCACAAAAACTGCACGACATACAAGAATACCCAAACCGGCACAAACGCTCGTATCGCGACGTCCCAGCAGTAACCAAATTCTAGCTCTTCTTTGCCGCCGTCCGCCTCGTTGAGGTTGTAAAGGCCTCGTCGGCGGCCGGGCAGCAGCGAGTTGCCGGGCCCGAGAAGGCGACCGACAAGGAAGAAGAAGAGTGTTGCAGTGAGCAGCGAGAGGAGGAGAAAGTGTACGAATATGAAGACGAGGGTTATATGTAAAGTTTGCGAGAAGCCGGCTGCGTAGGCGAAACCCCACGCGAGTGAAGTAATGGTCAGGAAGAAGCATAGGAGGTACGTGAAGGAAGGGTCTGGGCGATGGTATGTTTTTGTGGTTTGTTTGTGGTAGTATATTTGGCGAAAGACCTTCTTGGGTGCTATTATCAGGCTCATGATCTCCCATATGGCCATTTCAAAGTCCATTTGGGGGAACTTGAAGAGCCGTTTGAAGAAGCGGGGCATTTTTATTTCATTGCGGCGTGAGGATGGGGTGGTGGAGCCGAAGTTGGAGGGCCCACCGGTGGGCCGTGGGAGGGAGATGTGTGGATTCATTGTAAGTAGGATAGGTAGTATGCGCCGGTGTTGTACAAGTGGTTGGTGGTATTGTAGGCAGCTATAGATCGAATAGCTGGATATCACGAATCTGCAGTATTCCCCAGAGATGGGCATGAACATGGTCAAGGCGATTGTGCCATGGGATGATTTCAGTTTGCAGTTGCAGTGAGTGGTGAATGAGTGGTGAATGGTGAAAGGCCGAAACGGTCTAGGCCGTCGTTGGGTGAACGATGACATCGCGTGAAGCTCGAGCACCAGCCACCACGCGCCAAGCAAGACAACTCTCTCATCGACAAAGTCGCGCAAGAGCTCTCACGACAAACCTCTAACGCACGGCGCATTACCCACACAACCGAGGCGCATCTCGAATTTCATCTGTGCAGCGCCTTGCCCCTTTCCTACTCGCCCGGACGCTCTTGCCAACCACGATACGCGACAAAGACTTCCATTGTCTGATCTCAGACTGTACCACGCACATCCTCCACCAGCTTCAGTGCCAATTCTAACCCTATCTTGTAGCTCACTTATAATCACTGCCAGAATGGCGGACGATGCCGAGCTCGCCTTCCTCGATGCACAGAAGGAGTACGACCCTACTATGTCCTACGCACCCGTTGGGGACGATGACGACGGTGAAGGGGACGAAGAATATGACCCTGCCACCACCTATTCTCCCCGTGAGCCATCAGAACAGTCGGCCTCGATGCGAGAGTCAGCAGGTAACACCCCCCGCCTCGACGCCGACACTGGGTGTGAGAATGGATTGAAGCCCCTACCTGCACCAGCCGACGCTGAGGCTTCTGCCGCGCCGACGCCGTCTAAGCAGCCGCGCACAAGGGGTGGGTTTGTTGACGAAAGCGAGGACGAGGAAGAGGAGCCTATCGAGCAGTCTAAGACGGCCGCTTCCGCGCTGCTAAATGCCTCTGGGTCGGCAGAATCTCCACAGCCTTCATTTACAAACACACCAAACAATACACTTCCCACTCCAGATGTACAGTTACATAGTGCACAAGATCAGGGTCCCCCATCCCTTCTCTCTGCTTCTGTCGCTGTCAATAAGCCTGCTCCTTTCATTGCTTCTACTGTTCCCAATCGTAGTACGCCCATGCAAGGCGCTACTAAGCCTGGTGCTCCAGATCTTTTGAATCCGGCTTCTGGCCGTCAGTCTACAGCTCCTGTCACTCCTGTGCCCACCTCAACAACTCTCCCCAAGGCGCGTCTTCCACAAGACCGCATTGGTATACTTGAAGATCGCATAGCTGAAGATCCGCGTGGTGATATCGAAGCATGGCTGAGTCTAATTGAGGAGCATCGCAGGCGACACAAAAACGACGAGGCACGAACTGTCTTCGACCGTTTCCTCAAGACATTTCCCACAGCGGTAAGTACCATTGACTGTTTCGCCTAGTTTCATAGCTAATCTGGCTAGGGTGACCAATGGGTTGAGTTCATTGCTTTTGAGACTGAGCTTGATGAATTGCAAAAAGTTGAGGTTTTGTTCAGCAAATCTGTGCCGCTTGCCCCACATGTTCCTTTGTATTCATCGTACATTGACTTCATTCGGCGACGTTACAATCTAACCACTGATCAATCAGGCCAGAACCGACAGATCATTACCCAAGCTTACGAGTTTGTCCTTGATCAGGTGGGTATTGATATTAGTGCTGGCAAGTTATGGCTCGATTATATCGAGATGCTAAAAACAGGTCCTGGTGCTCTTGGTGGGACAAACTGGCAAGATATGCAGAAGATGGACACCCTACGAAAGGTTTATCAGCGTGCTGTTTCGATTCCTCACGGTGCGACACTGGAGATCTGGCGGGAGTACGACAAGTTCGAGATGGGACTGAACAAGGTTTCAGTGAGTTGGCCAGTTCGTTTACAATTGTGTACCACTAACATTATGACAGGGCCGTAAACATTTACAAGAAAAGTCACCTTCCTACATGACCGCACGAAGTGCCATTAACGTTCTAGACAACAATATCACAAAAGGCGTTAACCGAACTACGCTCCCTCGCCTGCCACCTGCGCCCGGCTTCGATGGTCATGATGATTACTCAAACCAGGTCAAGCTTTGGATGAACTGGATACAGTGGGAGAAGAGTGATCCGGTTGAAGTTGCAACAGACGATCGAGCATTGTACAATAAACGTGTGCTTCATCTATACAAAAATGCGCTCATGGCTCTTCGTTTCTGGCCAGAGCTTTGGTATGATGCCGCCGAATGGTGCTTTGAAAGTGGATTACAGCAGGATGGCGAAAAGTTTCTTAACGAAGGCATCGAAGCTAATCCCGAGAGCTCACTACTAGCTTTCAGGAAGGCTAGTCAGGTCGAGTTACGTACTGACTTCGAGGATGGTCAAGCGGGTCTTGTTGCAAAAGGCAAGGCTGTGCGCGAGCCGTACATGAAGTTGCTTAACACCATTTATGACCTGACAGCACAGACTAAGAAACGAGAAGAACACTCGATTGCTCGAGCCAAAGAAGGATTTGAAGCTCAGAAAAAAGCCGAAGAGGCTGCTCGAAGTATGGCAGACAGAAATGGTGATGATGGTGACGACGAAGATGAGGATGAACAGACAAGACGCCTACAAGAGAAGGAGCAGGCTTTCAATAGTCAGCTACAAGCCATCTCCGCAGGCTATAATGCACAAACCCAAGTTCTTAAAAAGACGCTCACGTACGCCTGGATTGCATTGATGCGAGCTATGCGACGAGTTCAAGGCAAAGGTGCACCAGGTGCAGAAGTCGGAGGTTTCCGAAGCGTTTTCGCTGAAGCTCGAAAGAAGGGCAAGTTGCTCAGCGAAGCATACGTCGCAAGCGCTTTAATTGAACATCACTGTTACCAAGACCCAGCCGCCAACAAAATCTTTGAGCGTGGCATGAAGCTCTTCCCTGAAGATGAGCACTTTGCGTTAGAATACATCGAGCATCTTATCAAGCTAAATGATTCAACAAGTGAGTACTTACAAGGTGGAGATTTAGCTCTTGCTGACCACCTTAGATGCCCGTGCTGTTTTCGAGACTGTGGTTGGAAAGGTCACTTCTAAGCCGGAGAACATTCATCGAGCCAAAGCGCTCTTCCTCTTCTTCCACAACTACGAATCACAATTTGGCGAGCTAGCACAGATTACGAGGCTTGAACAGCGCATGCTAGTACTCTACCCCGAAGACCCACAACTACAACGCTTCTCTCAGCGTTTCTCTGGTCCTACTTTCGACCCCACGACTGTTCGCCCGATCATCTCGCCCCGCACACAGATGAAGCCTGTCATGCCTAATATCATGGCCTCTACGGAAGAACCGCTGCCCGTTTTGCCCCCTCAAATGGAACAGCGCCTTGCCTCCCCACCAATTCTTAACTCGCCACATCTTGGAAACCTTATGCCTGTCGCCAACTCACCAAAGCGTCCGCTAGAAGACGCTGACGACAACAACCAACCCCGCAAACTCGCTCGCGGCGAATCTCCTGCCCTCAAAGGCGCAGCAGGCCGTCGTCTCGATGCCGCACGCCGAAACCTTGCGACCTCTGGCAACACACCCGTTGTCCAAGGCCCCACCCCCTTGGCCCGTGAAATCAACTTCCTACTCTCCATCATCCCGCCTGCACACACATACAAGGAGACCCGCTTCAAGCCCGAAGCCATGGTCGAATTACTACGCAACATCACGCAAATCCAGGTGCCTGTGCTTCCAGGAGGCGGACAGGCGTCACAGCGCTGGGGGACTACGCCTAGCACGGCGCAGCAAGTCGCTAGTATCAAAGAGAAGTACGGCAACCCGATGCTTGGTGGACATATGCATACATCAAGCATTGGAAGTGCAAGGGGACTATAATTTGAAGACATCTTGTTCTTACTATCACCTAGGAGATTGAGATTATAAACAGTGCGCGGGTTGGAATCTCGTCTGTTTTTTCTGCCTTCTCCATCTAAACACTTTCAATGACCTAGGGTCTTTGGTTTTATATTGCATGGTTTGGCGTCTGGGTGTGATGAGAGTTTCTTTTCATTCTCACATGTAGCAAAATGGGCAAAGGGAAATCTGTTCAGTTTAGCAGGTGGTTTATGGTTGAAATTGGCTTCTTTTTGAGTCACTCCGGTATGGGGACTGGGTGGGTTAGGTCCGTTTAGTCAAATCGATTGATGTGTTCGAAAATTTGTGCTTGGTAGTGATGTATTAGTGAAATATCACTGTGTGGGTTTGTGTCATCGTGGGAGACAAGTCTTGTTGGGCGAGTGGTTGTTGTGATTCCCAAGTGTGTATTTGTCTTGTGTATTTACCTGTTGCTTGCTTGAGACCGGCTGAGGAAACTCGGGTGATTGTGTTTGACAAAACGTGGATGAGTTTCCAGCAGGATGTTCAACAAATATTCAAATAGCCAAATTGTAGAGTAGTTCTTTGTATGCCTTGTACTTCTTAAACCTACCCTTCATTTCCAGAGTATGTTCAGAATGACTCCTATCATGGACTTGTGATTTGTTTGTTTTTTTGATGTCTTACCCTATAGCCCTGACAATATGTTATATTTCGATACTCTAGACTAAATTTATTTCCGAACTGATAGCATTTATTGCCAGTTCTACTATGTGCTCCTCCTGCTCGTGATAGTCTCTCGCTCTGAATAATAGTCCGCAATCTCACCGCTCTCTCTTGTCGGTGTAGACAGTCTGAAACCCAGTCTCACCTAGCTGCTGTCCAGTGTCATCCTGCAAACTCACTATACAGCCTTACCTCCCAGGCCGCCGAAACCTCGTTTGCAGCCAGACCGGAGCCAGAGAGTCTTCTCCTCAGGTATATAAGCCACACCTCGCACCCTTCAGGCCTTTCTTCCTCACTCACACTACTCCTCACTTCTCTTTATCATCTTCCTTCTTCTCTCCGACTCCTACAAGCCCTTGCCAGCTTCTGCAACCATACCAAGCGCTCGACAACAACAACACAGGCTTGATCCTCCACTGCTACCACCCATTCACTGCAGGCACACTTGCCAATACCTTGCTGCAGATCGGCTCCAGGTGCCTATCATCTTCAAGTGTAAGCTGTAGGCCTCCAGAGTCGTCCCTTGTACAATCTCTGTTTTATTTTGCCCATCACCATCATCCGTTCTTTCTGGCTAGCCTTCACTACGAGGCACTGGCGGGCGGGTCACTCTCGCTCTTTCCCCAAACGCGCTATCGCCATAGGAACGCGGCTGTTAAATTTGTTCTGGCCTGCATCGCCTTTCTTCTTTCTTCTTTCCTCTTTCCCTTGCACACTTCCCCTCCACCCTCTCCAGGCCTGTACGTCTGCACCATACACCCATTCCGCCATACTTGCTTTCTTATCGAACGGCTTCACTGACTTGCCACAGCTTCAGACATTCCTTACACGTCCAACTCTGACAGACTCAGATCCGACACTAAGGTAGGTAACACGCCGCATTCACAAATCTGATTGTTACACCCGCCGGCTGGGCACTGCAGGCCTTGGTTGACAAACGGAGCTAACATTGCATCTGACATACCTGTCCAACTCATACTGACATACCACCCACAGATTTCGACATGGCTGGTGCTAAGAAGCATCGCGCTCAAGCTGAAAAGAAGCCTGAGGATTCGTCCAACAGCTCCTCTTCGGGTTCGCGTGATGCAACTCAGCGCTCCATCCCTCGTCTCGATGGTAACCGGGACCCCAATGCTCGTGGTGTGCTCGAATACACCAAACCCACTGACCTCAAGAACATGTCTGAGTTCCTTGGTCTGACAGGCTGGTACGCGGCCCGCGGTGTAAGTTAATACTCTCTCATATCCCAGCCCGCACAATTACCGCCTTCATTTGCTCTGTTCTTGCACGCAAGAATGCGCATCATTGCATTGAAACCTCCAGCCTCAGGCATATGAACATATGAGTTAACATTTAATTATAGCAAGAACTTCCCCGAGGCCTTCCTGAGCGTCCGAAGACCTTCAACTCTTTCGGTAGAGAGTGCGGTATTACCTTGAACACTTTCAACGTCATCAAGTCTCCTAACACCGTCGTGTACCAATACGATGTCAATTTCACGGGAGATGCTCTGGACTATACAAAGCGTGTTCTCCTCAAGAAGATTTTCATGTCGAACAAAGTTAAGGAAGCCCTTGGTCAGCCGGCTAACCTTTGGATTTGGGATGGCAACAAGCTTGCTTGGTAAGAGTTCACCCTCCCGATCACCATTACGATCCCTAACACCCCCTTAGGTCTGGACAGCGTCTCGATCGTGACAACTACCGTGTCACCGTCGACCTTGATGAAGAAGAGGGTAGGCCTACCAAACCGGGTCAACGTGGCAATAAACACACGATTCACCTTCGCTTGTCCCGCAAGGTGGACTTCAACATTCTGCAGGCCTTCTTAGCAGGTCAAGTCTCGTGGTCCCCTGAATGCATTGACATTATCAACTTTCTTGATCACGTTATGCGCGAGTGGCCTTCCCAACGATACACGCAGATCAAGAAGTCGTTCTTCGAGCATGACCAGCAGCGTTTTGACCTTGGTGGTGGTGTAGAAGCTTTCAAGGGTGTTTTTGCCTCGCTTCGTACTGTGCTTGACGATCGGTACCAGAAGGGTCTTTCAGTCAACGTTGACGTTGCTAATGGTACATTCTGGCGCTGTCAAGAGCTTACGCGTGCCATCACTCAGGTCTTCAATTGCAACCCGGCTCAGTTCATACAGCGCTTCAAGGCGGCACGTTCCGACTGGAAATCTTCGCATCTCAAGAGGGACCTTCGAGTTTTCCGACGCGTCGGTGTTTCGACCACTCATCTCAAAGAGCCAGTTCAGTGGATCATTGACGACTTCGAAAATATGGATGTCCATGAGGCAAAATTCCCAGATCCTGATGATCGTACAAAGTCCATCTCAGTCGCTCAATACTTCAAGAAGAAGTACAACATGAATGTTATGCCGGGTAAGTCGAATCAGACCTTTATGTACGAATATTGCTAACCTTCTCTAGGTGTACCTGTCGTGAGAATGACCAAGAAAATTCGTAAAGGAGCAGTATATATGCCTTTGGATGTGCTCAAGATCAACAACAACCAGCGCTACAACACGAAGTTGTCCGACGTACAGACCTCAAACATGATTAAATTCGCTGTCACCCTTCCAAAGGATCGATGGGCCGCTGTCCAGGCAGGAGTTAGACTTCTGAACTGGTCGAATGATCCCTATCTTCGTCATTATGGTGTTCAGATCAGCACCAATGCTTCCAAGGTGAAGGCTCGTATTCTGCCGTCACCCGCCGTTCATTTCGGACAAGGCTCCAAGGACATCCAGATAAAGCCTCAGGATTTGATACAGGGTCGTTGGAGGCTCGATGGGTATGTGCAATATCTAGGTCCCTTCTTGGATCCGAGTATGCTAACATGGCTAGGCGCAAGTTTATTTTGAGTAACAAGGATCGTCCAATCAAGGCTTGGGGTGTCTGCGTCATTCAAGGCCGTGGAGCCCCTCCTCAACCTGCGGTCGAGACGTTCATCCAGAAGTTTATCAAGATTTTTGAAGGCCATGGTGGAATCATATCTTCTCATCCACAGCACGGCAAGAAGCCTTGGATGGGTCCTGGAAACTTGGCTGATGGCGGAGAGGTATGTTTTTCGAGAGAGAATTACGTATAAAACCAATACTAACTTCCAGCAGATGGTGTCAAAGGTTTGGAACCAGACTGGCAATCGGTAAGTGCCTCCAGATGTGCTGATGGCCTCGAGGCTACCTTAGCAATAATTAGCTCGATCACAACAATTGCTAATGAACAACAGATACAACTCCATGCCCAACTTCATGATATTCATTGTCACCGATCGAAATATCGATACGTACCGCCGCATCAAGAAGTCTTGCGATATCCGCTTCGGTGTCGCCTCCCAAGTTATGCAAGCCAAGCACATATTGACAGCATCAGACCAGTACATCTCCAATGTGTGCATGAAGGTGAACGCAAAGTTCGGTGGTGCTACGACCATGACCAAATCAGCAGTCATTCCAAGGGTCGCACCTAAGTCCATCGGCAGTAAGTTATACTCAAAATATGACTATGGTATAGACTAACTTTGTAAAGTTTCTACCATGGTCGTCGGCGCAGACGTTTCTCACCCTGCTCCCGGTGCCGGCTCAGGTGATGCTGCATCCTTCGCTGCCATCACTGTCTCAGCCGATCCGCTTTTCGTTAGGTATTGGGCTGAGTGCCAGACAAATGGCAATCGTGTGGAGATGGTGACGACGTCCAATATCGATCAGCATTTTGGATTCATGGCCAAGAACTGGATGCAGCGAATTGGGCAGGGTAAGCCTCCCCAGCGCATCCTGTACATTCGCGACGGCGTGAGCGAGGGCCAATACAAAGATGTGCTCGAAGAGGAGGTGCACGACATGAAAGAGTGCTTCAAGAAGCTAGGCTGCAAGGAGATCCCCAAGTTCACCGTCGTCATCGCCGGCAAACGCCACAACATCCGTTTCTTCCCAGATGCCGGCAAGGGTGATCGCAATAACAACCCTCTACCAGGCACTTTGGTTGAGAGTGGGTGCACCCATCCGTTTGAATTCGACTTTTACCTTTGTTCGCACGTTGCTATCAAGGGTACGGCACGTCCCATTCACTACCACTGCATCCTCAACGAGGGTGAGTGGGCCGCTCCCGAGCTTCAGTCTTTCATTTTTGAGCATTCATACCAGTATGTTCGCTCTACGACTCCAGTGTCTCTGCATCCGGCGGTCTATTACGCCCACTTGGCTGCAGATCGTTCTCGCGCCCATGTCAGCGAGAGCCCTGTTTCGTCCGGTAAGAAGGAGTCAAAGGCTGAGAAGCAGTCGTCCACGGGATCTTCGTCCAAGAATGTGGAGGTTGCTCCTCTGATGCCAATGCCCAACATCCGCGGCTTGAAGGAGGTCATGTGGTACATCTAAGAGATGGATATGGTCAACACCACGCTCGACTTCGCGTATTTGGTATGCGAGGTTCAGAGGTTGGTAGCAGATTTTAAGCAGACAGGTGGGTCTCTTCACCATGTCTCTCTGCAAATTGAAAAGGGAGAGAATATGAAGGCCTTCAGGGCAATACAAAAGCTAGGATTCTAGGTCGATTCCTTAGGGTTTCTTGACGAGAAGGCACACTATTGGGTAGCTGAGCAACTATCGGCAAATGAATAGACACAGATTATTCTGTAAAGCACTTAGCATATTTGCAATGGCTGTGAAGGTGACAAGATGAAGCTAACTAAGTCTAGGTATTCGCTGTGCATGTATGAGTAGAGGGATGTCGCGTCCAAATTATTTACCTTCGCTCCACAAGCTTGCGCAGAAGAGAAGGGGGTAAGCAGACGCTAAATATATTTGCTCTGAGCTCCTTTTTCCCCTCCAAACATCCTCAATGGTTGAAGAACGCAGAGTGAATAAAGGGCTGGTTCAGTTTATGGAGCAGGAAGCAAAGGCGCGCGCAGACGCGATGAAAACCCAGCGAGAAATCTGGATGACTAATACGGTGCTAGAGAGGAAAGGGTAAGGCGCATTTAAGCGAGAATGGCACGTGTTAGCAGCGAATTGGGCCTGGCGGATTACAGTGAGAATGGAGGGGCAGGGGTTGGAGCACTTGAAGGCGGGGCTGCGTTTTGTTGTCTTGTGCTCGTGAATGCTATGACTCTGTGCTTCTACAGCACATACAACACGTACAACACATATCCACCCCCCATTACACCTTGCCCTGTTCTCCAACACCAAACCTGGGCGCGATACTTGCACAATCTATAACCCACATCCCACATCCCACAACACAATACACACAATGTCTTCCGCAGGACGTGGTCGCGGCGGCAAGTTCAACAAGGTCAAGCGTGGAGGGGGAAAGAAATTCTCGCGGGATCTTCAGCCACTCAACGCTGATGGCGAGGTTGTTGGCATGTGGGGTGTAAGTGCCTTACCATACGTCATCGCTCGCATGGCGAAAAGTTAATCTCTGTCTATAGGAGCAACCTGACAAGGTCGACGAAGAATCCGACGAGGAAGAGTCTTCCGAAGAAGACTCCAGTGAGGATGATGACAAGCCCGAGCAGGCGGAAATGACACGTGAACAGCGTCGCGAAGCAGCAAAAGCCCGTAAACAGGCGGCGATAGCGAAGAAGACACAAAAGGTTGCTGAGCCTGGCGATCTTCCCACCGACTCTGAGGAGTCTGACGATGATGACATGCCCGCAAATCCAAACCACACCGCAAAGGCTCGCTCGCAAGCGGCAAAAGCGCCAGAAAGTGCCGAGCCTGCTGAAGGGGCGGGCAAGGGCAAGGGCAAGCAAGACGTATCTCAACTCTCTCGACGTGAGCGCGAGGCATTCCAGGCACAGCAGGCCAAGGAAAGATACGAAAAACTGCATGCCGAGGGTAAGACAGAGCAGGCACGCTCTGATCTTGAGCGCCTTAAGCTGGTCAAGGAGCGTCGTGAGGCAGAAGCTGCACGCAAAAAGGCCGAGGCCGAGGAGCGTGCTGAGCTGGAGAAGGAGAAGGCCGAGGTCATGGAGCGCGAGAAGAGGAGACGGGAGCAGGCCATGGGCAAGAAGGAACGTTTAGCCAAGGGTGGGAAGAAGAAGGCCTAAATAGCAGGCCTACCAAGGCCGCATCACGATACTTCATCTTGCATAGCCTGCGTCACCCACTCATGTAGCCTATGAGGTATCAGGAACAGATCACTTGAAGATGAATTGCTTCCATGTCTATAGCCCTTATCAACATCTCGAACCTTCTCTTGGCCTGGAGATACGAGTTCGTATGTTGGCCCTCAGCCCTTTTGTAGCTGCAGGCCACCCCGCCAATGACGCCACGCCTCGCCAAACACGAAAGAACACGACTTCGTCATGACTGCAACGTGCACATAAATACCACCATGTCGCCATTGAAGTTTGGAATTAATTGCTACGAATATCTTACCTGTTCTAATCACTCTTTCAACCATGGCTGATCTTGCAGACAAGCATTCAAATTATGAAATCTTTCGCGATTGTTTGAGCGAACCGGTCCTGAAAGCCTTGACAATACCAATTGATAAGCCGAAGTCGAAGCAGAAACGAAATGTGAAGAAAACTGCAAAGGGAAAGAGTGACAGCAATAGGAAGAGCAGAGTACAAGTTGAAGTCAATAGCGAATTATCCAACAGCAACGGACCAACATCGGATGCAGAGGATCTGGGAGAATTCATCGAATACCTCAACAGTGTCATCTTCCCCTGCCTACCCTCTGAACTACAAACCGTCACATATTTGAAATTCAGAGACTCTTCATCTCTTCAAGATGCCTACTCAACACCTTTATCCGCCTCAACATACACCCGACTCCTTGACATGATATCTCCCGACGCAATTGACAGTCTCGAAAGCTATGGCCTTCTCCCACCCTCCAGCGACACCACCGATCTACGCAATCTCCTTGTCCCAGTATTGAACGCCTACATCACTACCACAACAGCAGCCCCTCCCATCTGGAGCACTACCCGAACGACTGAATGCGAGCTCTGTCTCCGTGACTGGGTTCCGTTGACATATCATCACCTGATTCCGAGATCCACTCACGAAAGAGTCATGAAAAGGGGGTGGCATACTGAAGACAAGCTAAATAGTGTGGCGTGGTTGTGTAGAGCTTGTCATAGTTTTGTGCATCGGTTGGCGAGGAATGAGGTGTTGGCGAAGAGTTATTACACCGTGGGCCTCATTCGAGAAGGTGGCGTTGAAGAGGATCTCGAGAAGAGGAAGGAGGTTGAGGGGTGGATTGGGTGGATTGGGGGTGTTAGGTGGAAGAGCAGGTAGTTGGAGGTGTGAGGGACCACAAACTTTGTCTTGCAAGCCTTTTTTGGCATTCCCAAGGGGATTCAACAGGAAAGCCTAAAGGGAAGCTCAATGTTTGATGCTAGCTGCACATCCAAAAGGCGACTCCCTATGTTTCTGAGTGAGCAGCGAAGTAAGTTAGGACAACGCCCGATACCCGACGCCAACGCCTATTTGGATAATGGAGGTATTACAGCTTCATTGATGGTCACACGTGGCGTTTCTCAAAACAAATGTGGCTACGAGAAATGCTTCCAATTGGAGATTTTACCTAGGGTAACCCTCTCACATTTCTCAAGCCCAGGTTACTAAACAGCGGGTCGGAGATAATTACCGATCGTCATGGTACGGTCGAGAGAAAATGGCCGTTACAAGGTTTAGCAGGTATCTAGATGATGGGAGGTAGTTGAGTACTTGCCACCTAATGTGATATGGTTGAAGCAACGGGTATCTGGAGTCTCACCATACCCTCGGGGCATATTCTCACCCGGACACTCAAAAAAACCGACTGCACTTTTGCTACCTTCGTGTGACTTTTGTATTCCTTCAACTCTGCCATAGTAATTTCTTCTGGACGCCAATCAATCCACATCGCCTTGGCATCATTTGCTCCTCCTTCATCTAAACGCTCACTTCCCAATTTAAAGCCACACCCACCACATCAACATGTGCGAACAAAAATCCACCATGGCAGACAATTCGCCCTTGTTCCCATGCCCAAATCATCCCATCCACCAACACAAATTCCTCGAACTCGGTCTCGATTCCAGCTCCAATCAACAACCCTATTTTCGCGCCATGATTTTCTTCAACAAGAAGCCCGGCCTGACAGACGAATTCTTCCACGACCATTGGAAGAGCATACATGCGGATTTAACAATGCAGGTCGAGGATGCAGGTGTTAGCTTCGTGAGATATGTGCAGGTGGGTTTTGCCCATAAGTCCAAGTAAACAAATCGGTTGACGGATTCCATCTAGTTTCATCAGGAGCAGAAACACAGAGATGCGCTGGCACCACTGCTTGGGGCTAGTGGAGGCAGCATGGTGATGTCCCCGTATGACGGCGCCGCAGAATTCCATGCCGAGAGTGCAGGCAAGTTTGTCGAGTTTATGAAGAGCGTGTATGCGTCGAAGCATCTCGTTGGTAGGTTATTAGTCTGTTCAATGTTATTCATGCGGTCTCACAAGCTGTATGTGTCTGTGGCGCTGATGTACTCTTTAGGCTGTGGATCCCGCTTCGTGGATCTGGAAAAGGGTTATCACGTAATGGGTGGATACGACAACCTCATTTTTGGTCCTGGATTACCCGGGGTTGGAAAGGATGGAATCATGGCTGGTGATTCTCGACTTAATGTGAGGGTGCGAGATAAGAGTGGGGGGGTGTTGGGTGTTCGGCGGCCGTAGGAGGTTTGAGCTTTTCAGGAGAAAAGAGTTGGTGGGTAGTGCCCTTTTACAACAACATGGGCAGCTAGTGTCTGATATCCTATAATGGAGCTGAGAGAGATACCTATATTTCAACCGTATGTCATAAGGTCACTGTAAGTCTGAGTTACAGTTACAGTTCATGAGACCGTTGGGATAACTGCCCGATGATAGTATCATTGATGACAACGGAGGGGATACTGTAATATCCAAGGCATGGCTGACTCTATCTCTTCCAACTATCATAAAACCTATACAAAGAAACACGGCCACAGTGAGACACCAGTGCGCTCTGTGGCACTCGTGTCCTTTCTGGCGCTGGACATGGTGCATCCTGATGATGTTGTAGTACACATACTCGGCCTGGTGTTTACTATTCAAAACGTGTTTTCTGGTAGCCTTGGTAAGATAAGTATAGCTGTTGTATTAGTTCATACTAAAAGATGTATGGTTGTTGCTTCGAGGGGCCGTGAATCAGTTTCGCACCGCAAGTAAGTGGTTCTGCAGAAGACAGACCACAATATAAACCTTGCTCTTATTGGCAATGCAAGATTCGATGTTACAGCACGATTGCCGAATTCAAAAGCGATCTCCGCAGGGACTGAGCCCTATGTACCTGCTTAAGGTTACCGAGACACTGGAAACAAATTGGTCATGTGGTGAACCTCACCCAATATCTAGGCAAAATTGTTTGCCTGGGTATTGGCTCTGTTACAGAGTGTTGGTGCCATTTTAAACCCCCACCGCAATAGGTGACGCCACCGATGCTGTTTCCGCCACGACGATGGTGCCAGCGCTTGTTAAGTCTAGAAGTCTATCTCAACCTCGCCTCATGAGAATTACCGCTCTTCAGTTCTGAACTCGACCATGCGCTCAATATCCGACGGGTATTGGCAGTGATCCACTTTCCCGTATCGTGGCTCGCATAGGGAGACAGGAACTCCATGCTGGACTAATTTCAGAAACTTATTCACTACAAACTAATTGTGCTTTGCCGTTGGTGGCCTCGGAGAAATAAATAGATCCGAGCAACCCTGACTGGTCAAAGATAGCTTACCCGACACCCAGGAATGATAACTACCGTGCCCGTGGATGATGGGCGAGGTGAACATCGCACTGTGGGGCATAGTCGCGTGGCCCCACCACTTGAGAACTTGTCGGGTCTGACTCCTGTCGTTTAGGTTTCGCCTGACATGGAGACAAATATCGTGGAGACCCGAGGTGAAGGGCGTTGCCCCTTGTTCAAGGCTCTCCTGATTGGCCCACCGCCTGTTGCGAAGTTCAACCGATATAGAACCTAACCCTCAAATCGGCAGTAATTCGGGGCGTATAGGGAAAAATTCCCTATTTAATAAGCATTTTTGATATTGGCCGAATTAATTGAGATCCGACTTACTTTTAGCTCTAGGAATATCGGGACGGTCTTGCGGTTTGGGATACATGACGGGCTAGGCCGAAGACTGATGGATGCCTTACTCATGGCCACAGCAAATTTTCAAACCTCAAACCTCATTTTTGAAGCATGTTGTGGTGCCCACGCATGCCACGCACGCTCCAAAGTTGTTATGCCATGCTAGGCCTCGGCGCTAGAAGACGACCACCTTCAGGGTCATCCGCATGAAGAGTAGAAGCCGTCAGCAAACACTTTGTTGTGTACTGTATAGATCTCTACCTTGAGTTTACCAGTACATATTACTATAGGTCCCGTGTGTAGAATGTACAGTCGGTGTCGGCCCATGAACTTCAGTTTGAGTGCATAACGGGTCGCTTAAGCATCCCTCTAATTAGTATCAACGGTTTGCGCACGTGAATGGCCAAGAGACGTACCGCTTCGTATAACCACTGCGCGGATGATCACCGCAACCAACAATGAGTATCAAATGCTCCCATTAGCTTGCATGAAGCCACGCACTTGCAGCGAGCTATCTCGGCGCATCAGCAAGCATGTGGCATATGTCTTTGGGAATCGAGAGTTGCGACTAGTGGCTGAACTTTGGCAGCTTGTCTGCTGATGGCGCCGCAAAGTAGCATTGCACGCTGGAGCCCCGTTCACGGCGGGGATGTCACTCTAGATGGAGACGGGAATGCGTCGGGTGACACGCATGTGAAAGACATGATCCATTCAGCTTACTCGTTCACTGCGCGCAACGAGAGGATGCCTAATGACAAGGTTCTCCAGAAACGCCGCACGGGTGTGGCGAGCAAAAGGGAATGGTGACCACTGCGCCAATGGCGCCACTATGCTTATGGATACAACAATTCGTCGGCTGATATAGTATATACCGAGCGCGAAGGTTCAGGGTGCGAAAACGGAGTCGGGTCGAGTCCTCGTGCAACAAGCGGGACGTGACAGCAATCACTGCATACACTCCTATGAGATGAAGCATGTGGTACATATGGGGCACTCTAGCCGTCACGGGACAACCATGTTTATTGAAGACACTAGCCTTGTCAGCATTCCCAACCCTGGTGGTTTGCACACCTGGGGCCAATCAGCCTCTATTCACTCATCCATCCATCGCTCATGCATACGGACGACCAGGCACCTGGCCAGCCAGTCGACGGCCTTTGTGTCTCAGAGTGACTTGTCCCGATGCTCTATCCTTCCATGATTCAGGCCAGCATGCCAAGCATAGAAAACGAGGAGCGAAGAAAAAAATAGCACATCAACGTCAACGCCATGTGGCTTCGGAAGAGGCGACTGGTGCAAAACTAATGTGTAGCAATCTTCAAAGTCCACAATCATGTGTTCGTCTCGTTGCTTTGTCCATTCGCAAAGTAAAGGAAACGGTGCGGCAGGGTAAAGCGACCAATGGCCGCCAGTTAGCGTTCACCTACATGAGCGACATCTCCCCTTTGATTTGATCTCAATTTGACCAGCCACTGGTTTCCACAGGGATGTGCCAGGATTCTAGGAAAAACCTGCAGGCCTTGCCAGCCAATATGCAGCTAAAGTCGGCTTTGGCTGCAGGTTGCTGCACCATGGGTAAGCCTTGGCGCCCCAGATTTCACATCTCCCCCAGGCGTCTCTCTCGTCCCGGACCAACTGTTGTCTTGCCTGATCTAGCGACTTACCCGGTCGTATAGCAGTGATGATGCGAAGCAACCCTCGAGGTCGTCATGGCAGCGAACGGGTCCTGTTAATTTACACAGACGTAAGAGAAAAAAAGTGAAAAAAAGTGAAAAAAAAGTCAAAAGAGTTGGTCAAGTCAGTCCTAGCCGCGTGTTGGATGCATATGCAGATGTGCCCACCACCAGGTCCCGTTCGAGATGGTCTACCCATGGGGAGCTTAATCCTTCTCGAAGTGGGAAATGCGGAGTAAAATCCTCATCTAGCCTAGTCTAAGATGTGCAATGTTACTGTACCCATTTGCCGGAAGCCACACACACGCGCGCCGTCCTGCAGTATCACCACTGCTGGGAGCCGATATTAAAAGCTTGGGACTGCCCACCGCTTCAAACACATCCCCAGCTCATTCTCCCTCTGTCGCTGTGCGGGACTCCTCTTCTTGGACGAAGAGCCTCATCACTGTTCAATCATCTTTCAGTAGCCCCAAACCACCAAAACATCCAAGATGCCGGGTGGAGGCGTTGTCCCCGTTACTGGCACGGCCGATGTTAGTCGCGTCGAGGCCCCCGTGACCGTCAGGGCGTACCTGATCGTCGCTTTTGCTGCCTTTGGCGGTATCTTTTTCGGTTATGATACCGGCTGGAGTAAGTTTTTTTGCGATGAACAGAGTGATAAGGATGTAAACTGACTTGTTATTAGTGGGTGGTGTGCTCAACATGGACTATTTCATCAAGCAGTATACCGGACATGAGTACCCCGACGTCAAGTTCAAGGGAATCTCCGCCAAGGATCCCAGTGTGGTTGAATACCGCAACAAGTTTTTCTCCATCTCCTCTCCCAACCAGTCTCTTGTAACCTCTATCCTGTCTGCTGGAACCTTCTTTGGTGCCATCATTGCTGGAGATCTTGCCGACTTTATTGGACGTCGTGTTACCATCATCTTGGGATGCGCCATCTTCTGCGTTGGTGGTATTCTCGAGGTCGCCTCCACTGGCCTTGGTGTCATGGTTGCTGGTCGTCTCATCGCCGGTTTTGGTGTTGGTTTCATTTCAGCCATTGTCATTCTGTACATGTCCGAGATCGCCCCCAAGAAGGTCCGCGGTGCCGTCGTCGCCGGTAAGTAATTCTGGAATCGCGTGTCAATTGATCATATATTGACTTGCCACCAGGTTACCAATTCTGCATCACTATCGGTATTTTGCTCGCCAACTGCGTCGTCTACGCCACCCAGAACCGCCGTGATACTGGCTCTTACCGTATCCCAATTGCCATTCAGTTCCTTTGGGCTATCATTCTTGCCGGTGGTCTTGCGATGCTCCCAGAGTCTCCTCGTTACTGGGTCAAGAAGGGCAAGCTCGACAAGGCTGCCCACTCCCTTGGTCGTGTCCGTGGCCAGCCTCTCGACTCCGAGTACATTCAGGATGAGCTTGCTGAGATCATTGCCAACCACGAGTACGAAATGTCTATTCTTCCCCAAACTAGCTACATTGGTTCCTGGGCGGCCTGCTTCTCTGGTAGCATGTCCAGCCCTGCTTCAAACGTCCGTCGTACTTTTGTCGGTATCGCCATTCAGATGATGCAGCAGCTTACTGGCATTAATTTCATCTTCTACTTTGTATGTATCTATCTCTCGGCCCACTCTGCGGATATTGTGCTAATCTAGCGTAGGGCCCTGTCTTTTTCCAGCAGCTCGGAACCATTGACAACCCCTTCTTGATTGGTCTCGTCACCACTCTTGTCAATGTGTGCTCAACCCCTGCTTCCTTCGTCATGGTTGAGAAGATTGGACGTCGTAACATCTTGATCTATGGTGCCGCCGGTATGGTCGTCATGCAGTTCATCGTCGGTGCTATTGGTGCCACCGCTGGCAAGAACACTGCCGACCACCCCGCCAACCCCAACGCTACCCGCGCCATGATTGCCTTCATCTGCTTGAATATCTCCGTGTTCGCTACCACCTGGGGTCCAGCTGCCTGGATCGTCATCGGCGAAATCTTCCCTCTTACCATCCGTTCCCGTGGTGTTGGATTGTCAACCGGTACGTACAAACTTCTCGACGCAATTGTTACTTTTCATAATTAAAAAAAAAACACAACTAACTATTTTGAAAATAGCCTCCAACTGGTTCTGGAACTGCATCATTGGTGTCATCACACCCTACCTCGTCTCCGACCGTGCTGGCTCTGCCAAGCTTGGCTCCAACGTCTTCTTCATGTGGGGTAGTCTCTGCTGCATCTCCTGTAAGTTTGAATTTGCTCAACTATCAAATCTTGAGCACTAGCTTATTTCTTCATAGTCCTCTTCGCCTACTTCTTCGTTCCCGAGACCAAGGGCCTCACTCTTGAGCAGGTCGACAAGATGTTGGAGGAGAGTACTCCCCGCACTTCGCGCCAGTGGAAGCCCCATAGCACCTTCGCGTCTGAGATGCGCCTTGGAGGAGAGAAAAACGTGGAAATTCCTCTTGAGAATGTCGCCCAGAAGACTGAGACTTCACCCGCATAAGCGTGTGGCTTTGGTGTTTACAATAATTGAATACGCGATATGTAGTATGGACATGTGCGATGAGGTGGCCGGCGGCTAGTAATGTGAAGCTACAACACTGCAATACTATACCCATGGAACTAGTTGCTGCTAGGCTCCTTAACATATATTAGCGCTTTTTTACTTGTATTTGTTGTAATATCTACGTGCGAGTATTCTTAGTCCAAGGATATTTCGAATTGACACGTTCTTTTCTACGTACTATTTGTGATCTTTTGTCGCGTCCCTTCATTCTCCTTGTATTGATTTTCTTGCATACTTTCCTAGCCTTTCTCCCTTTACCCTTTTGCACATGCTGTTTTCAGACCACTATCCTCCCCCTCCCCCATCTATACACCCAACATCATGCTAATGTGTTTCTACGTCCATGTCTTAGTTAGCATACCTAGGTACCTCACAAACACCAACACATAACAAATCTCAACATAATTCTCATATCTTCACCCCAACCCCTCCTTGCTTATCGGGGTATAGAAATAGCTCTCTCGTCCCGTGTGGCTAGCTTATAATAAGCAATTGGTGCGACGTAACACCTCGCTTGCAAAACATGCACTTCGGCGAACACCGCGCCCCAGAAGGCTCTGTGCAACACAAGCACCACACAGGGTACACCTCGCGTGTCAGAGTGCGGTAGGACAGACTAATATGGAAGGTCTCGAGCGAGATGCAGATGGCTATTGTTGGGCACGAGTTCGAAAGGCTGAGGTAAGATGGCGTGTTGCTATGCCTCGGAGTGTTTTAGCCTTGCAAGATGCATTTCAACGGTCGCAGGTTGTCAGCAAGGCAGCACAAGAGGGTACCAGATCAGTTTGCAAAGGTTGTGTGGCAGGATACTACTTCTGCTCTATCGAAAAAGGTGGAACTATGCTAATGACGCCGTGCCTCCCTTTCAGTCCCCTTACTATGCTGCGACAAGTAATCTAACCTATAGTTGCAATTTACGCCAGGGTTAGGGAGCATTGTAGTCTACTAAATGTAGCCCGAAGTAGTGTGATAAGGAATGATAATGTGGCCTTGAAAGACAGGCTGTAAGACGTGGTAAGTTCTCCGGTGGCACAAGGGATTGCAACTATGCAGTGTACCGTGTGGATATTGAGTCTGGTCGGCCCCGTTTTAGCTTTAGGGAGCCAATATGTGGGCACGTTATCCAATGCAACGTTTCCTTCAGGGTTCTACTTTTGCTGAAAACATGTACAAGTCAATTAATCCAGTGGTATCTGGCGGAAATGTGTATCGGCTATGAAAAACTATTTCTCTAGCTTATTGGTCTTCTCTTTCTTTGCAGGAAACATTCCGGCATGTTGACATTAGTCATCAAGTTGCCGAGTCATCAATGATATTCAATATTTAATCGTGTGTTATGAGTAGTCATTAGTGCTAATGAGCAGCCTAAAGGAATAGGTAAACATCGAGACTAGTCCCTGCCACCTAACAGACCATGGGGCACCCTCATTGACACCGACCCTCATTTCTTATTGAACGTATCGCACCTGGCGATTAACAATCTAATCTAGACTCAAGGTATCAAAAATTACTTGTTTTGAACAAAAACCAAAGCGAAGCGTTATAATGTTGGTAGGCAGGATATTTATGGTAGTAGAGAAGTATGGAAGCGATAAGACCAGCTCCAATGTGGATACCGATTTCGTGACGTATGCCAATTACTTGCTTACGTTTTGTTGCCTTAGAAAAGCCTCCACATTCGCATCTTTGCTGGCATCAATCTTCTGATCCAACTGCTGTTCCTCTGGGCTCTTTGGTTTCTCTGGTGCCTCAATCTTCTCTTCTTTCTCTTTGCTTCCACTTACCGTAGACACGACAATCGTAGATGCTTGAGAAGCAGCATTTTTTGCTTGGTCTACGTAACTAGGTGCTACGGGCTGTTCTGGTTCCGGGAGCGGCTTCTCTTTTGGCGCCTGACCAACCGTATTTGGCTCCATTGTTACCGTCTTGTCTCCATGCCCATGATCATTGATTGCAGCATGTGGCGTACCGCCTGCAAGTTGGCCTGACGCATGTGTATGATCCTGCTGTGTATAGCGCGTCTCTGATGTCCCTTCTCGGATGGGCAATTCGGTTTGTGCTGGAGCCAAGGAAGTTGCGCGTGATGGTGTACCAGCGGCGGGCGGTGTATCAGAAGGAGGAGAGTCATCAACATCTTCGCCGGAATCAAGAGGTTGTGTCGCTGTGCCCACAGTTGTGAGCGAATCACCTGATTCAAAAGCAGGCGTATTTGGCATTGGCGCAATCCTCCATCCGACGGGATTGGGAATAGTAAAAATCAATTTTCGCCTTGGCTGTCCATTTTCATTTCCCAAGCCCCAGGCTTGCATCTCACCGTTCGAGCCCTCCTCCCATTTGATCGGTCCTATAGGGAATGTATTTTTGCCGTTCTGGATATCAGGATTCTCCCATTTTATGCTCTCTTGGATCGTAGGTTCAATGTTCGGCATAGAGCCGGTCTCGAAGTCCAGTAGTCCGCCATATTTTTTAGGTATGTTTTCAGGGTCAATGTATTGTGATAGCGTAGGAAACACGTTCGCAGGGGAGAGGATGAAGATTTTGGAGACGGTAATGGGGTCAAACCAACGCTTGACCCAACCCCAGACAGTAGGAAAGAAGGCAGGCGCGCCGACGATCTATTGTTTGTGTCAGTTATCACTCTCTGGTGATTAAAGCCCAAGTGCTCAAAACGTACGAATATCCTATCAAGCGTTTCTGGGTAATGGGCAGTTGCGAGAACCGAAGCATCCTGCATGTGATTTTTCAAATTCCAAAATTGCTTCAGCCCAACCCCGCTAATGTCCACGATGTTGTTGCTCTGAGAGATTGGTGTTTCGGGGTGGCTGCGGGGTACCATAGAACATAATGGCGTTACAAATCTGGTCAACGACTCGTATAGCGCGAATAGTCGAATGTTCTTTGTCAAGACATTAGGCAGCGTGGTTTTGGACTTTGCGAGATTCTTCTCGTATGCTGATATGTTCTTCGTATTAAGCGGCGCAACATCGAAGAGGTAGAGCGGGATGCCGCGTTTGTCGCGTCGACCGATCCACTGAGGGTACTGTGCAAGGCCGTCAGACGTGACAAGTAATCGAAAGCAGAATCTCATACTAAACGACGTGTTTGTTCATACTCTTCGGTTTCAATGGTCTCGAAGATTTCATCCAACTTGTTTTCTTTTCGCCAGTCTTCGGTATCTTTGAATTGCTTGAAGGCTTCTTGGGCTACAAAACGGCGTGCGCGAAGGTAGCGCCTGTGAGCTGTCAATACCCCGCGGAAGCGGCCTTTGAGCTTTCATGTTAAACGTACAGCATTGTTTCATCGTCATGGCTGGCTTCTTTCCCCCCAATAGCTGGCGTGTAATAATTTTCGTCATGGCAGATTTTCTTGAACACATTGAGCTGCTCTTGCTGATTGTCGGAAAGATGAGACAAGTGCCCTGCAGGATACTGCATAGACTCGATTCTCTGAAGGTCTGCCATGGTCGCGAAAGTGTCAGAGAAGCAAACAGACAAGTTCTAGAGTGTTAGAAGCATCAAGAGCGACGACGATGAGATGTTCGTTTACTAGGGCGTCATAGTGTAAACGCCTTGCGGCGGATAGCGGCAGTGATGTCAATTTAGCGCCCCATTTGTGGCTGCTGCACGGTACCAAATCTCATCTTCTTGTCCGGCCAATGGCTAGCCGGACCAATAATGGACCATCCTGTGAGCCTGCGAGCTATTTACGATCGCACTTGGCTGTTGGTTTGGGCTGTTGTTGCGAGCTTTGCGCGCAAGAAGACCTTTGTGTATAAAGACGGCGTGAAATGTGGTTTCCGCCGTGTTCCGCTGTCAAAGACCGACATGCCGGCGTTCCCATCCCTTCCGTACCGAAGGATTCTGTGGTTTTAGATTGAGAATAGATCTGAAGTTTGTAGGTAGTATGGCATCTCTTGGATGATCTTTAGTTGAAATAAATATTGCCCGTACAAGCTAGTGGTGGGGAAAGCGCCGGGCCTATCTACAAGCTCTTCCCTTGTAAACATGATTACGCCAAAAGCTTTATAAAAAAAAAGGGCCAGTGCTACCACCATTTCACAAGTGCTACGCAACCAGGAAGATACCTATTATCTCTACGACGTTGTTCCTTCAGTCCTACTCTAGTTCAATCTTGTCTAGTTCTTGAGGTGTGCGTTGGCGTTCGATGCGCCGAGGTTTGGAGATTAGATAAGCGAGACTAATGACCGCATCGCTAATCAATCCATCGTCGTTGACGACAATTACGTTTGAAATGAGTTTTCTATGCTCTAATTATCCTACCATTATTGCCACAGGCCTGGCGGTAACTTCCTTCAAACTGTTTTCCACTGTTCAGTAACGTAGATATTGGTAATACCGAGTATACAATGACACGGCCGTCCTTTACAACCCTCCCCACTGAGATCCTAGAGACTATATTCCTTGACCTCGATCCACGCTCTCTAATATCTGTGTCGCAAACGAGCAAGTTTATCAAGCATCTTACTTTAGACTCTCCTATTATATGGCGGTACCTCTGCCAGACTCAGTTTAGAACTTGGCATCCGCGCCACAACATTGACGCGAAGTTTGCTGGGCCACTGTCGGACGTGGACTGGCGCTCGCTCTATATTGAAAAATTCAAAGTTGGGGCACGAGCAAGGAGCCTTCTGGATTGTGTCGTGCGCACACAGCATCAGCGGATAAGATGTATTACAGAGCTTGCAGATATCGGATACGATGCGAAAGAAACACTGCTACGAGAGCTTAAGTGCCCAGATGATGCACACGACGTATTGGCAAGACGATTCTACGCAAATGCTGTTCTGGAGCGAATACATCGTGAAATTGCGATCAACACATGGCAGCGCCTGCTCGAAGGCGACGATATGCCAATCGAGAGAGCACTAGGTGCATATGACATGTTCGCACGCATGGGAGACGACGTGGATTTGCACATCATTGAGAATGATTTGGATCAATTCGCGGCAGCTATTATGCATGCGTACCCCGACTTCCACAACCTAAGCCCGAGAATGAAGGCGTCGACACTTGCTACCTGTCTCCGAGACCAGGGTTTCAAGGGTGTTTCGGATAGGTCATACAATGCCATTGGCAACTCCTTCATTGGTTTTGTCATTAGGTCCACTGATCATGAGTCCTTACCGCTAATCTCAGTGGCGATATATTGCGCCCTTGCTCGCCGTGTTGGCTTAGACGCTCGACCATGCGGCTTCCTTTTCCACGTCTACACGCTGATTTATGCCCCACCAAACCAAGATCTGAATGGGAAATACAAGCCCTCAAGCTCGTCTTCGCTCGATTACATGTACATCGACCCATTCCGCTCATCTGATGAAGTACATCAGAGCGACCTGAGGCGCAAATTACGAGAAATGGGCGTACCGCGCTCCGAGCATCCGCACTTCCTTTCTGATACTACCACCAAGGAGATGGTTCTACGCACAGCACGTAATATTATGACCTCAGTCCAAAGAATACGAGACACCCCATGGTTGAATCCATTGCCATTAGAGGCACAAACTCCATGGCGGAGCACTTATATTGACTTGGATAACGCCTTCTATGCTACAATATGGTCCATGCTGATCCTTGGTCCCCCTGATGTTTCTGAAGATATTGCCCAGCGGCGCTCATACCTTCCTTACTTGATCGAACACTTCGAGAAGCACTCTCCATGGGACGTTACGCTACTCGAACAATACGTCATCCCTCTTTTCTATAATCGACCAGAAGGGCAGCGCTTGCTGCAATTTGTACAAGCAAAGTATCAAGCTGACTTGATACGCAAACCTGTCGTAAAAAGAGACAATATGGCTACGAATATAACCTTCAAGGTCGGCCAACTGTTCCATCATAAACGGTATAATTATGAGGGTGTGATCACAGGTTGGGATATCAACTGCGAACAAGGGGAAGAGTGGATCCAGGGCATGGGTGTGGACCGCTTGTCAAGTGGTAAAAACCAAGCATTTTACAATGTGCTGTAAGTGCATCATTACGATTGTCTTTGACTGAATGTGCTAATCTATTATAGTGTGTTTGATAAATCTGTCCGTTACGTTGCCGAAGAAAATATTGAGCCGGCCTCCCCCAACACCAAGCCATCACAAGACTTGCTTAGGCTTGCAGGCTGCTTCTTCAAACGCTGGGATGATGAAAGGAATTTGTTTGTTAGTAATATTCAGGACGAGTATCCTGATGACTGAGCACTTCTTACTCGTGAGAGAATTGGCAGGATTTACTTACGGACTTGATGACCTGAGACTATTTCTGTATGTGTCGCTCTATGTCTATATCCTGTTCACCAAATGCACGAATCAAGAGGGGGATATCAAAAATGCATTCTGAATGTGAAGACGTTGATGGTGAAGGAACAATGTCAGTCACATGGCACAGCACAGGTACATGGCTTATGCATCATGAATCGTCATTTCGTTTCATTATGTATTGCACTTCCTCATCCTCATCTGTCTTTGAGGAGATAAGCTTTACTGTTGGTGCGAAGCATGACCACCCTGAACACCGAGGTCGTGAGCCAGCTTGCTGCCAGCCTTGAATGTGCCATCAGGGTTGCGCTAGGATGCTGTCAGCCATTTCTTCTTGTTAATCAGTGCCATACGCTTACACCATTGTCCTCAGTAGCATGGACTTGATTCTCATGGGCTACATGGCCGCCCTTGGCTCCTAGTTCCTTGGCTAGCTCAGAACCCTTAGTGAAGGTGCCGTCAGGATTGCGGTCGGCATGGCCACTCTTTGTAGGCTGGGAGCAATTTTAGCAAGGGGAATGGGGTCAAGGGCGGTAAGAGGCTGTACCTCTCCACTATCGGTACCACCGTGAGAAGCGTGTCCGCCTTTGGCAGCGATCTCGCGGAGCTCATCCTTGGGCAAGTTGGCGAAGTTGGCGGGGTTGGAGGAAGCCATGGTAATAGATAGAAAGTGTATGTATAAGTTTTGATAGTGTCAAAGTAACTGGTTTGAGTTGATGAGTGTTAGAAGTAGGCCTACTTCCCTTGTTTATATATCCTCCGGTGCCACTAGTTCTGCTTGCTTTTCTAGGTAACACCACGTCATAAGAGGGTGAAGCAGCGGAAAAATGGTCACTGACGACATTCTTATGTCGATCAAATACATATTCTAGTCTGATTTGCTGTTGTGACAGGCTGTCACCCCGCAAGACACTGTTCGTTTGGAGGAGGATTCTCTGACATCATGTCACGTGCTCAGACGCGTCGCGCTATCACGTGGTACACGGATTTCTTGCAGCCAATTACTACGCGCCGGAGAGCGCTCGGTGAATTCGACCTGTGGCTGCGACTAAGCACGCGTCTGCCTTGCACCGGGGCTGGGAAAAAGCAAAAGCTAATGTCCACAATCTATAACAGTACTATTTCCCCGTAACATCTCTGCTCTAATTGACTCAAACGACACTCATTTGAATAATTCAAATCTGGTTAACAATCATGAGTCTCAAACGCAAAGCAGCCGACGCAGCGACAGACGCAACTAAGAAGGCCAAAGCTAATGGTAGCATTACTGCCTTCTTTGGGGCACCAAAACCTAGCCCAAATGCGAAGACTGGGGCTGCAGCAAAGTTTGATAAAGAATCATGGGTTGCAAAGCTCACAGCCGAGGAGAAAAATCTCCTGAAATTGGAGCTCGACACACTGCATGAGAGCTGGCTACCATATCTCAAGGATGTTCTTCTGACACCACAGTTTTTGGAACTAAAGAGGTTTTTGGCGCAACAGCTGAAGAATGGGGCGACGGTGTACCCGCCAATGAAAGATGTATACTCTTGGTATGTCTCGATTTCACCCAACCGGATCTTGAACAGACAGAAGAGTACCTAAGCTTACATTAGATGATAGGTCACGTCACACCCCTCTCAACACTGTCAAGGTCGTCATCACAGGCCAAGATCCCTACCACGGCCCCAATCAAGCTCACGGTCTCTGCTTCTCCATCCGTCCTCCCACACCAGCACCGCCATCCCTCCAGAACATTTACAAGGCTCTCAAGATTGACTATCCCGACTACAAGCCTCCACCCAACAAGAGCGGCCTCCTCACTCCTTGGGCAGAACGCGGTGTTCTTCTCCTGAACACCTGCCTGACTGTGCGTCGTGGCGAAGCGAACTCACACGCTGGAAAGGGCTGGGAACTCCTTACGCAAAAGGTAATTGACACAGTCGTGAAAGTGAGGACAAATGGTGTCGTGTTTCTAGCTTGGGGCACGCCGGCGCAGAACAGAACGAAAGGGATTCCAGTGGATAAACATCTCATTTTGAAGAGTGTGCATCCAAGTCCTTTGAGTGCGTCGAGGGGATTCGTAAGTCATGGATGCCCCCTACTTTGCATATGCAAATGCTAATGAGACCTAGTTCGATTGCCATCATTTCACCAAGTGTAATGAGTGGCTTGTACAGCGCTATGGTAAGGACGGTGGCATTGACTGGGACCTGAACCCGAAAGCGGACCCTGAGGAAGAATTAGCTGCAGCAGTGGCCGCGGCAGAGTACGACGATGACGACGAATAGCTCAAGTGAGCTAGCATTGCAAATGTTGATTACTGTTGCAGTTTTGGATTTGTAATTGGAGTTCTGGAGCGTGTTAAACTAGGAATAGTGAAATGCAACAATGACTATCTGATGCACTCCAACTACTACTAGCAAGACATTATGTCGCTGTGGCACCCCCCGATTTCGCAGCATTGATAAGTCTCTCTTTGAGGCCTGCTTTCCACACCTTATCAAGTGCCTCGAGTTTGCCACCCAAGATATGCACCTTACTCGCCTCAAGTATGATGACAGCTCTCCGTACATCAAAGTCTCGCAGTAAGAGTTTGAGGCCCATATTTGTACTCGCATTAAGCCCATCGATGCCTCCAAGATCAAATGCATACACTTTCACGCCCTTTGCGTCCTGCAGTAGCAACTTGAATGGACCTTTGCTATGCGCAGGGGTAACAGTTGCAGACGGATCGTCATTCTCCTGCTCTACAACACGCACAATCTCCCTCCCCTTTGTCATTTCCCCACGTTCTCTAGCCTCGATGGCTTCAACCTGTGACCATCGCGAATTGCCAATATCTTCAATGTCGAGTAGCTGACACAAGATTGGGCCAGGGACAATTCGGGTTTGTATGGTAGCATTTAAGGTATCTCGAGGGAACACTGAGTTTGCGGGTGGGTCAAGTGAGGTTGTGATATCAGTTGCGAGCAGACGGAAGCCGGCTGTCTGCTTCAGCGCAGGTAGTGGTGTGTTTGGGCGGGTGGTGGCAAGGAAGCTTTGCATCCATGCCGCGGTTGGGTAGAGGTGTCTGGTATTGAGATGCTGTGTTAATTCGGCTGCCATGTTAACCGCCATGGCAGTCATGGGGGTGGATTATCATGAGTTGTGTTGCTCTCAGATTGCCCCTGGACAGGTAAAGTGGAAAGTCTGGCGTTGGCCGTCGCGTCGCGTAAATGACGTGGGGTAGAGAGACTTCACACTCAATTGAACGCTCAGCGCCCATCACTTCAAGTCTTACTACTAACCACAGATTGCATAACAATGTCCACTATAGCCTCACCAAGAGCCAGCGTCTCGGTCCGCAGCCCATCGTCTACACGCAATTCATTCGATAGCTCAAGAGCTCCACAACCAGCACGTCGCAACCGTGCGGCCTTGCGCGAGTTCTATGGCCTCAAGAATGCTACCAAAGATGCAGGAGCAAGGATATCCGAGGAATCAGTACGCACAGAGCTCGGTCCCGAGGAAGATGAGACGCTTACGGAACTGGACGCTGCCGACTTCAACGCTGAAGCATATGTAGACAACTTGCTGGCAAAAGAGGGCTTGAAAGGAGTCTTGAGAGTAGAAGCAGACTTGATATCACGTGCGTCACATCAATCGTGTGGCTGGATCCAACAACTGACCATGGCATAGAGATTCGAAATCTAGATAGCGACAGGAAGTCGCTCGTCTACGATAACTACTCTAAGCTGCTCTCTGCAACCAGCACCATCCGACGCATGCGTGGAAACATGGATCCGTTAGCCCCAACTACACACACCCTTGGTCCTGCTATCTCACATATCGCCGACACTGCTGCCTCGCTATCCTCTTCGATGCAGGCCACACAAAAAAGGACGGAAGGTTTGGGTATCAGCATACAAATCGACCAGGACTCTACTGAAGAGGATGTCGCAGCGCAGAAGCGACGGCAGAAGAAGTTGGTTAGATGGGTTTTGGATACGCCACGGCGGCTGCGCGATTTCGTTGATTTGGAGCGATTTGAAGACGCAGAGGAAGAGTGGGAACATGTCTGTAAGATTATAAATCGGTGGACGAACGTAGCAGGCGTAAAAGAACTAAGGGAGGAATGTGAGAGTATTATGGCCGAAGCTTACGATTCGGAATCTGAATGATCCATTATTTATATCAAGTGTAGAACCTGTCCAAAGAAGACAGATACCACAGCAACTCCTCGGGACATAAAATCATTTGATAGCTGAGAGATAACTATGCTTAATTCTTAGCCATAAAAACTACCACCTAGAACGCTATGCTGATGAATTCCAAAACGCCTCTTAAAGCATGTACATTGAAGTCAACCATCAACCTCTCTCACAATCATCCCATCTAAAACCCCTCCAAACACTCCTGCACCACCCCCTCCAACATCTTCAACCCATAATACGTCCCAACATTCCCATACACATCCAACTTCTTCTTGACCTCCGCCCGATTCTTTGTACCAACCCACTCCCCCGCACAAACACAATGCTCCATAAACTCATTACTCCGCAGCCTCGCACACTTGCTACACTTGAGATCCTGCGTACACCATTCCAACACCATCTTCTGCACCTCAGACACAAGCTCTTCCTCCATGCGCAATTTATCGTACGGCGACTCGCAATTATCGCACTTCCACTTTGGCGGCGGAGGCGCCGTGTCTGCTGTGGCAGACGGGAGATTGACCGGAAGAAGGGAAGCATCACGACACAAATCAATATCTCGCGATGCAGTACATTCATCGCAAATCACGCCCCGGACCGTGAGTGCGGCGCTGGGATTTGTAAATGTTGCTTCGGGGCTGAATTCGCGGATGTCGAAGAGATTGAGGAGTTCTTTGCGGAGCAGACGTGCTTCAAGGGTGATGGCGCGGTCGAGACTGAGTACTTGCATGATGGATTTGACGAGTTGGAGGACTGGATTTTGAAGCTTTAGGTGCGAACCGGGGAGTCGGGGGAAATTGTAATCTGCTGCAAGTTCGGGGTGCAGCATTTCTGTGTGCTGGCGGCGTAGTAAGGTGTTGATTTGCTTGAAGAGCGGCTTTGTAAATGTTTTTGGTAGGATCTGAGTTTGCTCGTTTGGATCTAAGGTGAGTGGCTTCAGTGGGATTTGAGTAACTCGTGGTGTCGAGCCATCCGTGACGGCTGGACGTTTTCGTGCATGCATGAGCTCAATGAATTCGATAACCCAGTCGTTGAAGGTAGGCTGCAGCGTCGGTGGCAAGAACTGTGCTAGTTGCCAGCACATGATGTTCTCGATGGTTTGATTTTCTTCCTCGACCACTTCTTTACAGCCCTTCCCACCATAGTTGAATTCATCGTACCAAACGAGATAGTCCCAGTACTCCTTGACCTCAAGCTCCATAAACTGGAATAGTGGCTTCGACTTAATGGTCTTGATGATATACTGGCTGTATGCATAAGCATTACCGACCTCACCCTTCGTTGTTTGGAGCAACAGTCGATTTGGACTGGCGAAGACAATGTGCGAACCAACACGTTTGAAGTCTGTCATGAGCTGCTGTAACGTCTTCTTTGACATCATCTCCACATAGTAATGTAACGACCTGTCGTAGAGGAAAGAGCCAGGGCTACTGACCCAGCGGACAAGATGCTGAACCATGACATCGGCCATACTAAAACCATTGCCAGCTTGTACAGCCTCGATCCACCAGGCTTTGACCATCTCTCGGAGGACCATAATACCTGCACTTGCAAATGCATTGTCTGAGTAAATGACATGTGTTCCATCGTTGGCTGAATCATATGAAGGTGCTGAAGGGTTGAAGGAGACTGAATCTGCGCCTTCAAGCTCGTTGACCAGAGACGAAGAGAGGATAGTGTTGATAGCAAGGTTGCGAAGGTTCAGGTCAATACAGACTGAAGAATACGTCCCCGCGTTATTGATCGATGGCATTTCGACCACCTCCAGGGGCCCAAAAATGTCATCTTTCTCATAGCCGGCGTGGTCTGGCTTTGCTTGACCTGACCACCAGAGAATCACGCGCTCCTTCTGAAGCCGCCTGGCATATGCCACATCTATCAAGAATCGCGGATCGTTACTTTCAAGATTGCAAAGTGGTACGTCACCGTATCGGGCAAGCTCTAGGAGGTGCGAGACCCAGGACCCGAGATCGAGATAGTGGCCCACAATGCGTTTTGCAATGAATGATTGCCAACCTAAAGGAGGAAGTTGCTTGTCAGACTCATCCGGTTGAAGTGTAAGAATGGGTAAGTCTTTCAGTATCGGTATGTCGTGCGAGAGCAACGCCTGGTTGGGCGATTGCATAACAACGATCACAGGCTTTCCTTCGTCTGTCTTCATCTTCTTGATCAAGTCACCGAGTTCGAGTAATGCTTTTCGCCGCGTGGTGACTGACGTTGTTTTAAAGTGCATATCGTCCTGGTAATCAATCATCGTTTGCCATGGTTCGCCTTGGCTATCTTCCAGTCGATGCCGTATGGCATCACTATAGACCCGATCTACGTTTGGCATGCCTTGCGTGTCTTTCGATTTGTTCTGGATGATGATGTGGGCAACGCTCTTGGAAGTCGAGAAAACAGCGTATATATTTCGTTCGCCGCTGCTGACATGATACAGGTAGATATAACTCATCGGCGCATCGGCCATGTACGTTTTCTGCGACGACTTCTTTCGTAGTGCTGAAAGATCGAAACCTTGCTCCAAGCCTTTGCCCAGCACGCCTGCTTGCGACTCGTCGAAGGTACAGCTACTCCCGAGCTCCAGTATGGCGCGGAGGTTGAGCGGTACCTGCTTTTCATATACACCTTCAACGCTAGGATGATTGAACAGTGTTGAGATGCTGTCGGCTTCATTCACGTACGTTTGCTCCGACATCTCTAATTTGAAAAGATGAATTGACGGGTGTCCGTTCGGCAAGGTATGATTGATGACCTTCTCCACGGAGCATCCAGAGATCGAGACGTCTGGGAGATCTTCACTTCTCAGATTGAGGTACAATTGGCGAGGTACGATGATGTTCAGCGTGTGTATCTTCTTGTCAATTAGCACGAAAGCCTTCACCTGTCCTGGAGTCTCAGTCGGTCGTAGCTGGACGAGTTGCCAAGTGCTGATAAACAGCTGTTCAGCTTGATTCCTGAAGATTTTACCAATCGTATCAGCAGAATCAACAGGTTTTTCTCCAAATAAATGTCGTCGCCGCTTTCGAGCTTGCCGTTGAATCTTCCACTTTTGCTTCTGGTACATGAGCCAACTAGAGTAGTCATCATTTATAGAAGGCATGACCTTTGGCAGGGCAGCATATGGATCGGTTTGAACGGGCACTGCTGGCTCTGGCTCCTTTCGTTTTGCCACCATCTTTGTCACAATGCCCCGCTTCATTTGTGACTGAGCTTGGGAAATCTTCGATGCACCAAAGTCTTCCAGATCCCCAGAAAGTTTGTTGTTTGCAGTGTTTGCATCGCTGTTCGTGAGTGGCTTCTTGCTGAACATGTCAGTCATCTTTTTCTGTTGTAATTTGTCCTCCTTCTGTCGAATCCTTCGGTCTAGCCACTCTGGATGTGGTACCCTGGGAACAGGGTTCTTGACCTTCTGGTACGCTGCTGGAATTGTGATGAGTTTTTGAATGACAGAGGCCAGACGTTCTCGATAATAGTCCCAATCAAGAACAGTCCTAGGATCCATGTCACCCGGATCTTCTCGCATCCACTTCCTCAGAAAGTACCGCTTTACAGATTCTTCAGCCGAGAAGATAGACATGGGGATGGCGCGTTCCGTGACAGGTGCATTGCGGGGCGCTTTTGAGATGATGTACTTGCAGTTCAAGCCTTTGTCCTTGACCATCTGTTCACCTAAGAACTCTGCAAGACGCTTCGCTGTCGTAATCGCCGTTGACTTCTGCGCACCATATTCTTCAAGAGTCTTTGTCATATTCTTGTTCTCAACAATGAGGTCGATGAGCTCTTCATCCGCCATTGAAGCACCACGAGTGTCTAGAATATCAAGCCAACGATTTGCGACCCTGGCGACGGCGCCGTAAGTCTCCTCCAGAGTTGTGCCTTCCAAGAAGAATTTGAAGATTTGAGCTTGGAAGTTCTTGATCAGTTTAAGCTCGCCACGACGCTTCACTTCGAAACCTTTCAGCTCAGCCAAACTTCCATCATGATTGAAAACTGCATAACGCTTTTTCAAGTTTTTGTCTTCCTCTTTTGATGTTGGCAGAATCATAGCTCTGTATGGTCCGTCTACCTCGAAAAAGATTGAATTGTCGCTGTGTTTTTCATAGCGAAAGTTCACAGGGTCCACGAGGGTCTCGTACTGGTGATTAGTATATTGTGCGTGTACTAAGTGATTCAACATAGTACAAGGATACGAAATTGTCAGCTTTTTGCCATTGCTCATCTTGAAGGCAAAGTTCTCTGGGAAGGTTGCTGGTAGGATGGCCCAGATACCATCCGTGTCGAGTTCTAAAGGCCGTCCGATTCGTTCAACAAGAGATCTTGCAAGCTGAATGATATGTGCTCCTGTTAAACAGGTTACACCGGCCATTTCCAAGGAGTACCACCGAGACCCTTTTCGCATGACGTAGCCGTAGAAGGAGTTGAGAATGACTTTGTGAGCCAGTTGCATAGAGTCAAACAAAACGATCATCTTCTTTGCTTGTTCCACTTCAGATGCTGGTGCACCAGCAGCTTTCAGTGCATCCGTTTTGCCTTTCCAAACTTTTTGTTTACCCTTGAAGTCGTATCGCCGATCACGAAAGCCGCTCACGGTATCGACATAGAAAGGGTTTTCCCGCTGACAAATGATGGCTTCACGCTCGATTGTTGTCGCGACATGGACCTTGTGGTAGATCTTCTTAGAGTAATCCGTTAAACGCTTTCGCACCAGGGTAGCCTGTTCATCAACCGAAAGATCCTTGAAGGCTCGAGTTGGGGAATTCGGATATTTTCCTGGGAATCGCTCGTTTTCTAGGGCATGCTTAACCATATTGTACTCGTCGCGCTTCGCTGGTAGATACTCTCCTCTCCAGGCCCATGGCATACGACGATCACAAGTTTTTCCTGGGCGGTTGAAGTCACAGGCCGCGCAATCAGACTCTTTTATCATAGAATCCGGCTGTAGTCGATTTGTCGTCATAATGTTCGGATACATGGATGCAACATCCAAGTGGTAAATGAGCGGTCGCTCGCTGCGGTTCGGTGTACTCTTGAGTTGCATCAACTTCTCCACAATCTCAGCCTTAACCTCCTCATAATTTGTAATGTCTTCTAACTTTTTCTTCTCTTCCACCTCTACGCTGAACTTCAACGCCGCATCAAGATCGTTGAGTAGCTCATCAATGGCAGTAGGGTCTACCGCAAAGTTATAGGAAATATCGCTTCGAAATACACCAGCCTCCAATGCTTCGACGTGACCACCGACGTAGGTTTCTCCTTCAAGTAAATGGCCTTCCCAGAATGCCTCTTTTGGTGCTTGATGCTTGTTGGGTAACACAATACCCTTCTGGTACGCCTGTACCATCAACAGCATCTCACACAGGGTACCAGTACCCTTTCGTAGCGCATCGTCCGGGCCTAGCGGAAGAATTTTGCATAAGGCGAAAATGAAGGGGTGCACGTACTTCATATACAGGTAGTAAGTAGCAACGGCATCGGAAACGGAGTACTCTGCAAGCGTTTGGGGCCGTTCTGAGGCATAAGGAGTCATCAATTCGGGATCGAGCTCGTCAGGGTCATAGCCTAGCTTAGCCATGGTCACAGCTTTGAGACCACGACTTCCTTGAGGTAGGTAGCTGTCCCGACTGACCCAGGAAAAGGCATCCATATGAGCACAGTAGTTGGATTGGTAGATGTCTTCACTGTTTTTCCTGAATCCGATCTCTTGGTACATGTCTATGCCTAGCACACTAGCTCTTGCTTCAACGAAAGGCCAATCGAAGAAGTCTCCGTTATATGTCACCATGACTGTGGGCCTCGCTTCTTTGATATGCTCGAAGAAACGCTCAAGTAGAGCCTTCTCATCCGGCTCGTTAAAAATCATGAATGGTCCTTGGTATTCTGGCTTTGGTGTGTATTCGAAATCTTCAATATCCTCTGAAACGATCTCACGATTTGTGATCAAGAATCCCTGACCATCAATCATATACGATATCATCATGATCTGATCAATCACCGCATCTGGGAACTTGAGTGGTAATTTGGTCGTCTCGATATCGTACGCCATGACTACAGGGTCCGCAGGTGTAAGTCGGTCCTCTATGCACTTGATAGATATCACACCATGCTTTGCTTCGACAGTGTACCAGTTTCCAATACGTACATCCATATCAATGGCTACTCGAACATGATAAGGGACGTCGTATTCCCGAATATCTACAATAAAATCGCTTGCGTCAATTGTGGTCGTCATTCGTTTCTCGTTCTCGTAATCGTCGTTATCGAAGAAATCCCTGCCTGCATTACCGCTACAAATTATTAGTAAACAAAATATGTGTAATTTGGATCAGCACTCACGTGGCTACCTCTGCATATGTATCCATAGCATTGAAATTCTTCTTGTTTTTTTCTACTATCGGTCCAACAGCTTTCCTGACCGCTAGTAAATCATTCACATTTGCAAATGACAATTGTAGAAATGTTCTCCGATATCCAGTCAGATGATTTGGCATGGAAAGATCTTCCTTCTCCACCTTCTTGATTGTCTTTATTAAACCTTCGTATGCTCTCCGGCAGTATTCTTCCACCTCTTGCTCCCTGCCCTTCTTCACTGCCAGCAAAAAATATGGATCATACTCAAGCGTGGCCTTGAATGTGTCGCCGTCCTCGCCAATGAAGTAATAGTCGACACCTGCTTTCCCTCCTGGTACACTCTCGTCTTCTAATGCGGTCGAATGCATATTGACGAGCCAGCCGACCTTCTTCTTCCCCGACTCGAAGCGCGGGAAACCCATAAAATCATCGATGCGGTTGGCGAGTCTTGTTGACTCTATCTTTTCGTTTTGGGAGGTGGCCTCTGTACGCCGTAGTGAAGACGCATCGACTGTTTGTGTTTTTCGTGGTCCATATGATGTGTTGCCCTGCTTGCCTACCCGGCGAAAGGGTTGGCCCGCTCGTCGTGGAGGCATTGTATTAGGAGGAAGGTAAAAGTGCTATGTATGGATGCTGTTTGTACAGATCAGGGTATCATTTCAAACAATTGAAAAATGGGAGAAAACAAGGTAGTGAGAACTAGACGTAGAAGTGGTAAGTGGTAAGTAGAGTTTCGATACGCTCTACGCGACGCGCCTCGCGTACACCGCGTTACGCCTTACTTGTTTAGGCAAATTGATTTCTCAAGCCACATGTGTGGCTTGTACATCAGTGTCATCATGGATATTTTTCGGGCCGCTAACGCACCACCAACCTAGACGGTTGCACAACCACTTTGACATCAGCCAATGCAATCTTAATCTAGCTTCGACGACTTCTTGATTCGACCCTGATTCGACTCAATCAGCCCCTCTTGCGAACTATAATCACCGTTCCTCCAACGTACCACACGTCACACTACCATGGCTGATGATACAAGGCAGTCGGAAGAGCAGGTCGTGCCTTCCCCACGCGCGCCTGCAAATGTTATGCCTGGTGGCACAGCGCATACGGCAGGCGGCGAGAAAATCGATAGCACAGGTCCAACTTATTTTGATGTTGTGCGCAGCCTTGGTCCAGAATACTACTTAAATTTTCACAAGCGACCATGTGTGCGAGACAGTCAACTGCAAGGGTTGGCTGCTGGGTTTGCAGGTGGAAGTTTAGCAGCAATATTAGGGAGTATGTTTGTTTTTTCCGGATCATGGGAGGCTACATGTCGATCACGCTGCTAATAGATTCCTAGAACCTGTACGCATATCCTCCAACTGGGCAGTAGCAACATGGTGTGGTGTGTCCGTTGTGTCATATCAAGTATGCCAATATTATCGAAGTAAGGAAAAAGCAGGTATAAGGCAGGCTCAAGAGCTTATGGAGAAGAAACGGGCGACAATAGAAGCAAAAAAGGAGGCAAGGCGGCGAGCAAGAGAGGAAAAAGAGAAGCTAGAACAGGCAGAAAGGATCGAAGAGGCGAAGAAACGATCATGGGGATACTGGTACGAGAAGAACCTCAAGTTCTGGTAGCATCATTTGCAGCGAAATACGTATACGATGTGTGTACAGCTCTACGCTATGTACAAGGCTCTGTATGAAAAGTGTAGTATACGAGAACGCCACGAAAAATATTGACAAAGATCAGAAATGCATCATACTCCTAAACACCATGCCACGCAGTATCTCCAAAGCCAATTCTTGTGTCACCTATATCAAAAACTTCGTAAGATCACCATCGTACAAAGACAAACAACACCGAAACATTAACATTACTGCTTCCCACACCCCAACATACCTCAAATTGCAAACTTCACTGTTCTCTTTGCCACATCAATTTCTTTTGCGGGCATTTCTCGCTCCGCAGTTGCTTCCCTGGATGCTGTTCCGCCCACGCCTCGTCGTCTACGGTCATGGCGTTTGGCTCTTGCCTCGCGAGTCTCCCTTGCTCTCCACTCATTCAATTGCTGTCGCCTCTTTTGAGACCGAGCATACGCCAAAGCTGGCGTAGGTTTGAATCCAATACCATTCAAACCAGTCCCATCATCGTCAGGGTCAGTGGATGGGTCAGCAAGGTGACCCGTGATCTCATCATCATGCCACGTGAGCGCTGATGGTGGGGGCGAAGGCGACCTCTGGAGTGGGCGAGGATGCGAGGAAAACCGGTTTTGAGTGCGAGGTTTTTGACTTATCTTTGTTGACTGTTGCATTGAGATAGGGCTAGGGGATGATACGAATGCCGTGGGTTGCGCAAACGAACGGATGGCGATATCTGTCATTATGCGGGGTTGCAAAAACTGTGGGGTCTCAGGTATTTCCCTAGCGGGGTCCAACTTGTGAACAACAGCGATGGTGTCTGAATTACAGTTGCTCCTCTGAGAGCCTGGATAGTCCTTTTCAAAATATTTGTCTAGCGATGTTCCACTATCTAGCCTCATCTCGTCCAGCTTTGGCTTCTTGCGTATCACATCGTCTGTGGGTGTGAGTGGGGTCATCGGAATTGCTGAAGTTGCCATCAGTGTCATGCCTCGCAACTGGTCTGCGACCGCATTCCTGGGGCTATCGGCGCCTGAAGAAGGCGCGGGACTCCCTCGTGGTGGTGTTGATACCGGACGTAGAGCGGTGTTTAGCAAGGACACGGGCGGCAGTTGCTCGCGTTTACGCTTCGGGGACGGGTAGGCGAGTTGGGTGGGAGGCATTTCGCCAGATGGAGTGCCTGTGAATTACATGGGCACTATATTTGGTAAAGGTGAAAAATAGATGAAGTGATGATTGTGATGTTGTTGTTTGAGGCAACGGCAATTGCCTGTCAATTCCCATGTTACGCGAACGTGGGGGAGGTGCACAGGCCAGATTTAGGGCTGAACCCTGAAGTCGTCCTGAACCCTGCCTCACTGCACATCATTAGACCATCCGGACTGCGAACCGACAAAGCCTGGTTGGCCTCACTGGCTATCGGTCAATTACCATCCCGTAGGCTAGTTCATGTCAACCCTTCAGTTTGTACTAAAAATGTAACTATTGATTATGCTTGATTCTATGCATAACCCCTACCATTCTCGCCTGTTGCCTGATTTGGTCAAGTCACAACCTAAAATTCTATAGGTATCTCACTGGTCTCTCCTGCCCTCACCTCACATTTTCTCACTTTCACCATGCAACAGGGTTCAATCCTTCCGTTTTTGAAGAAGCAAAGGCCTTCAGGGTCCGAGACGACGCGGCCAGGTCAACCGTATCGCTCTCGACCCTTCGGTTCAAAAGATTCCTCAAATAAAGGCTCCTCAACTAGACATCATCGAGGGCCAAACAATCGAAGAAACATGCACCTGAAACTGATTGCAGACGAGACAAAAGCTGAGCTGCCGAACATACTCAGCCAACTCCCTAGATTCGATGCCATGGAGTCTTCGATATATGACCTGAAGGATATGGCCTCACTAGATCCCGAAGACTGCCCAGGCTACAAGTTACCAGAAGATGATGCAGAGAGCGGAAAGGCGGGCACACGCATCAAAGTACTCGATATGGACACTTTCGATGTAGCAATTTCCCTTGCTCCGGAATACACCGCACAAACACATCTTGAAACATCACAGCCCAGGACCAGCGACTCAAACGACAATAATAGTATGCAGCAAGAGGAAGATCTGGTTATGAAAGATGTATTGGAAGACAGTACCTCTAGCTCAAACCGCACCGTTAAACCTGTCGCCGTCCTCAACCTTGCCTCAGAGTTTAAAGCTGGAGGCGGCTGGCAAAACGGCGCCCTGGCCCAAGAGGAAGCACTTTGCTACCGTTCCTCTCTCTACCTCTCTTTGCACAAGTCACACTACCCACTTCCGTCCCTAAGCGCCATCTACTCTCCTTATGTTCTCCTCATCCGAGACGCCATGTCGCGCGGCCATTCTCTCCTCACCCCCAAGCAACAACCCGCTGACCTGCCAGTCACCGCCGTAATCAGCGTCGCAGCACTTCGACGTCCGGCCCTGACCGATGACAAGAAAAGGTTCAAGAACGAGGGTCAGCGCGCGGAGACGAAGCGTAAGATTCGAGTTACGTTGCGTGTAGCGGCAATGCATGGCCATACGAAACTTGTCCTAGGCGCATTAGGATGTGGTGTCTTTCTCAATCCACCTAAGGAAGTCGCGGATTGCTTCCTTGAAGTGATGAGGGAGAAGGAATTCCAGGGAGGTTGGTGGGAGGAGGTTGCGTTTGCTGTTCTGGACAATGTAAAGGGTGACCAGGGAGGAAAAGACGGTGCAGGAAACTTTGGGGTCTTTTATCGAGCTTTGAATGGGCAGATTGTGTAAAGTACTTGGTAACTCAGGTTATATCCGCACATTAGGGACACTTGTCTGAGTATCTCGGTACCCAGGCTGGTGTATGTGCATGGTACAAGACAAGACGTTTGAAGACCTATTATGATTATTACGAATTAATTGCGGAACAGATCTTGCAAAATCACTAGCGTAGTCAATGATGAAGTCATATGCTCCACATTAACTATAAACACATTCGATCAACTGCGCCAGGTTCCCGAGAAACATATTTGGTGTGGTATCACTCGTCATTTCCGCCCAATGCCACTAGGCACGGCTATAGAGAGATCCAGTCTTGCCAAAACGCCGCGCATACTTAGTGAGTTTTGCATGCAATATTCTTCCCAAAGGCGATCCTAATATGCATCATTAATCTCGACGCTGGAGGCGAATGGAGGGCACTACCAATTGGTCGATCGGCCCCACATAAACCACCATTCCTTTGGGGTTTAGTATTTTTGCGAGAGCACATCCGGAATGCATGTTACCACATGCCCTAATTCACATCTAGAAGCCGCGGCCTCGTCCCCTACCACCTCCACCTCCACGTCCCCTTCCTCCACCGCGACCGCCACCACCCCTACCTCCACCTCGACCAGGGCCGCCACGTCCACCCCCACTTCCACCACCACGCTCTGCCTCTTTCCTGGCTTTGTTCTTTGGCTTTGGCGCATCGTCAATGAGTAGCGTGTCTAGTGGTAATGAGTCTGGAAGAATGATGTATCGAACAGTTGAGCCGCGGACGGTCATGGTGTCGAGGGCAACAGTATCGCGTGATTTGGGCGTATACTTGACTGCTCGAAGAGCAACATTCATGAGGGGGAGACAGAAGTAATAGTGCCGTTGACAATTGAGCCTATCAAAGTTAGCGATCGTGCATACGGTTAGTGATCACAGGGACAAGGAAATAATGCAAAGACGGTTTTAGGTATTAAACCTATTCCTATATCGACTGCTGACTTTCTGAAACGCCATAAGCATTGTGTTGAAGATGTCTTACCATTCTTGAGCTCGACCGTAACAGTCTCATTCTGGCACTTCATGAGGAATCTGCGTGTCACTGTCAGTTTCGGCTCCATATCACGTCAAAATAAGCTCACCTGACAAGCTTCATAATTGCTGATTGCGGTCTTGCGCGACCGAAAATATGTGATTGGTGGCTTAAAGGTGTGTTGTTTATGAGGTCAATCGGTGGGGGAGCTCTAGCTAGGAAATTGCGACCAACTCGCCCAGGCTGCACGGGCCGGTATTTATCCGATGGGCAGTCACGTGGATGTCGCCTTCACTGACGTTACAACTTTAGACATGCTTGAATTTTATGTAGTGGTCTAGCAATGTGTCCTGCGCAACAAGCTATCAAGTTCTGCCCTGCCTTAGCCCAAGTTAAGAGCCCCTAGAACCACACTAATTATCACATCTCGGAAATCGTGTCATAACTCTCAGTAGGTCTGCCGCGAGTTTAATCTCGAAATAATTCACTGCCTACGAGACCTTTGCGGGTCTATATTTTGATCCATAATCCTAGACGGTTTCTCTTGCTGTTCAATGACGTTCTCGTGTTTGCAAGTTTTCATCTGATGTGCATCTTCGCTGATTGCTAGCCTAAACTTGATTACTACTTACACATATAAATACTTTCACCTACTCCCTATTATTTGACGCGTCACTAATATCACTAGTTTTGTGTATTGTGCGTTAACGTGCATATATTGAAATAGCCGGAGGTATATACACAATGATATAGTTAGTTGAAAATGAGCAACACCCTAGGGGCTTATAACTATACTCTTATATTTCCTTTTCATCCTCAACCAAAACTAAACATCGTCTTCATCTTTTCAATCAGTCTAAGTCCTAAGTACTCCATGCCCAACACGACTCCAACTTCAATGGCCGCCCAAACATTTGTTTGGGATCCCAAGGACTGGGTGCCAGAAAGGGAGTTTACGCGAGGTGTCTATCTCCTGGAAAACAAGACAACCCGGGGACGCAAAGTGTTCAAGAAGGAACTGGTGGGGTGCCGCTTTAGGATTGACCCGATCAGCAAGGAGTCAATAGCTGCTGAAGTTTGGTTCCTCAAACAGCTCCCAGATTGCAATAGAATAGTGAAACACCTTTACTATTCTTTTGACCCTATCAAAAATATGGGGACTGCTATCTTCCAGCATTATCCATTGGGCGATGCTCATGATTGGATGAAGGACAACTTCACACGGAAGTATAGAGGAGTTCCAGAGAGCCACATTTGGCGATTCTTTATTCAGATCAGCCAATCATTGGCATTCATCCAGGGTAAGATTGGACCAAATAGCAGTCGTGGAGAGGCCATAATTCATAGGGACATCAAGCTGAAGAATATCCTTGTGGTCGATAATGGCTCGACATATCCGTCGTTCAAGCTCCATGACTTCGGTGTGGCAACAACATGGAAAAAGTCCGCGGCTCGTCAGCCTGCATACGTCGGTTCGTTTCAATGGCAACCACCAGAAAATCCTATGATAAATTGCCGAGCAGCGGACATCTGGTCGCTAGGCGCTTGTGTTCACTACTTGGCCACGGGACGACTGCCAACTAAGAACGTTGACTATTATCGAGCTCTGATGCTTGAAGCAAACAACGGAGAGCACCCATCCTCAGCCCAGCCATATCATCACCCCCGCTCGTACTATCAATCTCGTATTCAACGTCATGTCACGCCAATCAATTTGGACCCTGTTGAGCAGGAGCAAATAGGCCTCCCACCCAATGGCCCCATGTGGCGGGAATATTGGAATATTCAGTACAGCGACGAGCTAAACCATTGGATGCATAAATGCTTGGTCTTAGACCCGACTCGGCGAGTGACCGCGGGCCCGTTGTGTTCCGACATGCCCAAGGTAGGCAAGGCTCTGCTCCAGAAGATGGGCAGAGAGGCGGCGCTGACGGATCTGGATATTGAGTATGGACCTAGTGCATAATAGACCTGGATTTCCCGTGCTCGGTTGGTGTTGTAAGGACCCTCTCTTGATGTCTCAGCTAGTAACTTTTCCATATTCTAACAATAACCAATTTTTCCCAACCAGCTTTCTTTCCACTGAAACCCACTGTTTCCGCCATCCAACCCATACCCCATTCTCTTATTCGTTGTTTCATAACTTCTGGTTTGTTCTGTGCGCACAAAAGTAGATATGCAACACCACTCCTTTCGCGTAGAATTCCCGGTATTTGCTCCAGCATTCTATTCGTCACCACCATCCCCCCTTCTCCTCCCGCGTATGACAACTCCAGTAGGTATGAGTCTTGTTCGAACGATGTCGTTTTCTTGCCTTTTGGAACCACATTGTAGTCGTCATGACGCAATAAGTTTGGCATCTCAGCGGGCACATACGGCGGATTGAATATAAAAACATCAATGCTATTCGGGCGTATCGCAGACGCGAGATCACCATTTACTACATCGAGGAAGACAGTGCGCCCGGTGTGCTGTTCCTCTAGTGCGTTTTGGACGGTTTGCGCTGCAGCTTTGCAGGCAAAGCTATTGATATCAGTTCCAAGCGTCAATACATCATTGCGACCGAAGATGCTACCAGCGTTGGCAGCGACGAAAGCCAGGACTACACCCGACCCTACCCCCACTTCTAGCACCAATGGCGGGGCCGATGATGTTTTTTTGAAGCGATCGCACAGGAACGCAATTTCTGGGGGCGATGAGAGCGTGTCAAGCAACAGATACGAGTCTTCGGCCGGTTCGTAGACGCGATCGAAGCATACATGCGAGGTCGAAGGTGTTGGTAGCATGCTTAGGTATTGATGGGCGCTTTGTCGTTGGTATAGAAGAACCAATGGGCGCAAAAGGAGCTAGAGCTATCCTAGCTAACACCACCGAGGTTAGGTCATCCAGTACATGATCTAAACATTTTTGCCATTCGTCACTTGTACCTTCTACAATACACTTTATTTTTGCCTCTGCTTGATTGCGAAGATGCGTGTCTTCTCTCGTTTGCTAGCTGTGACCACGGATGCAGGTGCATCAAAGGGCTTTAGACAAGCTCCTGCAGCACTGTTACCTCCCATTCCTCTGTACAGGACTATCTTACGCACCCATAGGAAGAGGTTGGGTACAGAAGAACGTGTGCTTGGTGACATGTATGTAAAGGCTGAGTTTAGAGCTCATAGAAATGTCGACAACCCTGTCCAGATTGTAAGTCATTCCGTAGTCATGCCACCCGCACGCTTGTTGACATCTCTAGATTGGCTTCCTCACAGAATGGCAATTGTATGCTCAAACCCTCCAAGGGGATTCATGGAAAGGGGATAAAATGGACAAACAAAAGATTGACAAGATGAGTGGTATGTAGAGTTGATGAATGTTACTTTCCTGGTCACTGATCACATATTAGACCAGCAAATTGGTCAGCTGTATGAACTCATGCAAGCGATTCAAAAGCAAAATCAAGATGATGCCGATGCTGAAGAAGCTAGCATTATCAATGCTCTTGACAATCACAAGTCTGGCTCAAAGAAGTGATTGCACATTGATGAATTTCAGGTGCTTGGCCAACAACTTACCACAAACGACTCTGGCTTCACATTTGGACGGGACATCATGAAAAGACAACACACACCCTTCACATTACACTGAAAAGTATAATATGTATACTCGAAGTATGCCGGATACCTCGATATCGCTCCCAATACAGAGCAGCGGCCAGCCCTTTATCTTGCTCGGATTTATTTCCAACTCCGACTATATGCATTGACGAAACACTGAATCATCAACTTATCAACAGCCCCGGAGCTCCTGTTTATAGCATTGGCTGTTTCAAACGAGTATAGGCCGAAGAATACCAATCTATATCTTCTTCTTCCTGGGGTAAGCTTCTTTACCGATTTTCCCTTTTTTCGACATGTGTGGCTGCACACTCTACGACTCTCCTACTTGCGGCCATTCTTGGATCTCCATGAGCCAGCCCTGTGGCTATCTCTCAGATCTTCTAAGTTGTCCTTATCGCCAGACTTATCAAACGTTGATCGCACCACCTTACACCTGCCCAACATGTCATGGCGGCTTTGCAGACCGAGAAACGATTGAGATGGTGCAAGGGCCTTGGGGATGCAACCAGATGATTCGAAGTCATGTCGGTGGCAGTCATAAAATACCCGGACAATGGGGCCATGCGCCAATTAGGCCTGGCGGTTGGACCGGTTCTGCTCAAACGTCTGGTGCTCTGTTACCGGTCAACAGCTATGGTTATGATCATCGACTCAGTGGGCCTTATGCAGCTCCGCATCCCATGACAGGGGGCCCAGCCATGGTCTGTGGTGGCTTTGGCGATATGGATGATGGATACTTGTACGACCTTGACTTCGATGATAGGAGAAGACGCAGGAAGCACAGGAGCTCTCACTACCGCGAGTACCATTATTCAAGCAAGCCTGAAACAGCTTGTATGGTCATGTGAGGACTAATCGTGTGGTTTGAGAAGATTGGCTTCTCTTGATGCAGGTAGCTTTTTTTGAATATTTGATGAGGTTCTCGTCATGAGGTATTGTTTGGCCAGAAGCTAGTTCAGGATTGGAATGCGTTTGCTGAACCGAGGAACATTTCGGATATGAGTAGAGTCGAAACAAGTCATTAGTTACCTTAGCCTTGAATATACAGACCTTGTTCAAGGTTAGTACTTTGGAGTAATATACGTGTGAAGACGCGTGACCAGTACCAGTCTCGCGGCATTCGCGCATCGGCGTAAATCCGCCAGCCCCGCTGCCGGCCGACACGTCAAACGAAGAAGTGCTCCCTTCAAGCAGCAGCTCCGCCCGCCTTCACTGGCGCCTGACGGGCTCCCAGCCACATACGTACGATCTTCTTTGACACTCGGAACTCGATACATCGCATCGCAACTTTGCATCACGACAGTACATACCGTTTTAAAATAAACAGGTGTCGAGTTTGCCCAGGCATCTATCGCGGGGTTATTTGGTACTAATAGTACAAACATTCCACCCAAGCGCCATAAGCTTCACAGGCCACAACACTGTGAACGTTCACCATGGCGTCCTTTTTCGAGAAACTTTTCGAGTCCATTTTCACGCCAGGGCCGACTCCTACCCTTCTTGTCGCGACCAATGCCTCATTCGCGGCCCTTCAAGTCCTCCTGTTTGCCATGCTCCTGGCTACGTACAGCATACACTTTGTCATTCTATCTGGTCTCTGTGGCGGCCTCTGGTGGGCGATCAACTGGTTTGCAGCCGAGATTCGGGCTGCACAGGAGAAAGAGGAGGAAGCTAAGCGCATAAGAGAGGCTAGGCGCGGTAAGGATAAGAGCGCGGGCGATGATGGCGAAGCTATGGATACAGGAGACGATACTGAGGTTGATACAACAGAGGTGGAGGTACAGAAACAGGGACCTAAGCAATCACGTGCACCGAGGATGGACACACAGAGCACCGTGTTGGTCGACAGGCCCGGTGAGCGCGGTGGAAGGGAAGAAACACCCCAGGCGACTGCTCACATTGGTGGTCCAGCAGCAGCAAGTACCACAGGCGCAGCCACGAAGCTTGCGCCACTTGTTGACGAGACTGTGAAGAAGAGGAAGGGTTTGGGAGAGTCGACTGGTGATTTGAGTACCGACTCGGAGTGGGAGAAGCTGTCACAAGGTTCCGAGGACAGATAAATAACAGGTGTTTCATTCGTACTTGGAAGATTGTTCCTGCTATAGATGGATGCACACGTCAGAACCGCGATATTCTAAAAAATATAAATCTAAACCTATCTACTCGTGCAATGGTACATTCTCTTTACCAAAAAGCCCATATATATAGCCAAAGTCGTGGGCTTGAATTGGAGTGCATGACATTGTTCCAGCTGCTCCAGTTGCTCTTTTTTGTTGCGGCCATGTCGGTGCCCAATGGCTATCCGTGGACGGCTACCATGATACATCACATATCCACCATGGTTAGACTTTTTCTAGGCAACCTCATAATCCCCTCTCACCACAAATGAAGACGCGTCACCCTCACCCACCTCGATAGAAGGGCTCATCCCCCGCGACCCGTCGCATATCTGACACATCCCATCAACATCACCACCTCCGCTGGCCGGCTACCCCGCCATTTCACCGCCATCCCTAATAATGGCCTCGATCAATGCTCCTATAAGTATTGTGGATGTTGTCGCACAGGCCGGCAACTACACTTACAATGCACAAATTCCGCTGGCAAATTGGCTGCGAACCGCCAGTACCATGCAGAAAGAGGTTCGCTGCACACGCTCGTACAGCCAAGCCCCAGCTCACATTTTTCTAGGCGCAAGTCTACGAAGCGGAAGGAAATGATGCGCAAACCTATCTCCTGTTATATCGCCACGCCGATCTCGTGCTCCAGAAGTTGCAGACTCATCCAGACAGGAACCAGCCCCAGAACAAGAAGGCGCTTCATGCCGCGACCACAACTGTGTACAGCGATCTGAGGAAGCTGGAGACCATCGCCCCACGAATTAAAAAGAGATACGAAGAGTACCAGGAAAGAAAGAGAAGGCAACAGGATGCGCTAAAGGTATTGGAAGAAACACAAGAGCAAAGAACGGAGAGGGACAAGGCAGCATATGACTCGAGACCCACCCTGGACGCTCAAGAGAACCAAACTTTAGCTACCAGATTGGCTCAAAGAGAAGTCAGAAGGAGGGACACAGCGCGGAGAAGCGTACGGCAACATGGCGTGTCGGAAGAAGTGGAACAACAACGAAGAACAGGTGGCAGATGGGAAAGTTGGCAGGATGATCTTGCACATGATCCTAATGGTGGAGATCTCATGAACCAACTCCAAGAGGTTGCACGCCTTCAGCGGAATGGCCACAATGAACCGCATTATTCGCAGCCTTCTTCTCGATACACATACACTTACCACTATCCATCAGTACCTAACAAATCCACCCAAGGCGATTTACCTCACCCAAGCGCACATTTCGGCGAATCCTACACAGCACCCGCACGACCTCCCAAAGAGCAAATCTATAGATCCTCTGGTATCCCTGCAATACCGCCCCCCCTGCCCCCAAGCCTGCAACACCTTCTCGAGAAACCGCCTTTGATAACCCACGGCCGCCCCCGATACCAGGAAAATACACTGAACCACCCACTTCCCTGCCCCCCGTTCCAGGAAAAATCCCTGATAACCGACCGCCAACACCCTCCGCTGAACTCGACGCCTTCTCCTTCAAGCCCTCCGCCTACCTCGAAAACGGCGACGCTCTTCGCCCAGTGTTCCTCCCCTCCCAACTCCGCCAGCAATTCCTAAACGTAGCATCCTCCAATACACGCCTTAACCTCGAAACATGCGGTATGCTCTGTGGCATATTGAAATCCAACGCCCTCTTCATCACCCGCCTCGTCGTGCCTGAGCAAACGAGCACAAGCGATACATGCGAGACGCTAAACGAAGAAGAATTCTTCGACTATTGCGACAAGGAAGAATTATTGGTCATTGGTTGGATACATACGCATCCGACTCAGACATGTTTCATGAGTAGTCGTGATTTACATACACATGTCGGGTATCAAGTCATGATGCCGGAAAGTATCGCAATCGTCTGTGCACCAAGCAAAAACCCCAGGTACGTTCAACCACTCCCCCTTCGAATAACTTCAACTAATACGTCACCTCAATAGCTGGGGCTGTTTCCGCCTCACCGACCCCCCAGGCAAACAGGCCATTTTAGGCTGCACGAAACCAGGCATCTTCCATCCGCACGACGTGGATAACATTTATACAGAAGCGCTGAAGCCGGGACATGTGGTCGAGTTGGTGAATGCGCCGTTGGAGATTGTGGACATGCGGCCCAAGAAGAAGTTTTGAGATTGGCGTAGCAGGGATTGAGCGAAGGGTATGGAATGGTGCTTTGGAAGAAAACTTATCCTGACTATTGTGCATAGCGAGGCGTTGGTAGGATTAGATTTTGTGCATCTTTGGGTCCGTTTTGCGAGTGGTTAGACGCTGTAGATTTTGAGTTCGACGCATGCTCGGACGGAACGGGATGATGTGGTTTTTTTTTTGTTATAGCGGAAGCTTAGAGCTAGTTCGCTCGATATTGTCCCAGATGATATGAAATACAGAAATAAGGTATTTTGAATCCAGTTATTGGACGTTGGATATTAGCTTGTTTCTTAGGCTAGATCTTCAAGTTTATATCTACCGTGGATAGCATGCCCTCTCTACTCCTTTCTACACCCATTGCACCAAATTTCCCCCCTAATACGTCCTCTCGTCCACCCACGCCCTCCACTTCTTCCACTCCTCAAACCCCAACCCCACCTTCAAACCCTGATACCTAACAACCTTCAGCTCCACCTTGTTCCATTCATCCTTCTTTCCATTCCACCCCGCCTTGCGCATCAAGCTCACGAGCGTCTCTTCCTTGGTCCAACCTTGCTCGCGTGCCACATCAGGCAGATACGTCGCCCCGTACCGGCGATTATGATACGTAAACGAGATGCGGAGACCGTGTGTGCCAATCGTCCAGTCAAGCGGAGAAGAAGCTGGTTCAAAGTCTGTGAGAAGTGTGACTGCACATTCGAGGCTTGGGAGCTCGCGATCGGATATGGGATTGAAGCGTGTATCGTCAAAAGCACTACGACGGTTAGCGAGACCGTCTGCTCTTTTCGTTTACGCTTTATGGTATAACGTACGATGTCAGGGCATAGCTCTTCAGACCCTCGTCAAGCTCTTGTGCTTCAAAAGTACCTATACATCCTCGTAGCCGCTTCTCTCCTCTTTTTGTCACGGTATTCCAGGTCACGAATAGAGGATGGTCCTTGACGATTTCTTGCTCGGCCTTTTGAAGCTTGGAGACGATGCTGCTTCGACTGGAATTCTTGCTTGCTGCACTGCTCGCCTCACTAGCTCCGCTTGGTGTGGAACTTGCACTCTGCACACTCGATGAACTTGCTGTTGCAGACGACGGCGCGAGGAGTCGTGATATTGCGGCTGGTTTGTAGTCGGAGTCTGATGCATTGGGAGGTATTGGAGATTCGCCGCCTTCGATTTCAGCATCGGTTATAGTGGGATCTGCGTTGTACGTCTTCCATAGTGCCTCGACCTGGCGGAGTGAGAGACTAGGTCGCTTTTCAAGGCTTGCAGAGAGGGTTTCAAAGCAATAGGCACAATGGGCTTGGGTTGCCATGTTGGACTGGTTGTGCAGTTGCAACTTGGGAGTGAATCGCGCACTTGGTGTTGGCGAAGGAAGCAGACAGTACTGTTAGTAGTAGAAGTGGCGTGCCAACTATGATTTGAACAGGAACTGCTGGGTATCACGACTAAAGCAAGGCTGTGCGGGCAGAATACGGGCTGGTTCGGTATTCTTTCCTCTATTACTCTCCGTGGTGAGCGTGGCAAGAGCACAAGAGTCTTGTCAGAAGATTTGGTAGTGACAGCTACTCTTGCATCATCTCTGGAGAGACCGGGAGGCGTTTGTTGGGGGTCGATGAATCGGTACCCCGCCGATACTAGGGACAATAGTCTACGCATGTCAGCAACGTCATCAACCACGCTACATTCTCACAATAAGTCTTCTTTCTTTCAAAAACAACAACATGTATTGATCTATAGCTTCAAGTAAATCACACATACTATGTTAGATAAGTCAAGCACAACTTTGTTGACTGAGAAGACCATCTCGAGTCTGAAGACGTAGGAACCTACCCAAAGAGTAATTGTAATGTCACCCCATCTTCATGCACACTACCCTACAGAGGCAAAAAGCAGTGTGATTGGTAATGATGGGGTTGTCAATCTTGGCTCGAAGATTTTCCTTCAGCAGGTCGAAGATGAGAGCTTCTTTTGCTGTACACACTAAAGCCGTTGTTGGGGGTTTGTAACTCATCCCCTGGATTACTCGAAGGCGCGCAGCTTGTCTACTGTCGTCGCCGTGCATCACTCACGTTTCGCGCATTGGTGGGCCCGGGGCTGACTTTTTGACTGTTCATTGTCGCATCTCATATGCCTGTGTGGAACCCGCGTCCACCTATGAGCACAAAGCCATCATAGAATGTCCAAAGCCATTGACGCCGACCAGATGTCTCATGAAGGAACTGAAAACCGCCCTCGTCGTTCGCTCGTTGTCGTCCGTCGTTTATACCGCATCACGCTTTCCCTCCTTGACCTCCTTCTGTGTGGGTGTTAGCAGGCCACGTGTATTTCGATGTGGGTGGTGCAGAGGTACGCACCAGAGCTCGCATAGTGCCGTGAAGAGCATGCCTATGGTTCCTTCGGAACTTGGGGTCGGTACCCTTGAGGGAAGGGTATCTGTGTGTCTTGGGCTTCTTGATACTGTATTGCAATCACGTCAGTCAATGCTACATGCATCAATGCTGCTGCGCGTGCGAGCGAAGAGTAATATTGGTAAATCGCTGGTGCGTGTGCGGTAGCTTAGGATAGATGCGTACCCGTTCCTGTGGTTCTTCTTCGACTGGTTGTGCTGAGACGAGTTCTTGGATTCTGCGTATGCGAATTAGTACTGCTCAATTATGAGACTCTATAACTGTAAACGTACTGGCCATTGCGACGGATTTGTGTGTCGAATCGTCCAAGTTGATGTTCGTGAGGCAACGGAGGCTCGATTTTGCAGATGTCAGGTGCGGCTCGCTTACAGGAGTGGAATCGCGCTAGCCATTCCTGTACGGTCCGTGCATATAATCAAACTCCATGAGAGTTCCAGTGCAAAGTTTCGTTGTTTTCTGAATCATATTGCATTTATCTCTTAATGAAAAGGTTCTTTTCTAGTCTCCTCTGCTCTGTCATGACAAACACTCAACAAAGTATGGTCTGACCAAAGTATTCCATCCCATCCTATCCTTGACGCCCCTATGGAAATGACAAATGTGGACTGGCGCTTTTCACTAACTGCCCCCCATACCATCTTGGCCAGACTGTTGCTGCCGCATGTGCTCACGAACGTTCTGTTCTGTCGTAGAGGCTCGACCAGGACCATGGCCTGTCATGGCACCTCGGGCGGCCGTGTCGATGACATTCTCATCGTAAGTCATGCCATTCATCATACGTGGGTCTTGCTTCTGCTGCTCGGTCGAAGTTGTTGCCTGCATAGTCCCAGCGCTAGAAGGGATACTTACGCCCGTCATTGGGCTTGGCGGTGCTTGCTCTCTTAGATAGCCCGGTACTGCGCTCGCCTTGCCGATAGCAGGACTGCCAATCTGGCTGTGTTGTCGAGCTGGCGTTCTTGCGCCCTCTCCAAAACCCACAAGAGAAGCAGCCTCATCACTGAAACCTCCGATGCTCGAAGTTTCTACGTCCTGGTCCTCGCTCATGCGATCGTGCTCGTAGGCATCACTTCCACTGGCCCAGGTTGTGCGCCCTCCAACAGAACCAGTTGCGCTAGCACTGCCGACAGTGCTGCGTTCTCGGAATAACTGCGGCTGGTTATTTGCGTCAAAGTAGCCTGGTGGTGGGTTATTGGCACTGCCTGGGGCGAGTCCTTGAGGGTTGCGGCCAGAGACAGCAACCCGCTCCAGTCCCGCCAAACGGGAGATGCGATCAGCGCGCTCAGCTTCAGCGGGATTGCGATGGTGGGGGAAGTGGCCACGATGTCCGTCCTTGATGGCGACAGTGGAGAGTTCTGACATGGACGTGGTAGTCGAATTGGGCGTTCCTCTAAGTATATTTGTTAGCAACTTGTGATCAAAGGCCGCGGGGAACAAAGTCATCTTACGGGGCATCGCCGGGCGTGTCCACGTCCGTGGGAGGAGGGGGTAGATTGATCAACGTGGGCGCATTCGTCATTGTGGCGTTTTGGCAGTTCGTCTTGGTGTTTGCAAACCACGATAGGTGTTGCAGTGAATGTGAATGGAGGTTCACGGGGTGGACAGGTGACCAATGACGTCGCGGGCTTGGCACGTTACTTAACTAGGTAAATGCAGGGTCTTAGAGCGGAGGGAACGAGTTGGCCTCGACTACCTACATTACATTCATCCGCTCCATTCACACCCTTCCGATGCATCAAAACACATAAACTCGGCTACATGCTTTTATCATATGTAGGAGAATACAATACTTGATACTTATGTGTTGCTATCATAGATGAATTGACCCCTGTCATCACTATGTTATTATCAAACGTGTGAGGCCTCCCTTCATTCACCTACACTCGTGACTTCCGATTCCGTCTGAGCACATTGGAAATTGGAAATTCACATACATATGCGCTTCTATCTCTAACTACCTACACCACATACCGTGTACTGACCTCTCCACTGAGTGCGGAATCAATTCGGTGCTTCCGACGAAAGTCTTTCCGTCTCACGCAAGCTACGGAACATAGTAGGTAGCACATAAGTCGCTCCCTTGACCTTTGTGCGAACATTCTCCAATCGAGTAACTCAGATATGAAATGCGCCTGCAGAGTACAGTTTAGTTGCGGGAAAATTGCGGCCTAACTCCACTTCCCACATCCCCAAGTTCTGTTCCCCACATTACTTAGCATCCCGCTAGTACCAGGAAGTAGTCTCGGTAGGCTTATTTAGCATTCATTGGCTATAAACACCGAGCATATATCTGTTTCAACATGGAAGTAATGGCTTTGGCCATGCAGTGCAAGGGTTATCCGTTTCCTTATCTAGTGCTCCCGCCCATTCCCGACTGATTTCAACGGCTCGCAAACAGCACTCAGGTTCCTTTGTGACCATGGTGGAAACAACACCCAAGTCAAACATACCCGTTGAGAAGTTTGAAATCTTCAACGACACTCACGGCACAAGCTTCGATCCTATTGCAGAGAAAAAATTACTTTGGAAATGTGATCTTCGTGTACTTCCACCGTTGTTCCTTCTCTTTCTTCTAGCTTTTCTCGACAGGACGAACATTGGTATGACACCCCCACAACTCGGAAGCCTTCTTGACTTACCCATGTTCAGGAAATGCCAAGATTCAAGGCCTAACTAAAGATCTTGACATGGAAGGCAGGAATGCGCATCGCTACAATATCGCCCTTTTTGTCTTCTTCATTCCTTATATCCTCTTCGAAGTACCTTCGAACCTAGCACTCAAGAAACTTGCACCGTCAACATGGTTATCTCTGATCATGGTGCTCTGGGGTAGGTTCACAGTGGTAGTTCTCTATGTATACTGACCTCATATAGGCGTTGCAACTATTGGTATGGGACTAGTAAAGAATTTTGCAGGCCTTGTTGCTATGCGCCTTCTAGTTGGATTGTTCGAGGCGCGATTTACCATCCTTGGTGTACAGTCGACATGCTAATCAATCTGTTAGGCAGGGTTATTTCCTGGTTGCGTCTATCTGATATCCATGTACTACAAGCGTTATGAACTTCAATGGCGTTTAACACTCTTTTTCACTGCTGGCATTATTGCAGGCGCCTTTGGTGGAGCATGTAACTCCATTCAACTTTGTTTCCTCATGCTAACAAGTTGCAGCTCCTCGCTTTTGCGATTGCAAAGATGGTAAGGAATTCATACATAGACGTTATATACAAAATGCTAATGGCATTTCTCGCAGGACGGTATCAACGGGTACGGTGGTTGGCGTTGGATATTCATCATCGAAGGCGCCGTCACTGTAGCCTTTGGGCTCGTGACCAAATTCTGGGTAGTAGATTGGCCAGAGACTGCAACCTTTCTAAGCAACGATGAGCGGGCCCTTCTGCTTGCACGTCTGAGTGCTGATACCGGTGACGCGGTCATGAATCGTCTTGACAAGCGAGCTACAAACCGCATCTTGGCGGATCCAAAACTTTATCTTGGAACTATAATGTACTTGGGTAAGTACACGCGCATAATGCCCCGTAAGCGAAGTCACATTTGCTCACCATGGTACCTGTTCCACAGGTATCGTCAACACCGGCTACGCAGGACCGTTCTTCACGCCTACGATAGTAAGGGAAATGGGTTATACATCGTCTGAGGCTCAGCTCCGCAGCATCCCCGTTTTCATCGTTGCAGCCGTCATAGCTATTCTATTTGCATACCTCTCCGATCGCTTTCGCCACCGCTATTTGTTCTGCATGTTTGGCCTGGTAGTCTCATCGACTGGATACATCATTCTTCTCGCACAACATAACCTTTCCGTTGGAGTTAAGTATTTTGCTCTTTTCCTTGTCGTCCCTGGTGGCTTCATTTCGCAACCCATTGTCCTAGTATGGATTTCGAATTTGATGTCTGGACACTACAAACGCTCAGTGAGTTCGGCTGTGCAAGTTGGCATTGGAAATCTTGGTGGCATCGTGGCCAGCAACGTATTTTTGGGCAATGAGGCGCCTAGATATCCGACAGGGTACGGAACTAGTCTTGGTTTGTTGTGGGTTTGTGGTGCCGCAAGCACGGCGTTGTTTTTTTATGTCAAGAGAGAGAATAAAATACGGGAAAGGGGAGAAAGGGACTGGAGATTGGAGGGCGAGGATGCGGATAATTTGGGTGATGACCATCCAGCATTCAGACTTACGACATGAGCCATCTGTACGAAGGCAGAGCCTATGATCAGGAGAATCATGCAAAGTAGGATGTCCTGTTTTGTCATGAGAGAGCAGGTCCGAGGATCACATTCATCTCTCCGCCTAGACCCCTAATTATTCACACGAGGATTCTAAGTCTATCATGACAAAAGCAATTTATGCGGCTAGTTGAAATAGCCACTAAAGAAGAATTGAGAACACTAGAGAATATCCGGGGGTCACATCTTCTAGTTATGAGATTGACAATTATTAAGGTTGTCTAGCTGTAATATCGAAGCACAACTAGCTTATGTTCACATATTTTTCAAGCAGCAAATTCGCCTTGATAAAGCCACATCTAATAGAGAAACATAAATTTTCCATGCCAATCATAAAGTACGAACTTTCTCTTCAATACCCGAGAACGAGAAATCGCTTTACCAACACGACTTCAACAGACGAAGACTTCATCTTTCCCCCCAAAGACCTTAGCTCCTTCACAACCCAAATTTACCCTTCACAGCCCCCATTACAAAACCTCGCTTCTGTTTATTAACATACTTGTTCACATCATCCGCCCACCCTGCACTACTATTCGATAAATTATTCATACTATCGCCAACAGCATTCAATCGTTCTGTTCTCTCGTTGAATTGGCGTGTTGCCCACGAGCCCCAACCTTCATTTGTAGGAGGAGGATTAGAGCCGGGGTAGGACGGGTATGCAGAGGTAGAGGAAGAAGCACCGCTTTGTGTGCGGGCTTCGCGGCGGGCTTGTTCGGCTTCGGAGCGGGCTTGTGCTTGCATGCGTTTTGATGGGGGGCGGTCGGGGCCGCCGACTGTGAGTTGTGTTAACGGAGTGTTTAGGCTAATCGTAGGGGAAGCGAGAAGGGGCAATGAGGCGGAGACGACGTACTTAGGAGATCCATATCTGCAGATGTTACATGCTGTGTACCGGATATCCATTGTACGTTACTAATTGTAGGTCGAGGAGGAATGGGTAGGTCCGGATTCAAGAGCATGTCTTTTGTTGGGTCGCTAGATATGGTGAGCAAGTGGTTATTTATCGGTTGTGTTCTTTTTCTAACTCACACTTGTAAACCATGACCAAAAACGTTGATCAGAGCCATTTCCGCAGGTCCCTTCCAGCCCAGGATATCTCCCGTGCTCGTGATAGTTGCCTCAGAGAATCGCCTAACATCTAGAACGTCACTGACTTTGACTGAACCAATTTCTTTTAGAGCAGGTATTGAATACGCTCTTGCACATCCATCGCCGTAAAGCCCTAGCAGGGCATATCCAAGATCTCTGTAGCGTACAATAGTTGCCGCATCGCATAGAAACTGGTCGAATGTTTTGTGTGCACCTTTGTTCGAGGCTGGTCGGAATAGTCTGGCTCCGGAGTGAGTTATTGTCAATAGCACACCATTAACCTTCGATCCAGTTCGGAGATTAGAAACGGCGGACTGAGTTGCATATGCTGGTTTACCTGTGTCGGCACTCATAGGACAAATGTTGACAACCTTGTCGTCCAAAGAGCAAGCACCGGCGAACTTCGCTGCGTATCGGCCATCAGGCTCTGGAAGCAGCTTGAACGTAGCAAGATTGCCGAGGTTTGTTCCAACATGTACCAGAATACTTGAAAAGTCATCGCCTTCAAGAGTCATGACACTAAACTCGATACAAATTGGCCAATCCGGCTTCGAAGTTGCATTATTCGAACTTCGTCGAAAGCTCGCACGCTTATCGGACTTCACAAAGTCACTGACTGACCCTCTGTATATAACTGCTGGTCCCCGAAGATCGATAATAACTAAACTCCCGCCTTCGAAGCCGGCCGCTACGAAGCCTACGTCTGAATGTTTCAACGCAGTGACAGGTCCGTTACCCTCATCTAGTAGAGTAAATGGCAACAAGCCTTCCTTGACTGCGGCTTCGGCCCTATGTGTGACATTGGTGAGATCCTTAGGTATATTCTCGCCGGGTGGGAGCTCCTGCCCAGATTGCTTGTTAATGTTCCATCTGAATACAATGACCTCACCAGACCCGAGCCCAACCGACATCTCGGACGCGGCACCGGCAAACGATATCCGAGTTATATTCGTATTGTCATGGCGGCCTACTGCTCGAGCAACATCGACTTGAAGTAGGGTGTCATTTTCAATCTCATCAGCATGCCCTGCATCCCACAATCTGATCGTACCATCTGCATGAGCAATTTGAACAATATTACGATGCTCAAACCGCTTAAGCGGGTACACGGCCCCCGCGCCACCATGAATGAAACTAGGTCCATGAGATCGCTTCTCGGTCACACCTAACCAACGTGTCCGCTCCACCGGCGCAAGATTAACGTAGTTGATATAAGGGTGAACCATAGTCATCGAAAGATGTAGCTGATTAGTGGGACATATGGGCATGCCACTTGGAAACGACAGTGTGATGAGCTCGCCAGATGCAAGGAGAGCGATAATTGCTATGGGATCGTGACAGCCTGCAAAGTGTGGGGACGACCTGGGAATCAAGAAAAGATCGACTACTTCGGAGCCCGGTGGGCAAGGTAAAATACGCTGCCTCTTAGGGTTTTCAAAATGATCTGAAAGTATCTGCCAGGAAGATGTGTTGTATATAGGCGTTCTACCCAACTCGAATAGGGTCAGACTTTTTGGAGATATGTTTGAAGGTTGGCCGCCGGCAACAAGGATCGCAGTATCATCTGGATCCTGGTTCGCACACCACGCAATCTTGAAAATAGGTGACTTGAGCGAAAAGGAACCTTCTACAGCTCCTGGACTGAAGCTCCCAGGCCCTGGTTTGTTCACGTTAGTATCCTGTACCGTCCTAGCCTGCACTATTCTCCCATCTTTTACATCCCAAATAACAATGCTGCTATCTTCATGACCGGTTAAGATGAAAGTTCCAGTTGGATGCCAGACAGCTTGTGTTAGGGGTGGCTCTCGCTCCTTGAAGGTCATGCCAGGATCCGAGTCCCCACCAGGTGCACCCTTAGGGAGCACATAGTTGAAGAAGTTCAGAGCCTTGTTTTGCTTGAACGAGTAAACAACAGCACCAATGTCGTATCCTATCAGGAGTGAACCAATATCGCGCGGATGCAGCGCCAGGGTGACAACGGATGTCGGGCGTGAACGGGGGAACTGGGCCCTCCACAGGTTCGGTATTTTGAAGGGTGTAAGTGACTCTCGATCCAGATCATATGCAAGAACCTCGCCATGCTGTGTTCCTAAGAGCGCGTAATCGAGAGTAGGGTCACTATGTAGTGCCGTGATTCTAGCGGGCGGGGAATGTGCGTTTATCAACTTCTTTGTGTCTAATGAAAAGATAGATAGATCATTCTTGGAGTCGACGCACAAGATCTTTTCAGCGCAGAATTGCAGAATCTTGACCGATGCCTGACGTGGAAGTGAAAGGACAACCTCGACTCGATTCTGCCCGAAGATGTAGATCTGACCGTTACCAAACTTGCTCTCGCTTGTGCCAACGGCTATGAGAGACTGTACGGGATCGTATGCAATTTGTGTGATTTTGGAATTGATGCCATAGTTGCGGATCTTCAAACGTCAGCTAGAACGTACCTACACACTACCTAACAACATGTAGCACGCGCGGCACGGGTGGGGTGTAAAAAGAGCAAAGTACATACATGGTCCAGCACGAAGAGATCAGGTCCTAGGCCAGTAGAAAGATCGTTGCTCACACCGGCTTGTTTTCCGCGAAGAAGGTGTGCCATGATTTTGCAAATGTCTCATAGCTGCGAGTGTAGAAGCTGAGTACGGCATCGTCTGAGAAGGCTCCGTTTGTGTGCATGGATTGCTTGGACTCGCCGACGTCATGCAGGGTCCAAGACGCGCTACGGAACACTAGGAATCGAGAAAGGCACGACTCCACCAAGGAGAGCAGTATGAACGCGTGTGGCTTCGTTAAAATTCGATTACAAAGCCTCTTCTGCTAGGCTTGTCTATTATACATTTAACAGGCTTGAAACCCCAAAGAAGGACCCACACAAATAGAGTTAAAGCATCTACTGAGGTCTGTTGCTGCGTCTTCGCCTCACATAAGATGTCCAACACGCGAATCATGTCACGTCCTTTCGTGGACAAAAATACGGTCGACTCATTGTCCTACAGTCTCCGTCAAAAAAATCTTCGTTTTTGAAACATTCCACCTAGCTAAAATTTTCATCCCACTCAATTCGTAGACGCTCCATTTACCTGTCCATTGTATGAGCCATTCGGCGGCTGCGGTGTACCAGAACCTTGTCTACTGCTGCTAAAACTGTTTTGCGCAGCCAGGCGTGCTTGTGACTGAGCTACTGCCTGAGCCTGCTGTCTGTCAATTATCATTTGCTGAGGATTGGAGGGTAGACCATTCAAGGCAGAAGACGACTGCGGCGTGCCGTACTGTGACGAGCCATAGTACGTACTGCGCGCTTGACCGCCGGTACCACCCGGCGTGCTATATGCCGGTCGCGTACCAAATGGTGGTTGTGTCGGTGGATTGCTGGCCTTCATGGGTGACGCCGTGCGTGCTTGTGGTGTTTGGGCTGTGTTGTACATGGGCACCATGTTTTGTGATCGTGATAGATAACCGTTCTGGGTTGACTGTGTGCCAAATCGAGTCTGAGCTTGTGCTTGTGGTGTAGACCCATGATACTGTGAAGCCGTCGCCCCACTATAACTACTTGGCTGTGCCGAGCGTTGAGAGTAGTACTGTCCGGACGGTGTTTGCCCATAGCTAGGACGTGGAGTCTGTTGGCCGAAAGTCTGCGTTGTAGAATAGCTTCGTGATGTTGGAGCATACGATGCCCCACCCGCTTGATAACTATGCGATGGTCCGGATGGAGAGCGCTGGGAGAGCATAGACGACGATCGATGAAGTGATTGTTGTTGTGGGTAGAATGATGGTGTTGCTTGTACTGGACGGGCAGCTGATTGGTGCACTGATGGCGTAGGACGGTTGTACTGCGTGCTCCCGGCAGGGTAGTGAGCATGTGTGCCTGAACTAGAGCGTGCTGGTGTGGCTACAGGCAGCGGTGCTTTGGCGAGTCTGGACAAAGTATCTTCTTCTAATACACCTTTGTACTCTTTCGTGTCAAAAAGAATTGTCCGGCTGATATTCAGTTCTTCCAGTTGATCACCGTTTAGTTTAGCCACAGCATAGGGTGGCAGCTGTGAGACTAATAAAGTCAGCTGTGATTTCAAGATCTGGTACACGTCAAACTCTTCGGTTGAAGGTGTAGACGGGCTTCCTGCTAGTGAAGCGAGAGACGAATTCTGAACAACAGGTGTGCGTGGATTGGTCGTCAGCGACGAGTTGCGTATTCTTTGGTGAGATGCTAGGGTTTCAAGAAGCTCAGAAATTTCCTGCAAGACCTCGTCTGTATCCTTTTCTTCCTCACTCTTCTCTTTGGGGCCTAACAGTGGGTTACTCTCAATCGGCACGAAGTTATCGACGGCGTCCTTGAAACTGTTCTCCTCGTCCGTGATGCCATTGGCCTCAGTATTAGCCTCTTCTCCCGCATCAAGTAGTGCTGGGTCGATTGGAAACATTTCGTTGAAGCGCCTCTCGCCTACTCGCTGCCACCAAACTCTGTTCTTGGTTTCTTCAGGTACGATAGCTGAGGCGTCATCACGAGTTGGTGCAAAGCTTGAGTAGGCGCTTCGGAACAGCGCATCTTCTTTAGCCTGCTGCACCGCAACCAAGATAGCCTCCGAAGGGGGCTGTTGCGCTTCTCCCATGCTTAATGCACGTTGTCTGCTCTTTTGTTTTGCTGTAGGTGATGATTGATCCTTTGGCATGTCAACACCAGCATAACCTAACCAAAGACCGGCAGACAGGCCCTGATGTGCATATGACTGGGAGCCCTTCCGGCTGGGTTTGGGCATCTCCGGCTGGGCGAACGTGATGGTATGACTCTTTCCAGTAGTAGGTCGGGTTGCTTTCGGGGGGCTAATCTGTGGTAGATGAGCTGGGGCGCGGAAGACATCCCCTATAGTGGTAATATGCTTCTTGGCATTTATCTCGTCCGGAAGTGGGTAGACCTCGGTGGTTGACATGATGTTGGGTAGTGAGGATTCTCGTAGAGGGAGAGTAATATGGACAGATGTATCAAAAGCAGTCGATGTTGAACCTATGGGTGAGACTTTGCGTGATTGCTGCAGACTCGAGAAAAGCTGCTTGGGAACTTGGCTCGCCGATCCAAAAAGTGTGAGGACTGTTCGGCTTGGGGGTAGTTGGGGCTCTTCCTCCTTGATCAGAACAGGTGTGCCCTCCTTGACCACAACAGCGGTTCCCTCCTCGTTCGAGACCTCTGGCTCAGCATCTGCTTGAGCTTTATCATTGTCAATCTGGGCTCGTCGCGCGTTTTCCTGCTCTACCAAGCTCTTGGTGAGCTTTCGAAACGCCAACACCTTTGCTTGTAGTGCTGTTTCTTCGAGAGAGGTAGGTCCATTGGGTAGATCACTTCCACCACTGGATGCGAGAATATCTGTGGCAACATTCTCGACATCCTTTTCTAGTGCCTGTAGCGAGTCATAAGAGGCATCTTGTATCAAACTGGCGATGGTAACAGGACCAGCGGGCGGTGTCAGTTTCGCGCGTTTGGAATCGGCCTCGCCAGAAGCGCATCGCTTTATTGAGGAAGTGATGGTGTGGGTCAGAATTGAGGGTTGCGTGTCGTAGCTGTCATAGATCAGTCATACCGAAGGCAGGCATTGAGATCGCGCATGGAGAGTAGCCAAGAGGGCCGGAGTGCAGGCGCTTCTCTTGCATTGTCGTACCTCTTCAACACGGAAAATATATCCTCCAACACCATTTGCAATGAGTAGCTACTTTCGCTACCAGGCTGCCCTTGCGCAGATACCAACGCGCCAGTAGAGACGACGGACTTGGTCGCACCATGTTTTCGCTTTGCGAAGGATGGTGACGTGGGCGCAGGCGGAAGCGACGGTGGGGTGAGAGTGCCGTTGGCAGCCATGGCGAAGGTGAAGGTGAGGGTGAAAGTTGGGGTTCACGATGCGCGAGCGATGGATTGGCGTTGGCGTCGAACGCGCTCAGGGCAGCCGAAGTTGTCGTTAGCTGGTCTCTTACACCAACATGCCCTCGAACGCGATGAGTCGAGGCGCGGCACTTCAAGTTTAGTGCGCTATGTCGAGCTCGTGTAATGCTGTTAGCTACGCGCAGTCTGGTGGAATGCGTGTGTTGGGGCGCGATGGAGTGATTGCGAAGGCCGGCTGTGCTTTTTGGGAAAGGTTCAGCGATGAATGCAACGCGAGACGCCAAGAAACGAAGACCCGTCGTACTACGGCACAGGCACAAGCTGCTGCTGTTGCTAACCACGACGTGATTGATGAACGCCGCGTCCCTCTTTTTCTTTCTCTCTTTCTTATGAGATATGTGACAGATACGCAATTGTTACATAATTTCCGTAATGATTGAGATGACCACCTCGAGCAATTGTTTCTTTTCCTATAATGGTCGCTGCCAAATTAGGCTAGCGGTTATTTTAAGATGCTAGCGTTGAAAATAAATTACGCAACAGTCCATCTCGGCTTTTCTGGCCATCGGTTCTGGTCCTTCGCAATTGTCGTCCTACGCCTTCTGTTCTGCATTTTCCTGTCGATGAATGCCATTGACTTCATTCCTGGCCGCTCCAGGTAGCCTAATCCGTCTCTGCAGCTGCACAATACGCTTGGTAGGCCTTCGCATATCTACCACACTCATGACAGACGTCTGATCCATATAGATACGGCCTGCACCCCTCATTACCTCTTTCCTGCAACAATCATGCCTGACTCCGGGTACGAGACGCCCCTTTTCTCACTACTATGGCCCCTATGCACCGGAGTCCCTTTCGGAACCTTGGGTGTACCGTGAAGCACAACCTAGCGTGAGGAGGCGGAAGAGGGAGCGCTTGAGCCGCCCTACCGAGGTGCTGGAATCAATACAAACTTCAGCACGGAGTATGTATCTGATTCCGATTGATGGCAAGGTCAAATCATCCTCGGGAGGTGATCCAACAACCTCGTTGATAGAACCGGCCCGCTCCCTTTCAAAGCAACCTGTATCACTCTACTCTACTATTGCCCGTTATCTCCACCATCACACGGGACCCAACCTTCAGGGGGCTGGATTCAACTTCACATTATATGAGGAAGATGTGCTGCGCGGCAAAGGATTTACTTCAACGAGTGTAGAAAAATGGGCAACAAGTCTCCTCGAGCGAAAGTCTCTCGCAGCTGTGGGTATTCTAGCACCTGACGCGGACCCACCACCACTTTTTATGCTCTTGCTATTGTTGCGCCGCCGATATCTTAGCGCATTCGCCCTTGGTGTAATTATGAGACACATTGACGAACGGGTCAAATCTGAGCCACTTACCTGGACTTGTCTCAAAATTCTCTCAATACGTTTACTTCGCCATGCTCGCGTGCTTTGGCCAGAGTCAATTCCATGGATTGCGGCACTATTCGCAGCTCAAGCGAGTATATTGTTTGGAGAAACAATGAGTGCTGCGCCCCCCAAATCGCTCTCTGATATCACGCGGTTTTGCAACACGTTCTTGTACCTTTTGTCTCTACCCTCTAGTATCAATCCAGTACTCGGCGCGCTCAACCAGGAAAAAGCTCAGTTCCAGGTCCTTCGTTTTATGGCTAGCCAAACACCCTCCATTACGGTTACTAGGCTTGGATTTCGTTCGGTCTCGCGAGTTCAGCTCGCGCACACCAAGACTGCGGAGGAGAGAGATTGGGCAGAGCTCAAAGGTCCCTCATGGCCACCTTGGAAGGAGAATCGAACTGCAATGGATGAAGATAAGGGTTTCGCGTTTGGCGCATCAAGGGCTTCGAAGATCTTGCATCGAATGTATGAAGCCGGGTATCGTGGACATACATGGGAAGAGATGGTAGAAATCTACGCTGGTTGGGATACCGACTTCAGTCCAACAATCCAAACCCGCACTTCGTTACCTCACGTCTCCTCCCACTTCGAAAATAGAAAATATCTTACCAGTCTCCTTTGGGCTGGTCGTGTTGCGACTACAAGAACGAGGCGTGAAGCGTGGGCATGCTTCCTTGCATATGAAGCTTCGGGCGCACCTGCGAGCCAACACGTCTACCTCGCCATGTTTGAGAAACTTCACTATCCTGAATCAAAGAGATCAAGCAAACAGAGATATCAATTGGACTTGGGTAAATTTTTCAAGCCAGATCTGGATTCTGATAACCAAGAGATCGATCTATTGCCTGGCGACATGAAAGAAGTTCTCCCGGATCATACCTCGTCATTGCACCACGTGTACCTCAGCGAACCGATCCCAACCATAAAGGGTCTCCGTCGCCGGATGCACAAACAAAACATCCGCCCTTCAAATCGCCTTCTGGCTTTTCTATCACATGCGACCGGGACATTTGAGACATGCATCGATGTGTTCGAAACAGCCAAAGAAGACTTCAATGGTGGTATTGGGTGTCTTCTATATGGTCAACACAATCATGAAAGTCCCATAAGTCAAGTGCCTGACTATCTCTTGGCCGCGTTCATCAAATGCCTCTGTCGATATGGTCAATTTGCTCACACGCCTCAAGAAAGCGCGACGCTGCTATCGCCTGAAGATCATGCCTTGTTGTTCAAGTATAACCGGAACTACTTATTGGAGTATGCCTATGCATTGCTAATGCGCTATCGCCCTATGTATCGACCTGCGTGGACTGCCTACATTGAGAAGGTGGTACGCAGCAATCTAGGTGCACCACGTTTCAATCACCAGTGGCACACGACAAGGGGCGATGGCTTTGTTCAGTATGCAGTTGTCTGGAAACTTATCAAGTCCATGGAGCAAATCGACCTTCACGTGGACGATCATATCTTCAATCTTGTCTGCATAGCAACTACATCTGCAGCACAAGCTGCACGGAAACGCTATACTTCCGTTGGAGATGCACAACAAATACTGACCACTGCCTCGTCCCGCCTACGTAAGCTTTTTCACAGCCTCGTAGGTGCGAATATAGATATACAGTCTGCCAGTGCATTCACAAGTCGCGAGCGCTCGAGCACCATTCCACCCCACATCCCCGGCCCAGCAGAGCTCCATGCCTACGTGCGCGCTCTTGGTAGCCTTCATGACTACGAGGGCCTATACTCCTTCTCCACTTGGCTTACCATGTACCATACTGAAGTCACAGCACGGTCTGACGCTCAGCACTCTGGGAACAAGATACTCTTTAGGACGCTTGTGGCACTTCGGGCTGCTGTGACAGGGTATCTAAAAGATGAATATGATCCTCAACGTAGAGCACCGGACGAAATCGTACAATTGATAAAGCATCAGATTGAGAGTATTGAGGAATGGGGTGGCTGGCCAACGCAAAGATATGTGGACTTGTACTCCAAGGGGGCTTTGAAAAGTGAATTGCCTAGTGTAGGAGGACGATGAATGTCATACAAAAACATGTTATATGTTGAAGGTTCCTCCCAATACCTTCTCTATGTAACTGGCATCATTGCACCTATCTTCGCCTTATAAATCTACATCTTTTGGTAAACAACATTCATGGTCCAATCTTGTGCTACCGCCACACGCTCAGGTTGAAATAGCGTTCCATATCTATGAATGTCAACTAGAAGTTCCCTGGTAGCTGATATTGAAACTTACGTATAGCATAAATATAAACCACCAGGGCCGCCCAAGTTAGCAGGCATCTGTGCAACCGAAAAAGTCTGACAGCGCACACCGAAACCTGCTCAAATAAACCCATAGTCAGACACTAACAAATAGGTTATAGAGAAGGTGAATAGACTTACTGATACATGAGTCGCGGCAATAATTGAAAATTTCGGTTGAATCCACGCCAGGCAAACTCCTGATGTTTGTGGCTTGCTCCCATATTGTGTAGTTAGTGTTGTCGACGGGGCCATACACTTTTGTTAGAGTACCGGTCTATATTGCGTTAGCCACATACCCAAACTAAACGTAACTTTATGAGACTATACCGCAAGACACCCGCATGCACTCGACACCCTAGTCGGATTCTGCTGGCAATTGGCCGCCCATGTTGGAATGGGGGCAGCTGTTGTCTGAGTATAGGTTTCGCAAAAAGGTGCTGCTGTGAGGATGTTGCGTTGAAGAGCACGGAGGCAATTGTCTGCTGCACAAGCGCGTTTTTCGAGGCCTGGAAGCTCGGGTGCAGCTGTTTGCATGGGGTTTGCAAGGGTGAGGGTTGCTGCTGGGAGCACAAAAGCAAGTGAGAAGCGCATTCTGAGGTCTACGAAGTCAATGTTTGGGCTTGTATGTTGGAATTTGTGGGACTAACAGATGGATAGATGTTGGAGATAATTAGGTATATTTATATTTTCTCAATGCCGGGCATGCTGATCATACCCGACCGCTACTTGGACCAAGAGTATACAAGAAGCTGAATACGAGATTATACAAAGTATCCAACACACGGATTCGATAGCGTTCAGCCAAAAATTCCATTTTCGTTTTAGCCTAGCAGCCTTGTGGCCGTTCTAGTCGATACAAAGGGAAGCTCGGCTCATAGGCACTGTATGAGGTCGGGGTGCTGACTTGGTACATATGCACGTAAGATTCTAGCTAAAGCTAAAACTTTTTGATTTGCCGTGTTACTCCGGTCTACTATTTAAGGAACAATCCCACTCGTCATTCATCATATTAATAGAGGTAACTACAACGCCACTTTTGAACCGGGCTATGGGCGGGAGCGCAGGGCGAAACGGACCGGCGCAGGAGCCAACTGTTCATGAGGGAACCTTGGAAGGATTCATGCCGGTAAATCGAAAGCGAACTTCACGATCGATAAACATATGTACACTTATTGTCTATACATTCTAAGCATACTGTTATTAGCGGGCTATGATAATTGAGAAATCCAAGAACGATTAGGCAAAGTTGCACAATGTTATTGATGCAAATTGGAGGTACGGGAGATTATGAATAGCCAACTGGTTCACACCAATGGCTTTCTACGCTGGAATTTTGGTACTTGTGAAATTTTCAATTATTAATTCGTGACGCCAGAATGTGTCATTGCTCAGATAATTCCGTAATACGTTGGAGAGATTATCGTTGTGTCACTTCAATCTTATATCCTCTTGGCATTCCAGTTCGCCATTGAAGAGTTCTAGGTAAGCCTTGTATTACTGAAAAGGTCACAATTTAGGTGCTTCTCACTTAATTAGATCATTTATCAAGAGCTGCTGGGGCGCTGAACTGAACATTTGGAATGGTGCTGCATACGCCTACTCGAATATATCGCCATGAAGATCTTGAGATCACTTGCGTTGCTAACAATCATGTTGCCTCAGCCGAAGTCGTAGTATATAAGTCTAAAACTAATTTGATTATACAGGTTAACACTTGAAAAGAAGTTGTTAATCTGGTGACCAAGATTTTTCAGCTCGAGCATTATTCTTATCGTCAAATAAGTTAGACTGTTGGTGCAGTTTTTCGAGGTCTGGTTTGGCAATGTAGAGAAAGCAATCTCTTGCAAATTGAAAAGTTATTATTTTTTATTACATGATAGTAGAATAGTTTAGACTACACGTAAATAACGTCTGGGTATAAATCTGGGAGCGCCAATTCGAAGGAGTTGTATGAAACTGGTGATGCGATATATACGCACGTAATGGAAATAAAAGAACACAACTCAGAGCAAGATACAAGCAATGGTGATTAGATCGATCAATATACGAGGTCAAAATGGTAGCTCTCTCCAGCGTACTAGCGTTCATGGAGGTTATATTCAATGTATAGGGGGAAGTGCTTAAAGTACACTAACTGCTTCAACAAAACGAGCAGTTTGAACTATAGGTAAATGAATAAAACGTATGTGAAGAATGCAGGGCTAATTTCTAAGTAAAAAAGACTGTCAAAGCGTGTTACAACAACCACGCGCATATCACCGAACCACCTACGACTCCCCATCCCCAGCTTATCCTTACTCTCCCCATGACACCTCCAGTAAATTGTGGTGATAAATTCGATGAGTCCGATCCGCTCGTTCCGTTACCCCGAATATTGGAGGGGTTAGTATTTATCTTTCCATCGCCCCCTCTAAACTGTCCCCCTCCGCTGATGCTTGTCTTATCTCCTGTACTTCCCTGCACACACAAACTCGTTCCCATGCCTTGGCCACCCCTAAACATGCGGTCCACTACGCCTTTCCAAACCTGTGTGACATCGCTGATCATGCCTGCCGTGAAAAACATCCTACAGTCCGCAGCTTCATATATGAATTCTAGGGGTGTTTTGGACGCGTCGCCCTCGCGGAGGTTATCTTTTAGATTTACACCACCAGCAATTTGTCCATTTTGATATGCTGAGCGTTTGAACAGTTGAGTAGCAAAAGCGGTGCGACCGAATTCCGTGTTGTTCCATTCAGCGCGTTGAGCGGGGGAGCCAAGGAAAAATGCAGATTGCATGCGAACTTGTATATCATCCCAAGCAAAGACCTGAGCACCTTTCGTTCCTCCAATGCCTTGCATTGGGCCAGCTTGCGGACGGCCGCCTATGGCGATGGTGCGGACTGCACCTTGATTCTTTAGAAGTTCGGAGACAATAGCACATGTGGATGAGCACATGCCATCATGTAACATGACCATATCTTGAGCTTGAAAGGGCTGGGGTGTCCTTGTTTCATTTGCATTTTCGCCGAATCCAATGACTGAGAAGCCAGTATAAGTTGTGCTCACACTGTCACTGTAGTTATACCGAAGCGTTGATGTGAAGTTGTCTCCGTTTGCTTGAGCAGGACCAAACATTTTCTCCCAGCTTCTGAAGCCTTGGTTGCTAACATCGAGTGTATGCTGATAGTTGAATGGCGCCGTTAATGAGAAGATATCATCCTGGGTGGTACCTTGCCCAAATGCCTCTAGAAATGCACTTTGGTTGGATTGCACAAATGTTTTACCAGCGAGGAAATCCTGAGTGATCTTGCCAGCCTGGTTCAAAGCATCATTGGCGCGTAGTTGTGTACCACCGAACGGATGTTGACTGGCCTGGGGGTACACTTGCTTGAAGGTGTCATAGCCGAGGATAGCAGCGCCTCCGCCATTACCTCGTAGATCAAAGATCATCTTCGTTTTTCCGTCCGCTTTCGACTTTCTGATGAAGTTGCGCATGGTGTTCTGGAAGCTTTGGACATCGGGTGCATTGTATGTTGGAATACTCAAAATCGCGACATTCTGCATATCTTTAGTATGGAGTCTAACTAAACTCCACCTTGGAAACTTACCTCGTATCCATTGCCAGTAATGTAGTATCCTCCAACTGCAAGATCAGGGTTGATCATTACAGCTTTGGGGTAGCCAATGTGGGATGGCGCTGGTGCTGGCACAGTCCTGTTACCGCTAGGTGTTGGAGGTTGTGCTGGACTTTGCGCAGCCCGCCGAGGGCCAGTACAAAACCTTTGAAAGAAGGTTTGGCCGCTGTTGACGCCCGTGAAGTTACCGAATGCGACCGCAATGTTTGGCATGGAGTACACAGTTCCATTGACAAATTGAATAGTCGTATTTGCTTGTCCTGTATACATCCCTGTCCTAAATGCCCCCAGAAACGTTGTGCCGGATGCTAAAAGAGCTTGAGAAGGAAATAAGGCATTCCACCGCGTATCGGCATCATGGAAATCGCCCATCGCAGAAAAGTTCACTAGATACTCCCGAGCACTCATACCGTCGATCATCTTCACTGGCGACGGCTTGAATGAAGAACCATTGTTAGCCTTTATGACATCTCTGTACGAGTAGATGTCTGGCAAGGCCACGCCATCAGTAGAAACGGATACCAATTCTGTGCCTGGGGGTCTCTGGAACTGAATAGCAGAAGCAAGAATATCGGGTTGAAACGCAAGATGATTATCATATGCTCGATCGAACAGATTCATCAATTGCATCTGGAAATCGTATTCGGTCTTGAAGGCGCCCGAAGCAAGCATACTCTTCATTCGGTCCAAATTTCCCATCATGTCGACTGGCTGCTCGGTATATCCTTGGGGTGGAGATTTGAGATACGCAATATTGGATTGCCATTTGAGGTAAAGTTTAATTTCGTCGATGAGTTTCATATCTCCTGCACTGTCAAGAGGTACTGATTGTAAGCACCGTACTCCTAATTCTGCTGGGACAATCGGGCGGGCTCCAGCTGGCATGGCTGCTATAGCGCTGCTGATAACGGCACATGGCTCTTGTCCAGCTGTTGCGGATGGCGAAGTCGAGTTCGTGGATTGCACTGTAGCGACGGCGACTGTAGTATCGTCGGCTGCGTTTACCACTACATCGATATCCGCTTCGGTCATCATTTCGGTCATATCGAGATCCGGATAATCTGGAACACCATACATCCAAGGATGAGGACCTGCAGCAGCCGAGAGGCCACAATAGGCGCTCAATAGCAATAGAGAGGAATGCATTTCTGATGTCGCCTTCTACCTTGTTGCTGTCCACTATTGCGCTGTATATTACTGATTTAGAGAAGATACCAGATGGAAGCTACGCTTGCAAAGCGATAATATTAAATATTAAATAGAGAGCGGTCCGGCGCTTGATGGTGAATGTAGATATAAACGCGTAGAAGGGAGGAGCCTAGTTGAAAACTGAGCCCATTGCGAAGCGGTCCAACACAGGGAAACAGGGCGAAGAGAAGAGGTTTCGAGTGCTTGGTACAATCGAGCACTGGCCGACGGGGTGGAGGTGTGGCTATGGAGCCTTTAAGAATCCATTACAAACCTCGAAAGGTGCGAGGCAGGGGCGATGCTAGCCGACCGAGCCTGTAGCAGGTCTGCCGCACATTGAAAACTAGGGGTTCCATTCATGAGCTCATGCTTAGAATATAAAACATGCGGCGAAACTATAATAGGCCGAAGAAGCAACAGTGACCAGTCAATCAAGAAACTTAAGAAGAACTATTCCATAGTGATTGAGAGTAGATGGAAGTGACTATACTGGCCCTCCCACTGAATCACACTCGTGTTAATTCTAGACTGCTTGCTTGTGCCTGAGCGAGTTTGCATATCAAGGATTCCCCACGAAACAGACCCGAAACCTCACCATATCGAGCTAAACCCATTTAGGAAAGGTCATGTGATCTTGTGTTGAAGCATGTGCTTTCCAAAGTTGCCTTGGATACGATCATAATTGCAACACTGTTGGTTGAAGATCGAACGATTGGCTAAATTGAAGAAGCGCCGAGGGATGTTTGGTACTCGTTCCGCCGAGAGGTTTCTCCTTCGTTCGAAACAGTCCTAATCACAGTGTCTAGATTTTACTCGACATCTTCACTATATTGCACTTCTTGATCCCACTCTTCCAACTTTGAATAGGGGCTTCTCAGCCAGGCTTGAAGTTCATGTAAGAAAAGCTGACTGTTTCCCCGACCCAAAAATTCAGCCAGGAGATTCTCAGCATGCCCATTGCTTGCTTTCGTGTCAACCATTTTGAGGATGGAGATAATATAGGAAATTAGAAACTCAGAATTGCTGCTCGTTGTCACCGTATTGGTAGACGGGCCAGCGGCGTTCGAGTGAAGGAACGTGAAGACACGCAACTCTCGTCGAATCCATGCGCGAGCACGAGATTGAAGCCCCACAGAATTTCCGAACATTTGAGGCGTCACATCGCAGTATCTCGAGAACTGGTTGCTTCCTACGTGCATAGAGTAGAGTTTCCTCTGATACACGGTACGCCGCCTGCGCAGGGCAGCATCTTCTATGGGCGGTGAGTATGGGCGCCAAGTACCTCGCTGGATTCCTGGCGGTCTATGTGGGCCAAATAAGGATGAAGACTGATTTGTTAGACTGTTAAGTTCCTTGGCTGGTGGATGACTGCGTTGTATCATGTAGCTCGTGAAGTCTGTCGGTGACCGCCAATCATACTGAACGGTAGTAATCTCGACTTTACCTTGTATAGGTATCAGCGAAGATGTTAAGGAATGATACTGATGCCAACATGGGCTCACATAATGGGCAGGTTGGCCGTTCTTGGAGCCAGCTCACCAAGCATACGAAGTCGAAATTGTAATGGTTACACGGAACGGCAATCGCTCGTTCAGTGACAGGCGCAAGACATATGACACAAGTGTCGCTAGACTCATCTTGGGTCACTCTAGCCGGACTTCCCATGCGCTAGTGTTGGTGTTGAAGGTGATGTCAGGCAAGGTTCGGATGATAAGGGAAGTGGAGCGGCTCGGAAAGACGCACGGTCCCACCAAAAGTATCGCGATTTCCTCAAACGCAAACGCAACTCAACCTTTCACTAGCATTGCGTATCAGTCCAAGCTAGGCGCCTTAGTCATCACGCGCTTCCTTTCATGCATGCTGCTCGCTGCCACGAGACGCTTGTCTTCACTTTCAACCCCACGCTCGTTATTCACCATGTCAGCAACCTCCACCAGGCCCCAGGTCGCAGGGCCAAACGGCAGAGCCACCTACCATACCGTCACTGCGCTGAAGAGATGGTCATGTGACGACAAGGACCTGCCTCCCGTGTCTGATATCAAGTCTATTCATGTCTTTGATTTCGATAATACTTGTACGCATGTTGGATATATGCGCATTATCCAACCACTAACAGAGCTTATAGTATTCGCGAGTCCGGTAGCAAATAAACAAATATGGAACAGCGCGACACTAGGCCAACTTGGCTCCCCAGACATGTTCATTAACGGCGGCTGGTGGCACGACAAAAATATTCTGGCGGCGACCGGTGGTGGTATTGAGAAGGAAGAGGCGCGCGGCTGGGAAGGCTGGTGGAATGAACACATTGTCAGCCTGGTCGAGCTTTCGATGCAGCAGAAAGATTCCCTCAGCGTACTCCTGACTGGCCGTGGCGAGTCCAACTTCTCCGACCTAGTCAAACGTATTGTGCGGAGCAAGAAGCTGGATTTCGATATGGTCTGCCTGAAGCCCGCGACCGGGCCTGCGGGACAGAGATTTAAGAGTACGATGGAGTTCAAGCAGGAGCTGCTGAAAGATATTGTGTACACGTATAAGGAGGCGGAAGAGCTACGGATATACGAGGACCGTGTCAAGCACACTAAGGGCTTCCGAGACTTTTTTTTCGAGTTCAATCGAGATTTGATGGCCGGGAAGGGTCAATCGTCCCGGAAACCCATCGTTGCCGAAGTCATCCAGGTTGCGGAGAACTCGACGCAATTGGACCCTGTGATAGAAATTGCTGAGATCCAGAAGCTAATCAACGCACATAATAAACAGATCAAGGCTGGCACTGCCCCACCAGGCACCATACCCTATCAGATCAAGAAGACCGTCTTCTATACCGGCTACATGATCCCTACGAATATGACCGAGAAGCTTTCATCGCTAGTAAACATCCCTGCGAATGCGCCTAGAGACGACATCCGGTACCTCGCGAATAGCATCTTGATTACTCCTAAACCTTGCCCGAAGAGTATCCTCGATAAAGTAGGTGGTATTGGCGCAAAGGTCAAGTGGAAAGTCACAGGCGTATCCTGCTTTGAGAACAAGCTATGGGCCGCACGTGTCGAGCCCGTACCTAAAACAGCCAAGTTCTACTCCGAAAACCCCATCCCAACAATTGTATTAGCGATTCGTAAGAACGGCCGTCCAGCAGACGCCGCACGCATCGTCAATTGGCATCCTGTTCCCGAGAATCAAGCTTTCGAGTTGGACAGTGTTGTTGGCGAGAAGCAGATGTTGCGTATAGAAGAAGAACAAGCAGGCGAGAGCGAGTATGAGAGTTACTTTCCCAACAAGACAAATCGAAGGGATCGACACTCACACGAACCTCATGACCGCGATAACAGATCTCACCATGGAAATGGAAGGGGCCGAGATGAAAACCGGCCTCAATATCGTGGTGGGAATCAAGCTCGCGGCCGTGGTGGCAACAGGAACCCTTCTTATGGCAGAGGCGGACAGCGAGGCGGCCACCGCGGCGACCGTGGTGGAGCAGGCCGTGGTCGTGGCCGCGGTGGTGGTGGAGGACCTCCGCAATACAGGAGTCTGGACGATCCCAGCCATGGACAGCCAAGTCATGACGGCCCTGACGCATTTTACTAGTGCTAAAGCGCACTCAACGCACAAACCGGATAATCTGCCCGTCTCTTGGAGTGTAGCACATTACCTTGTTTACCAACACATCAGCGTTTTCTCTTTCAGACTATATTATATGGCGTACATTTTCTGTAGTTTACTACCTGCAATGAGATACCCCGACTTTCTTTGACAACGCCTACATCCCCAATCATTTCAATGAACTATTTGCCTGATTCTTAGAATTTTGCAGGGCCTGGATCTCAAACAATAATATCATGACCACTCCGCGTGACAGGAAAGGGCTTGCTTATGAACAAAAGCAAGCAAAGAATACAAGATAGGCAAATATGGCAAATAGTGTAATGAGACGATATCACAGTTTTGAGGGAACGATCTGATCATTGCTACTATTACCATTTACATGGCGCAGCTTATCATCTTAAATACTGTGAGAAGATTCCTATGGTCTCAGGATGTCTTATTTCTAGTACACAGGGGCATTGACAGGGTATGCAATTCAGGAATCAACACATTTATAATCCTTGTCTGACAAAGGAATGCACCTAGCATTGCTACGGGGGTGGAAACAGGCAATCCTTTATCCCACGTTACTAGGTATCGTAATATCGAGACGCACTCCATCGACCCAGCTCAGTTACAAAACAGCCGCTCGCACGATACCCACATCCAAATTCAGAGGATCATAAATCATGTGCTAATGACATCCAAGCAGGCACTTCCACGCCTAACCCCACGTGCTCCAACTTCGCCGCGGTGATCAGCTGCATTTGTTGTAGCAAGTTTCGCAGCGCACCACGCTCATCGACACCCGGGGAGTATGCCCGTAGTACAGCGGATATCCGTCCTTGGCTGATTTCGCTCGAAAAGATCACTGCTTGCCAGGGTGCATTGATGTTCCGATCTCGAGGGATATATGTGAGGACATGGAAGGAGCCGTCTGAAGAGCGAAAGATAAGACGGGCGTGCGCTGGGATGACGTGTTAGTAAGACTCTGTGTGTTTTGAAAAGGGGTCATGGGGATGTTGGGAAATTACCGAGAATTTGGTTGATGAGATAAGCATGTTCTGCGTATTGTGACATTTTTGCGTTAGTTGAGGTTGATAGCTCTGTGTTTAGGATTTATTGAGATACTAGGTGTTGATATTCATTTTATAGGTATTTGTGAGTATGGTGGCTTGCTTGCTGATCACATGGGAGTAATTTGGGTGAAAACATTTGATATTTATTTGTTATTTTGCTGATTGTGAATATCTCCTAGACAAGTCACGATGTTGCTGTTCACCTACTGCTCTTCTAGTGGCCAGGTCAAATCATCAAATGAAAATTGCGGAAATGTGAAAGGAGGGATGATTATCCCCGACCCAACATCTGAGCCGCCGAACATGTTCTCGATATCGTTCTATACAATATTAGTGACTAGTAATTAGTCGCATAGGGGCTACTCACCCAATCAATCTCGTTGAAAACTTCCATGGGACTATTACTCGCCGTCCTGTTTGTCGTACCTTCATAATTCATCTCCCCTAAATTACTTCTATTGTTATATTGATCAACGCCTGCCGAGATATTCACACTGTGAGAATCTGAACTTGGTTGTGATAGCTGAAAGTCTGGTGCGGAACCTGGAAGATCTATTGATCCCCAGTCTATATTTGGAACGGCTCCTGGAAAATTTATTCCCTGATTGAATGGTTCTTGCTTTGAGTGGTGAAGTGTTTGGGCTGCGAGATTGTGTCTTGCAATGAAATTACTTGCATTGCCAACGTCAGATATGCCAGCACTACCCTCCTCAGAACGCGAGTTTCTGTCGCTCTTTCCCTCTTGTTGTCTTTTTTGTTCACCGCGAATACGCAGGCTAGTCCCTGGGTGTGGCATACTGATCGGCGCCCTTAGTCCTTTCATGCTTGCGTATATACTAGTTTTGCGTATTAGATCTTCCAGGACGTACCTGGTCTTCTCACGAGTTGACATTTCGGGAGAGAGATCAAAGGCGAAATCCATGCATTTCCAAACGCGCGCTTCTGCCCCGGGCTCGTTATGCCCAGCGTTCAGTTCGTTCATAAGTAGTAGAGCTGTGTGATATTGATGTAAAGCACCAACATACCATTTCCAGGTCGACAAAGCCGGATGCTGCTCAATTACCATTGAACGCTCAATAATTCGAACCGATGAGCTTATGGTCAGTTGCCGTAATCGACTCGGCTTGCTTCGATCGGAGGTTGTGTACTTTTGTAAAAGTAAAACAAATAGCCGGTCAGAAAGAATACCATATATCTCAGAGGCGAGAACATGTAGGGGTAAGCTTTTGTTCAACATGGGAAGATAGGTCGTCTCCATAGCTGCTTGGAATGATTGAACACGCGATAATAGAGAAATAAGTGTAACCTTGCGCTCCCCGTTTGGTAGTCTTTGCTCTAGCTTCGGTCTTTCTCTCCAAAGCAAACGATGCATCTCGTAGCATTCAAATCGCATGCGTGTTATGGTTATGTCCGTGAAATGTTTTCTATCTTTCGTGACGTTAACCCCAGCTTCTCCATTTTCTGCACGTTCAAGGTCTCCATCATCGATGTTGAGCGGAAAGCGCGTATCGTAGTCATCATGACGAATTTGAGGACGCGGCCCTGAAGCCTCACAAGTTCGAAGATCAAGGAAGCAGATTTGATACCATACTAGACGTCGAACATGGACTTCGATAGGTGAACTACTGTAGCCGGTAGGATCGCGATGTAAACCCATGCATTCGGCTAATCGAATGGCTGTGCCGGTCAGCGCAGAATGAGCGTGAGATACTTCGTTTCGGCAAAGTGGGATCTGGAATAATAGCATCAGCTTTCTTGTTGAACATCGGGCAACGAAACACAGCGCAGGCATACCAAATTAATACTAACTTACCAGGTACATCACAAAGGCTTGTAGGGTTTCCAACTTCGTAGCCCGCAAGAAGTTAGCTCTAGCAAGGGCTGCCTCTGTTCCATGTTTAAAATTATCAACTAGACTTTGTTTATCCACACCAAATAGTGTGAACACTTGGTGCTTCGGTATGGAGATGATTGAAGCCAACAAAGCTGCAAAAATGACTGCTTGAAATGAAGCACGGGGCTCAACGCCTGCGCTAAGGTGAGGCCAGAACTTTTCATACTGCTTTTCAAAGGAGGGGCGATGTAGGATCATGGCTATCACGTGAACTGCATCCCAATAGTGTGTGATTAACCTATCAACTAGCGATTTCGATGGAAGAAAGGTCATAAGCGATGTCTTTTCTACACCAGGAGAGAAAAAGAAGCTAGATGATGGGGCAATATAGGACTGACTGGGGGCCATCCAGTTATGCAAATTCTGCGCTGAAGGTGGATTGGAATTCAGATTTTCTCCTTCGGGAAGCCCTCGGAGAGCTATAGTAAGCTATAATTTCATACGTCAGAAGAAATAATGATGCAGTTTGAGCCACTTACCTCTTCGGAGAACCTTGGACGCACGAGACCACCAATTCTCTCTGTGATCCTCACTCTGCCCATGGCAATTCCTAGGTCGGCAATGTCATCATCATTGTAGGTACCATTGTCGTAATATGAAGCATCTTCAACGGCGAAACCTGACTGAGTCACATTTTTAGTATCTTCGTCATCTTCCTGATCGCTGTGACTCTCCTGTTGACCAGGTAAGGGATTAGGTGTCATCATATCAGAAGTTCGTCGGTGTTTAAGATGGGTGGTCTTCGTCACGCCCTCTTCGAGACTCTTTTCTAGAATACCCATCTTTTCCTTGACCTCAGCAAGCTTTTTTCGTGCGTCTGCGTTGAGACCTGACGCGATAAAAACGCATAGACGCGAGTTCTTTGTGCAATTGATACAGGGCGAGCCCTTGTCACATTTCAGTTTCCGGCTGTACGGGCCAAGATGCAAAATCAGTGGACATGTCTTGAGTTATCTGGGGGTACTGACCGTCGGCACTCAAGACACGAGGTGATCTGACGATTCCGGCGACGTACACGTGATGGCTGCGCATGTTGTGTCTCGTTGTCAACCGTACCAAATTGGGGAGGAGTTTGCGTAGAAGGAGACATCGCTGACCCAGCAACAGATGCTGGTTCGTGTTTGCTGGGATTCGTAGATTAGACGGTGCCCACAAATTTCTTACGTACGTATCCTTGCAGCAGTTCGCCCTGCTGCCGGTAGCCTTTCTAGATCGTGCGGTTTACATGCAGATGAGTTTAACTAGATCTAAACTTCTGAGTTTGCTCACTGACTACTTTAGGTAACTGGTGATGAATCTTGGTGGTGGAGCCTGAAGATGTCGAAATAGTAAGTTTGTCTTTGTCAGCAGAAGCCAAGCTTATTCTTTTCGGTCGTATTTCCTTCACCTCTGAACAGAGGCAACATATTGTTGCTCGTGACATTCATCTCCAGGCTGATTGTAGCATTCATTTTCATCTGATACTGCCTGATGGAATTTTGCCACATTTTGGTCTATATTTTCGCTAGATGGCTCTAGAGGTATTGCAACGCGTTGACAGGTGACTTAGTCTAGCAAAAACCTTGTCTAGTGAATGAGAAGATACTCCAACTTGTGTAACTGTCGTTGTCACCACGCGTCACGAAACTGGTACCAAGTCACGTTTCGCCACTTAGTTAGTAGACACGACTCGAAACACGGGCTAAGATAGATGCATCGATTGTTGCTGCCCATTCGATTTACGACAACCCGCACGCACGTCCCTCACCGCTTCCAAATAAACAACCTGCCTTCTATTTGGACACATTTTGAGCACGACTTCTTAGATCTCTTCAGGCCTATTTATCCACTGCTACCCACCATCTTGAGCACATTTGGATTCTTACTTTTTAAGCTCCACCAATTTTCAACATGTCTGTTGTATCGCTCCTCGGTGTCGAGGTCAAGAACAACCCCGCGCCATTCGACGCGCCTTACGAGTTTGAAATCACCTTTGAGTGTCTTGAGCAACTGCAGAAGGGTAAGTCTATCCTAGAGTGAATGCGAAAGCCCCGTTAATGAATTCGCATAGATCTTGAGTGGAAATTGACTTATGTTGGTTCTGCGACCTCGTGAGTGCCCCACCAGCTTCCACCCGTGCGACAGCTCCATTGACACGTTGCAGCAATGAGTACGATCAAGAGCTCGACTCGGTCCTTGTCGGCCCCCTTCCCATTGGCGTCAACAAGTTCGTCTTTCGCGCCGACCCGCCAGACCTATCGCGCATCCCAAACAGCGAGATCATCGGCGTCACCGTCATTCTACTCAGTTGTAGCTATGAAGACCGAGAGTTTGTGCGCGTGGGCTACTACGTAAACAACGAGTACACGGATGAGGCCTTGACGTTGGAGCCACCGGCAAAGCCCGTCATTGAAAAAGTGCAAAGACAGATTCTTGCAGAGAAGCCGCGTGTAACACGCTTCGCGATCAAATGGTATGTCGCTTGAGACTCAGAGCGATGCGTCGTGGCTAACCGTATTAGGGACTCAGAGGAGTCTGCCCCACCAGAGTTCCCGCCTGAGCAACCTGAGGCGGACCTCAACGCCGATGGCGATCAGTACGGCATCGAGGAGGAAGAGGAAGAGGACGAGGCTGAGGCGGAAGCTGCCCCCGTAGAAGGCGAAGACGCTGCAATGGCTGGTGGCGAGGATACAGCAGGGCCTGCGAACGACGAGGATGCAGAGTCTGAGGCTGGCAGTGAGGAGATTGATATTGAAGATTCCGAGGGCGAGGATGAAGAGGAGGAGGGTGAGGAAGGTGGCGAGGATGATATGGAAATGGACGACGCCGAGGCACCACCCGGCGACAAGCAGGCCCAGCAACAGCCTGGTGGTGTTCAGCAGCAACAGGATGTCATGGTTCATTAAGCTTGACTAAAGAGCCTTGCACATGGTGCTACGAATTGCGTCGTCACCACCATGACCATGACTACTAGGTAGCAAATTCACGAATGGTCGATAGGTGCATATTTGCATATTTGCAATACATGGCGATAAGCATGCCCCATACATTCGTAATGACATTGTAAAGCGGTGTTGTGAATCTGATTCCTACTTACTTAGTAAAACTTGTCTCAGCCTCAGACTGTCGTATGGTGTGGTACCTGCAGCGAAGGACTTGGCCGTTGTGTGCTGACCCCTTTGGACTATTGATGCACCAGCGCAAGCCAAAGCTGAGCCTACACGTAAACAAAGATCCGAGTCTGACGACTCAAGCCATGTTTGATAGGCTGGGTGCATCTGAAACAGCCCAAAGATGCCAAAAACGGGCGCCTGAAGGGATATCAGTGAAAACACAGCCTCCAGGACTATGAGGGCGCAGCAAGGCTGGAGGACGTAACCACTAGTAGGACTCCGACGCACCCGCTCATGAACATTTATAGTAAACGTGAGCTCCGGGCGTGTGGCAACACAGTGGTACGGCCCGTTTTCAGTCTTCCTCTATCCACCTCATGACCTTGCGTGTGCCGGTTCGAGCGGCTTAGTCGGGCTTCAACATCCAACTCCCCGACTGTTCTCCATTCAGATACCTAGCTCAAACCGTTTTGCTTTCCTTGATTGTTTTTACAGTAAAACAGCCACTTCGGCCACACGAGTCTTCTTGCTCAGCTCAGCCTACTAACTCCGCCGACCACCGCCCCTCCTTTGGTAGTGTTACCTAAATATCATCTGCACCGTCTCTACCTCGATACCCATCATATTGCCGCACCCGCATGTGCTTGCTCAAACCCACATGACTACAATAGGTTGAGGTAATTTTAAAAAGCGTCAGTGCCGCCACTCACCAAAGCTCCTGTTCTACCCCGCCAAGATTATAAGTACCTAGGTAGGTACGGCTCTCTTAATTCCGTGAGCATCAGGGTTCTTGCCGACCTTCGTGACAGCTTCACAAAAGAGTCTTGTGCAAGAACGAAGCCCTGTACAAGACTTCTTTTCCTTGGATAAAGGCTGACGTGTTCACAATCAAGCTACCCCGTTAGATTAACAACGCGCACCGACGATGAGCTACCACCAAGGCCAACCCCAACTGGGGGCTACATTTGTTCCTGGCGGATTCGACGACTATTATATGCCAGCCCCTTCACCTGAAGTCATCTCTCCAGCTCCGCAGCGGTTCGTTTTGCCCCCTTCAAAGAATGTTTTCCAGGATGCGCCTGCTGACGTAGCGTCCGTGTCACAGCATAATGCCCGAAGTGCCAGAGAATATGCAGGAAAACATTGCACATTTAGAGTTGGAGGCCAACGACTCTCGAGGCAATAATGGCCTTAGGTCCCCGCCAGCGCATGGCTACAATCAGTCACACCAAATCTTCCAGGCCCGGCAATCGAGTTACCAGAACGAACTCCCAGCGAACGAAGGTCAATGGCCATCACGGCAAGCAAGCATTTCTTCCACCTTTCGACAACCACCCAATGTACAGCCCCAATCTGTGCAGCAACAGCAACCTTCCCACGACTACAATCAATTTGTAAACAACCACGAATCCCCCAACTTCTCACCGTTTCCCAAATTGCCCAATAAACCGCCCAATGTTCCACCATCTGATGACGAAAAGGAGGCAGTCTTGGAAAATGCAAGGTTGCCAGTACTCAACTCAAATGACCCGGAAATGCAGTTAGCATGGGCGCAGGACGCACTGGGTTATGTTGACTCCGCTCAGCTACACGAGCAGCGTATTGCTGAGATCCAGGGCGCGAGGCCAGCAACGCCCCAGGTCGAGCACCAGCTGCGGGTAGATGCGTTGAATGTGGTTACCTTTTTAGCAGATCAACACCATCCAAAGGCAGCATTTATGCGAGGTATGTGGCTTGAATTTGGCAAGTTCGGCATGCGGGCAGACAAGAAAGAAGCGTTCCGTTGCTATTCTCGGGCTGCTGCCAAGGGATACTCACGGGCTGAGTATCGCATGGGAATGCAGTTCGAGCAATCAAACGACCCAATTAAGGCACTCCAACACTATACAGCGGGCGCAGAGCAAGGTGATTCCGCTTCCAACTATCGACTAGGGATGATGACCCTTCTTGGCCAACACGGACAACAACAGGATTTTGCTAGAGGAATTCAATTGATTCGGCAAGCCGCATCTACCGCAGACGAGAATGCTCCACAAGGCGCTTACGTTCTGGGTATGCTACAAGCTCGGGAACTTCCTCAGATCAACGTGCCAGAAATATATCTACCATATGATGAGAAGTCGGCAAGGCAAAATATTGAAAAAGCAGCGTACTTGGGATTCGCTAAAGCCCAACTCAAGATGGGCTCAGCATACGAGCTTTGCAGCTTGGGCTGTGAATTCAACCCCACTTTATCACTGCACTACAACGCACTCGCCTCTCGCCAAGGTGAAGCAGAAGGCGACATGGCGATCAGTAAGTGGTTCCTTTGTGGATATGAAGGAGAGTTTGCAAAGAATGAAGAGCTCGCATACCAGTACGCGCAGCGCGCAGCTATAGCTGGCCTTGCCACAGCCGAATTTGCAATGGGCTACTTCAACGAAATTGGGATGCATACCCCAGGCAATATTGACAAAGCAATCGAATGGTATGAGAAGGCCGAGAAGAACGGCAACAAAGACGCGGCCGCCCGCATAGAGAGTATCTCCAAGACGCATCGAACTCTGTCAAAGAAGGATCACGAAAATGTTGCAATCAACATGATCAAGTCAAAGCATGGCTCGATGCGTGGCCAGCGCCCAGCAAGGTTACAGAAAGCGGCAGCACCTGCTTTACCATCTATAAACGACAATAGTCCTTCGGATTATGGATCAGATGCTTCACCCATCACCACTGCGCCAAGTCGCATGGGCAATCGAGCAGACACATCCACCCCATACCCTATTTCTGATAAACCTCCGGTCCTTGGTAATATTCCCTCTTCAGCACCATATGAACGACCTGCCACGGTCACACCATATCCGATGGATAATGGTCCGCCACGCATAGGTCCTCAGCGTCCTGGCATGGCTGGAGGCTTTGCGCCAGAACTGCGAGCGTCGAGTACTAGACCTGCTTCATCCGCGTTCAGTATTAACCCGAATATTTATCCCGCCAACGACGGGCGTGGAGGGCCGCGACCAGGCCCTGGACCTGACATGGGGCTTCCATATCGATCCCATACTAGTATAGACAGTATGGGGCCCTCAGGACGAGGTGGCCGTGTGCCAAGTGGAGGAGGACGAGGTGCTCCGCTTCCACCAGCAGGACCTGGAAGCTACAGACAGCCAGGTGGGCCAAGTGCTCAGTACCCCGAACAACAACCGCGGCCACAAACAACACAGCCATCAGATTTCGGGTTTAGTGCGCCAGATGTAGGCAGAAATAAGCTGCAAAAGGCCGGGGCGCCCTTGAAAAAGCAGCCTACATTGCCTGATATTGGTTATGTTGCCCCTCTCGAGCCACGGCAGCACACACGACCGTCAACAGTACAACCTGACAGACCCTCGACTGCTGTACCTGGCCAAGGTCCTCGTGTATCTTCACGACCTGGCTCAGCTGGTCGCCCCTCTGCACATGATCCTATGCCCAAACCAAATAGGGTTGCCACCATGCAACAGGAGCAACAACCACCAAAACCATCAAAACCGGCCTTGGCCCCAGCACCAACAACAAAACCAACAGCTACCAATCCACCCGCAAAACCATCTACTCCAGCTTCGTCGGCGGGTGCCAAAGGACCAAAAACATTTGATGAAATGGGCATCGGCCAGGCACCCAAGGATAGCGATTGTGTAAGTTGCCGTGATGGACATTTATTTGAGATGACTGCTAATCTTTCTAGACCGTTATGTAACTAGAGAACTACTACTTCGCCATGGAAACTTGAGATTTCCTGCATAGCGGGCTGCATCTATTGAAACACTTCTCTGGTTTGGGTTGATGTGAGGGTGGTTGCGGATTTCCTTGTATACCCCTGATAATACGTGTTAAGGTCTTTATGTCGCTACAGGACACTAGAAGGTCTAAAGATTGTGATTTTTAATACCATGATGCCTTTATCCTCCACTTGTTTGAAGATTGAATAGCCCTTGTTAATTGGGCGTTGGCCTCTGAATCAGGCTAGCTGCGGTACGCGTGTGCACGTGATTTCAAATCATCGCTAAAGTAGAATTCAACCAAAACAACACCTGTTGGCTGCTGATGCCTCAGACAAGTGACTCGAGTGTAGTTAGCTTGACGATAGACTGTAAAGGCACTGCATCATATAAGGAAAGACTCTCTGCAAGCACCATTTGGATCACGCACAGACTAGTGAGAAATCCGACTAATTACTTAGTGGGGAGGAGCGCGTCTCGAACTGCTACCTAGGTACACTCTCAGGAAATAAGTCAACCACACATCTACCCCGCATTCACGCCACAACGCGTTGGATGGAAGCCTAGCGATGGCTGCGGTTATGTCTGCAAAGCGCCCACGCGCCCCTACGAATGGTATTGACGTTGTTGGTGGTGTAGGTCGAAGTCATCATGTATGTCAATCCGCTCTAACTTCGTTGAGTACTGCGTTAATATATCAAGAATAAACGACTGCGCGCTTCGCCCACAGAAGACAGCGATCAATCCGCAAGCGACGATCATAGCGATAGCGAAGCCGGCTTCGAGCGCGAAAAGGTTCAAGACCAGGAACAGATGGTATGGGCTACACAGCAAGTGCAACGAGATTTTCGGGCGACTGCAAATAAACAGAACGTTGCAGCAGAATCCGGCATTATCGAGGAGATCCAATGTATCAACTTTATGTGTCATGAACACCTGACAGTAACTTTGGGACCTTTAATCAATTTCATTATTGGTCACAACGGCAGCGGCAAGAGCGCGGTACTGACGGCACTCACGATATGTTTGGGTGGAAAGGCTACTGCAACCAATCGTGCACAAAACCTCAAGAGTCTCATCAAGGAGGGCAAGGATCATTCTAACGTCCATGTGCGAATTAAGAACCAGGGAGCACTTGCGTACAAACCCTCACAGTATGGCGACTCGATCACAGTTGAGCGTCATTTTAACAAGTCGGGAACCACGGGTTTCAAGCTGAAGGACCAGGATGGTAGGGTCGTATCTACGAAGAAGGCTGAGTTAGAGGACATATTGGACGCGTTCTCTATGCAAATCGACAATCCAATGAATGTTCTAACCCAAGACATGGCCAGACAATTTTTGAATAACTCGACTCCTAAAGACAAATACAAGTTCTTCCTACAAGGAACACAGCTCGAGAACTTAAATAGGGATTATGTGCAAATCGAACAATCGCTAGAGCTCATGAATGCTAGAGCAGATGTAAAAAAGGGGGACATTGGTGTTCTCCGTAAGAAGATGGAGGACCTGGCCGCGAAAGCTCGGCGTGCGGAGAATCTCGAGAGAATAAGGGCTCGAGAAGCAGAAATCGCTCACCAGGCGCTATGGGCTCGAGTTGGAGAGGAAGAAGTGGCATTGGCTAAAGTTGACGAAGAACTCAAGAGAATTGATGGATTGATCGAAAAAAGAAAGGAAATAGTTGACGAAGCAACAGAGAAGTTCGAACGCTCTCACGCAGCACACGAGGCAGCTGAGCAACACGTGACAGATGCTGATGCTGAATTAGAGCCTGCAAATCAACAAGTGGAGGAGCTGAAAGCAGTTTTTATGAGTTCAAAGCAAAAGCTAATCGCACTGAAGGCCGACGAGCGGAACGCCGCCTCCGACGTCATGGCTAGAAAGAATTTGGTGCAGAAATGCAAAACAGAAATGGAACAGCTCCGCCAGCGCCAAGCAGAAGCTGACAACGGACTTCATGCCAACAAGGTTCAGCAGTTAGATGACGCAAGAATAGGCCTGGAACAAGCAAAAAAGACGTTCACCGCACATAGCAACGAGCTCCCGATTATCAACAACCAAGTGAAGGCGCTCCTGCAAGAGAAGCGTGCTGCGGACGAAAATGTTCAAAATGCGCGTGGAGAGGAGAATGCCATTGAAAAAAATGTCCAGGTTCTTAGGGGTGGGCAGCGTAATTGGATAGATGGATACCCGAATCCTGCAAATCTGCAAAAGCTACTACGAGCGATTGACACCGATGGAAGCTTTCGCGAAAAGCCAGTTGGTCCCCTGGGCCGTTATGTCAAAGTGGTACGTCCTGAGTGGGGCTACATCCTAGAAAAACAATTTGGCCACACGTTGAACGCTTTTGTCGTGACTAGTCATGCAGACATGACCGCGCTCAAAGGATTAATGAAAAAGTGGAATTGGCAGGCCCCGGTCTTCATTGGCAACTCAAAACCAATTGATACGACGCCACACGAACCACACGAGAGTTTAATGACTTGGATGAGAGCCCTGAGGATTGAGAACCATCTCGTACGCAATCAGTTTATCATCAACCAATCGTTCGAGCAAACGGTTCTCATTGAATCACGTAACGAGGGCTTTCAATTTATGAACGATCGTGGTCCAATGGCCAGGAATGTGAAGATGTGTTTCACATTTGCAGATGGCGATAAGAGAAGGGGTCGGACTATCACCAGAAGTTCTAGTGGTGGTCTCAACGAGAGCCCTATTGATCAATACACAGGAATTTTGCGAATGCAGGTGGACAAGGAAGACCAGATCAAGCAAGAGCAAGCCCGTCTTGAGAGTATCCGACAAGAAGTACAAGGTCTCAACAAGGTAGCTAGCGACCTGCAAGCCAAAGTCAATGATTATAGAAGCAGGGAACAAGATCATATAAGGACAAATAAACGGCTTCGCATTACCTGGCAAAAAGCGGCCGATACCGTGCAACGACTAGAAGACGAGTTGAGCGACGCAGCACCCGACGAAGCAGCAGCTGACGTCCTTGAAGAAACATTAACTGAAGCCAAGGATGAACTTCGGCGCGCAGAAGGCGTCTTCGAGGATATGATTCTTCTAAAGGACAAGCTCAATGATGAGAACAAGGCGAACAAGAAAAGTTTAGAGGATGCACAGCGTCATGTCAGTGAGCTTACCTTCAAACTCGAAAAAGCCAAGTCCACGGTCAGGAAGAATCAAGGCCAGCGAGAAGATGATTTGAAGAAAAAGAATGTGGCGGTTGAGCAAGTTATTGCAGCCGAAAAGAACCGGAAAATCTGGGTAGAAGAACGGCTTTCAACACAGGCTGAAGTTGATAGCCATATCCGGAAGGCGGAGGAGACTTGCCCACAACGTGTTCCTGTTCCTCCCGAAAAATCTTCGGAGGATCTAGGCAACATGCTAGAGAGGTTGGTAAATACTAGAAGAATAACAGAAAAGGAGCTCGGCGGCTCACAAGATGAACTCTTGCGAGCAGCCAATCAAGCAAAGCGGGTGCATCAAGAGGCAAGAAAAGAGTTTGATGATATCGAAGGCTTAAAGGCGGTGAGTTCAGCAGATTCTGCTGCTATATGCCAAATTGCTGATTTATTCCCAGCATCTCATCAGCACCCTAAACAATCGCCAGCAACGATGGCAGCAATTTCGGTCAGGTATTTCGGTGCGAGCACGGGTCACGTTCAACTATCTCCTTAGTGAGCGAAAGTTCCGTGGTAGCCTTAACATTGACCATAAAAAGGGCCTACTCGATATTCATGTAAGGAGGTTTTACTGCATGTATCTGGTCTTTTGCTAACTTCCCAGGTTCAACCAGATATTACAGAAAAAAGCGGGGATGGCAGGCAGACGAAAACTCTGTCTGGCGGTGAGAAGTCGTACTCGACTGTCTGCCTCCTTCTTGCGCTCTGGGATGCCATGGGCTCACCGATTCGCTGCCTCGATGAATTGTAAGGCACCTGTCTCTCTACCAATTTCTTACTAACACAAACAGTGACGTTTTCATGGACAGTGTCAACCGCGAGCGTAGCATGGAGATGATAATCCAGGCTGCGCGACGTTCGATTGGGCGTCAGTTCATTTTCATCACTCCACAGTCGATGAACAATGTCGGCCATGCGTCAGATGTGAAGATTATTCGCATGAGCGATCCCGAACGCAATCAGACGGCACTCAACTTCAGCTGATGATGACGATGGTGAACAAGGTTTGAGAGAACAAGCGCATGGAGTTTCGTGTACGCACGTATCACTTCTTCTTGAGTCAAGGTGCATTTAGGAGTCGGTTATCTAATGTGGGAGGCACTGTGTAGTATTTTTTTCCCCTTTGGATTGGGTATACCCACTGGACATGGACTTGGCGCTTATGATGGTGTAGTAGTGTCTTGAGAACGGGATTAAGAGCATCAACCAATACACGCATGCAATACTCGAAGCATTGTGCATAGTGGGGTGTTTGTGAGTTGAAGGAATGCAAGTTGATGTGAAGTTGTGTTACGTTGATGGTGGAGGGAACAGGGAACAAGGGAACAAGGGCGTTGGACGTCGTGGGCGGTTGTACAGGGAACGGAGGCTGGTGGCTCGCTTACAAGTTTAGCATGGCGGATGAGCAGCGACAGGGTCCCTTAGCGTTGACTACTAGATTAGGCGGATCCGACAACACAGCCAGCACCGACCTCCTCTAGTCCACGCTCTAGTCCACGCGTGTCATGTCGTGCTGAATCTCACGCAACCGTCCTGGCACCGACACTGGCACCGAAACTTGCACCGACTGGCTTGCTGCTGCGCAATAACCTGTCTCTCACCTGGCTTGTCACTGCGCTGAGGCTGCACGCGCATGTCTGCAACCATCAGCCCGTGGATATCCACCACGCAGGCGCAACATGGCTTCCTCCCCGCTCTCACTCTCAGCACCGGGCAGCCCTAGGACTACATCGCCGCTACCCTCGGAAGGAGATAGCCCAGATGACGTGCATCCCATGGCGACCCAGCACGAGGCAGCCGTTGTAATAAACAGGACAAGTGTATCTGCAACCACCGCACCAGCCGACGACCCAATCAACAGCCTGCCAAAGGGGAAACAGAAGGCTGTAAAGGGACCTTTGAGACTCTTGGACTTGCCCGTAGACGTTCTACGAGAAATCATCCACCAAGTACGTGTCCAACTGTCCGACCCCCAACCCCCATCAACACCCGCGCTCCTGTCGCTAACAATGTCAACCTCGTCAGCTCCCTCACACAAACGACCTTACCTCTCTCTCCCTCTGCCATTCAGCCTTGCACCGGCTCACTATCCCATGCATCTACTCGCGCTTCGACATCGTCTGGCCAGACGAAAGCACCCACACGGAGCCGCGATCTGGCGTGGATGCCCTCACCTACGGCCTGGCCACCCTAGTCATGGGAGACGATGGCTTTCCCCACCAAACCCGACTACGACACCAAGGTATCACACCAAGTGCTTCCGTAAAACCTGTTGCTACACCCTACCCTATTGTACCCCGACGCTTCGGTAACTACTACGGCCAGTTCACCAAGAAATTCTCTCTTGGCAACGGACCGCAAGCATGGGTGCAGGAGTACATGATCACGAAAGAGGGCGGAAAGATGCTAGGAACCCTGGTTGCGCTGGCGGTTGCGCGCATGATCAACCTCGAGACTTTTGTTTGGGATATGCCTACCGGCGTCCTACGTGATGTCTGGCTTGCGCTGTCCAGTCTAGCGCACCGTAGTGACGGCGAAGAATGCCGTTTAGATCGACTCTGGATCAGATGGCATGATAACACAATCGATGCGCCAATGCCACCACCGGCACCGCCAATGATTCTCAATAATATTGGAGTCCCTCCCCCTCCAAATGCCACACATCCGAGCGGTGTCGGTACAGTTCAGGCCCCCGTTATCGTACCTCAGCCATATATCCCGAGCAGTGTATCTGCAATAGATCGTGTTGAGCACCCTACTTTCTCTGCCATCCCTGCGCTAAAGAGTTTGAGTGTGCTAGACATTGATGAATTGCCATACCTGGACGAAATGAGTATACTGATCGCGAGATCCCACAGAAAGCTACGCGAACTTCGAGTTGGTATTGCACTTCATGCACAGCAACGAGACTGGGTCACAGTATGGGAAGGCGATGGTCTCCAGCAGGTGGATTACACCACCAGTTCGACAGCTGCGAGCTCCATAGGTGAGAAGAGATTGGGTGGTGTACTTGGCATACTGGTTGGTCGAATTCACAACATGCGCCATTCGGAGGACTCGCAAACGCACAAGCGAGCCACAGGCGGGCCCGCGGGGCGTCCTGTAGAGGCAACGCCGAGCAAAGCAGCACTTTCAAATACCCTCCCTTCAATAAGTAGCCTTTCGATGCAAGACCGGGAGACGGAACAAGATGTAGATCACTTCGGCAATCCAATGGAAGAGTCAAATAGTACCGAAGGAGTTAGTTTATTTGATGAGACACAGGTAGTTGAGGCGGAACAAGTCACCTCGCCATCAGCCAATGTGGATAGGACGCCGTCGAAGAAACCAGCCGTGCCGATGGCTCATGAAACGCCTATCAACTTGTGCTATTCGTCTGAAATAGCACCAGAAGAGCAACTGGTCGGCAAATTGAAACTCGAGGTTTTGGAGCTTGAACGAGTGCCACTATCTGTGTCTGTGCTACGCAGGGCGTTTGATTGGTCAATACTGTCGACTTTGACACTGTTACATTGCAGTAACCATGAACAATTGTGGAAAGTCTTACGTAGGCAGTACACCCCTCGCGCCGCCTATCCAGGCTCTCCGTCAACATCGAAAGCGTACAAGGCATCCTATACCCTTCGATCAGACTATCAGCTGAACCTTAAGCGAATCCATACAAACACAGTGTCACCCTCGTTAATTTCGTTTCTAAAGGAGACACTAGCACCCAATAGCTTAGAGGTGCTTTTCCTACAAGAAGGTCGTTCATATTCATCTTCAGTCACAGTCGATGCGATTTACAGAGGTCCAATGCGAAGGCATAGAGCGAGCTTGAAGAAATTAATGATTGACAGTGGTGAAAAGGGGCCTGACGGTCACACTACCACAAGCTCAAGATGGAGACGATGGATGTTGAATCGCGAGATTTTGACATTTATTACTAGCGGGCGCATGAGCAACCTACGAGAACTTGCAGTTGCTATTGATTACAAAGATTGGGTAAGTTGTACTAAGTGAATCTATAACGGCATGACTAACAACTGGGTAGCATCATTTCCTCCAACGACTTCCATATATTCCACATATTCGATCACTTTACATTCCCTTCATAGCCGATCATGCGCATGGAAGCAACATCGATGCGCGCGAATTAGCGTATCAAATTCTCGACATCGTACATCTGCGCCCAGAGATTGAACTTTGCTACATGGGTCTGTCCACAAAATGTTTCGAGATTTTAGAAAACCGGCCATCAAATTACGACCTCCGACATGATGGCATACATGCTGATGGTAACGGTTCAGGGTATGTTGCGCATGACCCGATGCTGTCTGATGATGAGAGCGATGCCACTGAAGAAGAAGACGATGATGATTTGGATGATGGTGTGGTGATGGCTGGTAGCGAAACGACGACAGAAAGCGAGGCAAGTGACGATGTCGATGCAGAGAGCGATAATGAATCGCTCTTGCAAGAGTCGCACAGGGGCCCAAAGCTACGGGTGAGAGAGATTTTGTTTTATGAAGAGCGCGTCGAGGCTTTCAGGCGGCGGCACGGTGTGCTGAGGCCATGATGGAGCTAGAAAGGGTTAGCATGGGCAAGGTGCTGAATGCATTTATTTGAGGTTAATAACAGGAACGGACGATGGCGAAACATGGCGCTTATCGTGCAGATGTGCACTTTTGTTGGACAATGCAATGATGGATGATTATGAACTTGGGAGTATCTGGGCTCATTTCATCCTCAATATAGTTTCAGATTAGGCTGGAACATCCTATTTGCCTGGGTGCAGATTGCGCATGCAACGAATGTCATACATTTTGATGCCCCGTCGATACTCTTAGGCTTCATCTAGGCGATGTTGCGCATGCACGTGAATTCGCGTTCGCGTTTTTATCCAAGCTCAAGTGAGCGCGACACACCCAGACAAGACGTTGGCAAAACAAACAGCACACGTTAAACAAACATTGCTTTCCCTAGAACCTGCGCAAGGTTAGGAAGCGTCAAACACGTATGCTATGCCTCTCTTGTTGCCTGTAATCCCTTAAGATTGGCCTGCCACATAACCTGCTTAAACACACTTCTAGCGGGGCTCCGCAACACCTCCGCTATCTATGGATCACCCCACCCTAGTTTTCGCATCCGTCTTCCCCGTTCTCTCATTCTCCCATACGACGCCTACGCCAATTGCTACGCCCGATTTGGGATATACGGCACCAGGAAGCTCGTTTGGTAGTCCATATGCAGACAGGCATGTCGACGCCCCAGGACAGCATCGAGCGGTCAAGCGGGGCCTAGCATGGAGTCACGCAACAAGATTTTTAAGCCTACCCAAGGATGCATCCATTACCTTAGGGCTCCATAGGACAAGGGATGTTGAAGAGGCACTAAGCTTCCTATTGGCAGGCGATGGCAAAACCGAGGATGTCAAGGAAGAGAGCTTGATAGAGTGGTACACCAACGAATGCAGGCTACACTTTGCCAATCATGTCAGAACTGGCCTTCAGCAGCTTTGGAGTAAAAAGGTGCACTTGCAGCACGCCTGGGATATTCTCAGCGAGACCCAGCGAGCGGTCGAGCAAGTGCAGAATATGTATCTCCAGCCCTTTGACGAGCATATTCTCCCCATCTTACAACAAACGGGGAGCGCTTCAACGATACGACCAAGTAAGCCTACACAGATAGCCGAAGTAGACTCGTTGGATGTCATAAGCCAGAAGTTCCGACGGGATATTCATGCTGTATTTGCGCATTGCTTGCCCGTTCAGCGTTTCTCGAAGACGCTGAGCTATGTACTATACGATGCGGGTTGTATTTTATTCCGCATAGACACACGACAAAATGGCCTGCAGTCTTCCTCAACATCAGAGGTTGCGACCGAGTTCCGAAAACGAATGGCTTTGCTTCTGCAGGGCCTTGAGCGCGTAGGGCTTGGTGGCGACGGCGCCCAAAAAGCTTTTGCACCTGCCATGAATAAATTGCTCGACTCGTTCATAAGTAGTCACTACTTAAAGGTCGACTGGTACTCAAAGAAAAGCATAGTGCCACATCTGAGCATGTGGATCAAAGACGGATTCTGCCCCCTTGTGGAGCTGGTGCTCGAATGTTTACGATGCGAACATAGTAGTGTTCTACCTACCGAAGTGACTTCATGGCAGGAAATGGCACTTCACCGACTAGGACGGGCCAGGGTGGACAACCTCTTCGACTTTGTTATCAACTGGGATAAGAGCTCTGGTGCTTTTCTCGATATTAAAGAGTATCTCAAGGTTGCAGGTGCAAAACAGCATCTCACATCGAGTTTTTCACAGCAAATCTTGAGGCGACTCCTGCACCCGGGAGCTACTACGACATATATTCTCAACATATACATCTCAATAATCCGCTCGTTTCATGTATTAGAGCCTAAAGGTGTTCTACTGGAACGAGTGGCAAGACCAATCCGGCGATATCTCAAAGAACGAGAAGATACCGCTAGGATTATTATCTCCAGTCTCCTGACTGATCTGAGCGACGAAACAGGAACCAAGTTCTCAGCTATTGGCGAACTCTCATATGAGATTGCGAGCGAGATGGCGAAGCCGTTCGCCAACTATGGCCAGGATACAGACGAAGAGCTTAATTGGGGTGATATGAATTGGCAACCGTTGCCACAAGATGCTTCACCGGACTACAAGAAGTCAAAAGTGGAAGATGTGATATGGTTCTTACTCACTCTTTGGGAGCGAGACGACTTCATTAACGAGTTAAAGAATCTTTATGGGGATCATCTGCTCCGGTGTCGTGATCCGGAGTATGAGAAAGAAATACGGTTGTTGGAGCTCATTAAGATGCGACTGGGAGATGACAAGCTGCAGGCCTGTGAAGTGATGCTTCGCGATGTACTAGACTCTAAACGTATCAACGCCTCTATTCGCGCAGCAAATACGAAGACGATGTCCGCATACCAAACGCCGGATACTCATAGCAGGGGTCCTCAGACACCAAACTTCCGTCAGCCACGCACCCCCCGACCGCGTAGACCCATGCCAGCTGCGCCTCAAGTCGCACCGTCTCCTTCGAATCAATCAGATACAGCTCTCAACGCGCAAATCCTGTCGTCATTTTTCTGGCCGTCGCTTAGAGATGACACCTTCCGCGTGCCTCTGCAGATTGATCTGTTACAAAAGGAGTACGAATCAAGCTTCGAACGCATCAAGGGAATGCGCAAACTACACTGGATGAATGCGCTAGGCGAAGGCGCCATCACCCTAGAATTCACCGACCGAACCGAAGATTTCGACCATCTAACACCCTGGCAAGTCAGCGTCGTCCACGCGTTCCAGCCCCAACCCGACGAAGAACATATCGCCAGAAAAATAAGCAAAAGCGGTGAAGGCATCTCCCGAAATGTGTCCCAACTAGAACACATTCTCCAAATGGATGAATCCCTCGTGCGCCAAGCCCTCGCCTTCTGGGTCGGTAAATCCGTCCTGCGCGAAATTTCACACTCAACATATGCCATCATCGAGATCCTTCCTCGCAAATCCTCACAGCTCCAAGCCGACGAAGATGCCGCTGCCGCAGCAGAGGAACTCGCCGCTGTCCAGGCGGCACAGACGACGACTGTCAAGAGCCAGAGCGATGTATTGAATGAGAAGAAGGATGTGTATTCTGCGTTTATAGTGGGTATGCTTACGAATCAAGGAAATATGCCTGCTCAGCGGGTTGCGATGATGATGCGGATGATGGTGCAAGGGGGTTTTCCGTTTGGGGTTGAGGAGGTTAGGAGGTTGTTGGTTGAGATGGAGGATGGGGGGAAGGTTGTGAGTTTGGGGGGGGATGTTTGGGGAATTAGGAAGTGAGGGTGTATGATAATCATGTCATTGTGAGTGATGGTATCTTGATATGCTCTAGAACGTAGTCATCCAATCTTGATACCATGGCACAAGCTTGTTGGGTATCAGTTATGACCTTTTGCAGTAAGGGCTTCCCTGTCCGTGCGGAAGATGAGACTTGGCCAATTACTTCGGCAGATGTCGTAGAAATCACTGCTGTACATGTGCACGTGATATGTCTTTTTAGACCTCGCTACCGAACACTTCTACCTCGCTATAAAACGACGCTACCTTGTTACTAAGAGGAGATCAAACTCGCGACGGGCTTTTGGTCTTCATCCAAGATATTTCTGACCAATCAGTGGATATCAGAATCCAAAATCTGTCTCCAATCATGCCAACCCGCTCTCGGTACCATTCGCACGGTACCGTCCCACAGTACCGATCAAATATTACCTACCTCTCCGCAAAATGCGATACATCTTAGGTTCCAGTAATTAGCCTTACGGAAAATCCTCCTTGGTGGCCATGCGGTATTGAAAAGTGATACATATGTGTTTCAAGAATCCGATGCATCAAGGGAACAAAGACAAGGAGCGAGGGTGTTCCAGCGCCAAGGTGAAGCCAAGGTGCGGCCAAGGTGAAACTGCAACGGTCAAGCGCATGGATCTCAATGATGTCTTCTTCGATCTGCACGTGATCACTTTTCCCCACCTCTTTCCGGGTCCAGCCTTTCAATGCCAGGGTTAATGCGTGTGCCCTTGCGAAACCTACATTATGCTCAGGCATGGCTCGACTCACCCGTTCAGTTGGCATGCCGAATACCCACCTTCCCTTCATATAGAATTTTAGCCATTAAACTATATTCTGGCTGCACTCGATTTTCCTCAGGCCTTGAACTATCAATTTTTCCCTAGTCATATCCGTTTTACACTGGGCTGGACCACTGTCGCGGGACGACTAATATTCATTACTCCACCTCCAAATCAACTCGGCGCACCATGGCAATGGTCCAACGAAGATCGGACAGCAAAATGCTATCAATTGTCTCCAATGGTAGCTTCGAGGAGCTGTATGCCTCACGCCAAAGCCAGCTGTTTAGGGACCTAGAGGTGCTACTTGAGCTCACACCCAGTACCTTCAGTTCTTGCCTATTGTCATTACCCAGAGAAATTCGGGACCACATCTTCGACTACGTTATGCCTGAAATGACAAATTTTCGCCCTGCCTTGCACACATGCTTGTGGGGAGCCGACATGGTTCATGGAGAACCTTGGAGACACGACATCTTTGGCTACGGAAATTCAGTTGCTAACGAATGTCGCTTGCATCCTACACTACTGCTAATAAACAAGCAAATTCGAGAAGAGTTACTACAAAACTACTTCCAACGTAGTAAATTGACGTTGCACGGTGAACTACGCAATACACTACGCAAAAATGATCACTTCGATTTCTCGCCACATATCTTACAACTACCAATGCTAAAGCATGTCACTCATATCCGGTTTTACGTAGAATGGAATTACACAATCACAAACTACGCCGGAAAAGAAAGAAGGACCAAAGATCAGGTGCGAGTGACTGACGATCTTCTGGAAGCCATGGATAAAATCATTACCCCGCTCCAGGCGATTGAAACCATCGAACTATCCGTATTATTTTTTTGGAAGCACCCCTCCGGCAAGATATACAGTCTATCCATGCAAGATCTATTCGACTTAGAAGATGTGTTCAAACGTTATGCGGAACAAAAATGGCTGATGATCTTGCGGAAGAATAAGTCCACGGTCAACTCCCCTAATTCGTCTGCGGGAGTAGGCTATAAATTATCGAGTGAAAACAATGGCACAGAACAGAGTGGCGGAATGGAGATATTCGTCAGCCAAGACTTGGAAGAGGCGATGACCCTTCGAAGGAGAAGCAATGTGGATTATTATGGCAATTATGGCATTTCGGATCCTTTGCCACAGCCTTGCTACAAACACGGAACGATGATATAAGACACTAAATGAACCCAAACCTGAGCAATATTGAACTGTGGAATGCGTTTAGGAAAAATGTTTCCCATGCGGAATCCAGTGTAACCACGAAACCTGGAAGTCATCATAGTTGTTGATTCCTGCGTTGAGTTTATGATTATTTGAAGAATACGGGCCCCTGCTTACCACCGCTCATGAGATGGAATACAAATAGAACTGGGTATCATGGTACTTCGATTGAGAGATATGGGTCAGGACATACAATCTTGCTTAACGGAAACGAAGAGAAGGACGAGGATGGACACGAGGTCACTCAAGCACAACTATCCCAGGCTTCCTAAACAGTAGAGAGGTCTGTACTGTGTGGTTTATACTTAGAGCGTGGGCCTCAAGAGGGTTTAACACTCCATTTATACACCCCTGAACCCCAGGAAAAGGTCGCGTATATGCACCTTTTGTGTTGGAACAATCAAAGAAAAGTCTGGTTGAAATGGCGTTTGGCTATTAGTTCAAAGAGTGTATAACTTTAGGGTTTTATGTTATGTTCATTAGTACTAGATACGGTTACATTCAAACTTTATGTATGCAGAATAGTGTCTGACAAAGTGGGATACCTGCTAGATTTGTTGTAGCTGACAACACATACATGATGAGAATGTATTGAAACATTGTGCATACAAGAAAATTGTGGGGAAATAGCAAGCATTTCTATTGTGAGAGCTTGAACTTGACCAAATTCCTCTTTATTCGCCTGCAGGTTATGGTTTGCAGAGACCAGATGAGGTCAGAACAAACTTCGTGAGCAATGGTCAAAGCTTTCGGCCAGGAAGCCTTCTACTTGGGCAGAACTGGTTGTAATCCAAAGACACGGTGTGACGAAGCACGCCGGTACCCGTTGTTCCAATTACTCTCAGTGGATAGCCTCACACCGACATTCAGACATACAAGCTCTCGGTTGGGCAAAATAGTGAGGTTTAGGCTGCACCACTATAACGCAACTCAGGCAACACAGAAATTTCCCCTTGGGATACAATTATTTACATTGAATTAACTATAGCAAATTAAAACCCTAAGGATTGTGTAGCGTTTTCCTAGGCCGAGGTAGAAACATCATGCAGATACCTCGGTCGAGGTTATTGGCGACTAACCAATAAGGTATGGAGAACCTGAATAGAAACGAACAAGCCGAAGTCTGCATTAACTTTTGCAAATGAATCACGAGGATGCTAGTGAGTCACAGCATCTCTATTGGTCCCACTGATGAGAACAAGAGTGGTAGATGCTACGCAGTAGAAATAAACTCTGTGGATATGAGCATATGAGCTACTGTGGAATGAATTTGGAGTTAGTAACTTCCCCACAATTGGAGCCGCGTTTTTGTTGGTTTGTAGGGTAGAGGTGGATAGGTAGAGGTGGATAATGAGCCTTCATTGGCTAGAGCGAGGTCTGGGTCAATACCTAACCTCACTATGCACACGAAGACGAACTTGTGTACCAGTAGTTCATGACTACTCTTCGAGCCTTCTCATTCGTAAGAAATACCTATTCCGGTTGAAACGGAGCCCAATGAATCTGTATCTGGCATGTTTTTCTATCCCAAAATTATGCCACGTACGGGTTTAACGGTACTAAGGTACTAACCCTTGCTATGCAAGATGCGAGTTGACCGCAAATACGGTAAGTAGAATTCGCTAGCTGCATTACCTTTTGCTGTTATGACTAACGATGTGCACTTTTGGAACGAAATTCAAGTTTCCCCGTACCACCTCCTGGGATAAGTCCAAGCACATCGCAATATCGTTTCGTACAGACTATCTCAACGAAACGTTGTCTAGATTGAGAACCACATTGCTCCTCTTTAGGGATTCTGCTAGTCTATGCTGAGATTTTTGACTGCACTTGTTCAATCGTTACGCTCTGAATTCTCTTGATACGGCTTAGAAACCAAAAACGTAAACATGGCCACTCCATCGCTCTACCGCCATGCGACAAAAAGCGAAATCATAGAGCTCGCAGTCGCCGAAGGCCATGATGCCGATATACCAACCAATGCTGGATCAATACGTCCCGTCGTCAGTCATACCTCGGCACGATCACGCAGTCTAGGAAATAAGGCCAAGGGCCGTTCTGCAGCTATAGAAAAAGATCTTGAGAAAAATTATGATGGCAGATCAATTTCAACCGTAGACGATGAACCTGACGAGCTAGAACCCAATCCCAACATCGTTGATTTCGATGGTCCTAACGACCCGGAGAACCCACTGAATTGGGGTATAGTGAAGAAATGGGGAACAGTGACATTAGTATCTTTCATCACGTTCCTGACTCCACTCGCGAGTTCAATGTTTGCGCCTGGTGTCCCGGATATCATGCGTGAGTTCAAGTCGACGGACAGTATCCTAGAGGGTTTCATGATTTCGGTTTATGTGCTAGGGGTAAGATATAGCTGCAAATGTTTACAATATTGTCCTGCTAAATTCTGAAACAGTTTGCTTTGGGGCCTTTGGGTAAATCACTTTGATTTGGGAAATATACAAAATAGACATTCTAATGCTCGATAGTCATTGCGCCGTTATCAGAGATGTACGGACGACTACCGCTATATCATATCTGCAATTTTTTATTTATTATCTTCAACATTGCAGCTGCACTTTCTAAAAACATGGAACAATTCGTCACATTCAGGTTCTTCATGGGATGTGCGTATCTCACAGCATGCTCAACTTGACATACGCTGACATTGTCAGGTTTTGGAGGAGCACCTCTGGTGCTTGGAGGCGGGACAATTGCTGACATCATATCTCGTGAACAGCGCGGATTAGCGATGTCAGTGTGGATGATGGGTCCAAGTAAGTATCAACCTGACTTCATATCTCCAAAGCTGACAACTTTGACAGCACTTGGTCCATGTGTTGGCCCCATAATTGGAGGATTCATGACTGTAGCAAAGGGCTGGCGCTGGGACTTTTGGTTCGTCACCATTGTGGTAAGTCGGCTATTTCATCTACTGAAAATGTGACTCACAGTGCCAGGCCTCTGCATTTTTCATCATGTCCTGCATACTGATGAGCGAGACTTCCGCACCGGTCATTTTGGAGCGCAAGGCGAGGCGTCTTCGTGCCGAAACTGGGAACCAGAATTTAGTATCCAAACTTGACAGTGGGCTCACTCCAACAGAGCTGTTCAAGTTCTCCATCATCCGTCCTATAAAGATGCTTTTCCGTTCGACAACCTGTTTTACAATCTCATTATATGGTACTATAACTTACACCTACTTTTACATTTTATTCACCACGTTCACGGGCGTCTTCCGTGATCAATACGGCTGGCGTGGCGGTACATTGGGACTGTCATTCTTGGGGTGAGTGATACTATGTATTACAGCACATGGATGCGTGCTAACCTACATTAGCCTTGGTATTGGTTCTCTTACTGGCTTATTCGTTTATATTCAATGGGGTAACACGGCAGCCCTAAAACACATCCAGAAAGGCGATTTCAAACCGGAACACCGCCTCTACATCATGTGCGCTGGTGGTTTCTTCATCCCGATCGGCCTCTTTATGTACGGTTGGACCGTACAGGCGCAGACGCATTACATAGTTCCACTCATCGCCACTGGTATTGCTGGTTTTGGACTGGCAATTACTTTCATGCCATCTTCTACTTACTTAGTTGACGTTTTTACAGTCCATGCAGCGAGTGCACTGGCGGCGTACACGGTTCTAAGGTCACTGGCAGCAGCGTTCATTCCAATGAGTAGTCCGGAAATGTATGCAAAATTGGGGTATGGATGGGGCAATTCGCTTCTTGGGCTAATCTCTTGTTTTCTTGTTCCCGTACCATTTCTGTTCATCAAGTATGGGGAGCGGATCAGAGGGAGTAGCACAGTGAGACTGTGAAGTCGCTGGCAAAAATGTATATAGAACAAAATAGAGGGATGGATATTTAGGCCTATAGCCACGCTCTCCATGCATTATAGTAACGAGTCTATCATCCCCTAGAAGATCCTCGCCCTCTCGCGAGACTGCGTGCCCATTATGAGCCATGCGATAGCTTTACGATGAGCCGGACTCCCCACACGCCGGCAGTACAGGGCGCCCTATACTACCAGAACCGCATTGCTATTGCGCACAAGTCAACAATGCCCCCTCCGCCAGTGATAGATGGGGCATATCACTGGCACAACCAAATCACGCTATACCCATTTTTCTTATTTCCCCACTTTTACCATTCTTATATGTCGCTTAGCATGCCAATAAGACAAGGCTTTGTCTTGGCACTCAACCACACAGAACTGGCGGCCATCGGCCGCCTTATGCTACATTCCCTTCATAAACCATTTATCAGAATCCAGAATCCATTGAGGGTGCCTAGCTGCAACTAGGAAGCCCCAATGGGTACTACCAGACTAAAGGAAAGCCTCTTAGGATCCCTAAACAGTCACTGTCCACCCAAGACCCTGCTCGCAGGCGTCAGAAACACCCGACGCGCAACGCGTCCCCAGACAACAGGTCTAGTCCACTGAAACGGAGCAGAGGCTATGACAGGAAAGCCTAACCAGGCAGCTTTACGCAATAAGAGGTCGTGTACGGACCGCCATGTACTTAGTTCCATAGACTCCGTAGCACACCCGTCCCAATGCCCCAAGGGAGGCTTCTACGGACGATTAATAACAACCAACCAACCAACCAACCAACCAATTGTAGTAACGAGGTTCAAGACTTCTAGTCTTGAAACAATGCTATTTCAAGCGAAATCCTAGGGCCTACAGTTGCATTTCAAAAGAAATTGGGTATTTTGACTTTAAGATTCAAGAGTATCAAGCAACGAAACTCTTCTCTCCATTATTATATCTAGATACTAACAGCCTTCCCCTACCTCCTGCGAAGTAGCTGTAAAGGGGTAAGATAGGAACTAGACCTAATTAGGAGGTTACCTTATACTGCGGATCTAAGCCCCTTCTAGTACTGGTAGCTATCTAGGTACTCTCCTACGCTCTACTGCTAGATACTACTATATATACTATACTACTTTATTAGTAGCTACTAAGCTATTAGCTACTCTTTTTAGGGGTTTAGGTTAGTAGTACTAGGCCCTTACAGTACTCTTGCAGCGCGTTCTTTGCTTCTTTCACTGCTATCGTGATGGCCTCTCCTCCCACAACGCCCCCGCCCGAGCTCCCTCCAGATCTCCAGTCTTGGAGATTCAAAGATACGGGTGCACCTTGCGAGTGGGTTGAGTAATATCGGCCTGGAGGCTTCCACCCAGTCAATCTTGGAGACACGTTCCATGACGGCAAGTACAAGGTAATTCGAAAGCTTGGAGACGGTTCGTTCTCTACTGTATGGCTAGCCGTCAGCACGGGGTACGTTTCTTCCTATCTTTATTTCCCTATTTCTTGCGTCTTGCTTGGGTTTCCATCCCACCTCTGACAGGAACTGTTGCTATAGCACACCGCAGTATGTCGCCCTCAAGATTATGGTTGCTAAAGCCCCTTCTACGAACACGGAGCTCTGTATTCTTGACTATCTTTCGAAACTGGCTCCCAGAGACACCAGGGCCCAGCACGTCACCATACTGCTAGACACTTTTCAGTATCAAGGCATTAACAGGAAGCATCAATGCCTAGTGTTCGAGCCTATGGGCGCAACCGCTGCTTCGCTAGTAGAAGAACTACCAGAGAATAAACCAAAGCTGTACGGAAAGCGGCTGAGGTATCCTAAAGTTTAAACAGATGGGTAAAAATATACTTGTCCATGTGCTACGCGGCCTCGCCTTCCTACATCAAAATGGTATAGTACACGGTGACGTCCAACCAGGCAATCTACTCTTCTCTATCGAGGATATTAAACCTGTACGAGAGGACAATTTAAATCAGGACGAGGCTAGCACTACGATACCCCCACACAGGTCGACGGGAAGGCTGACAGATGGGCGCCAAAGAATCTCTATCTAAAACAGCCGCTATACGATCGCGTGCAACTCGGTCCAGAACTCTGCGCGAAGGTGTCAGATCTGGGGTCAGGTAAGTAGCCCACGAAGCAGCTCCCTAAAGACGTAAAAATATTGTGTTCCAACCGCATGCCTGTAGCTTTCTGGTTGGCCGACCCGCCAAGCGCCCCAGAGCTAATTCTGCACCAGCCGTTTAGCTACGGCATTGACGTGTGGAGCTTTGGATGCCTGATGTTTGAGTTTCTAACGGGAAGGACACTATTCGCCGTTGGGACGCCCGGAAACGACCAGAAAGAGCAATACGATGCGGACGATGGCCACCTTATCCAGCTCAATGAAATTATTCGACCTCTACCCAACTCTATTATGGCTGCTTGGCCGCGCGCTAGCAAGTGGTACAAACCGAACCGCCAGCGCCTACAGCCATACAGCAACGACGAACCATGCATATACCAGTCTCTTGAAGTGCTGTTTGCAGAGCATAAGCCGGCTGGAATTGATAATGAGGAATCCATAGTCCTGTGCTCACTAATGTAGTAGATCTAGTAGAGAAAAGATTGTAATCCGTTAGATGCGATATTAATATGAATTTTCATTGGGGATAAGATTCTTATACTTGCTCTGTGATTATATTGTTGCACTTTTTCTAATTGACCAATTTATTGAAAAGCGCTTTTACCGGGGGGAAGGGGGGGGGAGTTCACAGCAGAGTTGCCAACAAGCAACTCAACTCAAGTTGCACTTGGACCACATCTTATATTTTGTCACGGGCACAGACATTCTGAATATGTAGGCATAGCCTTACCTTTTTAAGGAGCGTGCAAGTCTCTTCTTTAGATACGTGCGGATCGACAACACTAATTGCACGGCCCATGGTCCGAGTGCAACTTGAGTTGAGTTGCTTGTTGGCAACTCTGGTTCACAGGAAAGCCCGATGACAACGTGCAGCTTCGCATGGATTGAGTGTGTGTCACGCTAGAAACTACGAGATGCCAGGATAAAGCGGCAGAAACAGACCTTCAAATAATACACCTGGTAGTTGTAATGGGCTAGACCCATTACATCGCTCTAGGGTGCATATCGCTTCTGTTCTTGCCTCGGCCTATAGTCTCCTTACTTCTAGCCTGCCTCTATATAGTGATAGCTAGCTCTAGTTAGTAGCTCCTTTTCAATTCATCTCTGTTCTAGAGGCATCGTTAGATCAGACTTCTGCGTATCGTCTTCGATATGGCCGCTGGGTGTCAGCCCCTCACACTGGAGGGCGTAGGCTACTAGCTGTCACGGACAAGACAAGTCGTGTGGCCATCGGCGGCCCTCCGACATATCTCGCGAACCCTTCACAAGTTTTCAGATATCTACGAGGCTATGTGTTTGGCCCTCGATATGAACACGTCACGATGAACTTGAAGAGCGAACTGCTAGCGCAAAGAACAGCCATGGCAGACGGAGGAAAATTGAAAGTAGTAGTTCAAGATATCATAAAAGGCATCTTAAGTGAAGAAGAGCACAAAGAAGCATGGGGGGAAAAAAGCCTACATGATCGAAGAAAGAGTCCGGGGAAAAACCATACTAGAAATCGCCCCAAAAATTAGACCCATAGACATCCCATCACATTACAACTTCGCCCTCTCCCCAAACCGATACACAATCTCTCCAAACCCCCCCGCAGCAAAAACATACAACCACCTCACCTCCTCCTCCTCCCCAACACACCTCATCCCATGCTCCGCATCCCCCGGAATAAACACCACACTCCCCTCCCCAACCCCATACTCCCGCCCATCAACAGTAACCACCCCTTTCCCCGAAATAACGTAATACACCTCCGCATGCGCGTGCCGGTGAAGCCCAAGATACCCCGCCGGACACGACGTCGCACTCGAGCCAGGCGCGCACGTCGCGATTCCCACGGTTAAACTATCTGATAACGTCTGCGGCGCGGAGAGAATTGTTTTCCAGGATACAGTTCCGCCTTCTGTGGGATCTGGGAAGGATTCAGGGGTTTGGGCGGCGATGCTGGGTGCGTGTTTGATGATGGGGATGGGTGGGGTAGGTGTAGATGTAGATGTTGTTGTTGTGGAACGCATGATGAAGTGTGGATTTTTTAGGATATGCTGTGTTATTTTTCGGGGGTTAGGGTGGGAGGTGAATGCATGTGTGACGGGCGGGGATGGGCGGAGGGTATTTGTGCATATGCATGGTGTGCCCCCCTTTTTTTGTGTGTGCGAGGGAGTTGAGTGTGGTGTAAGTGTTACGTTGTGTTGAGGAGGAGTAGTTTTGGTGTGGGGGGTTTGGAGGGGTAGCTTGGAGGGATCGCGGATTTTATACCCAGATTTGAATTAGAGAACGACGATTTCATTGCTATCCTACGTGAGGGAAGATACCAAGAAGGTGTGGTGTGGTCATAATTACCAAATTGTTAGAATTGGACGTTGGAAGTTGAATAAGAGGCACTGATAAGTTGACAGATTGATAGTTCAATAGTGTATAGATTTTACTACATCCTGGATTGCCAATACAGCAGCAGTGTGACAACTGGGTCTTGGAGTGACTCCACAGCACGGAGTCAGCATGGAATCCCGAGTATGCAGTCTGAATATGCAAGGCTTTATTGGCTTGGTTGGCATAGGTAACACAGACGCCTATGGGCCACGATAGGTCAATTCTGTTTTATTGAAATTTTATTGAAGCAGTAAGAATTTATTGGAGAATCCTAGCTTATTGACTTCAGCTTAGATTAGTATGAGATGGCGCGACAACATCTTATCATATCGAAAATGACAAACCTTGAAATTAAACTTGATAGTGAGAGCGGTTGTTAACATTATGTAGGACACATAGCATGAATTGCCACAACGTGCCAACTTTATCATAGTTTAATATATTGCGAAACATAATTTCGCCATGCCTGGCTGTCTCTTGAGTCTTGACTCAAGTTTCCGGGGACGCGTCTGTGTTTCCAAACGCGAGTGAGTGTCAAGCGTATGAGTTGCCAAATACATACGCAAGACGATAGGATGTTGGTCGGGTCTACAACGGCATGACAGGATGTCAGTGTCCAAGATGCACCATTTATCGATATAGGAAGTCTGGACAGATGTACTGCATCTTGTAGTTAAGGGCCGAACCCGCCAGCGCTCTGCAGGGGTGTAGATACCCGTTTTCAGATTGATCTCCGGCGTAATTTTCACGTTACTGTCCAGTTACTAAGGCGTTTTGTATAGGATCTGGGACAAATTCGGCCTCAACTTAGTTCTTAGTGGGTAATGAGAGAAAGTGGAGACGTAAGAAATCCTAATCAATCGAAAGTTTTACGGTAATTTGCATAAATGTGATCAGCTAGGAATCCCTGAGTGCGGTTGAGAAGATGCAGTAAGATGGATGCTTGCAAGAAAACCAGGGATGCAATGAGCGTTCACGCACTGCTGCAGTCCGAAAGTTAAAATTGGCCACTAGTCTGCCACGCGATACTTGCAGCGCCAGACGCAGGCCGATCTAATGCGGATGTTTGTGCGGTCTCGAATTCTCGAATCTGAAGCTGAGCTGAATCTGCAGAGCATACAAATGGGCTTCTGCGCTCAATGCGTTGGAAAATGTCTTTTGTGCCTAGAATTTAATCGAGATGTCAGTCATGCCTGACAAGTGCTCAGGTTGCCGAGTTCCGCCCTCGAATGCGCCAGTTCCTCAGTGGCCAGCCACATGGCGACCTGTCTTGGAGATCACCAAAATAGCTGGCGTTTCAGATGCGAGCCTCGTGGGCACCCGTGGCTTGATCAGCCCCCGAACCATACCACATTTGTCCTGCATAACCGACCCCCGACTTCTGCATCTTACATGCGCAGGTGCCCAACAAACTCCTCTCATCACCGCTGTGCGACTGAGCGACCGCTTCAAGCTATTGCGGCCATGATTCTAGGTTTAGAAACAACGTTACGCAACGCAAGAGCGCGCTGAGCGCTAGCAACATCTTCTGGAACGATTTTGGAAGGTGCTTGACTCGGTCATCTTCGGCAAGGCACACGATCTCCGCGGTTCCAAATAGCTATGGAGAATTTCCACTGGGGCAATTCGACGCATGAGCACACGCGAAGTGGGTTCAAGGCAGCACTTGGGGGCAAAGGAGTAAAGAAGAAAAGACCAAGATTGGACAAGGTGGCTGAAAGCTTGCAAAGCCGTTTAGTCGCATCGTTCGCCGTGGTTCGGAAGAGAGACTCGTGTCTGCCTTCGAGATTCTCTAGGTAACTGAACATCTATGCTGAAGAGGAGCCTCATGCTGATTCTTGATACAGCCCATTTTTAGATGCTTTAGTACAACTGCCAAATGAGCTTCACCTTCATATTCTACGCGAACTGTGCGTAGCCGACGTTTTGTCGCTGCGGCGGACGTCACGCGTATTGAACGATTTGATCACCGGTAATGCACCTGCGCTCGTTCGGCACTGGGTGAGATGTCGTCTGGGCGATCTGCATCTACGCCTGTACCCTACCCCAGGACCCAATACAGCAGACTTCCCGTTCCTGTTGGCGATGCGGCGGCGACACATCGCCTCTATCAGGCTCACTCGACTTCTGACCGATCACTTGGTCAGATACCCGTCAGAGCAGTCGTGTCCTCGACAGAAACAGTTATGGACATCTGTGTACGAGAGGATGATGCCCCTAGTATTTGGGGTTGGATTTTTCCTAGATGAGCATCGACGACTGCTTTTGGAAAGGGACCTTGGACGAATCCGGCCACGCTCACACATCGGCTACAACGTCTGTACTACAAACGGTATCACAGAACAGGAGATGAAGATAATGAAAAGGTTAGATCCGCCGCTGCGGCTACAGTACTTTTACATGTACTGCTTCATTGTCCAGGTTCTCATGCGGAAATTGCGGCCATCAAGTCGCACAGGTCCCGTAGAAAAATTCTTACGGGGGTGGTCGAGTCAACCGGCCTGCCCAGAGGATGTTGCCTTCTTCCTTATTCTTGGTGGTATAGGGCAGGTTGCCAAACTACTTGCTTGCCCCACGTATAGTGAGCGACGCCGGTATCTGCATGCATTCAGAGCCCACATGTCGCCGCACACGAGCAAGTGCTGGAGAAGACACTGGACAGACGTCGGTGTGGTATCGCCAGCCTTACTCGATGATATGCCGTGTACAAAGATTGGTATTACCCAGCTCGACCAGATTTGGCGGCCATTGATAGCACAAATGATGCGCCCAGGCAGCCGGGAGTTTAGTGAGCATGAGCGAGCCTGCTATGAAGAATTGGCGATTTCGAATAAGTTCATCAACGAGATTATGGGTTATGATATTCTACAGGGCCGACCTATTGATGGTGGTGACTCGGACGACGAATTAGAGAATGAGCGTGGGTAGGTGATAATACAAACACAGAGTCAATAGCAACTAGAAAATTCTTCACAGGCGCGTGTCTCCCCTTCGGATATTGCCATTCCTACACGATAAATTTTACTTTTAGGTGTTGTTGTTGAGGCATAGTTGCTTTCGACTAGTTTTCAGAAGTTAATGCAGCCGCGTTGTTTATTACGTACTGACCTCGTCGCATAGCGCGCTATGGATGTCAGTAATACGTGTTCTCCATTTTAACAGCCACTAAAAGAATCTGCGTCTGCCAGTGACTTTTAGGCATGCGATCAGGTCTTGTTTTTTTTTGGGGTTAGCAGACGCTTGATTCAGGGCGGTGTGGATGGCTGTACAGGTACAACAATCTTAACTTGTGTGGACTGCAGCCTCGGGCTTAGTACTTGTTTTTTTCCATAGAGAGGACCGGAAGTCGAGGCCAAAATTGATCCTCGGTAGATATTTGATTGCTGGCATCGTGTTCCCCAGATTTGCCGTATTTTTCCGGTGAGGTGGTAAGGACGATCACAAGCCAGATGTTAAGAACGTCCAAGTGTTCGAGAAGGCGGCGGGCCCTGCAGTGGTTGTCACAAACAACGGAGCCATGGCCGAGGAGGCAGGTCATTCGCCGTTTGCAATGGCTGGGCGTTCCGCTTGATTGATTGCGGTGCGGTCGGGTACTGCTTCTGGAAAGATGGGAGCGTTTCCATCGGATCTCAGCGACCCAATGGTCTGTGAAGGCGCAGTTTTTTTTTAAAAAGGCCAATGAGTTAGTATGAGTATTCAGCGGTGACTACCGCAGGGCGACAAATAGCGGAGCATGATTCGATGCTGAGAAACCCCACAATGGTCCATGGTGGATCCATGGTTTCTGCAGAGTGAGCGGGAAGCTTGCGAGGCCTTGCAGATGCAAGAGGAAGGAAGAATTTGACAGCAGCATGACAAAGTGGGTTCAGGCGAAACGCGAATGACGGGTGAATGATTATGATGAAACTCAGCTGCAGGCCACAAGGGAAAGAGATGAGAAGCTAATGATTACGAGAAATAGCATGGGGAGAAGGTAGTGATGTTTGCAAAATTGAGTTTGATAGGGGAAGGATAGGCGGAAGGAAGCAAAGGCTCCGAGTGGACAGGCACAATAGAGAGATAGGAAGTGACGGCTCGTTGGTGGCATGTCAGCCACGGCGAGATGATAATTGCCCGGGTAGGACGAGAGAAGAGAGAGGAAGGGGTATAATTGCGTCATTGGCGTTTATTGGCCAGGATGAGGAAAAGGACGGATGCAACTCTGTCGAGGTTGCTTTGGTTTGGGTAGAGTAGTACTGGCTGGGTATTGGCTGGGTACTGGCTGGGTACTGGCTGGGTACTGGCTGGATGCATGTAGGAACTGGTGTCATGCAAATCATCTACTCGCGTGCGCAAGGGAACAGAAGCGTGGATTCCCATTCTGTATTTGGTATGGTATGCAATAAGGGTGTGGACTCTAGAAGTGGACTCGGACTCTAGAAGTTGATGACAGAGCAGAATGAGTTGTAGTATGGTCACACAGCGGCATCTTCCACATGTCAAAGGTGTTAAAAGGCATGCGGTGCAACGGCATGAAGACGACCCAATGAAGGTGAAGGTGATACTGGCGGTCAGGGAATTGGCCGTGCTATCCTTGTTTAATCCGGCCCTTCCATCATCCTCGACGCCTCCTCTCAAGCAAAAAGCAAGCCCCCCCAGTAATTCAAGTAACCCAGTAACCTACCTAGCCTGTAGATAATTAGGTAGTAACTGTAGCTACGATACGGGCAGTTTAGTCCCGCGGGGGACTCTCGGCCCTCGTCCTGGTTTGTCTAGCTGTCTTGTCTTGTCTTGATACGTACTTAGCAGTAGTCTATCTACTATATACATAGATATTACTTTGGTCTTTGCATCGCCCTTCTTGCATTTGCATGTGCATGTGCTCGTGCCTGTGCTTGTGTTTCTGCTTGTGCCTGCACCCCAAACTACCAGTGGAGTCAGCAGCAAGCCATCCGTCACAACTCATAGATATACCTTTGCGCCCGCACTTGCACACACGCCCACACGCCCACATCCACACCAACCCGCTCGTTTGCCATCCCTAACCAAACCACGAAACCACGCCGCCAACTTTCACCCCCCCCCCCACCACTTCCCATCTCCACACTTCTGAGACCTATTTCCCGGTTCCTGGCCATCCCATCTTCCCACTCACCCACTCACAGCCGCACCTGCACCACACCTCCTCGTCTGGCGCGAGCGCAACCCGGCAACTACTCCCCTCTTGAGGCGCCCAAGGCCTGTTCACCGTCAGCTGAGCCACCGGTATCCCACACCCACACCCCCCCATCACATCCGCTCAGCATCATGAGGCCGTAAATATTGGTCGACTGGAGACGAAAATGGACTTTACGGTAAGTACCCGTGCGCTTGATTCACCTTTCCCTCCGACCCGGCGCTGACCCGCTTCGCCTAGATCTCGCTCGCACACTTCTGCGAGGTCCACGGTCCGACATCTATCATCTGCACCCAAACATCCACCTCACCTTGCGGTTCCTGTAACCCATGCGTAACGCCTCCGTCCGAAGAACCGCATTCGGCGTATTCCTACAACGGCTTGTATGATCCGCCGGCGTCGCTCAAGCTGGGCACGCGTGTCCCACACCTACCATCGCCCTTCGAATCACCACCGAACAGCCCACGCTCCCCCACACACAATCCATACTTTCCTAGCTTCTCTTCCTCTTCCCTGGGCAGCTTCGATAGCCGGAGACCGAGCACTACGCTTGACTCGGATCCCGATGTCTGCGATAACTGCCGCATGATTGTGCCGAAGAAATACAGCGAGAGATTACCCAGTGGCGCTCCTGGTAGTCCCTCCAAAGATGGCCGAGGGAGAAATGGCAGTCCCGTGTTACGATCCTCACAGAACTACCCCGTGCGCCGTCCTCTTATCCGTGACGATGCTAGTAGCACAGACTCGTCGGACATGTCGGATACAGAGCAGTCCAAGTCCTTTGAGAGTGCTGATTCTATGCCATCCTCACCCATAGCCTCAAGAGGTACGCACACACATACCCTCAACTACATCTCCACAAGTCAGCCCCAGTCGCCGGAAACATATTCGCTGCTGCGTCGCACCTGCATCCGTGCATTATCCACTGAGGTGCTACCCTCGAGTAAACCGTCTGGACCGATGATGTTTGGAGACGCGGTAGCTGGACACTCGATTGCCTATGTCTTTCGTCTGCAGGACCCTCGATCTCGTGGAGCAAAGCGTACCTACGCTCTTCTTGCCATGGCTGGTCGTGACTGCCGAAAAGCAACAAAGGCGTTTACTATGGTTACCGAAGTATTTGCCGGTATTGCGAACCGAATTGTCGCGCGAGCCGAGAAGGTCCTCGAGCGCGAAAGCGCTGCGTCCCAGGTCCTGTCACGACCGACGACTGCTAATACCAGTATCCACCTTGGACCTTCTTCGTCGTCGATGCCACCACTCTTCACTCCCCCACGACAGGACCGAGATCTGTCTTCGACGGCTAGCTCACCCACACGTAATATTACACCTGTATCCTCCTTCTTGTCAGCGAAGAGAGTCGACCCCGATGGATTTCCTCGTGTGTCTCGTGACGTGATGAAGGCAAAGAACTTGGTCGAAATTGTCGGCCAAGAGTACTTCTTCGTTGAGCTACACGGCCTTTTCTGCAACCTCCTACACGCTCTCATCAAGCAGTACGGATGAACCGTTTCTTCGCCTTTTATCTGTCATCATACGTTTCCTGTTCTCTATATTGTATTTTACTACTTCCTATCGTTGTTGTCATCGTATTGCTTGCGTTATAGCGTTTTGTTTCCATTGTACTACATGGTTTTGGCGCTCGGTTGGGTTCTTTTCTCTCATACGATCGTGTCGGCTTAATGTCAGGCAACGGCCATTACGTGTACCTGACCCCGTTATGAGCGGGATCAGCTTGATACCCATCTTTCAGATACCCATATCTTATTGTCTTGCTGGAAATGAAGGGATACATAGGAAGGAGGTTGTGCGATCCGCTTTCGGCGTTGGGATTGTTATCGAAAGAGATGTGCGGTAGATGAGTTTTTATCAACTGGAACTCGATGGCGTGACGATGGCGAAGAATGAGGTGATCGAGACATACGATCAAATCCGTTTGTAGAGGAGAATACATACTCATGGTACTATTGATATTTGGGCCTTCAAACAGGTGATACTTGCCGGCCAGTAGGGTGCTCACGGCACGGATAAATTTTACCAGTCATCACGAGAAAAGTGACTATAGCATGTCCGAATCTGTATAATAAAGGGTTTGGAAAGCTAGAGGCCGTCCATAAGGAAGGCTGTGCCTCATTGTCTTCATGAAAAATCTCTGCTCGCACAAGGCAGCTGTGCTTCTGAAACAGGCGGGCACAGACGAGCAAATGGGGAATGTGCATGCTGAAAATGGCTTAGCGCGCATGTGTTGGAGAGTGAGGCTGAGTGGCGTGGGCTGTGGCCCACCCATAACAATTATCTACTGGCATGAACATGTGTTTATCCTTTGATGTTCAGAAATAACAGTAAACACATAACCACCCTGGTCCTGTATGTTTCCACGTTATGGTACAAGGTATCTACGACTCCCAAGACCCTATTTCCGAGCTCGATCCACACCTCTGCGTCCGCATTGAGACCTAAGCTTCGCGGACCATTGCGTCATCCCGGTGAAACCATCAACACTTGCATCTCAGGGTGGGCAAGGGTGTGATGTCACGCAGAGTGCATTCTCTTGGACCACACTTTTGTGCGATACATGGGCTGTTGCGCGAAGATATTTGTAGAGGCCAGTGCTGAGGCCATGAGTTTGTAAGAGAGTTGTGTATAATTTCCCTCTGAGCTTGAACACCAGAAAGAGGCCCCAGAAACATTAGACATTAGGAGGGATGACTTGCGGAAAACTCCGTATGCGAACCCACATTCTGATGTCAGATGCCAAGTTTAAGCACGCGGAAGCCAAGTTTTTGGTGCTCAATGATGGTGCTGTCTCGATTAGGCCTGTGCCTGGGCGATGATATAGAACAGCTTGCGGTGGAGAAAGGAACCTGGATTGAGTGACGACGGCTACGTAATGAGAGTTATGCGCCCTGTTTCTTGCTTGAGATATGGCCAGAAGTACCGTATGCGATATTTAAGTATGCTCCTTCTCGCATTCCATCAACACTACAAGCATTTTCAATCTACAAACTACACGAAAGACTTTACTACAGTTCCTACTATACCTAAAACCATCAAAATGAACTCCCAACCCGCTGGCAACAAGGACTACGGCGACAAGGCTCTTGAAAGCGCCGAGAAGAAGTTTGGCGGATCCATGGGACAAAACACCGAGAAGAACCGTGGTATCAACGAGAAGATCGTACGTCGTCTTAACGTTATTTCAACAGAACTGAGCTGACAGCCACGATAGACCGATAGCGCGAGGGGAGCGTTCGAGAAGGCTACGGGCAAGCACGTACCTGAGAAGGTCTCGAACTAGATATTCGATATTTACGAAGGTTATGACTGATAGAACATGTTGGATATACATGAATAAATAATGATACTCAATATTCTACCCACTCATTGTGCACTATGTGAACTTCGCATCGATAATTATACAACATACAGTCGTTAGCAAAACCAGCTTCACCCTGAACGCTGCTGCAACACAATTCTACCCTACCGTAAGCGAAAGCCTGGGCACCCCACCTTACGTATCTGGTTTAGCGCAATTAACCTAGGCACGTGAGTTGCCACGATACAAGAAGGTACAAGGGGGAGTCATGAGCGGGCTATTAGCGCGTTCGGTGGGGGGGGGCCTGTGCGTGGAAGGTGCGAGAATCAAATACCTTATTTTATAAGCGTTTTACTAGCAACTAGAGGTACTAAATTCCGCGCTAATCCTCCACAATGCCCAAATCACCGAATCACCGCCTCAGATATAACTGTCGGAGAGGATAGCCTACAATATATTACTGTATAAAATACACAGAAAGCGGCATAATGCTTACATCTGTGTGCGCGCCACCGAACCGCGCCAATGGCCCGTTCATGATCCCCCTTGTACTTCTCTAAAGTCGCTAGCGAAATCGGCTTCCGCCTAAGCGCGGGCGCAACAAAGTTTGGTCTCGCTTGTCAGCAAAAATCTTGGCACCGCACCTCACCTTACGTATTGTACCTAGTTAAGACGCCATTCTTGTAAGCACGTGATTTGCCATGGTACAAGAGAATACTCCTCTATCACAGTTGAGCCCGCAACCCTGTGGTCAGAGCGGGTCGGCCATCCTCCCTGCTAGTGGTGGCGACGTTACGGGCCACATCATCCTCCATGCTGTTCGAATTCGCAGTTGAACGCTTACCCAGCCACGTAATGTTGAACCGTTGCAGCTCAGCCCCACCATCATCACCAACGCTGCTTTGAGTTTCTTCCATGGCACCTACCAACTAGCACAGTCGCAGTTCTTTGACTGCTTGGCCCATGCACGTCTTGCCTACATCTACATGAGTGATGCCCTTAGCTAGAGCACTCCCGCGATTCTCTCCTCATGCCCCTGCTGCCACTTAGCTGCATAAGTAGTTTGAGTTGTGGCTGAGCAAGCCTGAGCTCGCCATGAGCCAACACGAGCCAGCGTGATCGTCCCTGACTTCCTCCCTGTGTATAAAAATCTACCATGAAACAAAGCACAACAGAGGAGCAGGAGGGTGGTACTTGGTTTCCCAAACCGATCCCAGTCGAACAGTTCAATGACCCTGCTTTCATGAATGCCAGCCCCGACGATGAGGTGCCAAGTTTTGGGGGACATGGCACCTTAGAGATGTTAGAAGTTACACAGTTACTGAATGGAGCTGGCATTACCTGTTGTATGGTTGGTATTTGCGCTCTAATCTACTACGGCGCCGGGAGAGTACGCAATGTAAGCTCAAGATAACGATCCGTTGTCTGTATTGTTTCCATCATTGCACTGCTGACCTAGACCACTAGGACTGGGAGTTGTGCGTGCCCACAGAAAGGCTTAGAGAAGCGTCTGCACTTCTGGTTTCAGCCGACACTTACGAAACATATCCGCCTCGCCCCCCCTACATATGGTCACTACTCCATACATTTCCACGGTTCAAAGTCATAGGCAAAGCAATGTGCATTACCTTGATTCCTTCAGATGACGCACACATTAATTGTATAACCCCTAATATTGAGCGTAGCCAAATGGGCCTCCCGTACCCGACCCTAGAGATATTCGCACAGAGTCTTCTCGACACTAACGATATAACTGCGCTTACGGACCTTATTGACGGCATGGATTTAACTGAACAATGGGGTTTAGAGTTTCTGAAACTCGATGCCGAAAATGATATAGCATGGATACGGCGGAAAAATGAGAAGATCCGAGCTTCGTTTCCAGCTTCCGAAGACTCGTGTCTCTTTGAACTTCCAACCAAGCCCGTTAACCTAAAAGAGACCTGGCATGCTATTGTCCGAGATAAAGAGCGTCGGATTGGGCCGGAATGCTTAGAGGGATATTATACCACGCGGTTCCGTTGTCGAGGAACTGGGGATCCACGGTCAACAGAGAGGAATAACGTATAAGGCGCGGGCGCAAACGTATAATATAAGAAGTATCAATGTAGAGTTCTTTGCAATAGCTCATAGAATTACAACTATCTACACTACAACAAATGCCGTTTAACAACTGAAACAATACAAGTGTAGAAGTGATGGCTTGCGGTAACTAAGCCTATTCAACTAGAAATAGTACAATTTTAACTAGGGGCATTAGGACACAAACAGAGAGATACAAATCATCCTACAACTTCGCCTTTTACGATAGTGTCCTAGAAGCCTGTCCACCTCTTTTAGATACGGTAGAAACTTATCTAAAAGACATTCTATACGGAGTATGGTGGAGTAGAATTGGTGCAGCTGCGTTCGGGGTGAAGCCGGTTTTGCTAGCGACTATATCACATTTTCTGTCTCACGTTCAAGACTTTCGGAATGCGTGTTCCGTTGTGTTCCGCAGCATCATCGTTATATGGTATGACGTCATACCCTTCCCATGTTGTCACCATCCCAAGCCGCCAAGGCACAAGTGCCCGGAAGCCAAGTTTTGCGCAATTGCTCCAGGAACAACAGATGCAGAAGCCCGCCTTGTTTGACGGATGATAGTGGTGGATAGATATTGCGGTTATTGAGCTTGTGAAGTCAAGACGACACGCGTCATGATCATACGAGCCATTGCTTTGCGAGAAGTAGAATGACTTACGTCGTTCTGTCATCATTACACCCAACCAAGGCTTTTCCTATTCAAGCGCTCGTCACGAATCTAAGTTGGTGACTGCCACTAAACTCTGGCACAATACCACGCTGACAAGTCATAACCTCACCAGAGCAAACCATCAACAGAAATTACTACACGAAGATCTCAAGCTTCACAATGCACATCCCTACTCCCCACCTGCATAAAAAGGAGAAACGCAAAGCATCAGTAGAACTAGACAACGAACAAGTTCCTACGAGGAAAGCCCCAAAGAATAGGGAGAGGACAAAGTCACTAGAATCCTCATCCCCAAAGAAGACCAAATCACTCTCGATATTGAAAAGAGGAAAGTCCAAGACGCCAGAAAACCCACATCCAGAATTCGACTCTTCCCCATCACCATCACCCTCACCCTCACCGCCAGCATCATCTCCACAACCAACATCATCTGCTCCACCAACATCTTTGTCCCCTACACGCCAGGCGCCCCCCGAGTACGTCAAGCACCCCCAACAAAAAAACTCAATATACTCACGAAACAACTAGCCAATATAGTTTAACAACGCACACCGAACATGAAACCGATCCCAAGACGCCACGACGCAGCTCGCGCATCAAGAACTCGATGCGCACCGTCTCGTCCACGTGGCACAAGGCCAGGCCGTATGTAGAGCGCATCAATGGGACGATCATGCCGTTGGAGTATCAGGGCGCGAAGATGTACTATGAGAAGGATGGGGTGAAGATGGGGTGAAGAATGTATGGAAACGGATGAGGGTGAGGATGAGGATGATCGGTAGGCTGATGATTGTTAGTTGAGAAAAATATGATACCCACACGAAGCGATATTGACAAAACTGTAATATGAAATAGGTAGTAAAATAGCGTTTCGTTTCGTTTCGTTTCGTTTCTCCTTTTCTTGCCGCACACCGATTTTGCGGTGGCGTAGTGCGTGTGATAAGTTTTGACCGCACAAGCGACGTGTCCGCGGCGGAGCACGAACGTTCACAACATGAGTGATAAGCATCGTGTGTTGATAATTGTATCTCTCCAACGAACTTGTTGTTGAACGGTATGAAACTCAATGTCTCAAGCCCTAATCTCATCTTCACCCGGACAATTCCACTCTCCGCCGCAGCACGCCCCTAGCCTCCGTCTCCGTCAACAGCTCCAAGCCCATCGCATCCAAAACATCTCTAGCCTCTTGGTTATCCGCAAAAAGGCGTTTCTCCACCTCCCAGAGTCCAAGCTCTGGTCCTGCAGGTAATGCGGCATCTTTGCTTGCTTTTGGCTTTGGAGGCGCATTGTCATCATCACCTGCGTCCCATGCATCATCCCAACTCTCCTCATCGCCCACTTGATCATCTGCATCTGCGCTGCTGCTGCCACTCCTCTCAACCTGCTCCTTACCACTTTTAACAGGAAGCCCAACAAGTTGCGCGCCCTCAAGACATTTCCTGAGACCTGCCTCCGCAACACCAGGCCCCACCTGCTTATTTACCACACTGCAAATGGCCGCCAAATCAGCCGTCAATTGAGCGGCGCCTGCGGTCGAAAAACGGTACCGACCAAGCACGTTGTCCCAAAGTGTGCTTGAAATAGTGGCCAGGACCGCTCTGGTAATGCGGCGCAGCGGCACAGAAGCAAGAGCACGGGACAGAAAGTTCAGTGTGCTGCGAAGGTGGGTGAGCAATGGGTCGATCTCTGCAGTGGGCTCGAGACTAATTGATGCGGGGCCACTGAGAGTTGCCCAGGGATTGCTAGAGGGGAAAAAAAGTAAATATGTAGACTTTGACGCTAGCATTTCCTGTTTGGGATACGTACATGTGTCGGTAGGGCCGCAGCGCCTCCCGGACGTTGCTGTTTAGAGTATCGATAATGATCTTTTCGCTGCGGTCGCGCAGACGGGCGTACCACGAGGCCGTTTCATCGAAAAGGGCTCCGGTTTCGCTATCCTCTCCCACTGACTTTGACGTGCGTTCGGCTACGTCGGCAACTGTCATGCTGCCAATGTTGCTATCTTGCCTAGCACGATCTTGTAACCCCTCCCATATATCCAAGAAGAACTGCAGTAGTCAGCCAATGTTACACGGAATCCAGCATTCTTTATGCAGTGACAGCCTACCACGTCATCACTCCAGTCCCGCATTGCCCGTTCAAGATAGTCTGCACTGCCATAGGTTTTGCAGAGGCGCTCCAGTCCTTCGACGCCAAGCAATCTCTCTTGTTCCTCCTTAGTAACACTGCCCATGGCACGACCCAAGGCTGTGGTCATTGTAAGGTATGCTTCCAGGTTGCTCAAGAGCTTTTCGTGATATTTATCGAAAATGGCAATCTGAATGTCGATCAAAAAGGTAAGTTTTTGACTGAAAGATGTTAGGGGCCTATAGCGATCTGCACCGGATATTAGCGACTACACTCGGCTTTGACGATACCGGACACACCTGTTATTGTTTCAAGCAGGTCATTGACGCGGATCGCTCCTTTGGTGGGCTTGGTTGCTTTGGGATCGACGCTCTCGTAATCTAGGTCTCCAAAGTCGGACGCTTCGACGATGCTCTGGTAACGCGCCAATGCAACTATTTGCGCATGTTAATATCCGATCAGCCATAATCCGGGTGATAGAAAGGTCACATACAATCTTTTTCCACTTGCAGCCAGCGGCCGAACCAATCAGCCTGGACAAGGAATTCCCAGGACAGTCCCTTCCACCCATCTACACCGTAACCACCATCGTACCCCCAATGCTCCCTAATTGTACTGTCAAAATTCATCACCTCGTGCATGAGGTGGCTGAAAAGCTGGGGTTGGCCAGTGACTTTTGGTAGTAGACCGCTAATCTTGGTTCTGAGCATGGGTAACAGAGCAGTGACGAAGGCAGACATGGCGTCGATATAGACAGGGTTAAGTGCCAGATCCGTTCCACGAAAGTGTTTGAGCAGGACAGGTTGCACATGATCGGTTATAAAGCCACTGTAATCGTTCAAAAGGGTGGTAATGTGAGAGAGAAAGTACTCGGGCCTATCAATGCGATTTGTGGGCCTGTCACCCTCGAAATGGTAGCGAAAACGCATCTCTAACGGTTGCACAAGCACCTCCATCGGAAAAAGAATTGGCGGAAGCTTAACCTTGTTCCCTGCTCCGCATGCATAGCTATTGCCCTCAAGCTCGGGCATCTGTAGATCGAGCAGCTTGACGACAACTGTCTCCCATTCATCCCGTAGTGAGCTAGGAATATTTGCTTTAGGCGTAGGCCAGTGGATCTTTTTGAGCAGGCGGTCCAGATCGGAAGTAAAAGCATCGAGGATCTTGGTGCGCAGTGACTGTGTGATGCTGTCGACATAGTGGAGCAGCTGGGGGGCAGCACCCTCGGCATCCTCTTGCAGGTTAACCAGACGCGTATGGAGAGAGCGTAGTTGCTTGTATGGCCCGAGGGCAGCCTCGCTTGATGTGTGGAGCTGTGTCTGGGCTTGTTTGCTGGTCTCGCATCAGCTGAGGGACGGCCAGAAACACACAAGGGCTGTCCTACCTCAGGACGTCAACCTCGGCCAGCAATTCGATGTAGGCACTCGCAACATGGAGCCTATGCAGTTGGTCGAGTGATGACTCAAAACGAGGCACTGCCTCATCTGAGGTATTGCTGGCAGTGATTACGAGGAGCCGCTGGTCGATATCAGTCTGGTGACGGCGAAACTCGTGTGCCTTGTGCTCCAGGCGGTGCTGAGCGTCGTGGGCGTCCTGCTTTGCATCGTGTAGATCTTTGCGTGCAGCGTCGACTTGGTGCTTCAGCAGGGCCTGTTGCTGTGTGATGGTTGCCAAGAGGTCATGGAGGTTAGCCGTGTCAAGGTCGCCAACGGTCTGCAGCTTGTCATCGAGGTAATCGGCAACACGATCGCTGTCGTCCATGATGGGATCTGGGATCGGAAAGTGAGAATCGTATGATGTCTGTTGTTTAGTGTTGGGCGGTTGGGGGCGTGGACTGTATTAGTACGCAGCCAACGAATCCTGTGTATTATACAGTAGTCTGCAGATAGGTATCTCCTCTCTACGTTGGACGGGCCGAGTGGGATGAGTGGCTGCTATGTGGTATGTGGCGCGGGCGCGATCGTGGGACCTCGATCTACGGAACACAGGCAGGGACCATGTGTCCATATGTACAAGCGGCAGACAACGTTTGGCGGTGGATTTGCCATTATAAAAGTCAGCTCATTCTGCAAGCCCGTGTCGCACGCTAGAGACTTCTGCTCCCTTGCCAGTGACAGTAGCTGGCGTCTGCTTCTTCCCTGTCTTGTATATAATTCATCTGTAGTGCGCCGCTGTCCTAGATCTGGGAAGTGAGATCTGATCTTTGACGTCGTCTCTCCTGCGGCCCGCCCGCCTTGGCCGGATTTTAGCCGAACCGTTTGAACTTTTTATGTGCCACCCGCTTGCCCAGTTCCGCTTTTGCCAAAGAAAATGCCCAAAGAACACAAGAAGCGTGGCCGCCGCGAGGAGCAACAACAGAGACAGAAGAAGCGCAAGCATGAGCAAGAGGATGGCGATTTAGGTTCCAAACGCGCCAAAAAGGACGACATTGTTGATCATGTCGAAGATGGAGGTGAAGCGTGGCAGCAAAATGAAGCTGTCGACGTCACCCGCCCGGGCGAGATGACCTACTATGGAATGCTCGACGACGATGAGCAGGAATATTTCAAGCGCGCAGATGAGATGCTAGAGTTGAATCAATTCGAGGATGCTGAAGCGCGCAAACTATTTCTCGATAGCGTGTACAAAGAGGCAAATGGAAAAGAACTCAAGATTGCGAACAGCCAGTCATGCTCGCGCCTGCTAGAGCGACTGATTCTTCTTTCCTCACCAGACCAGCTCAAAAACCTGTTCCAGAAGTTCAATGGCCAGTATGTACACCTCTATTGCGCCTCCATTGCTCCTTCTGCATTTCCCATTTCATCCTGCTAACCCATCGCAGCTTCCTCAATCTCGTCCAACACCGGTTTGCCTCCCATTGCTGCGAAGCACTCTTCACCCACGCTGCCCCCATCGTCACTCTCGAACTTGCCGAACCCAAAATCCTGCAAACGCCACCATCATCAGACCCAAATGCAATCATCGTATCCATGGAGGACTTGTTCATCTACACCCTAGCAGAGCTCGAAGAACATCTTGGTTTTCTCATGACAGATCGCTTTGCATCACATGTGCTACGAGTACTACTGGTCGTGTTATCAGGAGTACCCCTAGAAAAAGAGAGCAAAAACAAGTCCGTTTTACAGAGCAAGCGCAAGGAGTCGGTCGGCATTGCCGGAACTGACAGAGGGCAAGCCCGGCTACTAGAGAAAAGACCAGTGCCACAGTCCTTCCTAGAGGCTCTGGAGAAAACTATCAATTCCAGCGCTATGACTCTAGACTCACAAAACCTTCGCCTACTTGCGACACATCCGCTAGGCAACCCCACTTTGCAGTTACTTCTCAAACTCGAGCTTGCGCATTTTGGAAAGTCACGAGCAAAGGACGAAAACTCAATTATCCACAAACTGCTACCGGACAATCCCATCGCCGAAGGCACAGAAAGCGCATCCTTCATCAATGGCCTTGTATATGACCCCATCGGTTCTCGACTCTTGGAAACAATCATAGAGAGCGCTCCCGGCAAGTTGTTCAAGTCAATATATGCAGAATTCTTCAAAGAGCGAATCGGCAGTCTGTCACGCAACGAAATTGCCAGCTACGTAGCTGGGAAAATCCTGGAAAGGCTTGGCAAGGATGACCTGGAAGAAGCTATGCGTCAGATTGTGGACCAGATCCCAAGCTTGGTCGAGCGAAATCGCACAGCCATCATCAAGACGTTAATCGAACGCTGCACAACCCGAGGCGTTGATGTATCACCGATCAAGGCGAAACTAGAACTTGCTTACAGCGGTGCCAATGGCTTCGAAGTAACGCGCATTCTGAGGATGAGCGAGAGCCCGTCCGAGGAAGGCAACTCAAATGGCAAACACGATCACTCTCCAACAAAGGTTCACGGGTCGCTGCTCGCACAAACTATGATGGCCGTAGATGGACCTTTGGGCAATCTTGTTTTCGACTCGCTTGCTAAACTCTCTCCGGAACTTTCTCTGCAGCTGGCTCGTGATCCTACGGCATCACGGACCCTCCAAGCGGCATTGACAGTCGAGCATGCCTCAGTTATCTTCCGCCGAAAAATAATACAACAATTCTACGGCCACGTCGGCGAGTTAGCCCTAGACCCAGTTGCCTCCCGAGTCATCGACGCTATTTGGAGTGGGACTCACGGGCTTGCCTTTATCAGAGAACGCATCGCCGAAGAACTAGCCGAGAACGAGAACTCATTACGAGAATCGTTTGTCGGCCGCGCGGTCTGGAGAAATTGGCAAATGGACTTATATAAGCGCAAACGAGGCGATTGGGTCAAACGATCACGATGGACTGCTGGTAACGATGGATTTCAGTCATTCCCCGAAAATAATCGTAACTCGTCAGCGACACCTCCAAATCAAAATCACCACCAAAAAGGTGGAAAGCATCTCAGTGCGATTGAGCTTGCGCGGCAAAGGCATGCGGCCAAGGCTGCGGAAGTCAAAAAGAAACAGGCACAAGAGGACAAGCAGAATAGGAAAGAGGGAAAAGAAGCCCAGGTAGGTGGGAGCAGCGGTGCTAGTAGTACCAAAGCCAAAGAAAAAGCAAGTATGGTTGCGCAATAACGGGTAGTTATCGCGTGCAGTTTCCTTCCACAAAAGCATGGCAATAGGCGTTAACATATTACATGGTGGGTTCACGGCTGGCTATGTGTTTTCTTTTCTTATGCATGGATGTAGTAATGCTCTAGGGCATTCACATGAACACGTTTAACTTGTGCAGCCTGGAGATGTGACGAAATTGAATTGACTTACTTGCCCATGGATTGTTGCTTTTTATTGTTGTGCTCGCTCGTCACCTTTGAAGTGGACTTGGTGACTGGATAGTTGCGACTCTGACGTAGCCTCTGGCAGGTTGTACATTCACGAGAGGGGCTCAGCAAGATATATGACTTTAGCAATTGCGAATTCAATGATTCGGTGAAGAACAAGTCAGCAAAAGCTCTTTTGCCGTCAGGCAAACCACTTCTTACTGTTGGACCGAGCTAGCTCATCGTTAAAAATCCTGATGTGGCTAAATCCCAGTCTTCCCGTAGGAAGAATATGGCACCATGATTATCTACATGACTCAGTTAGGAACATGACGCCCATTGGTTGTTCCTGACTGAATAAATACTGGTTGGCTGCTCCTTAGACGCCACTATTGCCTTAATTCGGCATCTACTCTGACCTGAAATTCTTCAATAAGCACAACACAGAAATGTCTGCCGTCAACGGCCACAGCAACCACGAGGGGCCCCTCAATCGTGCAGACGAAGCTAACGATGTAAGTGCACAACCTCTTTGATCGCCAGCTATTCCGAATGAACGGAATTGCCCACAACGTCACAAACTTACTATGTAAACACCATCTCATCAGAACTAGATGTATTAACGAGAATACTAGCTTCTTACGGCTATTCGAGACCTTATAGTTCCATTCATTGCAGTTGCAGATGAAGATGCTAAAATAAAGCACACAGGCCATGGTTTGAGAACTGTAGGAGGAGGTCCGAGGCCCACACTTATCGAACACCATCCGCCGAAAAAGCTAGAAAGCATTTTGCAGAAAGAGTTGGAGATTCGCGAAGAAGCTGGCGGGAAAGATGGATTGGTGCAACTCGTGGAGAAGATTCTCAAGTACAGTGTCAACACATGGGACCAAGGGTTTTTGGATAAATTATATGGAAGTCCGAATGCAGTGCGTACAACGAAAAGAATACCATTGAGATACTAAATCAACTGACATGTAATATAGATTGGACTCGTCAGCGAACTGCTTTTAGCAGCGTTGAACACAAACGTACCTTGTCTAGCTTCCCCTAACCAATACTATAAGACTAATTCATCAAATAGGCCCACGTTTATCAAGTCTCACCTGTCCTAACGCTCATTGAAAAACGCACCACAAAGTACTTAGCATCCCTCTTTAACCTCCCATCCTCCACATCCGGCGGCATATCCCAACCAGGCGGCTCGACCAGCAACGCAACCGCCATGGTCGTCGCCCGCAACACCCTCTACCCCGAAACAAAAACCAACGGCAACGGAACCCACCAATTCAAAATCTTCACCAGCGCCCACGGCCACTACTCGGTCGAAAAAGCAGCAAACCTCTACGGCCTCGGCACATCCAGCGTCATTTCCATCCCCGTAGACGAACAGGGCCAAATCATACCCGAACAATTCGAACGCCTAGTCAAGGAAAGTAAAGCCAAGGGTGAAACACCTTTCTTCCTCAACGCCACAGCCGGCACCACCGTCCTCGGCTCCTTCGACCCCTTCACGCCCCTCGCACGCATATGCCGCGAAAACAATATCTGGCTCCACATCGACGGCTCGTGGGGCGGATCTGTAATCTTCTCCGCAGCCCACGCCTCACGTCTTGATGGCGCACACCTCGCCGATAGCATAACCATCAATCCGCACAAAATGCTTGGGGTACCCATGACGTGCAGTTTCTTGCTTGGCGCAGATATGAATACTTTTCACAGGGCACTGACGTTGCCGGCGGGATACTTGTTTCACAATGATGTGGGGACGAGTGTGGATGATATTTATGATTTGGCGGATTTGACGCCTCAGTGTGGGCGGAGGGCGGATAGTGCCAAGTTCTTTCTTGCGCTGCGGTATTATGGTGCTGCGCACTTTGGCGATTTGGTTAAGAGGGGGTATGAGGGTGCGGAGTATTTGCTGCAGAGTTTGAAGGAGAGTGGGCGGTTTGTAACGATTAGTCCGGAGCCGTTGCCATGTTTACAGGTGTGTTTCTACTATGCGAAGGAGGGTGTGTTGGATGAGGATAAAGAGAAGAATAGCAAGGCGACGGCAGATATTGCGCAGAGGTTGATTATTCGTGGGTTCATGATTGATTATGCGCCGGGAGAGAATGGTAAATTCTTTCGAGTGGTGGTTAACGGCGGTACGAGGAAAGGTACGCTAGATGGTCTGGTTAAGGCGCTCGTGGAGTCAGCGACTGACCTAGGATACTAATTGATACTGTACTTGAGCTGTTCCTTTATCTGGTAGACTAGACAAGGAGAGAAACGTATAGACAAGTAGGATTTTATATCATACATTCATTGATTCATCGGAAATTGGGTATCTATACTACATGGCACATGCCTTTCATGATCCATGATGGCGCGAAGAATGCCTCCTGCACACTTGCGTAGGTCTTGCCTACTGGTGCTTATCATGGTGATAGAAAGGCGATGTGCAGCACCATTTGCACTCGTTTAAATTCCTCCAACGTAATAGATAAGTTCCATACTGGACTCAAGTCAACTACTGGATAATACCCCAGAAGCGCTCAGCATTGAATGACGCGGCCCAGTCTGACTTCCAGGTGGAATCAAACGCGTTATGAAGGAATATGTCCTGACTGAACTGGCTGCGGATAGATTCGATTGCAGCACGCTGGTTCTCTGGAGACGGGATAGCTTCACCGTTGGTATTACCTTTGTGAGGCCAGCCAGACTCGGTAACAACGACACGCTTGTTCTTGCAGGCCTGCTTGACGATATCGACCTGGGACTTGACAAAACTTCCAGCATCTTTTGCCTGGGTATTGATGTCGAAAAAGGCATGACAGTTGACCATAACCACGTCGGAAGTTTCGCAGATAGAAGGGTTGTCGAGAGTGGCAGGAACGGTCTCGACAGCGCCTACAGGACCATTGTAGCCAAGCTTTCGAAGCTGGTCGCGGCCAGTTTTGATAGCATCAACTACAGCAGATGCAGTCATATCATGGTCATTGACTCGCTCGTTCTCGACAGAGAAGAGTGAAACGATGCTCCAGTCGCCATTAGCATGCGTATCAATAGCTGTCTTGAGAGTCTTGATAACTTCTTCCATAGATTCACCATTGCCTCTGGTGGTTAGATACACTCCAGCCATGAGCTTCTGCTTGTGCTTGACAACATTTTTAACAGCGTTTGGAATGATGTCACACCCCTGGCCATAGATGCGGACAGCCTTGTAACTTGCCATCCTATCGAAGTCATTGGCGATCTCGTCTTTGGTCTTGCAATCTGAGTTGCTCGAGGAGCCTTTAAAGGGATCGTATGTCACTCCCATACCAAGGCTATCTCCAGACTCTTCCTTTACTACAGGAACCGCTGGAGTTGCGGATGACAGAGCTGGAGGTGGCGGTGCTGGCTGCTCAGAAGTAGGCGCTGACACTGGAGTGGTAGTAGTAACCTTAGCCTTTTCGGGTGCTGGGGATGGAGGTGTAGGCGCCGTAACAGACGGAGCGCTGGGGTTGATATCAATGGAAGGTCCAACGCTTGACGCGGGAATGTCGATCGGAGGCAAAGCAGAAGGCACTGGCGCAATAGATGGGACAGGCGTAGCCAGAGAAGACGAGATTGATAGAGCTTGAGTTGACTCAAGTGCCGGCTGCGCTACTATGGAAGTCGTGAAAATAACCACACTTGAAAAGGTGCTCGTAGCCTTTGCCTCAGTTGAAGTCAGGTAAGGTGCGCCGGTTTCATCAACATAGACGAGGACATTGGCGACAACGTCGGTCACATACACAACCTCGGTTACAATGGCGCGTTTGTCCACTTCACATAATCAGTGGCTTGTTTGGTCTACCATGAGGCTTGACTTACAGAGTGGTCGGCCTTTGGCAGTTCCCACGAGCACGCCCGCTGCAAGAGCGCTCATCAATATAACAGTTTTCATGTTGAGGATGTAGCGATCGGGATAAACTGTTTTTTGTGCACAAGTTGCTACTATACGGTAATAGTATGCAAAGATGGGGGAGAAACAGTGTCGCGCTGAGGGAAAACGGTATGGCAAGCAAAGAATGACAGACTGCCTGCAGCGGAAAGAAGTTGAATCGGACTGGCCGAATCGAGAAGTATCGAACCAACGGAGAGTATAACTGTAGTGACTGTTTGGGGGTTGTGATGGAGAGAGTGTCTGCAAGGGATGCTGGGTACTCTATTTGTGTGTACTTGAAGAGCGTGCCTGCCTGAGAAACGCTTCTAGCGTCTTGGCGTCAACGCCGAGGGGGCAATCGCGACGACACGATGAGGAATGTGTTGTCTAGGTGTCGAGTTTGCGTGCTGCGAACGGCTTTAATACAGCAGGTGTGGGGTGAAACACGAACTTGGGTGGTAAAATGAGGACGCAGATACTGAAACACGAACATGCGCTAGGCACACCTCCAATGTAATGAAATGACAGAGCTAAGTAGCAATTGCAAAGGGAGATTTCGAAATAGCCTACGGGACCAAGTAAAGAAATATGACCAACGCCTAGGTGGTCTGCGTCCAATGGACCGCCAGCTATTGAACATCTTCGACGTGCCTTGGCCACAGCACTGACCGTTTGCTGTGACAAACGAACACTTCGAGCTTCGAAAAATGTCAGAAAGAAGCACAAGAGAAGATAGTGACACGTTACTAGTCGTATGTATCAACCGGCTGCCAAATGAACACAAGTGTGTTCATATATCATGTTGTAGCATATAAAAGGCAATATTAACCTTGCTGAACACTGAACAAACATCAGGAAGAGAAAGAAAGCGTATAATATGAGAGTACAAAATAGAAACGGAAGGGTAAGAGGACGGAGAATAACGACTGCCACACAATGTTGAGGCGGTCATAAAACAGAGAATCTGATTAGGGAAATATAAGAAAAAGAATGACTTATACTTTACCATATTCATACATCAACGTGTATGCAAGACATTCTAATCATCTCACGATTAGGGAGGTGATAACCAGAGAGTAGGACGACGGTGTCAGGAGATCAAAAGATGAGGAAGATTGCACAACTACAGACGTAACGCACGTAGACTCAACAAGCGCACGTTTGGCGCTGGGTTGGATGATAAGATATGAACATCCATAGACATGACGTAGTAAGTCGACGAAAGAATCCGAGTCTTCAATCATATGAAGATGAGGCGGAGTTGCAAGCGCGTGCGAAAAAGGAGACTGCCCACAACGCGAAAGCGGGGCACGTGTCCCACAAATGCCAGATTCACCATTCATCACAGATCAATCTGCATCCTATCTTTGACACACTGAGCCTTTACATCTTTCGGTATAGGCTTAGAACAGCAACTACGAAGGTTTTCAACCGGCTCGTAATTTTCATAGGTATTTCTAACTTCCTCATCTTTTTGATGAACATGTCTGGTGACTCAAGCACTAATCCGACCGATCTTTGCTTTTGCAATTGACAGGTTACACATTGATCAATGCCAACGAATTGGCTTTAGCATAATAGCTGACAGGAAAGGCTTACCGAACGTGTCATGAAGGCAATTTAACCAATTGGTAGTCCTTCCTCGTCCATCCACAATCTAAACTCTCTCCAAAATACATGCATCGATGTATTTCTTCTAGTTCGGTGCCTTTTCATTGTTCACATGTTCTTTCCAAAGGCGCTCGTTTTTTCCTGCTTCTACTCTCCTTGCCTGCTGGAATTGTATGTTAATAGCCTGACTCTGTATCAGAGCACAGCTGTGATAAGAAGAGAGGTGGAAAGGATTTGGCGTGTTTTTGTTCGCGGTACATCCTGGCTCGGACTAACGCGCATAGACAATTCTTTCACAAAACATGCACAAACGCTTTTGCGCAGGGACCAACATTTAGCGCCATGGACAAACAAACTATCATGGGAATTGAGAACGACCCCGTTAACAAATTTTCATCCAATATTGACAATATAAATGCAATATTTTGGAAATCTCATTGTGCAGTGCGAGGATTTGTACGAACTCATTTCTTGCCTTTTACCAGAAGTGACCGCGAGTCCCGCACAACACTGCACTTACTCAATCTTTGGAATCATAAAAATCGTGGATTCGATCCATACTTTTTGCCAATTTTGAAGTCGCTTTCTAAATTTTGTATGGGACCTGACGAGTGTAACGCTGGTAGTGCAAGAATTTTGCGGGCAATAGTGAGTGAAATACTTGGATTTGAATTATGTTTGTGGATGCTAGGAAGGTGGATGACGGGTACAGTTGCCACCACCATCATACTTTTCATTTTCTAATATGTGTACTTCGTGACCCTTGCCTTGGGCATTTCTGGTCAGGGCAGCTTCGTGTCTCATATTCTAAGAAAGGGTAAGGGCTATTTTGTAAAGGAATTCGTACAACATTTAACTACGATGGGACTTAAATGCAACAACAACCCTACCTAGACAATCAACACTTCATCTTAATCCCCCTCCTCTTCTCATTTTCTCTCCATTCAAACATAAACTGCGCCCCAGTAAAAAGCGCAAAACACGCTGTCCAGAAGAACATCTGACCCTCCCAAGTTCCCAGTATGCTCTTCACCAAGCCATCAAGCCCATCCAAACCCAACGCGAAGCCAACAAGATTCGCTGTCATCAGCATCAATATCTCGCCAACAGCACCGATTCCACATAGCCAGCGGTAGGCGTCAGGCTGGTTTTTCCATTTACGTGCTGGGAAGAGGTGTGATGCGAGGATTTCAGGAAGCACGAAGAGAGTGACGAGCCAACCCCACATCAGTAGACGTAGTTGTATGTCGTGCCATATAGCGATGAAAGTGAAAACAACAAGGTAATTGAATACTGCACGTGCTTTGCCCCAGATACCTGGTAGTGCACTGCCACCAAGTGGGATATACAAGTACCGTAGACTCCACTTGTTGAAACTGCGATGCCAGCCACGCCAAAAGTGCATGACGGAGTAGTTGTCGCTCATGCATCGGACCATGTTCTCAGGTGGGTCAATGCCGTCCAGGAGGGCCCATAGGCGGAAGAATCGCCACGGGATGAGAAGTTTGAGCCAGATGTGTTTGAGGTTGAAGAAGCCAAGCATACTCAGCTGTGCGGGAGAGTACAAAGCCCAGTCTGGTTTGGCGTGGAATATTGCAACCATGTACATGTAGTGAATCATGATCTCCATTGTCAAAAGAACAACAATAAAGCGGATGGCGTACATGATGGTACGCTTAGTGGTGATGGTGTGCGGACGGTAACGTTGCTGAGATATCCAGTCGTTGAAGGTCACGACCGGCCCGGCGAGGTAGAGTGGTGAGTACATGCTGTAGGCAAAGTAATTGCGAAACTTGAAGTCAGTGGGTTTTGCTGGAATAGTTACTCGATCGCGTTCAGACAGGTTTGAGGGATCGAGTTGCTTCTTCTTGATGTTATTAGCTTGACCACATGAAGGTGAGGGGATGCCATACCTCAAGCGAATTGCTACTCCGAGATGTGAGGCACCAATAGCAGTCGAGGTTAAAGCTAACAAGGCGAAGTATGGTAAATTTGAAAAGAACCTCCCACCGCGACATAAGACCACCATAGCCATCAAGGGTGTGACCAAAGTTTCTCGCTGGCCGGCCCCTTTCGTCTATGGACTCGGGTAGGAGCATGCCAAAGATATTACCATATGAATATCCTTTACTGAATTCATTGGCGAATAAAGTGCCAACGGCGAAGATCCACGTAGCAGCAGGCACGTATGGCTTTGGCATTTTGGTCGCAATACAGTAATTGGCGTAAAGAATAGCCAGAATCTTGAACGATGAAAAGCCATGTAGGGCTGTGAGAAAGATACCGGCAAATATGACATCAAAAGACACACGCTGGTGAAGGCGAGCATCTGCTGCAGCGGAAGCGGGCAAGCCCATGGTGAGTCCACCGTTGCCTGCTGAAGGTTGGGCTTGGGTGTACATGCCGGCATTCCAGAAGATGTCATAGGCTTTGCGAAGTAATGGGTGAAGCAACATGATGAAAAAAAGAGCTGGTATATTCTGTCTGAAACCAGAATACTGAGCATCTGTATTGTCCTGCGGCTGTCAGAATACGGGTCGAGGTAGTAACTGGAGTCACATACAACTTTGCGTCCTGGTATCCAACCGTCATCAAGCAGATGAGAAAACTTAGGATAGCTTGGATGAGATGCTGCACTAATTAGTACGTATTGCCATTATCTATATTGGGACGAACTGACTTTTCGATACATCGAGCACCAACTTGAACATCATGAAGATGGAGGCGGATATGGACACGTAGTAGACGTAGAATTCTGGCGTGTTCCATCTTGACGGTTGAACATCCTCTCCCACGCTTTTGCCTTTGCCTCGTCCATCTTGGGTTGATAAAGGGCCTGTCGGGTTGAGCTCTGCCTCTTTTAGAGCCTCCTTTGGGGGTGCAGTAGCTGGTACGATGAAGCGAGTGTCGAGTGTGTCAAGGGAATAGAGCTGGCGGAAGAATTGGAAAGCCATGATGATTCCTATACTATCTCTTCATATCCCGAACCCAAGGGAACTCCAGGAAATTCGGGGTGGAGGCACTAGTTGCAACGTGGTGGGGTGAGACGTGGTAAAGTGAAGTACACGCCGTTCGCGACCGCAACTTTTGAGTTTCGCGATGCGACAGCTTCCCTCCAACACCAACAGCCACAGCCACGCCAGCAAATACCGAAGCAACTCGCAGCTTCAGGACGACGCGTCAATTGATTGACCGAATTATATTGACGTCACCAGATAACCCTGCGCATTGCGATAATTACGCGCGATGAACATTCCGAACTCGTCGACTGCACCAGCTGCAGGCGAGTATGCTGGAGGTAGCTACAGCTCCCCAAAGCTCACTATCGTGCCCATGCTGATCTGAAATTATAGATGAGGTATCTGCGATCGTACTCGACCCCGGCTACTGGACAACCCGGGCCGGATTCGCGGGGGAAGACGTGCCCAAGTCTGTTTGCCCATCCTTCTATGGCCAGTCTGGGTCGGGTACACGCTCATTTGGCGAGAATGCCATACATAACCCACATGGCGGTCTTGATATTAAGAACTACTGGGGCTCAGATGGCATAGTAGAAGACTGGGACACTGCAACCAAGCTTTGGGAGTATGCCATCACTAGTAGACTCACAGGTGCGAAGCCTACAGACCCTGCGAGAAACGGACTCAATGACGGCACTGCTGAGAATGGAGAGAATATGGACGTGGAGATGGATGCGCTAGACAACCAAGAGAAGCCCCTCGAGGAGTCACCACTTCTCATCACAGAACCTGGATGGAACACTGCAAAGGCACGAGAAAAGTACATTGAGTTGGCAATGGAAGACTGGGGTGCACCTGCCTTCTTCCTGCAAAAGACTGGCGTACTAGCTGCCTTTGCGTCTGGAAAGGCATCAGGAATCATCATCGATGTTGGTGCCTCACATACATCCGTCACCCCAGTCCTCGACGGCATGGTACTACGAAAAGGCGTGCAAAAGTCACCTTTGGCAGGAAACTTCGTCACCAACCAAATCCGACATGTCTTCAACCAATCGACGCCCGAAATCCCCTTGACACCACACTACCTCGTGGCATCCAAAATCCCCGTCGACGCTGGCGCCCCAGCACAAGCCATATACAAGACCTTCACCACCCCTCCCACCGACTCCTTCCGCCTCAACGAAGAAGAACGCGTCCTCACCGAATTCAAAGAATCCGTCGTAGAAGTCTGGCCCGGCCCCGGCCGCTTCACCAACGGCACCAACGAAGAAATCGCCAAAAACACCCCAGGCCGCCCCTTCGAGATGCCCGACGGCTGGAACCAAGTCTTTGGGCCCGAACGCTTCCGCCCCGCCGAAGCCCTCTTCGACGCTTCCGCAGCACTCACTTCAGACTCTTCCCCTCGCCCCAAGGACGAACACACAATCCCCCGCCTCGTCCAGGCCGCCGTCCAACAAGTCGACGCCGATCAGCGCCCGCTGCTCCTCAGCAATATCGTCGTCACGGGCGGCTCAACGCTCCTGTATAAATTCAATGAACGCTTGAATTACGAAATCAACAATATCTATCCTAGTACGCGGAATAAACTTATTGCGCCGGGGAGTGTTGTTGAGAGAAAGTATGCAGCCTGGATTGGAGGCAGCATTTTGGCGAGTTTGGGTAGCTTTCACCAGTTGTGGATTAGTAAGAAGGAGTATGATGAGCATGGGGCGGGGATTGTGGAGAAGAGGTGTCGGTAGGTGGGGTCGTTTTGTGCTGTGTTGTGTTGGCGTAGGAGGGAGAGTAAGAGCAAGTTTGGGCAAAAGCTGTAGTGTGTGTAATTAGCTACAAAATACACGAAAAATGGGAGATTTACAAGTCAATAATGTTTTTAGTCATGGTCGTGGTCGTAGTCGTAATCACGTTGCTTTCTATCTATCTGGCTGTCATTGACGACCCTTGTTTCGGGTTATAGTACATGTCTTTCATGTCCGTAACGCCATGTCATCGCCCGCCTCTGGCCAGCATCTAACTATCCACATCCATTGTCTCAGCTGTAGCCGTGACGCTCTCATCCTTGAGCTCGTGCACAGTAACATACTTGCTGATCTCCTCCTTGGTGATGATCTTCTCGTTCAGCACAGCCGTAGTGCCCCTTTGGAACTTGTAATTCCTCTGTTTGGTCTCCCTCGTGTTGGGTGTCCTGAAGTTCCTCATCAGGGTGGTCTTCTCCTCGGTGATGACGGCTACATCGACGTTGCTACCAGAGCCCAAATCGTTCCAAATACCGGCTTCAATGGCATTTGCACATAGCATGACAGCGTCGTCTCGTGTCAGGTTCGACTTCCACTGCGTCTCAAATACACTCATGGCAGCTAGGGATCCTGAACCCATGGTTACGTACGGCAGCTTGTCCGTAGAACCATGGGCGTGGACAGTGAATAGATGTGAGCCTGTAGGGTCAACACCAGCGATGACGAGATATGCGCCAATGTGGCCTTGGTGGCGGAACAGATGTTGCTTGAGCATGGTCATGCAGGTGACGACGCGGGGCTTACGGCCAGTGGAGAGAGCATGCAGTTCGAGGTTGGAGGAGATGATGGCGGTTGTGAATTCAGTGTCAGCAGCTGTTCCAGCGCCAGCGCACCAAATTTGAGGAGAGATATAATGGAGCTTCTCGCAGTTCTATAAATATTATTAGACATGCTCATGGTGATTAATGGTTGGTGGTCCAGTGGGGGAGGGGCCTGTAGGTTAAGAACGGACCTTGTCTGCTACTATGGGACCACTGGTAGCTCGTGTATCTGCTGCAATCACGACACCTCCATCAAACAAACACCCCACAATCGTGGTTCCTGTACTTGTTGCTTTCGGCAGCGGCACACCCTGGGCATGGAGGGCTGCATTGCGGTTGTGGTTGGAGAAGTCGAAGCCGCCCATGATGTCAAGTGGCAATGGGTATGGTGAGATATTAATTCAAAGCTGTATAGGCAGTCTGCAGCTTGAGAGATGGGGGGTGGTGAAGCTGGAAGAACAGACGTCTAGCACTGTAGGCGGTCGCGGCGTCTCGGTGAGGTTGGTTGCGTAGCTGTTGTGCCTGGAGCTCAGGCCTCTGCCGCGTCTTGGCAAGCATCCCTGCAGCTTTCTTTTGGAGCTACTATGCACAAACAATAGACGCCGCAGCAGTGAAAGTCAGGTCAGACTACGGTCGTCGCGTGCTTGCCGCTCTACCACTAAAAAGAGCGCCAGGCTTCTTCTCACATTGCAAGATACTCAAATAAAAACTTTGAGCTCTTCCGCGTGAGTCCTCCACGGCTCAACTCACGCTCCTTTTCCACCTCACCTGCATATACGCGCTCTGCCTCTGATGATCCTGCCCGTACATTGAAACGCAGCACTCCATCGCTTGAGACCCTCCCTCCCAACTTTGCGCGCGCAAGACTCTCATCCGCCTTCTCAAGTATGTCTGCAGGTGCGCCAACAGTACATGAAGGCGAAGGGATAGACGAGTACCAGACTGATGTAGCTATACACCACGCGCCTGCGTCTTTGTCTGTGTAACGAATATGGCTAATCTATATGCAGCATTTGGGATTCCGCGCACTCGCTCAAGGCGCAGAAGGAGCGAAGAAGCTTCAGGTCGTCAAGCCATGGCCCACCGACAGTCTGCCACCTGCCTCTGCTACCCTCCTCTCCGTCTCCTCCAAAGCTGGTCTACTCGCTGCAGCTGGTCCAGATAAGCTCATTGTTGCTTCAACTAAGAAGGTCCGGAACGCCTTCAGTGAAAAGGCTGGCGAGTGGGATGTTATTGCAGACTTCACGCCTGACGTGACCATCCCATTGGGCAACCCACCGCTGCGTCATGTGGTTTTTGCAGCCGATGGCGAGTTCCTCGTCGTATCGGCAGAGGGTCAGGGCGGACTGGCTGTGTTTGACGTCGCAAAGCTCATGCAAGGACATAAGGCACCAGACCGACAAATCAAGACGGACGATGTCGCAGTTCGAATGCTACAAGTCAACCCTGCATCAGCAATGGACCATTTCATGGCCCTTGTTCTCGATACTGGCAAGCTCTGGACTGTTGATATCACCACTGGGGATACAAAACCGCTGAGAGACAGTGGCGTTACTTGCGTCGCATGGAGTAACAAGGGCAAAGCTGTGGCAGTTGGCTTACAAAATGGTGCCATGGAAATATACAAGAGTTCGGGCGAGCTCCTAGCCACCATCCCACGTCCTCCAAAATTGGATGACAACTACGAAGGTAAGCATGTGCGAACTCATTAGTTCATCACCCACTGACAGAACAGTGACTGGTGTGACTTGGTTGGGTAACACCGAATTCCTCCTTGTCCATGGTCCAAAGAACGGCGCATCGACTGAAGACACTGATAACAAATATCACTTGGTCAGCTGTGACAAGGCATATACCAACTTCGAGTTCCACCCTGACATGTGGGACCCTCTCCTGGCGTCACCAGGGGCACCAACCCGAGCACTCCCCGCCCGTTTCTCTGCCACACGACTCCAAAATTGGCAACCTGATCTTGATGAAATGCTCATTATTACTACATCACATACAGATACGATAGGGGTGCTGACAAGCTCAAAACAACCCCTGTCAGCAGAGCAAAAAGATGCAGCATACAAGAAATGGGTTCTAACACCTGCTGAAGACACTAGGCAGGCTGCGGTTCCACGACTTGTATTTGGGGAGGATGGTGATAGTGTGCTTGTCGGCGAGGCTTTGGATCTTTCTGCAACAGAGAAGATTCTACGCCCCGTTCCTACGCTTGAAGAGATTGATGAAGCCCCCTGGCCACTCCCCGCTTACTTTATCCTTACACATCAAGGTATTCTAATGGCCTGGTGGGTGGTCTGGAATAAATCCATTGAAAGCGGTACCTGTTATCCTGGTATGATTCATGGAAGTGATCAACAGAAAACAGAACAACAACCAGCAACAGCCCCCTCGCCCGCACCACCTAAGAATACACAGCCAACGCCTGCATTTGGCCAACCATCTACCCCGTCGACTCTACCTTCGACTGGTACCGGTCTTTTTGCGAAGCCTGCTGCTACCTTTGGCGGCTCTTCGAATCCCACGTTCGGAGCTCCCAGCTTTGGCTCTACTTCACCATTCCCATCAAAACCTGGACAACCTTTTGGTTCTATGGCCACTCCAAAACCTGCCGCGCCCGCTTTCGGTTCTCCTTCTGTGATAGGCGGCGCTCAGGCTTCCGGATTCGGTGGCTCTGGGTTTGGTGCAACTGGCGGACCAGCCAACAAGGCATCTCCCTGGGGTACACCTTCACAGACTAAACCCACCACTCAGACTCAAGCCAGTCCATTCGGTGCTGCTGGAGGAGGATCGAGTGGATTTGGTAAGATTGGACAGTCTAGTGAAACCTCTAGTTTCTCTAGCTTTGGTAGTACCAGTGGCACTCAGTCAGGATTTGCTTCGTTCGGACAGCAACAACAGAAACCTACGTTCCCGGGCCTGAAGACCGAACCCAGTGGCTCTACGATTACAATTGGTTCAAGCATAGAATCCTCCCTTCCCTCGTGGGCCAATACACCCTCGCAACAAGGAGGTTCAATCTTTGGGCAAAATAAAAGTTCGTTCAACACCGCGTCATTTGAGTCCAAGTCATCCGACATGAGTGGATCCGACGATCGGAAGAGAGACGAGGCTACGCCAACCCCACAGGCACCACCACAAGGCCCCCAGGGTCTCTTCGGGCTTGCGGGAGGGTTCAAGCTTGGAACTACCTTTGGTACTGACGGTATTGCGAAAGATGACCCAGCAAAACCTGCAGCACCCTCCACTGGTTCCTTCTTCGGAAGTGACTTCGCCTCTGGGTTAGGAGGGAGTGGCTTGAAACCACCAGCCACTCCAGCAAAGGAAGTAGGAAAAGGGTTTACTCAGAACATTTCTACGACGCCGGCCTCCCCACCTAGGCAACAGAAGTCGCTGTTTCAGAGCGAGAGTGCTACCCCGAAAGCCCCACCACCAGCTGCAGCTCCCCGTAAGGTCGAAGATGCACCACTTCCACCGGACTTCATAACAACTAAGGCACCGAAACCGGCCGATGACGATCTGCCTCCTCTCGCTGGGAGTCCAGGTGTGAAAGTTGAGGCACCAAGCTCATCGGTTGAAGGATCACCTATTGACAACGAGGATGGCGATGAGGGAAGCGAATTCTCGGTTGAGGAGGAGGAAGAGGATGAAGAATCTGGAGAGGAGGTCGAGGAAGTACAGGAGCCATCGCCATCAGAACTCTCCCGCAGGCCGCCGCCAAAGGTCGGAGGCTGGAACTTCCAAGACAGCGTTAACCAGTCACCCCATGTTTTCCCTCCAGCACCCACACCGCCAGCCGTCAGAACAGGAAATGTGGGCCGGAGTACCTCACCGACAAAGTCACTCTTTGGACAGGTACCCAAGCCAGCACAGTCTACTCCATTGTTTGGGCAACAGACACAGAAGGCTTCTTTCCCTCTCGGTCTCGTGAATGTGGCAGATCAATCGTCCAACCCTGGGAAGCCATACTTTCCGCCGCCTACTAACCGTGCCCGAGAGAGCCTTCGTTCACCTAGCCCAGTCCGCTCAGCATCAACATCCGCTCTTCGAACACGTCAACCATTTGCACCACCTGGTTCCTCACTAAGTGCCTCCGTCCAACAGGCGAAGCCACCAACACCACAGCCACAAGTTTCTGATCTAGAAGACGAGGAAGACGAACGCATGCGCGAGCAACTTGCGCGAAAGATTGAACCAAGCAGGACTTTGGATGCATTTGTTTCTTATCATGAAGTGGCTCTCCAAGCACCCAATAAAATAGGAATAGCTGCCCAAATTGAGATCTTATATAAAGATATCAATGGTATGCTTGACGTACTGGGCTGGAACGCAAGGTCGCTCAAGTCCTACATCGAGTATCACAAGCAGCCACAGCCTGGCCATAAAATCGATCGTCAAGCGTTGGAAGATATTCAAGATCAAGGACAAGACCGGTCATGGGCTGAGCAATGGACAATAGGAGAGATTGAGGGTCTTACATCGCTCGAAGCTGAGCTAGAAAGGGAACTGGACGCAGGCCGAGTGCAAGACGTACTTGGCAAGCTCAGCCAATTAGGTCGTTTGCTGCACGAAAAAGCCAAGTTGATGACTCGTCTGAATGATATCCGCCGTCAAATCATCAACCGCAAGGATCCTGACAAGGTCGAGTCTTCACGCAAAGCACCGCTACCGAAGGAAATGGCAGACAAGCAGAAAGATTTGCGGAGCGAATATGCACGCCTCTTGACGCAGTTGAGCCAAGCTGAAGAAGCCGTCTTCCTCCTTCGGTCACGCATTGCATCCCACAATGCACACAACGGCAAGACCGCCGCTGTACCAACGGTTGATGCTGTGAAGAAGACCATCGTTAAAATGACTGCCCTGGCAGAAAAGCGCAACAGCGAAATTACGCTCATTGAGGCCCAGATGCGCAAGCTTGGTCTCAACGAGCCCAGCCGGCCATCTTCGCCTTCCACACGCATCCTAGGTACACCTCGTCGCTCCCGCGGAACTAGTCTGCGTAACAGCATAGCTGAGTCGCCCTTTACCACGCCGCCCACAAACCGCAACAAAATGAGCTTGACCGAGCTGAATCGTCGAGCGCTTACACCCGACGTTGATAGTACGCCTACCGCTAACAAAGGGTACGGATTATTCTATACACCCGACGGTAGTCCTTCAGCAACTACCAAGCTCTCTCATCTGAGTGATCGAGTCGACGAGAATATTGATAACTTATGTGCGGCGGCAAGGCGAAGGAGACAGGTCGCTGCTGATTTGAAGAAGGCGCTGATTGCGCGCGGTGTCAAGACTACGAAAATTAATTGAAAGGCATGTTGTTAGGACTATGATTGTGTATGATCAGGCGTTGGAATGAGTAGTGTTTGGATAGTCTAGCTGTGCGAACAAATGTAGCAAAAGATTGACAACCATTGATGTAATTTACGGCTGTTTGGTTAGCATAGTGGGTGGTTAAGAAGTCTGATAACAGCCGTGCATAAATGTATCTTGAGTTTCATTTATAATCTGACTTTGCTTTGTAGCGTCTAACATGTCCACTATCTATTCCACTGGATATCAATAACATCACGGCACTTCCTCGGCTCGCTACCATTGTCCTTGAATAACTCTACCTAAACCTCTACCCTGCAGCCAACTAACTTAGCCTTCTCTCCCCGCTGTACCCCCGCCATTAATAGCATACCCACGTGCTTCATATAGCTTAGTTCAAACACGTTAGCCTTTCTTGTATTTTACCCCTCCGCCATTCCCCATCACTTCTCCCAAAGCACCCCTTTACCATACTTATCAATTTTCCAGTAGATACGAAACCCTGATATATTGATCACTATGGCTGAAGGACCCGTAACAGAAGTCGTTTACATGCACCTCAAACCCGGTCTCGATCTCGAGTCTGGGGAAGGAGCAGCAGTGTTAGAGGATTCCCTGAAAGTATTAGAGAAACAGGAGGGTTTGAAGACATTGTATTACGGAAGGCAAATTGAGCATCCAGACATACTGCAAATGGTTGTCGGTACGTGGTATTTCCATTCATACTCACCAACCCCAATATATATATGAAAACACAATCTAACTTGACAACCCCCACTCACAGCATGGACTGACATATCCTACCACCGCGCCTTCGAACAATCCCCAGCCTACCAGCCCTTCCTCGACCGCTTCAACTCCATCCAATCCGCCGACGCCCAAATCACCCACGTAAAACTCTCAGACGACTACTCCCCCTTCAACGCCCCCGTCACAGAATGCATAACCGCCTACTTCGCCCCGGACGCCGACCCAAACACCTACATAACAAAAAGCTGGCTCCCCTTTCAAACGTCTGCGCTGGCCATTCCGGATTCGGGCGCAAAGGGCATCATTGGGGGGTGGGCGATAGAACGGCTCCCGCATGAGGCGTTGGGCGAGGGCGTGGAGGGGCAGGTGTTTAAGGCGTATGTGGGGTGGGATAGTATGGAGAGTCATATGGAGTTTCGGGAGACGGAAGCGTTTGCGGGGTTGAGGCCTGTTATGAGGGGGGAGATGAAGGGGGCTCAGATGTATCATGTTAAGTTGAATAAGAGGGTGTAGGTAGATAGTAAAAGTTGAGCTGGGAATGAACTATAGTCTGGTGTAACTTTTTTCTTGTTTGTTCGGATTGAGTCTGGTGTGGTTTCTTGTGATGCTGGTTGAAGATGGCTTTTCGAAGTCGTAGGAAATGAGATGGGAAGTAGTAGTGTGTGTGTAATTGGGGTGGTAGTTCCGTTGGATCAGACTCTGACTGTGTCCTGGGTAATGTTAGTTCTACCCGTGGACCGTCGACGTAATATCAAATATTGGGTCCAAGGACAATGGTGGTCGTTACCCAGGTTCGAATAATCCGATTTGACATTTGGAAGATTCATATGCGTCCTGAATGAAGGTCCTTGGACACACTGTCGCCAGAGTAATTCTTTTTGCTTGGAATCTCGTATATGACGATATATAGGAGCGATGGGAGATATAATCCTGAGTCTCCTCGTTATGCATGGGTATCATTCTCTCTTCTCCCCTCCATTCCACCACATCCAACTCACGATAACCCCTTTGGTGGAAAACTACTATCCTTCTTTACCCCCTCCTTGGAAATCCTTGCAAATTTTAACGTCGCCAACCCAGCCCACTTACCACCCCACTCTTTCAGCCTCTTCAAATTACCCGCGTCTTCAAGATCCGGTACCCAAAAGCCAGACGCATACTCGCCTTGCTCCGTGGCTTGGTTCTGCTCAAGCAAGGTCTGACGCGTGCTGGCTGGCCTACCCGGCCGGCGCTCTGCCTTTAATTTTAGAACCTCTTCGTCATCTCGGCCTAGGTAATCCTCGATCATGGCTTGTGTTTCCGAGATGCTGAGTGGTGATTTATGTTCTGTTGTATATGATTGGAACGATTTGATTCTCATCACTATACCGAATCAATTTCTACAAACTACAACTAACAGCACGCCGGCGATACATACGATAGTGTCTGTTTTGCTTTTCTCTTAGACTTGTCAGACGGTTGAGTTTGTCATCTCGCGCAGCTGCTGATTGGAGCCGTTTTGTGTCTCTGCTTCCTTCGTGCAGATTTGGGTTCTTGCCCTTCTTTTTTGTGATCTGCTTTGTGACTTTGCTGAGGCGATTGCTGACCATTTTGACTTGATGTGAACTGGTGTAATCCAGAGTTTGCTTCCTGTCCAAGTTTTTTTTGGATATTTCACCGGCGGTCGGAGTTTAGCATCGGCGCTAAAGTGGATGCGGCATACTAGTCTATATTAGGTCACTAGCGCTACGCGTCCCTACCAACTCGGCGCGCGACCGACGTTGGACTCACTAGATAGAGTGTGCATCGTTCAGCCTTCCCATTCTAATGTTCAACTCCTTCTGAAGTTCTTTAATCTTTCGGATGCATGACTGTGAGCTCAATATGATATAGTAGCGGTTACTATTAACCATTTTTTGTACCCAACGCGTGGGAGGCAAGGAACTCACCATGGGCATTTCCGGTTGGTATGCTACTACGTCTCTAAGACCGATGCTGACAAAGACAGGTCTTCTACCTCTGCTTAAATCGATTCACCAGCCATGCAGTCTCAAGAAGTTTGCAGGCAAGACGATTGGCGTAGATGCCTATGGCTGGCTACACCGAGGCACTGCTGCCTGTGCCATTGATCTGGCCCTAGACAAGCCCACAACAAAGTACACTCTCTTGATGACCATAGAAGATGGCTAGCTTACAAGCAGTCAGATATGTCGACTTCTGCATGCACCGTGTCCGCATGCTGATACATTTCGGAATTACACCCTACATAATCTTCGATGGTGACAACCTCCCCAGCAAGGCTGGCACAGAAACAGAGAGAAGGAACAAGAGGAAAGAGGGCAGAAGATTAGGATTGGAGCTTCTCAAGGTCGGCAAGACATCCCAGGCGCATCTAGAATTGCAGAAATCGGTCGACGTTACCCCAGAAATGGCACGAATGTTTATTGAGGAGTTGAAACACCACAACATCCAGTATGTGGTCGCACCGTACGAGGCAGACTCTCAGATGGCCTACCTGGAGCGTAAGGGTATCATTGATGGGGTCTTGTCAGAGGATTCAGATCTTTTAGTCTTCGGCGTCAAATGCTTAATTACCAAGCTGGATAAATACGGAGAATGCGTCGAGGTAAACCGCACCCGCTTCACAGCTTGCAGGGAAGTCAGCTTTGTGGGTTGGTCAGATGCTGACTTCAGAAGAATGGCAATCTTAAGCGGTTGCGATTATCTGCCTGGCATTGGTGGTCTCGGATTAAAAACTGCCCACCGCATGTTGCGAAAGCATAAGACTGTTGATCGCCTCGTCAAAGCTGCCCAGTTTGATGGAAAATTCAAGGTCCCTGCTGGTTTTATGGCGGATTTTGACCAGGCGGAGAAGACGTTTTTGTATCAGTGGGTTTTTTGCCCAAATGCAAAAAAGCTAGTCCACCTCACTCCTCTGGCTGATGGGGTTGATATCGCCAATATGCCATTTTTGGGCGAGGAAGTACCTGCACATGTCGCCATGGGAGTTGCCCGAGGCGACCTATATCCACGCACGAAGCTACCCATGACGGTCAGCAGTAAGAATAAACCAACTGGTAAACCCCTGGTACCAGCACGCAAATCATCATCTGTAGCTCAAACCCCAGATGTGAAAGGTTGTAAAGCGATCGATTCCTTCTTCAAACCTAAACGCACGCCCTTGGCTGAGCTTGATCCCAACAGTTTTACGCCTTCACCAAGTCAGCAAGTGTTGTTGGAACAACAACGGAATACTAGTAGTTGGGCGGTGGTACCTACCCCTTTGTCACGATTACAGTCAACATCTGCGCTTCCAAGTACTGCACCACAACCTGCGAGGAGAGCAAGATCAGACCTGAGCGGATGTAGACAATCTGCTCCACATCCATCTAAGAGACAGCGGCTGTGCTCTGACCTTGCCTCTGATACTTTAGCTGTCGGCGATGAAAGTGTTGTGCGAAGTCAGTACTTTGCGTCAAACATCCCTGAGCCTAGCCCATCGCTCCGTCCGAATAAAACTCGACGCAGAAAAACTGAGCAGGAATTCGATCTCTTCTCCGATGATTCCCTTCATAATGCCATGGCTGAAGTCGCAGATCTAGAAGAAGCGGCCTCTCAACCTACGAAAAAGATGCGGGTATTCTCTGAAAGTGCTAAGTCGAGCATAGGAGGCGAATCACAATCGACAGTTACTTCCAGAGGTAGTACTGTCCAGTCTCAGGAAACGATCTGCACGCTCACACCTGCGAGTTCGTTTGGCAGCCCCGAGCCGGAATCAGTCTTCAGTACTGCCATTACCTCTCAAATGGAGGAACTTAGATCTAAGTTTATGTATAAGCCGCCACCACCACTACCGCCAGTTTGGTCACGCGCTTCTCGTGTCACAAAGTCGCCTATGCGTAGGCGAAATACCGAAGCATGGGCACCTTCACCTTCCCCACTTGATCAAACTTCGAAGGCTGTGCCAGAGCACACTATCCCAGGAACACCGCCACAAATGAATGAAGAATCAGAATTCCCCGATTCTGCATGGACCACAATGGAAGCTCAGGTTGTTGTCGCTGCAAGCTCGCCGCCGAAAATGACACCTACTAAGAGAAGACGATCGTCATTAAAAGGCAGCGAAGACCTCCTCGTTCCCGATAGTGAGACAGAAAGCGAGTGCTCTCCTCGCAAACCCATGTTTAATCTTGCACGATTTGCTTTCGCAGATTGACTGGTTATCAATGCATGGTTTTACATATTCTTACAGCGAGCATATGGTTTCGGGCGGTGTTCATGGCATTTAGTCGGTTGGTCACGATCAATGTGGAATGACATGCATGTTCAACAACACATTTGAATTGGCGAAACTCGTGAAGCGTTTTCGGTTACACATTCAATTCGTAGCATACGTTCAATACCCATCTCTTTTTTTTTCGCCAAAAGCGAAAATCGTATTCTTAAGAGCGAATGACTGTCAGCCATGCACGGGCAGTCATGTGCCTAATAAAGTGCAAGGTGGTCTGATCTCACAGGGGGTTGTGGTGAGACTTCAATGTACATGTACCTTGCATTAACCCAGGTGTTCATTTATTCCCGGCCATGTAGCATTGTCAAGGGTAGATCGGTAGTCCACGACTGTAAGTCGCCTCGTAGGAGTTGCATGTTGATCCCGCGTCATTCTCCCACTTCAACCCCTTGTCTGCGCACTGCTCCATGAGTCTGCTTCCAATGACATTTTAACACGGCGAACAGGACACAAAGGCGCAAAGGAACACGTCGCAGAACATGACATACCTATGTAAAAACTAGTCAGAGTAACTCTGAAGAGTGGGACTGTAAAATTACCAGTTTTCACCCGTTGTATTAGCGAAAGTGTCTGTCATTGTGGGTATGAAGGCGTTCGGGACGAGTCAGCATACGCATGCTATGTGCGAAAGCGGTATCGTTCAAATGTATGCAAGCATCAACCTGTTACGTGATGCGCGTTCCAACACTTTAGCGACGTTTCGTCTATCCTTGATTTGTTGGTCGCCTCTCCTACATTTAAGGATAGACTTACTACTCCAGGTCATAAAGCCGATGGGTTCGCAAAGACAGGGGTATGGTGCTATTAATGTCGGGTGGTAGCACCTTCCACGTGCTGTCAAGCGGTCGGAGAATTTCACCTCCACGTTCTCAACACCGACTGCAAGCTTCTAGCATTCTTGAGACTCCCAAGGTTCCCCGCGCAATGATCATCAACTCCACTTTTACATTTCTGATCTACTGAATAATGTTCGCTTAAGCCTTCTCACTAGATTTGGGTTTATACGTTCCACTTGAAGCTCAGTGAGGGTTTCCCCCGCACATGAAGATCGAGAAAAACGGCATTAAACTCGGTAGTACTCGGTTCTTGGGAATCAGGACCGCCGCTATGACGAGCGGAAAAGTTATTGCGCTATGCACAGAACCAGGCGCAAGCCGCAGCCGGGTAGAATGACATGCCTCGATGTCGCACGTGCTTGGACAGCCAACCATTGAAGATAACGAGGCCTTGTGGCGCCCATGGCGTGCGCTGAAGGCGAATACACACATACGTCAAAAAAGCCGTGCGGATCGTAAGATACAAAGCAGGAAACAAGATATGGTTGCTAAGCCAAGGAAGAACAGGAAGTTAGGATACCTACATGCGTGCTTCAATGCCACCAAAACTTACCGTTAGCACGCATAAGGTAGCTATGTCAGCGTACGTCTAGCTAGCCTTGATGTGCAACGTCTCATCACTCAGCCTTGTACATTGATCGCTCATCACCAGAGAATGAAATTCGAGCTCCGAAGCATTATGGCCAAGTCTCTAGGTAACTCCTTGGGTGATGGAAATGCACCGTAATGCCTGTTTCTCCCAAGTGCGGTCACGGCAAACCCCTGCCTTATCATGGGTTCTTGCCTTGCTAGAAAGTGGGCGAACGACCGGAGTAGGCCCGAATAAGAGTGACGCTTAAGTTTTAACTCACTCTTTTACTCCTTGACCATGGAAATGAGATCACGCTAACGTCCACCATTCTTCATCTCAAAATGTATCAGTCATCAATAACGTGGACAAAAATAATAGATAGTGATGTCGGGAATCACCAACACGGTAATGTCGCTATTGGCCTGGTGTTGCTCACGGGCTTGAACAGGCGGCGATCAACAAACAGCCACAAAATCCGGGAGTTGGTAACTTTCTAGAAAAAGGCTACCAAGATCCACCATGCAAGAGATTACAGCCACCCCGGCACAGTTGCGCTTCTGGTGCAATCCAGTCAACGGTGCCGTGTGCGTGCAAACACGAAACCCACCACTCATCGCCCTAGGACCCTCGTCTGTCAGATCGATTAAGGTTTCCAAGTGCGGATAGTCTGCAGATGTCATCCGGGGCATACGGTGCTGACACAGAATATATTATGGGGGCGAACGTCGATCTCGGCCAAGGTAGTTTCTTTTGCCCTTCCCTCCAATTCTATCTCTACCGCACCATTCTACCGGATCCATCGACCTCTCCACCTCTCCTCCTTCCAATTGCTCCATACCTAACACTGGATCGATCATCACTATAACGATTGGCCATGATCACTGATAGCCCGTCGTGGGCTTCATTATGGACCTGTCTACTTCTATCCGTCGTACTCATCGCCACAAGGCTTGCTTTGCGAAGAGTTAGGGGGCAGGGCCTTACACGTGGTGATTACTGGTGTTTAGCAACTGCTATCCTGATCATAGCAAGGTTAATAGGGAACCAATTTCTGCTAGATTATGGTTCAACAAGAAGTAGACACTGCCTTTTTCTGTGTTGAAGAATCAAAACTAACACAAACGCAGCCGTGGGGAATGATACGGCACGCCTACGACTGGTCGACGGCGGTCATGAAGATGAGCTCGCCAAAAGGATAATCGGAAGCAAAATGGTTCTCTTCACACGATCATTACTGATATGCATGTGAGTTTGAAAGAAGTTACAATAAAAATCTTCTGGTTCCTAATGATATGAGTAGATTATGGTGTGCAAAAATGGCAGTCCTCGATCTGCTCGCAAGACTGATCATAAAGCTACCGTTCGAACGGAAGCTTTTATACACTTTCTATGCCATACTAATTGGTACATTCATTCCGTCCCTCGTCATGATATTTGTAGATTGCCGCCCGATCGAATTAGCGTGGCAAATTTATCCAAACCCAGGAGACTGGTATGGCCCTTTCCAGCCTGAAGTCTGATCGGAATAGTAACTAATGAATGCAGTGTCATCGGTACTGAGTGGATCTACGCTTACGAGGTATGCAACATTGTAACCGACCTACTTCTCATGATCGTTCCCTTCACCCTTATCATAAAGGTCAAGATCTCAATAATGCAAAGACTGCGAATTGTTTTGCTCTTCAGTGTCGGCATTGTTCTCATCGCCATTAGTATCATCCGAATTATACGCGGACGCGATTCTACAACTCAAGCTGGCCACACTTTATGGGCATCCCTTGAGGTTCTTTTCGCAGTCATTGTTGCTGTCACACCAACAATATATGCACTCGCCCGCAATATCCGCGAAGATACTACCTACGGGAAGAGCCATTTGTCAATGCAGACTCCAGGCAGCAGAACGTATCCTGGAAGTGAGGTCGAAGGCGACAAGTATACAGCTAGGGTCTGGACTGAATTGGAGGATGGTATAAGTAGGAGAGATGATACAAGCGTGGACCGGATATTGGTCTTCGAGGAAACGAGAGTCGAGAGGCACGATGCGAAGGACACGAACACGCTGGCTCCGAATGTGACCCGTTGACAGCCGAAAAACTTGATACCATAATCTACGAATTTAATGTTACTATTGGCTGGCCATCAATACATAATCGCCGTTTGAATCTGCTAACACATATTTTTGTAAGTAAGAAATCCACCTGATTACCTAGCTTGATCTGAACGATTTACACTGAAGCCTACTGATTATACCACCAACGGCCTTGTGTTCATCGCTTGTCTCATGCTGAAAACGGGCCTATTCGCTGCATTCCTCGGACGATCAATAAAAGGTTCGGTGTAACCTAATTTGCGAAATGCCGAATTACGTTAATTCCGTTAGCTTCCATGTCAGTGTCCGTGTTACGGCAAATTGATACAACACACCCCTTCCATGTCAGGCCACTATTTGCCCGCAACCCAATCCCCTCGGCAGAGCCAAGCAACTGGATTAAAAATCTCAGTGTGGACCCTGATCACACAGAAAATCTTTACACTGCGCGCAATTCGGCAGGCTGTGAGACCACTTAAGAGCCAGAGAAGGCCCTATAATGGTAGTTATATACTTCGCTAAACATGGAAAAGGTACTAGGGCGAGAGGCAATCAGAGGGGATAAAATTTGATTATATTTCAAGAACAAGGATATGTTGCTATTGATGTTGGGCAACCACTTCGTCTTCATCGTTGCAGAAGTCGACGACAACTATAATAAACGCAGCTCGATGCAGTGTACGATTTCGACGAACAAAGTAATTGCGATCCCATCAAAAATCGCGAGATGTAGAATCGAGTAAAAATATATCAGTTAAGTTCTTGTAGAGGCGTAACTTCCGACTGACACTAGACTTTCCACATTACTCGGACTTGCTTAGCTGTTCGCGGTAAAAAGAAGACAATACAACTGAGCCATCCCTCGATTTAAGATAACGAAGGAATACGAGAAGATGCGCCTGGCACGACAGGCAATTTTGGGTGCCGATAGACTTGATGTTTGCAGTTTTTTACTAACCTCCATCTTCAGTATAATTACGGGGTCTAAATTCAACCACAGCTTGGCTAGTATACTCGATCCAACACATCTTGAAGTCTCACATGTTCTTCAATCCGCATACCTACTTTTCGTTGGACTATCACACTAAAATTTTATTGCATTGTACAAAGCTATTGTCTTTCCATGCTCTTAGTTCTGCCATATCATCCATTGTCCGAACAAAGAGTCATCTGAGCCCAGCGGCATTGTTTTCATTCACCGATACTACCCCTTTTATGAAAACCTATCTTCAGCTGTCCACACGAGGCGTAATGGAGGTCGCATATAAGATGACTATATCCATTCCATTGACACATCTTTACCAAAAGAAGATTGCTAGAAACAGAGCGCTGACATCCACTTCATCTCTGTCCAATAGGAAAAATGACACCCAACCGCGAGGAGCCAAAGAAAATGCCAGACACTAATACCAAGGCCTCTGGATCTAGAGTGAGAACAACAACAACTGAGATAACAATATTTTCTTCATCAAGTTCATCAATTTCGGAAGGATCAACACCTACACCTCGGCCAAAGGTATCATGCTCACAAAGAACAGTACCCGAAACTCCCTCAATCTATGAGGAACTTAACGACAGTACTAAACTTCCAACACCCATAATAGAAATAGCAGCAATCACCCCAGAAAGAATAATATCCGAACATCCGCCAAATGCATCATGGCCACAAGGAACAATACCTGAAACTCCTCCACTTTATGGAGATCGTTTGGATAGTACTGAGCGTCTACCATCTACAGAACGAAGAACACCCAGACCACGGCCACATGTATCATATTCCCAGAGAGAAACCCCCGAAACCCCCTAATTTATGGAGTACCTGACGACAACAGACTCGACTTCCCACCACCCACAATAGAAATAGAAGTACTTGTCCCAGCAACCCCTCAAATCACACCAGAACCAGACGACCTCATTTCAGAACCTGATTCTACGCCATCACGGCCACGACCTAGAGCTCGCATGCCAACGTCACCGCCCACACCATCGCCGCTAGAAGCGCGCAGAACCAGGTCCCGGAATGTGCAATCATCAGCAAAGCACCAAGCGGCGGGAAACAAAAAAAATAAGGCGCCGCCGAAATGGGCGCGGAAGAGGACGCTGCGGAATCGCGGGGGTGCTGGGACGGCGGTGCCTGCTGCGGCACCTGTGGGGCCAACGCGACCTGCTCGACGGGCGGCGGCGACGTTGCCGCCGCGGACGAGATATGCGCGGGGAGCGCGGTTTGAAGGGTCGTATAATGAGGTTGATTTGGCGAAGAGGAAGAGAGGGTGAGGGAGGAATGAATGAGTGAATGAATGAAATTTTTGTGAGACGGATGGGATTTTTCGTCAAGATAGGGTGGTGAGGAGAGATGTACAATTGATTAGTGAAGTGGATTTTCTTTACTTGGGATAGAGTATGATATACATGTAGTATATTGCGTATTATTGTTGTATCAAGTATTACAAGGAGAAAAGAGAAGGTGGTCATTGTTTGAGCCATGTAATTAGCATTTCAGTGCGCTTGATGTGCATGATGGATGATGTTGTCGGGATACATTTAGAGCGCTGATGAATTGATCTGGCAAGAACCATGGGGTGGCTCAATCCTTTTGGCGTATGATGAAGTGTGGTAATTAGTTACTCCTAAAACTCGTAATGTATAGTATAGTATCCAACTACTAGAGCCTTGGGAGCGCGCTAATAAGTTCATCATCAGCTCTACGACGGCAATGTAAAGATGATTCATGCAACGTCGCCACATCGATCTGTACCTTCCAACTTAAGTGAGATGATCCTGGTCATCTTGAGCGCTTCTCCACGTACACGTAATAATTACGGTGTAACAATAAGCTACGCTTGTGGGTGAGTACGTGACGGGCTGATATAAAATTTGAGAAAGCGAACAAAGAGCTACGAAGCACCAGCGGACTGCAGCAGCTTGACTATATTTCCGTGCCCCTTCTCGGTTGCCCATGATAGTGGCGTCTGGCCGTACTCGGTATCCTTTGAGTCGACCTCGACCTTGCCCGTATCAAGTAGTAGCTTAACTACATCTCTATGCCCGTTCTTAGCTGCCCACGATAGCGGCGTCTGGCCGTGCTTAGTATCCTTCGAGTCGACCTCAACCTTGCCCGTATCAAGTAGTAGCTTGACTACATCTCCGTGCCCGTTCTCAGCGGCCCATGATAGTGGCGTCTGGCTATACTCAGTATCCTTCGAGTCAACCTCAACTTTCCCCGTATCAAGTAGTAGCTTGACTACATCTCTGCGCCCGTTCTCAGCGGCCCATGATAGCGGTGTCTGGCCGTGCTTAGTATCCTTCGAGTCAACCTCAACCTTGCCCGTATCAAGTAGTAGCTTGACTACATCTCCGTGCCCGTTCTTGGCTGCCAACAATAGCGGTGTCTGGCTGTGCTTAGTATCCTTCGAGTCGACCTCAACCTTGCATGTATCAAGTAGTAGCTTGACTATATCTCCGTGCCCCATCTTAGCAGCCCATGATAGCGGCGTCTGGCCAGCTGTGTCCTTCGAGTCAAGGTCTGCCCAATCAAGAATTGTCGCAGCTACTTCTGTAATTCCGAAATATGCAGATAAATGTAGTCCTGTTATTTGCCTTCGAACTTCTTGACTGTATTCAGACTGCCATGGGTAACGTTTGCGGGCTAGCATTGCTTGAGCTGCTGCTTCCACATTCATCTCGTGGTGTAAAAATTCTACGACTTTCGAATGTGGACTCCGGACCTGACAAGCATGATGACCCCAGTAGTGCGCGGCATAGTCGTACAATGGGTTGAGTCGGAGCCGCTCCTCAAAGCTAGAGTCCGTGTGGCAAAATCCGCTTCCAAAGACCGTGAATGAGAGGTAGGTCACACAGATTGCCGTGATGTCGAATTCTGCGGTTGGGAACCAGTCCTGATGCGTCCGTTCGAAGTATTCTTGCGTTGTGTAATGCACTAAGCGGATGATGCCATCTTCTTCGTCAACAGTGACTAGTCCAGCACATACCGAAACAATATCTTCAATATCTGGTTTGTTTCCTTCATCGAATTCTGCTTGTCCGACTTTGATAGCAAGAGCATACTGAAGCTCTGTGGTAGTCAGTGGCCTCTTCGCGCAAACGATCCATGACAGAGCTTCCTTCGCAAGTGCTTCTTCATCCGATAGTTGTCCTTCGATTCTCGCCATAGCATCAGAATATGCACGATCATATGATTCTGTGCCGGTGGGCAACTTCTTCAAAGCATCTCGAATAGCCGTTGGGGCTCTCTTCCCCTTTAACGAATTGAGGTGAAGTTGTGCAAGTAGAAACCTAGTATAGTTAGCGGGATCTCCAAGGGAGTTGTAAGAAGCTACGTACATGCCATCGATAGCTTTAACGATCGCAGAGTTAATTTCCTGCTGTAGATCTGGATCACGTCGGACAAAACGCGGCAGTTCATCGATATGTCCTTTTACATATCTCTGCACGTCTTGCTCGTTGGCGCGGATTTCTAACCGCAGGTCTCGTTCAAATCTCTCTGTGATGTCCGGAATAAATCTTGACGTTGCGAAAAGATTCGCTCCACACTTGGTCTGAACCTGTGAGAGTTGTGAGAGTAGCTTCGCTCGGCAGCTATCATTAACTCGACATTCGTCTAACGCATCGATTAGAATGAAGACTCGCGAATATCCAGCAGCCACTGACTGAAGGACCGTTGAGATGTCGTCTATTGAAGGCCGGGTCTTCTTAGATCTACACAGGTTATAGAGGGATCTGACACTCGGTGGCAGCGAGGGTCGTGCTTGAGCCAGCTGCTTCAGTACGCTTGCGAGTAGGTCTTCCAATGTTTGTTCGTTTTGCCGCTTGAAGTTGCAGTAGATATATGTAACGACATTGCTGCTTTCGTCTTGGAAGCGTGTAGAAAGCTCTTCTACCACAATTGATGTGAGTATTGTCTTCCCAGCGCCTGGTATACCTGGGCAAAACAGTGTCTGATTCTTGGTCTCCAACCAGTTTTTGAATTCCGCTGAGTCTAGAAGCCATTTTCCAGATCCGGCTTGCCGCTGCTTGAGGAAGTCGTTCTGCTGAGGAACATAGTCGGTTGGTGTTAGCCAGTCAAGGATAGCTTGCTGTTCCTTGTCTTCCTGGTACCGCACTAATTTAACTGTGTTGTCCCTAGTAAGCCGCCCGGTAAGTGCGGTGAGTAGAGCAATATTGACATTGATATCACTCCGAAGCTCGCGGATGTCCTCTGGCTCTATAGATAGTCGCTTCCATGCTCTTTTCAGCTTACCGCTGATGCTCGTTTGCCGTGAGCCGAGCACGATATACTTGTCTATTGTGTATTCTAGCTTGCGAAGAGTACGTTGGCAACCATCAAGAACATTCTGAAAGTTTGTTTTCTCTTGAGGATCGAGTTCCTGTTCGTGTACCGTTACTTCAGCATCGGTGAGGACGATGGAAAGGCTTCGGAGCCTATTTATTGACTGTATCAGTATAGCTCTTTTCTCTGTCGCGGTCACATACACATTGGATATGTCGCTGAACTGGCTTGGAGCGCCAACGAAGTCTTTCCTGATCTTATTGGCCAGTTGGATTACTGCCAGAAAGTCGCCAACACTGAACCCGAAGCTCATTACGGTATTCGTCCGAGTACTTTCAGTGTGAATAGAGATATTGGGGGTGTTGTCGCCAGCCTGATTGGGATTGTTCAGCTTGGACGGGGCACTTGGCATTCTGTAGCACAGCCCGAGCCGCGCAGGGCGCAATTATTTTGCACTTTAGTCGACTGCTTACCCAACTTAACTCTTTGCATTGTCTAGGCTGATCTAGGCAAGGTGACTGGCAAGAACTACAGGGCTTGTGCAGCTTTAAACTTTGCGTGCACGCAAAAAAGCGGAAACCGATTTTGCAAGCTTCTGTATACTAAATTTAATAGGAGTACAGATCCGTATAAGAAGAAAATTGTTAACTAGGAAGACGAAGCCATAGGTGGCGAAAACTGGCCCTAGAGTATAGGAGCCACCAGAACCGTCTAGGATGCGCCGTTGCTTAAAGCCGCAGGGATATTCAACCCGAAGCCAAACTATTAAGGTAAAGTAAAGTATGCGTGGTTTCCCACGAGCCCGCTCTTTAATTTAGGGACCAAAGACAAGCTTAAGCCACTGTAAACCAATATAGGGGTCGGAAAACCGTGTTCCAGGGAATGCATAGACCCAGCCAGGGGTGGGATATGTAGTCTAGTTGGCTCGATGGGTTGAGGCGGGCCAGATTATCATGGGATTCAGACACCTACCGTCGGCGGAGATACATTCAATAGCAGTTACCATAGTCCGCTTGATGCGCGCGCCTCTACAGCCCCCCCGTATGTCATCCTTACCAACAAGGACCCTAACAGTGTTAGACATACTTAGCATAACTCCAGTCTCATCCATATTATAGACATCCTCCGGCAGGACAGCCGGGTTTTGGAGCTCCTTTTCGATCACCTCGAACCAGTGCAAGACCTTGTCATAGATAATAAACCGGTTCCAGTATTGCGGTTTCCTCTTTCTCGCTACGAGCTCTGGCCGGCGTCTTTCGAGTCTCTTGGCCCAGTTTACACCAGGAGGCTTAGGTGGTCGACCCGCTCGGGGCCGATGGCGTGTAGCACTGAACGCTATTGCCGGTACATACTTTATTTGCACAGGTTGCCCAAGAGCATTCATGTGTAACAAGAACTCAACGATAGCGTTTTCTTCGCACGGTGTGAGACATTGTTGGGTTTAGGCTTTGGCTTCTCTCGAGCGTCGTCCGTGTGCACGATGGTGGAGGGTAGAGAGCGGTACGTCGCCGTGTGCAGTTAGGGCAGAGTAAACAAACTGGACAAATACTCTCGGCGCTACGCCGCAGATAGCCTGATGGGCTAGTTTCGACTTTCTTCAGGCAACAGCGGCTGCATGGCCACACGCTTCAACTACAGTCATGAGACTGACCTGCTTACAGGTGATCATCGGGTGCGAATGGTTGACTGGAGGGGCTTCGGAGGAAGTCCCAGTTCGTATGGCGATCCAGCATGAATCGCCGCATCTACCAACCCTAGCCGTTGAATATGGCTCCTAGGCGTTTCTATTGGATCCATAGACCTCTATGAAGGTCTCCAATTAGTTGCGATAGATGAAAATGATAACGGCGGCTCTGCATTGGAAGTGGTTCGCTTGTGCTATGAAGATGCACTGTCCGCGAACGAGGCAGGCACGCGTCACCACGAGCGTAATTTTTGTATCTGCGTAGTTAGATGGCTTTAGGAGATGTCTTAGCATGTATCCAATCAAAATTGCTAGTAGAACCAAGGTGTGTGTAGACGTTCTATTGCTACAAAGTTCAAGTACCTATCTTTTGTTCCGTTACGGTGGTTGTTCCGTAACAAGAGGATGCACGTCAGAGGAAGAGGGCACTTTAAAAGACGGACACGCGAGCAATTGATTATGGCGCATCATCATGTGGGTTCGAGGTCTACATTTGCTTGATGGGCCTACATTTATTGTCAGCACCGTAGTGTCTACCTTGGTTTGCTTCTGGTGGGTGCAATGCTGGGACTCTTCAGTTCAGATATTTCTACAGCTTGGGCTTTACTTTTCGTCTGCTGGTGGCAGCATGACGACATACTCCCTTTCGCTTCCCGCGAATTTCAAAATGTCCTTATCTCGCAGCTCAAAGTAGCGGCTCGCTTCTACGTCTTCACCGTTAAGCTCTGTGCCATTGCTGCTTTCCAGGTCGATGATATATGGCTTGACTTTTCCTCTCTTGCTCTTGACGCCGAATTCATCTTCCACCGTCTTCTGTATGTACCGGAACTGGATGGCTGCATGTTGTCCACTTGAACTTGGGTGCTCAAGCACGTAGTCAACGACTTGGTGTGATCGACCCAGCAGCCAACAGCTTTTCTGCCATATCTCAATGGTGTCTATGACGTCGTCGCCCTTGAACACGAAGATGCGCCAGGGCTGTGATGGCGACGGCTTGCGCGCTTCTGGTGGCTCATGATACTTGAGCGATATCTTTGTCCCTTCAACGCGGTTGGCTGCCTTTGCTAGCGCACCAGTGGCCTTGAAATTGGGCTTTTCCTTGTCTGGTGGTGCGCCGCCGTACTTGGTGGGTGCCTGCGCAGAATCATCGAGACCGCGGAAGGACACTTCTTGGGATGGGAGAGGTTGCTTTGTGCGTTGATGGGGCGAGGCCGAGCGAGTACGCCGCCGCCGCTTAGGAGGGGGCGAGGCAGATGCAGAGACCGAGCGTGTGTGATGCTTACGAGAGCGGTGAGGTAGTGGCGAGCGAGAGCGGCGTGTTTCTTTCCGTCTGTCACTTCCCTTTTTATCCCTTGACCGTGATCGATCCTGCCGTCTATGTCTGTCTCTGGAGCGGTCGCGCTTTCCTTCTCTCGTTGAATTTTTGTTTCTTGACCTCGACCTATGACGCCGTCTGTCGCTGGATCGATCACGACGTCCGTCTCTTGAACGGCTTCTTTTGTGCTCTACAGACTTGTCTCGTCTCCTGTCTCTATCTCGCGGCTTTCTGTATGGCTCTGGAGATGATTGTCGGTTGGAAATACCTGCGCTTACTGAACGCGACGAAACTTTGGGGTCGTGGTGAGGTGATGCATCTTGTCTGCTAGTTCTACTCTTGCTACCCCCAGGGGCATCGTGTTGCATGTGACCTGAGGCCACCTGGGTTAAAAGGCATCTTGCGCTGAATGGCGACAATTCCCTTGTCATGTTGTACGCCGCCCTGTCAGCGTATTTGGGATTTTGGGGCGGCGATGACGTTTCAGGCGCACAGTAATGGGCTATGGTCAGAATTGTGACACTCAACAAATTGTTTTGCAGATGCAGCCGAGTCAGAGGGATGTTTTGCTTGTTTTGCTTGGTATAGATTGTCGTTAGATGGAGTCGTCAAACAATGGTAGGGATTGAAAGTTTTGGACCTGCTCCGTTCGCAGCGCTTGGACCCTGCACATCCGTCACCAACCTAGCCGCTACTCATCCCCTTTCAGCCTCATCATTCGCCGTTGAACAACGTCGCTTCTATCAATCACCTGGATTTGGCCCCGGTGGCGCTTATGTCTGTCCACATTGTTGCCTCTCACCCATTCGCATCCAGCGGCCCCTGGCACTAGAACGCCCATTTTCCCAAAAGAAACAATGTCCTTGTCAATTAGCTGTCTTCTTAGCACAACCCGAAACGTCGTGACACCGCGATTATTAACACTATAGACGCCCGTTGCTCGGTAGCGACACTACAGTGTTGACCTAATACTATGAACCACCCCCCTAGTAGCGCATTTACAGCCTCTTTGTCCTGCCCATTGATGGCTTGATCTTTTCGCTCTTGTCTCTCTTTGATGCTTCTTCATTACCCTCTATTATCTAATGTCTCTCTTTTCTTCTTCTCAGTAAGCGCCGAGGGGCGCGCATGTCGCAATGAACTCAAAAAAGATGTTTTCCTGGTCGAAACGCCAGTCTGGTTCCGAGCAATACTACCGTACAGGAGGGATTGTTGCCATCGATACTAGTCCAGTCGTCTCCAACAATGGCATCGAGGCAAAGGTACGAATAGATGATTCTAGAAAATTATGGTGCGCTGGCAAAGCGCATTGACGTGGTTGCGCAGAACGAGGCGAACACGACAGCGTTGTCAGAGCATGTGCAGGGTGTTATTGCAGGACTGCGCATGCAGCTGCGTTGTGGAGTAACACCATTCGCTAACTCTACTAACTAGGTCACGACGAAGTCGGGGAAACGGCGGCCATCAGAACTTAGGATTGTCACGATAGACAACAAGCAAATCCCTTTGAGTCCACGCTCTGCCACATACAGTGCTACCCTGGCCAATGCGGCGTCCACTCTCCAATTGGCCCTGAATGACATGCTGCGTTCACCTGCTCCAAGTGCAGTCGCATGTCCATTATCAGCGTCGATACTTAAACCTCTACCTGGTCGGCCACGTTCTGCATCCCTTCCGTCATCTCCCGACCTACCGGCTGAGCTGCCTGGGTCTATTCTACAAGAGAATCTAGGGTTTTCATCGTGTGTAGCCGCTCAAGATATTATACCTGTTCGTCCCATATCCCAGAACATACGACGAAGCACGCATCCATATGACACCAATCTTGATGACAGAGAAGCATTTTCTATTTTGTTGAATTCTTTCCCTGAGCCTCTTGCTCACAACAGGAGTGTTCCCGACCTCAGTCATCCGCACGGCGAGATGGGGTCGGCACGAAGTGGAAATACACTCAACTCTGGCGCCTTGCCTAGATCGAGTCCATCAAAGGTGCTGCCCAAAAATTCACTAAACGAAACAAGCTCCCGGAGACGTTCAAAATCGAATCTAGTGACTTCGCCATCATCCACCGACAGCAAGCTTACAACATGCTCCACATCAACTGTAGGAGATAGTAGCAACAACTCAGCTAGGGCGCGGGTTGGCGCAAATAAAATGTTACAACCATCACCGCTGATCCTGGAAGGGCAAACATGGACCAGTAAAAATGAGCATCGCCCCAGCCGTCGCAGTGAGGTAAGTACCGTTTGTTTCTACGGTCTTGAGTCTTCATTCGCCAGACGAGGTGGTGCATAACCAAACAGTTTCAGAAACTCCGTTTGCCCTTTTTCCCGCCTCGATAACACTCGTTATGCCTGAGATAAAAATCTTTTATGTTTGCTCATTCACATACGTTCTATCTGCTGGCCCTGCCGTATTCTGATGTGGGGTAGCGGATTCTGTCTCCCACTCTGCCACCCCAACACAAGAGACTTATACGTGTAATTCCTCTATCACATAAACACAATTCTCTAACGATAAATCATTGCTCGAATTTTTGTTTGGTTCAGCTTTCTGTTGATGGCAAATGGAACTAATCGTTTATAGCTTGGCACAGAGACTGCGCCCACTCCAACGACTACACGTAGCAAACAAATAGAGGAACTGAAAGCAACGATAGCAACACAAGACCAAACAATCTCTACTCTGCAAACTCAATTTTCCAGCTTGAGAACATCACATGAGTCTCACGTGGCCAGCCTTACAGATACCCATTCTGCGGAAGTCGCATCTTTGAAGAATTACGCAAGAGTACTCGAAGAGCAATTAGCGCAACGACCGAGCTTACATCACGGTACGTATTATGACATCTGTTCAACGGATCCATCGCAATGTTTCGTATTGTGACACGGTGAATGCATAAACGCTAGTCGATGCGCGTTTTTGTACGCCTGTAACCATCGTGACGCACATACGCTGAGAGCCTTCTAGCTTCGAGCAACAATCTCTTGTTTCTCTTGGACACTACCGAACCACAAACACCGAGCCGCGAGACCTCACAGAAAGTAGAGAGTAACTCCTTCTTCCCAGTCAAACCTTCGCAGAGCCCGGTAGAAAAGCCGCGTTCGCAATCACGGTCATCAAACAGTCCAGAGATGGAAAACCTCAAGCGCAAGTTGAGTTCTGCGCGTCGACCGGAAACGACGAGTCGCAGCCTGCTTCCTGAACTTAATCAATACAAGCAGAACAATGTGGCTCTACAGTAAGTGTTCTCATACGATAATGAATAGCAGTCTGTCCGATTTTATACTAATCATTCTCCCTACTTAGGAAGCAGATTGAATTGCTAATGGCGAAATTGAATGAGTCCAAGAAGAGCGAGCGAGCTGCGAAAAGCAAATGCGATGAGTGGCAGGAGAAGGCAGAAGCGGCAGAGAAGGTGGAGAAGAGCGCTCAAGCCCTACAGAACACGATCGACCACCTTGAAAACCGCTTGGAAATTGCAAACATCGAGAGGCTTGACGCAGAGGAACATTTGTTCAATGTGCAGGCGCAGAAATCTCCTTTCGATTTCAGCCTGTCGAAACTCCAGGCGGCATCAAGCACCAACCACGAGGAATCAAATGTGAGCGATATACCATATAGTCATCGCACATGATATCTTAGACTTAGTGCGAATTGTTGTATACTGACGCTAACCAACCGAAAGGCTGCAAAAAATGCACGTTTGAGTATGAGCACGATATTTTCATCCAGCTCCCCAACTAGTCCTGAAATCGAGTCGCAAGAGTTATCAACCCTTGCTGCATTCATTGCACATATCGAAAGGCTCCAAGACCAAGTCCGCCAGAAGGATTCCAAGATCTCTGAATTGGAGTCATCCAAGGAGGAATTAAGACAGAGGCATGACCAACTCAAGCAAGAACAGATAAGCATGTCCTTACAGATGGATATTCAAAATGACCTCCTAAGGAAATCTCGGCGAACAGATACACACATTGAGCAGTTGCGAACCGCCATCATAGATCGTGAGACTATCATCAGCGATAGAGAGAAATCAATTCGCGCGCTTGAGAGGCAACTTGAATATCATAAGCTCTTGCTTCAAGCCGAGATTCGAAGATATGCTACAAAGATGCTACACGTACCTATCGATGAGGATCCACTTCCTGATCTCGGTACGCTTGCCGCAAGAGCAGACATCGATCGGTGGATTGAACGGTTGCATACACGAATGAGAAACGAAAAATCTAAAATTGAGGATAAAATCCCCGCTGATGCCAATGAGGCGCAGGTAATCAACTTGCGCCAAGAGATCGACTTCTATGTCAGAGAGATCATCCTCTACAAGCTTGATATTAGGGGGTACAAGAGCGATGTCAAGAAATTGAAGAGGATTACTGCTCAATTGGGCAGCTATGGAAGGGCAAGCGATCTCGACTCCGATACATCATCTTTGAGGCCTGTGGCAACACCTAGTCGGGCCCTATTTGCTGCCACAACACCTGAACTTGGCAGCTCTAACATATCGTCACCTGTGCTGCCAGGTGCTGTCTCTGAGTCAAATCCAGTGGGCCGTCATAACACGCCGCCGCCATCTGGGCCCTTGAGTACTGGACCGCCCAGCAAACGAGTACCCCTACGGTTGGATCTGCGCATTCCTCTAACGCCTCCGACTCCTACCAGTGAAATAGATCGACATATGACTAACGGAGCTGATCAGACGGATGCCGGAATTTCTCCACGTTCAGTTGTGAGGCTCTCGCCTGAAAGAAGGAAGCCTACGGTATATGACCAAACTACTACTAACAATGAGCACACAATCTAATACGTAGTGTAGCCTCCGTCACCCAACCAAATGAAGTTTGGCGATTTATTAACAAACTTCCCCTTGAACACTCCAGCTGCGCCACAGAAGCATGAAAGGAGTATGAGTGAATCTGTACTTCCGGTTTACAGAACAGCACACTTGCCAGAGTGGCCTCTCAGGCTCGACACTGAGGGCACAGTGGCAAATTATAGGACGCGTTCAGCCTCGGTCTCTGAATCGAGCAAGGGCAGGGTAACACCTGAGCGACCTCCGCGCCCGCGAATTGGACTTTTCGAATCTCCTCAATCGAAACGTACTGCTGTCTTTGTCCCTTCAAGCCCTCCACGTACCGATATCATGGCCGAAGCGATCAAGTATTCTCCAGAGCAACAGGCTTTCATACAAAGCCGAACAAGATCGCGCAACAACTCGAATGCATCAAGCGTGACTGGTGCGCCAGCACGCATGCTAAGAGACGTTCGAGACAGCATTGCAAGTTCACCATCACCTATACCACCAGCTGTATTTCGTTCACGAGCAGGTTCCGCTGGATCCGCCACAGCAAACACACCCATTCCACTTTCTTCGCCACCAGAACGCAAACTGAGCGCCGCTTCCAGCTCAAGCATACCCTTTGTCATTGCCATGGGCTCACCTCACAACCCTGCCACCCAACCAACCACAATCAGCATGACCCCTACCCCATGCGCCATCACCAGAAACGCGCCCCTCAAAATCAACCCACCAACCTCCCGAACCGGAGTCGGCGGAACCATGGCCTCCTTCACACCCGTCACAACCCCAATCTCACCCACCGACATGTCTCGATTCGACCCGCCCCCTCGCCCAATGTCAACCAAACTACCCGCCGCCGCACCCGCAGCGCCCAGCCGCAAGTTCAGTCTATCCAGGAAGCAAGACGAGCAATCGTCAGGAGTGCCTCGTACGCCGTCGCGTTCGCGGAGCGTTAGCGCTAACAGTATTCGGACGGCTATTCGGCTGCCCAAGACGAGAGATAAGGATAAAGATGGACAGAGGATTAGGAAGGGCAGTATTAGTATGCCACAGCCGCAGGGAGGAGTGTTTGGGGGCGATGGGGCGGTTGTGGGGGTAAGGATGGGAGGGATGGGGATGGTGGTGTTGGGGTGAAGGGGAATGGGTATGGAATTGCTAAGGCGATTTAAGTGTTGGGTGTAGTTGTGGGTGAGAGGGTTTTGTGATAGTAGTTTAGTGTTAATATTAGTATCAATGTATGTATATAATTCATGCTGGTTGCTGATCAAAGTAAGTGTCTTAATAGTAACTCACTTTCACCTTACTCGAAAGACCTGTTTCCCTATCGCTAATTTCTTATTGAGCGAAGTAAAAGTGAGTTGAGGGTAGGATTTTGCTGTATATATTAGACAGTTCCTAACGTACAGAACGTGCCTTCAACAACAACCACCTTGCCGTTTAAAATGGGGTTATCTCCGGTCATCGTGCCTGAAGCACTTCGCGTGCCTAGGTAAGGTCCATCAAACGGCTCTCATAACCCTCTAATCGCCCTTGTAGCTACCAAAATTTCGTGCGAATTGATGTAGGCATTGGCAACGAGCTCACAACTTATAAAGTGCCCGCAGAAATTCTTTTTCGCCGTTCTGAGTTTTTCAAGAGAGCCATTCATGGTAAATGGAAAGAAGCTGTGAATAAGATCGTCAAATTCCCAGAGGACAACCCAGAGATCTTCGAGTTCTACATCCATCTTCTTTATACAGGACAACTACCACGTATACCAGATGGCATATACACCGATGGGAATATCTATGAAGAAGTTTCCGCCATTCTTTGCCATCTATATGTGTTTGCCGAGAAGGTTCACGACGTCAAAGCCAAGAACGCAATCATCCGCGCCATTCGAGCTATGAGCAGTGACAAAGATGGAGCTCCAGACACACCGGGTGAAGAGTGTGTTGAAATCATTTACAAGGAACAGTTGCTGGGTCTTTAGCTCGCTTGCTTTTAGTGGATTACTACACGGATAGAGCACACGGAAGCTGGTTTAAAAGTTGGGAAATTCCTGATGAATTTATGCAAGACCTTTTGGAACAGATGTCGACCAAGCGTAGATCTCCGCTTCAACTTCGAAGTTGTGGTTCAGACTCACAGTACATGGAGGATGAAGGATAAAAACATTAATGGCATTTATCCAGTTCATTATCTCGATACTGTGGACGAACAAAGAGCTACAACAACTTACGAGTGGTCTTTTATCGAAATGAGCCCATGTATAGTGGAGAACACTTTTAGCTTGGGGAGCCTTTTCACCACTCCTAAAGCTTAATCATCTATGAATCAGGTGTGGTTTTAGAAAAATTAAAACAAAATTTCGTCAAGGTACAATGTCAGCTCATCGTTTGTGACATTCGTGGACATCTGTGCACTGCATTGTTTTGTAAGTGAATGAAATCGGCGCTAGTAATAATTACTATTTAAATGTTCATCTCTAACACCTTTTCCCTGTATCCTCCATTCATATCCTGAACTCTTATATCAACTCATTCGACTTCTTCAACTAGTATTATGTCCAACAAATCGACTCCTTCCAGCGGTGTTAGTCTCACTCAGCCGGGTGATTCTACACACAAAGAAAACAACATGCCTGGAGTCTTCGGTGGATGTTCTCTTGATAGCCTTCTTGACTCCCGAAGCGCATCGCCACCTGGCAGCGACAATTCTCGGGGCCTTTTTGGCGGACCGCGCCCCAACAGCATCCCCGAACCACCATGTGTTCAGGTGATGACACCCGAACCTGCTACTGCATCGCAAAGCTTAGACAAGACTGTTACTCCCGCCCAGGAACTAGAACATGGCACTTGGACAGATTCTGACATTATATACAGTCTACCAGACAATATAACGGCAGGGTCGTCTGGTGTTGGAGACTTCACAATCCACGCTGGCGAAGGAACTGACAAGCGGGCTTTCAGCATTCCCCTGGACCTCATTTGTGCACGTTCTCCCAAAGTCAAAGAGCTCCTGAACAAGGATCCCCAAAATAGGAGCCTTGAGTTGAAAGATACCGATCCTCGTGTAGTCGATTGGTACGTGCAACTAGTTAAATTCAACCAATTTTCTAATTTTGGCGCTTTTGGGTCCATCCCCTCTCTCGACGAAAAAGTTGGCCTACTCTGGGAGCTCTGCATCCTCGCCAACTTTCTGCAGGACACTACTTCCGTGAACGCCATTATTGGCAATATTGTCTATCATTCCCCAAACAGCTCGGTGATTCCGTCGGCCAAACAAGTTTCGCTTTTGTACGAGGGCACGACTGTACCAAGTAAGATTCGCAAGCTGGCGCTGGATCTGTATGCATGGAAAGCGACAGTTGAGTCAATGCGTGGCCAGTCGTATCCCGAAGGGTTTGAAGACAACATTACGAGAAATTTTTTGAAAAATCTGGAACGCGACTATGGTTCTTATAAGCAGGCGAGCTTGAGAAGCGAAGGTTACTATGAGAAGTAGGGTGGTTGAAGGTGTAGCTTGTTATCGTTCGAAAATGATGACTGGCAAGTGAGGACTCCCAGGAGCATATAAAGAGCCTGGTAACTCTGGGCCAGAGTAAAGGATACTCACATAATAGATATATCACTAGATCAATCGAATCTTGGATCTATATTATCATGCATAAGACTTGAGCCTCCTGTCTTGAGGTTGCCGTGATGAAGGTGATTTATTGGATCGTAATGGACAAGATTAAGGTTCTAAGATCTAGTAAGATCTAAACTTAGTAGAGTAATTGTAGAACCTTGTCGAGTATACATCCACCCAGGGACAAGTATCAATTAGTTTCATGCGAGGAAGTTTGTATTAGCCTTATGGCTAATGTGGCGCGCAAGATCATGTAACGTCGCCACCCCGGTCGGTACTTCTGGTCAAAGTTAGCACCACTTTTGGATAGCTTGAAACAGTCTCATACTACTAACGTAATTACTCTCCGTAACTTACCTCTGTCATCTGGTAAGCTCCGCGTGTGGCTATCAGGCTTATGGCTGTGCTTAGCGCAGTCAGCGAAAGACATAAGATGACATTGTATACACCTCACACAACTGTAGAGCTCATTGCGACAAGATACAGTCGCTAGCGAAACTGGCCTCACCCTGAACGCGGCTGCAACACAATTCTACCCCATCGTAAACGAAAGCCCTCAACCACCTTTTCTGTGACTTAGATCTCGTTCCCTTTTCGGTCAAGGAGAGGCTGCATCACTTCTTTATCAAACCGCCTTGCAATCTCAGCTACTGCTCCTTCTGTAATCTGGATCTCATTCCCTTTTCGGTCGAGGAGAAGCTGCATTACCTGCTGTCCACTCCACCTATTGCCTGCTGCTGCCTCAACTACCTTTTCTGTAATCTGGATCTCGTTCCCTTTTCGGTCGAGGAGAAGCTGCATTACCCGCTGTCCACTCCACGTATTGCTTGCTGCTGCCTCAACTACCTTTTCTGTAATCTGGATCCTGTTCCCTTTTCGGTCGAGGAGAAGCTGCATTACCCGCTGTCCACTCCACGTATTGCTTGCTGCTGCCTCAACTACCTTTTCTGTAATCTGGATCCTGTTCCCTTTTCGGTCAAGGAGAAGCTCCATCACTTCTTTATCAAACCGCCCTACAATCTCAGCCACTGCCCCTTCTGTAATCTGGATCTCATTCCCTTTTCGGTTAAGGAGAAGCTGCATTACTTGTTGCCTACTCTTCTTATTCCCTATTGCTGCCTTAACTACCTTTTCTGTAATCTGGATCTCGTTCCCTTTTCGGTCAAGGAGAAGCTGCATTACTTGTTGCCCACTCTCCTTATTCCCTGCTGCTGCCTCAACTACCTTTTCTGTAATCTGGATCTCGTTCCCTTCTCGGTCAAGGAGAAGCTGCATTACTTGTTGCCCACTCTTCTTATTCCCTGCTGCTGCCTTAACTACCTTTTCTGTAATCTGGATCTTGTTCCCTTCTCGGTCGAGGAGAAGCTGCATTACCCGCTGTCCACTCCACGTATTCCCTGCTGCTGCCTCAACTACCTTTTCTGTAATCTGGATCTCGTTCCCTTTTCGGTCGAGGAGAAGCTGCATTACTTGTTGCCCACTCTCCTTATTCCCTGCTGCTGCCTCAACTACCTTTTCTGTAATCTGGATCTCGTTCCCTTTTCGGTCGAGGAGAAGCTGCATTACTTGTTGCCCACTCTTCTTATTCCCTGCTGCTGCCTTAACTACCTTTTCTGTAATCTGGATCTCGTTCCCTTTTCGGTCAAAGAGAAGCTCCATCACTTCTTTATCAAACCGCCTTGCAATCTCAGCTACTGCCCCTTCTGTAATCTGAATACCACTTAACTTCAGTAGCTGTATCATCATCTCCAGTTTCTTAGCCTGTATCGATTGCCCTTGAGCTTTGTGGCATAACGCCAAGCTGGCCATGCTACTCAGTGTGTCTGGATGGTCTGCCACTTGCATCCGTTGTCTGATCTGTACTACTTGCATAAGCAATTCCTCTGCTTCCTTCCATTCCTCGGTTTTCTCGTATACTAAAGCAAGGGTTTCCATGACTAGAAGAGTCTGTGGATCTTCTTTTCCAAGTGCCCTCTCACAGCCTTTTATTGATTCTCCGAGCCTCTCTTTTGCCTCTACATATTCCTCAGAGTCTTGTAATATTAGCGCGGCCTTCCATAATCTGGTCGCTTTGCCCACATCATCGTCCAACTCTATTGTTGAATACTCTTGACCAACTATCTCTGTCAACGTTTCGCATTCTCCTCTGCTTTGCAACTGTCCTAGGGACGTTTCCCAGTTCCAAACGAGAAGAAAGTCATAGGGAGGGTCTATTCTCGATTGGGAGAGCTTTGGCTGCCTATCACTTCTACTCTCCGTTCTTAGGGCATCTAGAGCAGTAGTTGCGATCATGATAACCGCAAAATAATCCTGATATGGTCGGATGATTGTAGGCTTTGAAGTCCCTTGTAGAAGGCAGATGAGGTCACCCTTCTGGACGGGTTTCACCGAAGCTTGGAGAGTCTGGTGAACCTTCCATTCTTTGTTGTATCCCAGGTGTCCCGATGCATCTTTGAAAATGATATTCAAGTTTTGCCTATTATCTTGATCACCCTCTATCGAGGATATCTGACCAATAACATAGCCCCTGCTCTTGATTACTGCTATCTCCCTGTCCTCCCAAGTCTCTACAGACACCTTTTGACAGAGAAGGAACTTGACAAGGCGCTGGAAGAGCTGGCTCCATTGAACTGTATAGTCAGGTGAAAAGCCGGCTGCACTGGTATTGTCAGAGCTCATGCCAAGTAATGCATACACTTTGTCGTGGAGCAATGTGGCCTCGCGGGTATGGAACATCTCTATCAGCTCGCCTAGAGGGCATATGTTCAGAGAAACCCTGCCTGGCATATTTTTTCGGTAATCAGGCCGGAAGATTGCTCCCTTCATTAGATAGACCACGGAACTGATCAGATTCTGTAAGTCTGGAAGAGTTTCGTAGAAATGCTTTAGTGATTCTAATCCTGAACAGAAGGCGTAACCGCCTATCTCCAGAGACCCACACATGACCCGGACATGTCGAGCCGCAGCGATTTCCTGAAGTACCTAGATTAACTTTTTAGTAACTTTGCCCAGATATTGTCCACTGGCTGTTCTCTTACCCAGATGCGCCGAAACCATGGCCGTCGAAGCAGAGCACGAATTGCTCGCTGGAGTGTTTCATGGGTCGGAAAATCCGTAGGCTGCTTGCCTGTCAGCTTGCCTGCAGCAACGCGTATTTCTTCGACCGCTCGATCGCTACCATCCGCAGCATCTCCAAGCCAGACGATTACACGATTGGCTTGACCATATATCTTCGCCATAGACTGAACCTGGTCCATTTTCTCTTGATCATCTGCTTGGTTAATGCAAATAGAATCAACCCATACGATCCGTTCCAGAAAGTGATCTCGAAGACGTGATAGCGCTGCGTGAAGGTTTACCGTAACAGGGAAGGAGTGCTTCTCTACGAAGATAGACAGAGTGTTGCTTAGATCACCCCATACGTAGGACAAGGCGTCGTACAGATGGGTTCCTTTGTCTAACCTCTGGAGAGGGTACCTAACGAGGTGGCATTGTATAGCAGCAGTCTCGTCTTCATTCGGCATCAGGCGAAGCAAGCGAATACTGTCAGAGCCCAGGGAGCCATAGCAGTACTGAGACATACCATGATGTATGGTACCCATGAACTTAAAATTGTGCGAGGTGGATAGCCGTGATAGGTAGTATGACGAGCCCGGTTTTGTCGTCCGATTGGCGTTGTCACCGTTGTCGTGCTGTTCTAGCGACTTTAGCCCTTCAGGCACAGCCACCCCCGCTAGGTCACATCAATGAATTCAAGCTGCCTTGAACAGGTAGAATTTGGCGACCTTATCTATGAAGGTCCACATACATCGTCACCGCAGCAGCTAAAGTAGTTCAAAGCCGCTATCGCCACCGCACAGGGATGGCCGACCCGCACTGGACACACTCTTGCCTGCTCAAGCTGTAATAGAGAAGTACCTTCTTGTACCGTGGCAATTGCGCCAAACCAGATACGTAAGGTAGAGTGCCAAGGCTTTCGCTTACCGTGGGGTAGAATCGTGTCGCAGCCGCGTTCAGGGTCCGTTCGGCTCTCGGAATCTACCGAAAGGCGCTAATCCATTCTAGTCCAAAAGCGGGGCTCGGCATCGGTTTAGCGTGCTGCTTGCCACTTGACCCATATATCACTCACGACTCACCCACACCTTCTTTGACAACACACATCTCCACCTTACCAAAAAAAAAAACCCTCCCAGATATCACCGCCAACCAGCAGCAGAGCGCTCTAGTCGATCTTATGACCACAGACATCCAGAACCTCAAGTCCTTCGACCCCTTCGCGGAGGCCGATGACACTGGTGGAGAGACAAAAACTAGTCAGCAGAATTACATTCACATCCGTATTCAGCGTATGTATACTCGCTCCTTCCCCCTGATATCTCTCTCCTTCCTTATCGAAACGAACGCGCCTTCTCTACCTGCTCACCGCTTTTTCCCCAACCACTTTCATTGTTTATCGCACAGGGCTGACCCCAACCCCGCACAGAGCGCAATGGTCGTAAAACCTTGACAACCGTCCAAGGTCTTCCCAAGAAATTTGACCAGAAAAAGATCCTCAAAGTGATCAAGAAGAAGTTCGCCTGCAATGGCACCGTCGTCTCAGACTCAGAGATGGGAGAGGTGATTCAGCTGCAGGGAGACCAGCGCAAGGATGTGCAGGATTTCTTAACGGATAAGAAGGAGGGCCTGGGTCTTGATGGCAAGACTATCAAGGTCCACGGCTTCTAAGCGTGCTATGCGCATCGCTGCCGCGTCAGCTCCACTGCGAGACTGCGAATCCCGGCTTCGTCGCCCAATACCCCGCTCCAGCGATAAAATCACTGTTGGGGGCCAGAAAATGTGTCACATGGCCATGTGACACATTCAGATGGGGCCGTGCATGCGGCGCGATGTTGCAGATGATCACGACAAACAGTCATGACTGTTTCCTTGAATCGTTTCTTTGGAGGATTAGAGAGAAACATGTTTGTCAGCACCTTGGTGCTAGGAACCGACGGTCTTTATGTTATGTGGTGTCCATGGAGAGGATGGACTTGTTCGACTAGGTTTGTCATCTCCAGTTTAGTCAATGCAAGATGAATACTGCCATGTTATTGTATCTTTTCACACAGCACGTGACCCTTTGTCTCACTAATTCCGGTGTTCAAAACTCGCCATCTTCAGCTCAGAGCTCTTTGACAAGGGTGGAGCAGCGCGACAGCCTCTACGAGATCTATTTGTTTTAAACCCCGGACCCAGAATCACTCCAAATCTTCCTCTACACCCTCCGTAGTAACATCATCCTTCGTCGGCGCCTTCGCCTCCTGCTTTCGATACAACGCCGCCAACTCCGCCGCCTCGGTAGCTTCATCAATCCCCTTATCCTCCCTAACCTTCAAAAACCGCGGAAACCTCGTACTCAGCCCCCTCTCCTCGCTCACCAGCCCAATCGCAGCCGTATACGTCGGACTCAACGTCAAGTCCGCAAACGCCACCTCCCACACCTCCTGCGGCTCAAACCACACATCCGGCGTCCCCGCGCCCCCATTGTACTCTACATAGTGTGGTTTCGCCGCCAACACATTCGTGCAATCTGGATCGAGGTTGTCGTATTTGGCGCGATTGGCCTTGTAAAAGGCGTCGGTGAAGCCGGACATGCATTTCGTTATGGCTTCCAGTTGGCCGGTTTCTGCGTTGCGGATCGCGAGGAGGATGGGCGACCACCATGCTGCTTTGCGGCCGGAGCCGTGGAAGGCTGCGACGGGGATTAGGTCGAGGGTTTCCGAGGTGGTGCTGTAGTCTTTTTTTACTTTGAGCCAGGAGTCGAGGCGTTTGTCTGGTTCGTAGGTGGAGAGGAGGGCTTTGCGGCGTCCCGGTGGTTTTGGGTCTTCGGGGTTGGGGTCGTCGGGGGCTGTCTTTGATTTGCCTTTGGATTTGGGTGGTTTTTTCTTCTTGGGGGTTGGGGGGAGGGAGGGGGTTTTGGTGGAGGGGTCGGTAAAAAGGTTGGTGAGAAGGTCGGGGTTGGGGAGGTTGTCGAGGATTTTTACCATTATGCCTTCGCATTTGATGTCTAGTGCGTTTTGAAAGAAGGTTTGCACCGCTTCTACGTCTGCTGATGTGGCATCTAGACACTTGACCCATGTAAAGGTATGTGGTATCTCAACAAAGAGACTCTTGAGTAAACTTCTCCTTTCTCTGAATGGCCGGTTGAGAAGCTCTTCACCGTTCAAGTACATCAGGTCGAAGGAGAATAAACACACGTCTATTGTGACAGCGCCAATTGAAACATCTTTCCTTGCCCGATTGGCTAGCGTTTGGAACGTCTTAAGCTCGCCGCTCTCGCGATTGATGGCCACAACTTCACCCTCGAGGATGAAGCTTGATACACCCTCTCCACGTATTTGTGGAACTAGAGCAACTAGATCAGGGTACTTATCTGTCATTACTTCCAAGTGGCGGGAAAATATTGTGACTTTCCCCTTCTCATCGCAATGCACCTGGGCTCTTTGACCATCGTACTTGTATTCACAAGCAAAGTCGCGTCCCTGTAGTTTTGTGAACATTTCGCCCATATCACGCGTGATGCTGCCCAACATTGGTCGCAAAGGTATATGCAAGGCCAGACCACAGCGCAGGAGTAACTCGTCGCAGACACCAATCTCGAGCAATGCGGGTATGAGATCGTTATAGTTTGGCCTGCGGGCGAAGCAGGCTTTGACAATCTCTTCGTTCTTACTGTAAACTTCCACTAACTCTTCTTTCTTTAGCTTCGCAAGGTCCTTCGGATCCCGAGTCTCAAAGTCTGCGCTTGGTGGCTTTGACAACATGAATGCGCGAGACAATGCTATGAGCATGGTGGTCTTTACGGCGCCAATCCTGAGGTGTTGAACCAGGGTTCGAACAATATAGCGACTTTCTTCTGCGCCCCTTGCATCTTGTACCAGCCTTTCGACTATTCGCTGCTTGTTCTCTACACTACCATGGCCTTTACTATTCGCGATCTTGACTAAGGAATCGAACACGCTCTTGATGGTTAATGGCTTTGGTTTGCGCAGGGTGAATGATTGCTTCTTCTTTGCCTCAAACGCAACATCTCCTGCATCTCCATATTTATTGTTAAGCACCTTCAAGCCCGCATTGTCCAAGCCACAGACCTTCTTAAGTGCCTTGGAGATTGCGGACCCTCCTAAACCTAGCTCCAGGTCAATATATGGCGGTGATATTGCATTTGTTGCAAGCCATACTGTAGGTAACAGGCTCCCTGGATCACCTTCTATAATTGTCCGTAGAAGGTTGACGAGTGTGTCGACAATCTTTATGCGACTTGTCGTGCTGTTGACCAGTACAAAACACCTTGTGAGCAGCGCATATGTTGCATGACCGCCCTCTGTAACCCAATGCTTCTGTAGATCTGGTATGTACTTGGAAGGATCGAATTCGAGTGGACTTTGATCAAACGGAATATTCGCAGTGATGGTATCTTCATCCGACGCGGTGGACTGAAGAGATAAGGTATTTTTTTGTCTTGGTAATGCTATTGTCAAAATCTCAGTAGTCTTCGTTTCTGCAGCGTTGCCTCCAGATGTGTCATTGCCTGCAGGCTTCCCAGGGTGCTCATACAGGTCATTGGAGCTTGTGGGTTCAACTTGCTGCTCTTGCTGCTGCTCTTCTTTGTTCCACTCTTCTTGCAATCTTCGAGCATATTCTTCATCTGTTAGCGTACTTGCATCTTGAACAGGTTGCGCTTCATCTTTATTGTTGGCCCTCGGCGCATCTTTGGCTACCGCTTTGGCTGCTTGTTTAGCAAAGAAGTAATCTAACTTCCTCACCGGCTGACTGCTTCCATCGTTCTTTTTCCGACGTTTCGACGGGCTGCTCATGCTGAGAGATTACTGTCTGTGCGTTTCGAGCATGGCTGATGCCCTGCATTCAAAGTATGGGGTTCACGTCGTGACGTAAATGCGGACACTATGACGCGAATCTCCCGAACACGTGCTCACGCGCCGAAACTTTATCTCGACACATTCAACTCCTCTCCCACTTTCTTTCCAATCAACTCGACCAGCTTCAGATCTCAATTGATGAAGTAGAAACTCATATGCGTCTTGATGAGCGACCAGGTGATGAAATAAGGAGAGAACCCTTTGAAAGGTGAATCAGTCACGACCTATTTGCACTCCACTGGCATTCCTGAGCCTAAAATTACACATGGTATGTCTTGCGGGAACTTTTGACATATCCTATATTTATCCCGCATATTCAAATTGTCTGATCAAAGCCCGTATTGTCAATTCTGACACACCATCAACTTATCCGAAGCAAGAATCCGGACGATAATCAAATCCAACCAACCAACCAACCAATCCGAAGTAAGAAGGTAACTGAATGAAATTTCCATCCTTCTTATAGCATAGGTTCGCCATACTCTAGGTCGACGACTTCGTCCGTCTGTGCCGCCATGCGGTCATCTTGCGTACGTACTCGCTTATTCCCAGCTCTTGGACCCCTAGGGGCATGGACGGGAGCATAACAATCAGCACCACGTCTAGAAAATTTCCCCATAAAGGCCTCTGTGTCATCAGCGGGGCCATCGGTTCTACCGTCTAGCTTGTAATCTGCCAACTCCCACCTACCCGTCGTTGCGTTTGTATGCCCCTGTTGACCTACGATCATGGAGCCGACACTGTACTTCTCTAGTACCCGATATCAGTCTTGCGCAAATGACGTTGAAGAGAGGGACTTACCAAAGAGTCGCATCGTGTCTTTCTGGAGGCAGTCCACCATATCACGCACGGCTTTGACAGGACAATCATTGATGCTTGTGCGCAGAAACTTGCTCGCTGGGTCCTTGTTGCACACGAGGGCGGCCACAAAGATCTTATTTTCTTCGTTGACGCTAACCACAACGTCTAGATCGAGTTAGAAAGCTTTTCATGTAGTACAGGAAGGGTGTACCGTAGAACTTTTGGCGCTCGCTACCATATAGGAGGCGACAATTGCCGAGCGCCATCGTCTTCAACTTTTCGACTATGCTGACCTAAACAAATCAGAGAAAGTTAGAATGAGACTATATCAATGACAAACCTTGGCCTGGTCCTCAAGCCATGACGCTGATGTAGGAAAGGCGTGGTTCGAATCATCAACAAGCACGACCTCGCCTAAGCGCTTTTGAATGTCCATGATCTGACCTGGCATCAAGATGATGCTTAGTGGAGGAATAGATGCGACTCGGCGATTAAGTCCTTGTCAAACACGCGTACATCTGTTGAATGGTGAAGCAAGGAAGTGGGTATAGTTATATGGTGGCTTTTTATATCGGGTATTAGGAGCACAGCGGGCCCAATGACCCTTGCGAGAAGGTAAGAGGGGCTTTCCCTATACTTTTGAGGTAAGAGAGGCTGCCGCTATACTCTGATGTAAGAGAGGGTCCGGTTGAAGGGAATGAATTTCGGATTATTCAAAATTGTCCAATAATCAGCCTACGCTGAAGTGTATCGCAAATAGCACAACTTGCTGTCACTTGTATCGCAAGGAAATTTATTCACTTGCCGGGTATCTGTAGGACTATCCAGACACAGTTCGTTGCGGGGGGTAAATATCAACCCCAGACCGCCAGCCAGCGACATTTCCTTCAACCATCAAATTATCCCCGAGGGCGTTTCCAAACTTTCTGAGCTCAGGTCTGAATACCAACTTCGCAAGCCGAATATTACCTTGCGAAATCCCCAGCACGTCTGTAATCCCGCTGGCCAGTGTCACAATTAGTCGGTAGCGCTGCGAACAACACTCCAACCAAAGCTCTATGGAGCGGCGAACAACTGTGTGCAGCATCTTACGATCTTTCTCTAGAAGCGTTGCCACCCTCTCTATGTTTTGGGCGACCGAATTTACCGTGAGAGCAACAATTCTCTCGTAAATCATCTTGAGCTGTCCGAGGCGGTCATCTGTTCCCACTTTGACAGATGGATCTATCGCCGCTCGTAGCTGCTTTGCGCTTTCGTACCGACAGGTCTTCTCGATTTCGCGAGATATATTAGGCCATTGTGATGATGACGTATCTAAATACATTATCAGTTCGTGCGAGCCTCCAGAATCACGTTAAAAACTTACTACAAGCATAAATCTCGATCCAGTGCTTATCCAAGGCTTTCCATTCCTCCTCGCTAGCAAACATCCTGAACGGGGAGCGGAAAATGTGCTCTCGAAGACTTATCCATATGGAATTTTGTACAATCTTTTGCTTCAGCTTGCGGGTATTCTGCGGATTTAATTGATGTAGTTGTTGTAGCCACCATTGTGTCGCCTTAGCAGGATCCCATTCCACCCTTGCGAAATCCTCAACATCTTGCCCGAGTCGATTGAAGCGCGATATGAGATCATGATCTGTTAGACCTTTAGCCTGCCCTTTTGCGGCATATGCTAATTTAAATTCCTCCAACGCACAACGCAACTCGTATTTCTCCTCTTCATTTTTTTGCTTCAAATATTCAGCTTGCTTGTGTAGCTCCTTTTCTAACCGGTCTCGTTCAATGTCCCGTCTCTCATTCTGTGACTTTTGCAACTCGTGAATCGTTTTGTCCTGATTGCGGAGTAGAGCCTCAAATTGCTTTAACGTGCCTGTTTGCTCTTGGAGCTGAGCTTTCGCTTTTTGATCTTGTTCCTGCACTTGAACCTTTGCTGCCTCCAGAACATTCATAGAATTCGCAGTTTTTGCTTGTTCATCCTTGATTTGCTTATGAAGATTTTCTAAGGACTGTTGGTGCAGCGCCCGTTCTTGGTCGATTAGCCTTGCTAGCTCAGCCTCATGAGCTTGATGTTGCTGATCTAGCTGCGCTGTTATTTTCATTTGTATATCATTGATTTGTCGTTCGTGGGCTTGCTTCAAAGCTATGTGCTCCGCTTCGAAAGCCATATTGTCTTTTTTCATTTTCAAAGCGTAGCTGTTCTTGAGCTCTTGATTCTGAAACTGCAGCGTTGAGATATGGTGGTTGAGGGCTTTATGCTTTGTTTCGAGTACCTCCTGGTTGCCTTTGAGTTCTTGGTTCCGAGATTGCAACGATGCAATCCGAGAATTAAGTGCGTCAATCTGCCTCCTCAGCTCTATGGATGTGCTGCCTTCGCTATATGCTTGGACCTGCTTCTCTTCCTTGTGCAAAGCAATCTCTTGCTCAGCTTTTGCAAGGGCTTCAGCGTTTTTGGCTTTTTGTTCCTTCAGTTCTTGCTCAAACTCCCTCATCCTACTTTTTGATTTCTTTAATTCCTTTTCATGCTTCATTTTCATGGATCTAAGCGTTGTTTCCGCCTCTTCTAAGGCTTTCTTGCAAGCCCGCAGCTCGTCCCCAGCATCACCACTATTTGCCATATCTGGGTTAGACAAACGAAGTCCGCGGTACTGCTCGAGTAACCTTGCAACAGCATCTTCGGCAGTCTCGCCTCGTGGTCCGCGGAGATCAGGAAAATCGTAGGCAGTCTCAAGAATCAGGTTGCGAACACGTAATAACTCGATCTGACCAGCCTCACTAGAAATCGACTTTTGAGAGAAGTCAATAGGTGCTCTAACTTGGAAATGGATACATTATCTGATGGCTTACCTCGCTTGTAGACCCCGCATAGGAACTACGATATGTTTCAGCAAAAGGGTTGTTAACCGGGGATGTTGTTGGCCAAGGAGCGCCCGGTTGAGTCTGGCCCTCATTTGGTGATACGACTTCGAGGCCAGAAAATATTTGACGAGGATGAGTCTGAGTTGGTTCTGATGCCCTCTTAAAGACCTTCCTAGTCGTTTTAGAGGGTGGCTTTAACCACTCAGAGGTAAGTCCTGGTGGTTTTGCTGGTTTTACTGGTATAAAAGGATTTGGTCCATCATTATTCCCTCCGCTCAAATACTCCGGGTACGGGAATGCGGACATGGTGAGAACAGATCGCCGATTATGATAAATTCGAATGGATTTGTCGCTCGTCCACGCTGAAAACTAATTTGGATAATTGAGACTGGTGATACCACTTAGTATGCGCCAGAATGTCAGTTCACCACAAGCACATGTCCGAAAACCTCCTTTGTTGCCAGACACCTAGGGATCGCTTGTGTATTGAGGTTGAGTGGTCGGCATAGGCTGCAATCAAATGAACCCTAGCAAACGATCTGTAGGCTACTGGGCTATGGAGAGATAAGGATGAACTATCCAAGGCTAACTCAGCCTTGAGCAGACAGGAGTTTTCAAGGCAGCCCAAGGCTCAACTTGTTGCGCACCTCGGACGAATGACAGAGAACGAATTGAAAAGAACCATGCATTAGCTTCTGCACAGGCTCCTCAGCTCCTCCTATCAACATACGAGCGGATTGTGTCCCCGCATCAACATGTGCGCAGTCCCCCTGAAAGTTGACGAATAAGATCACACTACGTAGATGGCTTTGCGTCTGCATATCAGCCAATTCATGCATTTCAAGTCTGGTGCGGGCTTTTAGAATATCGAGATTTAAGATACATGCGGGAAGCCTAAAATTCAATCGACTTATACTTGAGTGGGTATTATACGAAATCTAATATACTAACCCCACCTGGGTAGTAGGAACATTGTAAACAATTAGTCCTCAATAGATAGCAAATCTATCTCAACGCTTCTTTTGAGGTGCGAGCAAAATGGTCTCCAAAATTTACCGACGGCCTGCTTCGGGTACGTGCAGCATTGGCCTGCTGGTGATTGCTGGTGGATTCTGTATAACGGCCCCATGTCTGCTTTTCCTCTTTTTCCAGATCACGAAAGCCGCAATGACAACAGCAAATAGGCCCGCACAGCCAATCGCGATACCGACAATCGCTCCCGTTGAAAGACCGGCTGACTTCGAAGGGCTTGGATTCGTTGTTGATGTATTGGTGGGCACCGTAGTGATACTAGACACTGACGTACTCATGGTCTTGAAGCCTGACGATGTTGCCGTTGGTGTTGATACGACTTGACTCAGAGTCCCTGAATGTGGTTGAAACTGTCAGCGCATGCTCCACAGGCCTATGGAATACAAAAATTACGTACATCGTTGCCCAGGCCCATCGTTCGCTGCGAGTGTGGGTTGTAGAGTGTCTTTGACGACATCTAGATACATGTCTGGTCCGGTGAACTGATTATTGATCCTGAAACTTCCGTCGCCCTGCTTGTTAAAGCGCCAGCGTTGGCCGGTGTTTTCTTGTACAAAGTACATGTGGAGATAGTTAAATACATCCAAGGCGACGGAGTCGCCCTTTTGTTGGGTGTAAAACCGGTAGTATCCCGACGTGGATGTCTCTCGAAAGTACCATTCCTGACTTCCATCAGGATTTGAAGGCCCAATAACAACGCTATCGTTTGCTGATGTAGATGCGAGTCCATTTTTTGGGCCGATGAGTGAGTTTGTGAGAATATATTTTGCCCCAGGTTTGATGTCCGCCATATTGAAACGTGCCTCTGATTTAAGAATGTTGGATCAGTACCGCATACCTAGTTAGAATTGATAGAATTCTCTACCTTGTTAGAGTACTTCAAACTAGCACAGTTTCCACAGTTGTTGGTATGAGAGTTGGCAAGATTAGAAAATAATTTGACCAAAACCAGTGCGAAGAAATAGGAAGACACCACGGAAATAAGGATACAATAACAAGTCGTCCTGAACTTTGAAGATTGCAAGCCTCGTGCAATCTCATGAATCATAAGCTTTACACAGCCTGATTTAAAACCGCAGCTGCAATGAGCAGTAGGCTGTTTTTCGGGGGAACATGCATTTAGTCGCTATTGGGAGGCGTACGCTAAGCAAAAGCCTCGTGTGAGCCCTGCAGCCTGTTGCTCAGCTGCCCCTGATCCATGACAGTGCGATACATGCAGACGCCCAGAACGGACTTGGGGGCTGAGCGCTGATCGCCTTTTGCCTCGTATTTTAAATTGAGGGACCTCGGCGTTGACGTGACCACCCCCGCAAGCGGGAAAGGAATCATTGGCCAGGATTAGGGTGAATCGAGTAGCACAGAATGAGTGTCCTTCAAACGAGTACATATTAACTGGCAGATATTGTGCCTTAGTATTCAACATTAGCCCTGGATAGTGTCATGCTTTTCCATTCAAGAGAAGCCGCGAGGGCGTCCCAATCAAGGACCATGACCAATTTCAGAGTGGTTCGACACATCGTCGCGGTAAGACCCCATCCCCGATCTATTTCACAGTCTCGCACAATCCGAGTCAGGTTGATATCTAGTGTGCAGGCAGGTTCAAGCTCTAGTAGTCGTCAGTTATTGGTTGACTTTAGCTCTGATACTGGAAGTCATTCTTACCATCCCGTGCATTCTTGAACCGCATAGGCCGATCTTCCTCCTCACTTATCGAGTGGCGATATATTGGAAACGCTATGCTTCCCTTTCTAGATCTAGGGAATTCGATATCGAACTCCCGTTCCACTGTCCGCGGCTGATCTCCAATCACAATATCTCCTTCATTGAGCAACCAGATGAGCTGGGACTGGGCGAATTTGCTCTGTTTTGTCTCCACCAAATCGTCCTTCGCGTGAGTATGCTCCGAAAAGAGCTCATCAAGACAGATAGCATAACTATGACGGCAAAATGTACTTTTTTTCATGTTATTGATGTTGCTCTTTTCGATGCCGCATACAACGGCACCGCGCACGATGGCTGTCCAAGACTCCTGCGGTGTGCGAAATTTGATATTCCAGAGTTTTAGTGTGAACTCGATTTGTTGTTGGAGGTAGTCAGAGGCGCCGAAACCGCCTACTAGAAAGAGATTCTGTATATTGCATTAGTTTATCGCATCGACAAGATAACATTGCTTACCTTTGGTAAGGCTCCTCGTTCCTCAATCCTTTCCATGTGATACTTAATCATTGCGACGACTTCCCCAATACATACATCGAAGAAATATTCCATAAGCTCTCTGCGTATTGTTAGGATCGCTTAGCATGATGTACATCTCATCTTCCAAAATTACCTTGGTATCATCATTTCTCCTTGATTGACCACTCCATTAATTGTAAGATTGTCCAAAGGTGGAGGAAGGTCGAGATAGAAGTCTCCAGAATCCCGAGTAAACCCTTGTTTTCGCTCATCAAACTTTTCCATCAGATATCTCATTGCAGGGCTCTCCGATGCATGGAATGCCTCTTTATCAATGTCGAGGTTTGGATCCAATTGACGATAGTTATCCTCCCCGAGCTTGTCTCGTAACCACTTTAGAAAGGTGCGATTAATAAAAATGGAGCCACATTTGCTACCTGCGTAGTTTCAGTAAACGAACCTTTTGCAGCCAGATACTTTAACTAACCTGTTGGTTGGCCAACTTGTTCTAACTGCAGGACTGGGCGAAGCTTCTTTACCAAGTATGAAACAACATCCTTTCATCGTAGTTAGCACCATTATTGAAGGATACACTCAGCAAAATAGAGAGGATGCTAGACATACCACCGTACCACCTCCAGCGTCACACAGCACAAAGTACTGATTTTCCTACAGGTTTTGTGAGTCTTTATTACACATCAGGCAAATTTGGCCTACTTTGAGGAATTCTTGACCCCTTTCGTCCCTGTAGAAGCGGGCAACATAATGAGCTGCTGCTTCTGACTCTGTAACAAACATGACTTCTTGTAGTCTGGGGAAATTCTGCCGATTGAACCCGGCTTTCGTAAGCGCTCGATAGGTTGAGTTCATCGCCATGTAGGACCAGTCCTAGACGAATCAGCAAGGGTCTAAAGTTTTGTCAAGCTTCTCGCAACCTACCGTTGGCACTGTCACTACGAGATCTGTGGCAGTATGCCTTCTGAATGCATCTGTAAATTCCTCAACTACTTCGTCTAAGCGTATGAAGACCTTGGTCAGGTAGTCGGTCACTATCTCTTCTGGGGCCTTGTGCGAATAAGCTGGCCGATCGTGATCACCATTTGATGCCATCATGTCCGCAAAACTGAGGTTCTTCATTCCATCCAATACCTGTATTGTCATATCAAGTTCGCCCAAGACATCCTGCATACCAAGTTCGAGCTTGGTATGTACCATTGAAACGGCATTGGGGCTCAAGCTGCTGCCCCATTGTTGTTCCATCGCTTCAGTCGGAGAAGAATATGATATTACACTGGGAACTTTGCCCTGGTTCAGCATCTGGGAGCCCCAGTCTACCATCACAGTAATCTCATCTAATCTACAATTTGTTCCCGATGGTGTCGCATATGCGATACCTGCATGACTGATCAATACAGAATGGTATTGGTAGAGCGTTTTTCTTTAAATTACCTGTGTAGGTTGTCCCATAATCTAGTCCAATTATGAAGCGAGTTTCCTGAACTTCCCTCGTATTGGTTTTACTGCTGGTGGGCGATGCAAGCTGTGGGTTAGAGCCTGATGAGCGACTTGTCATCATGGACGGAGGCGGAGGAGGACGAGGACGATTCATAGCTCGATTCAAAATATGGGTATAAATTGAATGTTGAGGCTCACAATCATTATTTCAAATTGAATGTTTTGCAACAGGGCTGATCTTGAACTGTGAGCGACTCCTACCTACCTAGGCGGCAAGGCAATCTCCGGTGAGCTTGCCCCCTCAATTGGATGCATGTTGTCCATGCATCTCTGGTACAGATAAGAGCGGGTCGTTCGGTGGGCGAAGGTTGTGAGCCCGCATGCTGTGGCTTCATGGTCTGCCGAATTTGAAGTTCGCAGAGGGGTCAGCTGAAGGGTGTGCAACAAATGCAAGGGTACCATAGCCAACCACACTTGGGCAGGCTTCCGAACACTGGTTGCGATGCAAGGCTGAGTCAACAGCCTTCCGGGTTTCTCTGCGTGGCGCCCGATGCGAGGTGACATGGCTGCCCTTAGGCAACTGGGCTTAGCGAAATGTACTTCTGCTCAGCCGCAGCACACGCCTCTCCTAAAGCGCCTAGACTAGTGTATCCGTTCCAAAATACGTCTGATGTGGTTCCCAGAATGCATGCCAACACCTAATGAACAGATAATTCACATACAGGCGACACGATAAACCAAGGCAGACCGTCGCAAACTCCTGTCAACTTGGTTGTACTCGCTGTTGGCGCAGTGACCTTTATTCCACTCGGCAGAGGCAAAAGTAGATCATGGGAGCATACGTAAGTCTTCATGAGGGGATGTAGAACAGGTAATTTTGACGAATTGAAGCTATGACAGACAGCGCACCTCCTTCTGCGGGATATAGACGCCCAGTTCATAGTCTGTTGAATTATCAAACTGCCGGCGCAATGTCTGGACGTACCCTGAATGAAATGGAAAACGGGGCCATCAAACACGAGAATAAATCTAGTACGAAGGAATGGTTCAGTAAACCGAAAGCCGCAACCGCCTACATCAGACGAAAGGTTAAGTCTGAACACAGCGGCAGAACGAACACGTCCAGCAGTGCATCCCAGCCATATACACCTCTCCCAGCTCCCCCACCTCCCCAAATTCAAAATACATCTGTCTACCACAAGGAGCGCAGTTTCGACGATGATGGCAATTATACAGGACCTGAGTATGTTTCCATGGACGGCGTATTACACAAGAAATTTACCGAGACCCCTGCCGTGACAGATCGCAATACTAGCTACGGTTCAACGACAGTGAATACAGGCTCGCCTTGGCTTGATGATGGAGACGATGAAGATGATGAGAACCCCCGGACTGAATCATCGATTACCAAAATCCCTGTGCATTCCAATCTCCCGTTGAGCATGATCTCCAGCTCGCATACAGTTGGCACAACTTCGAAGTCGAAGGGCAGTGAAGACGTTGACCGACTGAGGCAATTTTCGCAAATCGAGACTTACCTCTATGGAACCGTGAAGAAGCACCCAGAACTGGCCGGCCCAGAGAACGAGTCTATCAAAGATGCAATCATGCGAATACTTGAAAATTACGAGCATGTTCCAGCGTCATCGCCAAAAGATTCTCATGATTCCTTTATTCACTCCAATGCCATGAGGGAAATGCATATCAAAATTCAGGAAAGTAACGCTTTACTACAAGAAAAGTATACCAAACTTAAGGAAAGTCATGAGGTACTTCAAAACAAGATCATAACGATGGTTGAAGAAGAGAAGGAACGCAAAGGCTGGCACCAAGACGATATCGACCAATTGAACAACCAGATAGCAAGCCTAAAATTCCAGAATTCCGAACTTTTGTCTTCGCATAGAGCAAAACTACAGAAAGATCAACATGCACAAAAGCGTGAGATTGAAGAGTGGAAGGCATGGTATGAGGTTAAATTGAGGGAGTCAAAGGCTGATGCAGATTCAGAAAAAGGCAATAGCCGCAGAGAATGTGACCAGTTGAGGAAGGAAATAGGGGACTTAAACATGAGCATACATGCATGGAGCAACGCTCATGAGACCCTAAAGCAAGAGAATAGGGACTTAGTTACTAGACTTGGCAATGCGAAAGTACACGAGGAAGAAAAGGTTAGAGAAAATGATGGAAAGTGGGAAAGAAAGCTGCAGAAAGAACGAAAGGGACACGAAGAAAGGGTGAAGAGCCTTGAAGCAGAGAACAAACAACTGAATGCATCTCTTCAGAGTGAGCGGTCTCATAAACAGGAAGAGTTATTATTTCAGAAGAAAGAGCTTATGCAATATCACGAGAAAGAGAAGGTGGAGCTCCGCACCGTCATTGAAGACTTCAAAATTACAGCTTCTAAAAGGGAGCATTTCAAGGGTCTGACGGACAGTGAAGCGGCAGCGCAGTATAAACGACTAGCAAACAGCATCGACGATTTTTCACGAATAGAATGGGAGTTCTTGAAAGAGCATCAATGGCCGTTTTCCGACTCCCACATGCGACAATTAAGCAAAAATGATCGAAAGTTGAAACGACAGATCATCCAAAATACCTTGTGGTTCCTCCTGTTTGAACACGTCTTTAAATCACCATTTCGCATTCTTGGTCCAGGTGGAGATTCAAATGATGAACTTTGGACTCAGATTTACTCCTCAGGTAAACATTATGCCTCACAATCTCGCTTTTATAGGCTGACCTCTGTGTCTAGGTGTTTCTTCGCATGGCTGGCCCGAAGTCCCAAACGATGAGGAACGAGCACGATTTGAGAATGCCAAAGCCTACAAAGACGCGCTGGAGCCTGCAGCAAGCAACAGTGAAACCAAAAGAGGCTTTGAAAATTCTACAGCCGCTGCAGTAGATGCAATTTGTGATGCTATTTCAAAGGTTGCAACAGTACAGGCGGCCAATAGCAAAAACCTCGAGAACATTGTGCACTCAGCGGCTAAGATCTGGCTAGAATCTTGCTCACAAAGATATCGGCTGGTGGTAATTTTACCAGACGGAATCAGTGACATGCTATCCTACTCGAACAGGAATGATGGCCCTTTTAGGGTTGTAGTTAGACCTGAACTCAAGAGATACGGAGATAGTCAAGGGAAGGGCCTGAGGCGGGGGGAACAACTGTCCGGCTGGCAAAGCCAGGTGGAGTCCTATCCGCAGTGATTGGTACACCAGCTGTCTGGGACACACTCTCAAAATGCGCAAATTTCCCTAGATAGAAACAATAAACGAAAGTTTGGTGCCCCGACCAGTTCTACGCCAAGAATGCGCACCAACGAAGTCCGTTCCAGGGTTCTTCAGCTCGTATCGGTCGTGAGCCACACCTTCGTTCTCATTGGACGCCACTTGAAAAACAAAATGCGGGTAGAAAAGGCAAACTTGCAGATAGACTAGCATGCTTAGTTGCAGCTGTGTAGCGCTCAGCCAGGCTGACCAGGGTTGGTTATGTAGTTTTGTGAGGGATGTAGGCGCATTGCTGCCGCCTTCCAAGTGAGCCTTCCTGTTCAGCCTTCTTGAGTTCAATTTCGGCACCATCTATCGCTGCTGTGCTCGAAAAGCGTCTGCTAAAAAATTGGCCTGATATTGAAGATTCCATTTCTTGAGGTATTCAAAACTTATTTTTCTGCCCATTCATTTTCCAGCCTAACATTTATCGAAAGCATCGTTGCCCACGTTTCCATCATGGGTTTAAAAAAGATGAAAAGCAAGTTCTTTGGGTCCAGTTCCTCCTCATCCACAGTGTCCAGCAAAAGCTCGACTTCCCAACGTAGTAGCGGTCCTCCTCCAATGCCGGCGATGCCAACAATGCCTGCCATCAGTGGCCTCCACATCCCACCCCCAGCGCAGCGAACGGCCCAGAAAGTCCAGAAACAGCCCATACAGGTGACGTACGTAACAAACGAGAATATCCGGGAGCTTCGAGAGTTGATACGATACCGGTATGCCCTTGATTGTAAAATTTGGAGTGTTGGAAGGAAGGTCAAGTGGTACCAGCGAGATACTGTAGAGGCAGATATGAGACGGTCAGATGCTGCTCTTACAACCATTCGCATTACGCTAGGTGGCTGGGACAGACCAGAGTTTTTCGCGTCAATGGAACAGTATAAAAGGTTCAAGGAGATCAAGAATAGAATCGTGGAGGCTGAGACAAGGAACTGGGATGCAAACCCACCCTGGGCAAAGGAAGAGGCTGAACCACGAATCAGCGTCCATGAGAAGGATGGAAGGCCAATACATTATGTTCAGCAGGTCAATGTGGCCCGGGGATATCCGAGGTATTGAGCCGTAGGTGGTGCATTTGACAATTAAATGTGGCTGTCAGCCCTTTTAGATTGTATCAAGTCATCACTTGAACGATTTCGTTGATGAGTATATTCGATGCAATATTTGCGGTTTTATTCATCCAAGATATTACTTCGAGTGATCTTAATCGATGCGCGTTGTCTACGAGCCAACGGCAATGCAGACCCTGGACACGGTGACGCAGGTATACTGTAGTCTTTTTCAGCAGGGGAACGAGCTCATTGATGGAGATGTGGGATGGGTTGAAGAGAGATTCAGAATTTGTGTTCCAAGCCTATGCATAACATGTTATTCGTATTTTACCAATCTATCAATACAAATATCTACTCCTACCATGACTCCACCAGTCAAAGTACCTATGCTGTCGAGCCTAGTATATCACCTATATTTTTCTCTATCGGATTCTCCTCTCCATAGTTTCGATACGTCTTGTGAAATTACACTCCTAAAAATTCTCAAGAGTACTTCCCTATCGTGAATTAGACAACCGGACAGAACCTTATTACTGGCCAAAAACGAGATGTAACAACTTCACTGCCACAGAACGGACCAGAAATCAAGCATACATTCTGAATATAGCTCTGAAAGTAGGAGTTTCTGCAAATATACTTTTCCTTTCTCTCTATTTCTCTATTTCCTTTTTTTCCAGCTCACGCTTCATTATCTCGATATTGTAGGTAAGGCGGGGCGCGGAGGAGACGCTAACTTTGAAGCAGAATGTCAGCTACATGTATCAGGCGGAGACTTTGCATAGCCATGTATAACGAGAACCTAAGTGGGACGGCAAGTTAAGAAGTGTCAAAGGCCGACAACTTTCTTTCGACACAGCGATGGAACCAACTAGACATAACGAACATATGCACCGATTTTAATCTTCAAATCAACTCCGATGGGTCAAAAGAATCGCGTATATATGTACCACATACCTACAACCCCTCCCCTCCCCTTACCCTCTTTCAAACTCACAACCCATTTCCACACACGCACCTACCCACCAAACGTTCCCACATCACACGACTCCACACACAGACAAAAAAAAAACAATCAGACTCAAAATCCTCATCATAATTCTCCATTCAATTCACCCCAGATATAAGAACCCCAAAAGAATTTCCGCCCCTCTTAATTATATCATAGCATAACCCCCACAACCCACACCCCCATCCGTCTCCCCCCGCCAGAGAGGGACCAAAACCCGCTAACAAAATGCGCAATTTTCCAATCGGAAAACTAAAAAGAAAAAGGGATTCTCATTTTTAAACAATACATGCGAAGTTTTTGAAAAAGGGGGGCAATCATCATGCTGAGAGAGTTAAAGGAAAAAAAACGTACACATACACATTGCTCCCAAAAAAAGAACTCCCTGGACCCGTTTTTTGATTCAGTCGATGTCGATGGGTTCTTTGCGAGATCCTGGCCTGGCAAGTTGTCTAGGTTGTTGATGCTGTTGACCATTGGCCAATGAGGGTCTCGAATTGTGCTGCATAGACTGCTGCTGCTGTTGTGCTCTACCCTGACCTTGCGCTTGTTGCTGTATAGTATGCTGTTGTTGGCGAAGCTGTTGCAGTCTGTGAGTTATTTGTTGTTGGCTATTGCGTTGTTGAGTGTTAACTTGTTGTTGGCTCTGCGGCGGTGCTTGAGGTTTTAGCACTGGGTTTTCAAGGGGGGTGGTGGCTTATACCCTCCTTCCATGGTGCAGCTCAGAACGACGTCGTTGAGTCGTTGGAGTGCTTCGCCTACGCCGTCAATGTTGGCGATGAGTCCGTTGCGTGTGCCGAAATACCGCTGGCCCTTGCTTGCAAAAAAATCTTGGAGCTTCGCCTGAAGATTTTCAAGTCTCCTATGATTTGGTTTCCGCTCGGAACTAGGCCGCAGATCCGGAGCGTGCGAATGCTTTCTCATGCTGTCCTCGATGAACCAATAGACTTTGTCCTCTTTTGGTTGCACACGAATATCGAAGGTACACACAGGATTCTCATAGGTGATTCGGCATTTGAACAGAGAGTGAACATGGATAGCTGGGTTTCGGAGGTTGGTATTGCCAGTGTGGATTTCGAGAGCATTAAGTGCGCTGACAAGTGGCCGTGTAAGGACGAGAATGGTACATAACCGATCAAGACCGTTCTTATCACCGACGAATATGGATGGAAGAGAGGGAACGCGCTCGTTGGCAATTTCGGTGAGCAACTTGTGAATCCGGGAGTGAGGGTTATGATGGGACATCTCGACTGTGATCTCCTTCTCAGCACTGAAATTGACGGCCGCGGTGTGTGGTGAGGGACCGTATTGGAATTGAACGCGTTGTAGTGACGATGACCCAAGGCGCATCTGTCGCTTTTGAAGTGTAGTCGCAAAGGAACGGAGACGGTTGACGTCGCGTAAACGCGCTCGGAGCTCACCAAGAATATCTTCGCCAAAGGGAGTTGATAGTAATATCCTAAAATTCCCATCTTCCGCAAATTTGAAGCCGCTCTGCGGTGAAGCAGCCATAAGCTTCTGCATGTCTGCGGCGGCATCCTTGACCATCCGACCAGCTGCGATATGCCATACATTGCCGCCTTCTGGACTCAATCCCTGACATATTACAGCAATACTCGATTCAAGCCACGGTTCCTCATCCGGTTGTGTTTTCAAAAGATCAGCTGTGTTCATGTAGAGAGCCCAGCTTCTAGCAACGCGTCGAACCCCAGCCGCTGTCTTGGCTTGACCAAACTCGTACCGTAGGCTAAATGGTTTCTTCTCTCTCTCAAGCTGGCGGGCGGTCACACGAGTGGATAGAAGTTGAACGCCAACCCGTTCAATGCTAGCCAGGGTGTTGCGGCTGATGTTTAATGTGCTTCCATCGGGTCTGCTCATCTTGATCTGTTCGGCGTGGTCGATAGCTGTGCCATTGCTGCCGATCTGCAATATCCACCATGAACAACCAGACACATCTATCACAGCTGCTAGACACCAGCCTAACGACCATCCACGAGGCGAATACATTACATACTGGAGAATGTCTAGCTTGACGGCGGACCTGACAACATCTATATGCAAAGATTGCCTCATGACTGTGTGCCATCCTAGTTGCTGCGCATGTGTCTGGACAAAATCTCGAAGCGTCTGGGCTAATAGTTGTGTGAGTATGTTGGCGATTTGTTTTGGCTCCCTGCCTTGATTGAATGCATATTCCGCCTTTGCTGATAATGAAGTGGCAGGCTGCAGAATGTAGCTGCCAGTGACTGGCTCCAGACACAACGATGTTAAATTGCTGCTCGGTCCCAGAGTAACATCGAGCTTGCAGTCTGCAGGCTCGGATTTAGATAGGCTAGCGTTTGCACTGATTTGAGAGTTGAAAAGTTCTTGTGTGGCTCGCAGAGTTTCGTTTGTATGATGCGCGACGACGCGCTTGATGACTCGCTCAAATGATAGATCCTTCCAGTCGAAGTCGAAGTTTACATCCTTCACCTCCACCCCTTGACGGAACCAGCGGGTAGTTAATGAAGGAAGAGCGGGACCCCGCCAGGAAGACTTTGCGTTCTTTGACTTGTTGTTGGAGATGCCGATTTCGACCCAGTTTTTCTTCCCTAGACGATCAACCCAGTACGACACCACAAGCTCCCTGTGTACTTTTTCAACTTTCAGTGAGCCTGCCCACCCGGAGCTAGCCAACCGCAAAGCCTGGGAGCGGAGAACAGAAATCTTATGAGTAAGTATGAAGTTGCAGAGAAAGTCAAATAAACCACCAAGCCCTTTCTCTCTTAAAATAAAGTCGGCCTGATTCTTGAGATGGGCATAGAAATGACTTCCTACAGCGATTGAGGGGGCTGGAGAGAACAATAAGCGGACATCAACGAACCACCACTGTTCAGTGGTATCCTCAACGAAGGAGACGACATCAAATTCCAGCTCGTTTTCGATGACGAACGTAGCCCGACCTGACTGTATCCGCCAATTTTGCAGGCGCCGTGGAAGATTTTCGTGAACATTTAAACGTATCGAAAGCGAACTATTCATGTAACGTAAGAGCTTGAGTGCTTGTTCCGAAGGGATCGGTTCGGGTGGAATGTAACCCAAAGTTGGCATCCATGAAGCCTTGCCGGTTGACATGATCGCTAACGCGGTTGGAATGTCCGGGTTTCGTTCTCCCGCGGCACTGGAGAAAAGCTTGATTCGCTCGATTTGCGCGTCCACGAAATCCATATGGTCGTTTTGCTCCCTTGCCCAGGAGAATATATCGATGAGCTTGGAAACATCGGCAGCTGCTTTCTTGCCCCACTCCGTGAGCACGAGTAATTTAATAAATTTGGCTCGGTTGTCCTGGGCAAATTTCATGAGCAGTAGCTTCTTCCGCTTGTTTGCATCTGCATTTTCTTGGTTTGCATGAGCGCCAAGCCCGTTGGGTAGGACACCATTTGTTTGCTGCACGAGGGGCAGCTCGGCCATGTTTTGAAGGGTTTCAAGGAGTTCATTGTATGTTTCTTGCGAGATTCGCTCCAGCAGCGTACTGAGAGGGTGGTAGGCTTCCTGCGCAATATGAACAATCTCAGGCGGTAGTTCTGAGAACTGGTCAGGCGTAGGGACTTTTGGTGCTGACACGGCCATGGCATTACCAGAGGCCGTGGAAGGTGCTCCAGACAAATCTCTCGGTTCACCGTTGATCATCTTGCCTTCAAAACTGCGCTTCTTGCTCTCCCCATCTCTTGGGCCGGTGAAAGCACTAGGTTCCTGATTCATGGTGATGCCTGGCATACTACGACCCCCTTCCAGCAGCCCACCGGCGCACTCGCCACTGCCCTTCCCTAGGGAGTCTCAGAGAAGTCGCGCCTTAGTCGCCAGAGTGCTGCTTGTGGGGTTTGTGTAAGCGTGGGTATAGTCGGGTTGGCGGTCTTGCGCGCAGGGTTCGTTGCGCGTGCAGGCTGATTAACGTGGGTAAGGGCGGCCTCGGTGGGGTAGTGGTCAGTCGTGACAGCAGGCACGGCGGGGGCGCAGTGATAGTGAATTAGTAAGAGGACCACGGGGAAAGAGCGACGTGAAGTGAATCGAAGGTAGCGCGCAGCGGTGTATAAAAGACGGGGGGTGGGCTTTGACAGCAAGCAGGACCAGCTATCGCATGTCGACAAGGGATGCGCGGACAAGCTACGGCAGCGGTCGCGATGGCAAGGCGATTGAATTGGGTCAGAGACGGCGATGGGTGTGCGCGCGATGTGGATTCCTTTGTGGTGGTAGTAATATTAGGTATTAAGTGATTGATGGGGAGTGGTTGATGAGGTGAAGCGTGCTGGGTGCTGCGCGTGCTTGGTGCTTGCGTCAGGGCTTGGCGAAACCCTCAATCCATCCATCCATGCCTATGCCCTGCATCTCCGGCTTCCAACCGTCTTACCCGGTCGCATCTCCCAACTAATTACCTACCGATGCCTACTGTGTACGTGCTTGTATTATTACCTATGTCTACCATATAAAAAAATCTTATTATCGGCTTTGACTCGCCTATACTTAGGTATGCTAGCTGCATGCAAGCTTCACAAGCTACAGTATAGCCCGCTCGCTCGGCTCTCTTGTGCATCAATAATCGTCGCTGCTGCATACTTTAGGTAGATATAAAGACGCACTATTGTCACCGGAGGCGCTCCATATTGCCTAGTAAACTGTTTATCAGATGTTCAGGTCATGCTGGATTCATCACACCCTGCACAGCACACACCACACCATGCCTGTCCAATCCATAGATCGACTATTACCCCCCCAATAACACTCGGCTTTGCCTCGGCCTTTCCCATGTTCCTCTGCTACTACTACTCTTGATCTTTCAAACGTAACTGTCAGTCTTTGTAAACTCTATAACCTCTGTAAACTCTCCATTGTATCACTAGCTTGTCCTAACCCTATTATTGCTTTCCCGTGGCCATGTCTCAGCTGCGGTGACGCGCCTCGCAACCAATTAGCGCTTGCCTTTGACCATGACGCCTCGCGCGCCTGCGCCTGAACACATCCCGCCTTGCCGTCATCAGCTATTAAGGGACAATTCGACCTACTCCAAGCTCTCCGTCCCATTCTCGTCGCGTTCAAACGAGGCAGACGATGAGCAGAGCACTGATCCAAGCTACGATATGGAGTCTTGCCCAGACTCACCCCTCTATGAAGGCGAGGACACGCGCTTGACGAGTGACAAGGAGCTGTCTGGCTTCTACATGTATGGATGGGCTGCAGAGGTATGACGCAATTTATCCATTGACACCACTCACTTTGCTAACAATTCCAAGGTCTTCGTTGTATGTGGTATTGGTTCTTTTATTCCTGTTACTCTTGAGCAACTTGCGCGCGAAAATGGAGTCCTTCTATCAGACCGTACAACACCATGCAAGGCCACCCGGCCGGCAAACACTCCAACCTTCTCACCCTTTTCTACCAACTCCTTCGAAGCCTTATTGAGGCCGAATCCGGAAAAAGGACAATGTGTCGTACACATTCTCGGCATTGAAATCAACACTGCGAGCTTCGCAATGTACACCTTTAGCATATCAGTCCTGATCCAGGCATTGCTGATTATCAGCATGAGCGGTGCTGCCGATCATGGCAGATTCAGAAAGACATTTCTCCTCTGGTTCGCATTCATAGGAAGCATATCAACCATGTTGTTTCTGCCCGTTGTACCAAGCGTTTACATCCTCGGCGCCCTACTCGCAATCATCGCAAATACCTGTTTCGGCGCAAGCTTCGTCTTGCTAAACAGCTTTCTCCCCTTACTCGTTCGCTTCCACCCAACCGTCCGCTACCCAGACTGTACTCCGGACGAGTCCTTCGTCGACGACGAAGATGAAGACGACCTCGAAACTCCAACCCAGGAACGTATCGCCCACGAGGCACACTGGGCAAACCACCTTTCCAGTCACGAAAACGTGCTCGACGAAGTCGCGGACGTAACAACCGCCCTACTCCCCTCCAACCCCTCCGTCATCGACCTAACCAGCCCCCGCGTCAAAAGCCCCGCCGCACCATCCCAAGAGCTCGCCCTAAGCACCAAAATCTCGTCCTACGGCATAGCAATCGGCTACATCGCCGCCCTCCTCGTCCAAACCATCGGCATCGTCGTCGTAATCCTCTTCCGCTCCTCAAACTTCGGCCTCCGCCTCGTCCTCTTCATAATCGGCCTCTGGTGGTTCATCTTCACGATCCCATCCGCCCGCTGGCTCCGACCGCGCCCCGGCCCACCACTCCACCTCCCGCCGCAAACCAGCGCATTCGGCACCACCCTCGCATACTTCACCTACTCGTGGAAATCCCTCGCGCGCACCGCATCACACGCCCGCCTCCTCAAAGACGTCCTCCTGTTCCTCGCAGCATGGTTCCTCCTCTCAGATAGCATCGCAACCGTCAGCGGAACAGCAGTCCTCTTCGCGAAAACAACACTCGGAATGAGCTATGCCATGCTCGCGCTCATAAACGTCATCGCCACCCTTTCAGGCGTCCTAGGCGCTTTCACCTGGTCGCGCCTTTCCGCCTTCTTCAACCTCTCGCCCGTACACACTATCCTGTGCTGCATCGTCCTCTTCGAACTCATCCCGCTGTACGGCTTGCTCGGCTACCTCCCTGCCGTCCAACGCCTCGGCTATCTGGGCCTGCAGCAACAATGGGAAATGTACCCTCTCGGCGCCGTCTACGGCTTCGTGCTCGGCGGCTTGAGCAGCTACTGTCGGAGCCTGTTTGGCGAGTTGATTCCGCGGGGCTACGAGGCGCAGTTTTATGCCCTGTATGCTATTACCGATAAGGGGAGCAGTGTCTTTGGTCCGGCGATTGTGGGCGCGATTACCGATCGTTTTGGGGAAATTAGACCGGTATGTTTACCTCCTCTGTTTTTTTGGGGGGGATATACTATTCCATTTACTAACTTCTTCCTTAGGCTTTCTGGTTTCTGGCAGTCTTGGTCGGACTCCCTTTTCCCATTATGCTGCTCGTCAATGTGGATCGTGGTCGTGTAGAAGGCAACGCGCTGGCGAAGAAACTCGAGGAGTTGTCGGGCGCACGCGATGAGTATGTCGAGGATGATGATAATTTGTCCCAGGAAGTAAGGGATGGACTAGAGGAATCTCTTTCGTATCAGCGCTCGTGAAGCGTTTGCATTGCTAGGTGTTGCATTAGCATTAGAGAGGCGTTTATAGGTGGATTTGGATAGTGTTGTGGAAGGACGATTGGACTGAATAACAATCATTTGATTCGAACATATCAATAAATGTATCGAAATTTGCTCGGGATATGGAAAATTTATGTCCGCCCATACTGTATGACATACTATGGCCGCTGTCCTAGAGTCCATCACCTATATCATCATTTCTACTCATCAAGTCCCAACGACTCCCTAAGCTCCTCCCTCTTCTCCTTGTCTTCGACAATATCCTCAATAAACCTCCACACATCCCGTGCCACAATCTCCCTCTTCTTCGCAATGCGGATACTCCTCTTCCATTCTCTCTCGACCTCCTCTCTCTGCTCTTTCGTCACTTTCTTCGCTTTCCCCGCCTTCAAGTTCTCCAACCTAGTCAAAATCTCGACTTTCTCTGACTCGAGGGCGTGCACATTGGCAATCAAGTCGGCCGTGCTGAGCTCAGAATTCAGTGACGAAAGTGTGCCGCGTAGAGTCTTGGCTGTAGCAACGAGGTGAACAGTTAGTTCACGAAGGGACGTGAGATGCGTGTCAAGAGCGGCATTTTGCTCAGGGGTAAATGAGATGGAGGGGTCCTGCTGCTGCATTAGTGTTGTGTAGCAAGGTTTACAAGGATAGATGTAAGATGCCTGAATAGCGTGGTACACAATCTGTTTCCCTAATATACTTTAGCTATTACGAAATCAACGCTAGTGTAAGTTTACTTACCGGCTGGGCGTCCCTCTATCTGTTTCTGCTCGTGCAGGTCCTTGAGGACTTTTGCTGCAGCAGCTGCTTTGTTGTCAGCCACCGACGCAACATTGGGTTTGGATCATCCTAAACCTTTAGTGACTTTGTTGTGTAGGTTTGCAGAGATGTCTATCGCTGAATATGGTCGGTTTTGTTTACCTGAAGCCTGTTACTCCTGACGTCCAATGGTGCTTGCTAGATACATGACATGAATGACGTACGCAGGTATTGCAGAACCAAGTCAGCAGCCTCATTGGCCGAAGCCTTTTCCTCCTTCTTTCTTGGAGCCATCGTGTGGGATTTTTATAGTCTAGGTGAGATGATAGAGTTCAGTGTTGATGAACTTATGGTGAGAGATTGTTGCTTGTAGTTGTACGCTGACGCTAACAACACGAGCGAGCGCGTGAGAGGAAGGCACGACTCGCCCAACAGGTAAGAGTCAAACACGACACTGCTGGAGATGATTCATTTTGCTCTCATATAATATGGCATTGAAGTCTGAATGCGTTCAATTGCTTTTGAAGCATGCGTTGTTAGCCTGCATGAGATGCATCGCTCAGCATTTCCTCTTCATCCCCCGCGCTCACCGAATTCCCGTGACCAATCCTCGAATTGCTTTAGACCCTCCTTACTGACCGAGGGTCTTATAGTTTGTAAACTAGCTTGAAAATCTTGGAATTGTATAGGCCGTATCTGATCCATGGTCATGGATAACAGCTTCTCGCCCAGTGAGCGCAAGGGTCCCATCGCAGCGTCCTTTGCCAGCGCAGTGATGTCAGAGCCTGAGAAGCCTATAATAGAGTCAGTATATGGATTGATAGGAAAGTAACAAATTTGAAGATTAGATATGTAGACAAAATATACGTACCGTCAGTGAGTTTCACCAACCGATCCAAGTCTCTCTCACTAAGCTCATGCTTCTGATGGCTCAGCAACGTCTGAACCTGTCGTTTTCTGACCCAATCTTCAGGAAGAGGAATATATTGTCTTCGGACGAACCTCCTCCTTGCAGCTTCATCAATGGCCCACGGCAGGTTTGTTGCTGCAAGCACAAGCACTCGAGATGCATCCCCCTTTTCTTTCTCTTTTTCACTCATATCTCGCCCAGCAGCAGCTCTCTGGAGGTCTGACCACTGAATAAGGAACTCAGTCTTGATGCGGCGCGTCGCCTCATGCTCACCAGAACCTGAACGCGAAGTCAACAGAGAGTCGATTTCATCAACGAAGATGATCGAAGGAGCCAGTGCCTTCGCAAGCTGGAACAATGCGCGCACGAGTTTTTCAGACTCGCCTAGAAACTTTGATGTGAGACTGCTCGCCGAGATCGCGAAGAAGGTTGACTTCGACTCAGTCGCTACAGCTCTTGCTAGCATTGTTTTCCCCGTTCCAGGCGGTCCAAAAAGCAGCATTCCTCTTGCAGGTTCTCGCAAGCCCATAAATAGGTCAGGTCTCAAGAACGGATAGACTACCGTCTCCTTGAGAGCTGACTTGGCAATTTCTAGTCCAGCCACATCTGCCCAATGGACTTCGTCTCCTTGAATAACGATTTCGTTTAGAATCTGTTGCGCTGCTTGTTTATCTACACCTCGTGGCAGATTTTCCATAATTTCATCCGTGCGTCTCTTCCATTCATCTGATTCTTCGTCCTCGTCCTCAGAATCAGCGGGCTCCGATGCGGGTGTTGGAGGTATATCTGCGCGTATCGAGTCGCCTCTGGTCCTTCCTTTACGAGGTGGTGCTGGCCGAGGTCTCCGCTCGTTTTCGTTCTCTTCTTCTAGAGCGATCGGCTCTGGTACATGGTGGCCTTTCAAATTTCTTGGCCGAGTATTCTTATTCGTTAATTGAGGTCCTGGACGGCGCTGCGAATCTTGCAGGAGCGCAGATTTCTCGGTATCAATATCGTTATACGACCGCGCAGCTGCAGAAGCCGCTAGGGAGCGTGTGTCCAAGGTAGAAACTGGGTATTCTTTGCGGTAAGACGGTAAGGCTGTGAAATTCCCCATATCAGTTGACTTTCGTGGAGCAGGTGGCGGTGGTGGTGCTTTTCTTTGGATGCTATGGCCTTTTACTAGCTTTGAATTGTTTCCACTGTATAGTGGTGGAGAAGCGTATGCCGTAGAACCCGAACTCTCGCCCGGTCTGAAGCAAGAGGCAGTTTGTGATAAGTTAGGTTGGGGTGACTCTGAATTGAAAAAATGGTCAATTGGTTTGTTGGGTACAGGCCGTTCCAAAGATGAGCGACCGGAGGCGTTGAGTGAAATTGTAGACGGGTTCGGAACACCCAGGCTCGGCCTGCTAGAGCTGACTGTAGGCCCATAACCCCAGGCTTGGGTAGCCGCCTTGGAAGCTTCTGGACGAGATCGCATGGAAGAGGGCATCTTCGAGGCTGGCCTCCCATCTTTTCCAGGTCTCAATGTTCGTAGCATCCTACCTTTCTTTTCAGGCGATGGCGTTCGTGATTTCTTCTCACCAGACACGGCTGGGGCCAGCACAGACGCGCTACTAGTCTTAGTCAAGTCATTCCCCATTATCGATCCAGCGCCTGAGCTTTTTCGCGAGGCCATGGCAGGGCGGTGTGGTAGTGGTGGCGGCCTTGACAGGTCGGTATAATCCATAGGAGGAATGGAGCCTCCCCCAAGCCAGCCTGGAGATGCATTTGGATCGCCCAGGGTTGTAGAGACGCCGTGCGGAGGGGGTATAGGAGGGGTCGCATTCGCGTCTGACGTTGACGAGGCCAGACTATCCTTTGACTCTTTGCGACTGTTCTTCAAAGCCTCTAGTAAATCCACTCTCTCTTTACATTGTAACTCCAGCTGCCGCAAGGACTCAAGTAGAGCTTTCTCCGTTGACGAGGTAGGCCGGAATGTGCTAGGGTTACGGCGGGCATTATGGTAGTATATGTGGTCAAGGGCAGTTTTCCATGAGCGCAAAGCTTCTTTTTCATTGTTCTACAATATAGCATGTCAGTGCGGCCCTCGTAGGTCTTCCATTCAAACAAGAAAATACTGACTTGGCCTTCAAAATAAACTGCAGTAGAGCAGGCTAAGAAAGCCTCGTCGTAGGCCTTCTGCGTAGTATTTGCCCTCATTGCTGTTGTTCTGATTGTCGGGCCTCACAAACTATGGCATGGGGTTTTCGGTATCGAAATGATGGTTCATGGGTGGTTCCGATCTAGTGTCTGGGGCTCAATGTGTCGTATGCGCAGGCTGAGTTCGCGCTGGTGCTGGTGTGTGACGTAGTGGCTGCTGTTGCTATTGGTACCAGCCATCCAATGCCGAGAATGCGATCGAGCCCAACGCATATAGCTATTGCCGTCAACTGGCCCAGTTTCGACGCTAGCAACGCTTAACCTCAATATATCTTAAAGATCGAATTGAGATAATCGAGTGTCGGATCATGAGCACATGCATGTGCGGGTCGCATTGGTGAGCTAAGTTAGGGTTATCTTTATCGATTACGCACCTTACTCAAAAGTACAAGAGTATCTACCTGCCCGAACACGATATTGTAGTTAGTATAAGTCTTCTCATAGTATCTAAAATTCAATAGATACTCATCTAAAGTTCAAATCTTCCAGCAATACTTGAGAACTTGTAGCAATATTATTCAGACGTTATAGGTAGGGTTAAGCTCTATCGGTTCAGATACGGATGTTCCAGGCCACAAGAGCTATCTTGTACGTCCATGGGAAAACGCCAACGCTACAATGCCCCTATGGTACAGGTAATTTGCTTTGACCGTGAACACGCTCAGGTGTGGCTCCAAATGTCCTATTCGCCACAAAAAAAAACCTCCCAGCAGCAAAGTTAAGAATGACTCGGAATCCACACAAGTAAACGAGTAGCTTCCTAAGATCGCTTTTTTCTGCCTTGGTGCTCAACGTAGGTGACGAAACCGGAGCGGAGATGTAGAAAAGTGTATAAAAGTCCTTTTTATGGAGCCACTTTGTGCATCAATCCAGTCCATATGCCCATCATTCAGACGAGCGGCGCTACGAGGCAAGTAGTAAACTTTTCATGTTTGGAAGCTGTCCAGCCTATATCGACGTTGAGGGGTCGGTGCTTCGACGAATAAAAAAGGCCTTGGCCATTTCATAGGCAGACCTAGTATTATTAGATTTTACATGCATGGCAATGTGTTCACAGTTGCACTTACCAGCAAATGGCTGTACTGGGCATGGTGGTTATAATTCTGGGTTTCAGTCCACGGAAATACCCTCTGTACCCCTCTCTTTGGTGGATAATTTTTGCCGCCTGCCACAAGCCATTCACATTTCTTAGCTCTGCATCCGTAGCGTTTCCTCGAGTTTGCAACAACGTCTTGATAACGTCCAGAGGTGTTGTAAGCCCCGCGGCGAAACCACCAGCAATTCCACCCGCGAAGCAGTGTGTGTAAGGGTCGTAGCGGCCAGTAGGGTTCATGACTTTGGAAATTGATTCATAAGCCATAAACTGGAGGGCGGTAAAGGGTACCGTCATGCATAGTGTCGTGGGGTAGGATACGTAAAATGCGCCGATACCTTCGGCTCGAAAGACTTCGCGGGCACATTGGGGAACAGACTTGTAGATAGAGCCATGCATTTGCATGCGTTGTTTAATGACTGTGTTTGTTCAGTTTTGTTCCTTGCGTAGGCGCGATATAAATTTACCGTCGAAGGGGTTCATGAGCGCATCGCTCGAAATGGTTGCTGCGGCACCGCTGGCTGCTGCAGCAAGTGGGTGATGTTCCTCATGTCCACCCTCGTTTCCGCCAAGGGCGTGTTTAGTAGCCTCATAAGATGCAAAATAGACGGCATGCGCGGGACCTGCAGCACTGTCAGTGCCATTGCGCAACAGCATTGAAGCTTGACAATCTTACCAGCGCCCATGACAACACTTGACAGTCCTCTCCATAACGCTCTAAATCCCTCGACCCGTGATATTGTGACCATAGCGTTAGATATACCGCTGTACATAGCGCCCGGCGCAGGATTGATAATTTGTATTCTAGTCTGGTCCAAAATCAGCGTCATGTCCACAGGAATTCAAATTCTCGGCATCAAGGAACCTACTTTGAGTAGATCGACGGGATACATCACTGAGTGTTCCTATTGCATGATTAGCAGCCGCTTGTGCATTTGCAGCGAGTTCGGAGGCATACGGCGATACCTGCGAACGCGCCCGCCAGCATGTTCGCAGTAAGGGAAAAGTTTGGTGGTAAGGCTTCATATCTAGTGCCATAGTCAGCGACCCGAGTTTCATGGTAGAGATTGGTGTCGAGGAGCTGTACTCGTGTTCTTCTTCGAGGGAAGGTGCTGCTCGATCATGGGTGGCCATGAGACGGCCGGTAGCCGGCGCTGCGGAGTCCAGGTTTGCGATGGATGGGGTTTATAGGGCTCCGGTAGGGTGCAGTGGTCTGGACGACGTGTCGCAAAGTTCGTGATAATGATGGTCCGACAATGGCGGAGGATTGAAGCGATGTGGGTGTTACTTTTTACTGTATCTTATGCATATTGGACTAGTTTGACCCAAGCGCCGAGATGCCGCTGCCGTCATAATAATCAACACCCGAACCTCCGCGCGCCTCCCATCTTCACATCTAATTAATTAACTAGTAGCCTACATGGTTTTGTCGATTGATCGCTCGCTGCGATGCCGGAGCTAATGTCAAATTCAAAATCCTAGTAACCTGCTATCTATACATTCTATTATTATGTCCATTGCCTCTCTAACACACTCCTATCAACTATCAATGCAACTCGTTGTCTTTTTAAACGTAACCCACCGGAGAAGGACCAGGCCAGTCCGTGGAGTGGCGGAACCCATGCACGCTTTTGGAAAAAGAAAAATCTTATCTGATCATCTCCGCCCGCGCTGCGATAATAACCTCACCATTACGTGCGGCAAAAATTCCTCCCACACTGAGAACACCACATCTCAACACATCTCAACTTTACACCCATCTTGACAACGCTGAACTCAATCAATTTTATAAGATTTTTAAAAACGGGAATAGTAGATATATTCATACGCATTGTAATACACCCCTCACCAAAAATATGTGGCTGTCACGGGTGTTCCCTATTTCCTTTCTCGGTCATACCTCGGCAATCCTGCGGGCAGGCCTCGGAACCACAGTGGAGTTCACGTGGGTCCAGTTCCATATAATGATCACGTGTAATGTACCTCAGGCTTCTAGAGCCCTTGACCAACTGTACGCTGTAATGGTGGTCTAAGAGATAAGAATGCGCAGTAGTCTAGCTGTCAATAAAACCCCTAGAATTTGCGAAGGTTTTAGTTTGGTTTATCCTTGTGTTCCTCTCTGACTTCCCAACCAACAGTTGACATTCTATCCCAACACTGCCGAAAGTCCGGATTGACCCACACTACTCTTACGCTCTTTGACAATAAGGATGTCTGCACTGTATTTGCTGTATTTTTCAAGACAACTAGTAAGTGAAGAATATATGCAGGTGTGAGGCTTGATTTTGGAGGGCAGTAGCGACATAGTTTGAAAATGAATCATGGTAAGTATTTTGCTCGGTGCGAGACACTTTTCCTAGGGATATGCGATATGGTAGTGGAGTGGAGGAGTTGCATGTATGTACATGATAGATGCCTCGATTGGCCCAGCCATAGCCCCCCCACGGAACCACAAGCATTCGAGCTATGATTCCGTTTCATTTTAGCAACCGATTTCCAAAATGAGAAAAATCCATCCCGTATTACGGCTACTCGATTAGGATCATGGACATATATTCCAGGCTGAATTTACAACCTGAACACATGGAGTACACCCGCTTCGCTATCTTACAGGCACAATCGACATATCCTGATTCCTTCCAGAACAGGCAAAAATGCCCAGCCCAGGTACAGCACGGAAATTCAAGTTCAGCGCTGTAAGAATTTAAGCCCAAGGTTACCTGCTAACAGTCGCACCGTTTATGCCAGCGTGGGAAGCTGACGACGTCCCGGATATTGGAGATGCCAGAAAGGTAGCACAGAAGTCGGTCAAATCCAAGGCCAAAGCCTCCGTGCGGAACACTACCATATCTTCGAAGATCGACATACCACTGCAAAGACTTGTCTGAGGCCTCGGATCCGGTCTCAGCCATATGACCAAGACCGTGGTCCTCCATTGCCTTGAGGAGTTTAGGTAGGCGATGCTCACGCATTGAGCCCCCTACCAGCTCACAAAGCTCAGGTACAAGCAGATCAAAGCATGCCACAGTTGACCCAGTCTGGCCCTCTAATTGCGAGTCAGTTGATGGTGCCATGTAAAACGGCTTGATGTTGCGCGGATAGTCAGTCACAAAAATAGGACCGCCGTGTCCAACGCTTTCGGCAAGATATCGCTCGTGCTCCGTTTGGAGGCCATCTTCATGTCCGGGCGCATACTCAAAATCTGCCTTGCCCTGGTCCACTGCGTCTTTGAGATGCTGTATCGCGGTGTTGTATGTGATTCGAGGCCACGGTCCGTCTATGAGGCCCTGCCACCGTTGTGCAAGTGTACTGTGCGACACAGACGCAAAATCGGTGTGCTCATTCCGTGCTCGAGCTTCGAGCAGTTCTTGGCCAATACCTGATGATTGCAACTCGGTTGCAACAGCACGCAACATGTCTTCTACAACGTTCATAACGACGTCTAGGTCATCCACGAAAGCTAATTCTGCTTCAAGCATGTAGAATTCGCTCAGATGACGCGCCGTGTCGCTTTTCTCAGCGCGAAATGTTGGTGATAAAGCCCACACCTTGTTCACTGAATGAACCAAAGCCTCCAGATGTAACTGACTCGAGACAGTCAGATACTTGGGAGAGCCAAAGAACATACTTTCGGGTTCTGCGTTGTTCGTACATCCTGGATTTGGTGTGGAAAGCGCCTCAGGTGCAACAGTGAACACCTCTCCTGCGCCTTCGCAGTCGGAGGATGTAATAATCGGCGGATGGCATTGGACAAAGTCTTGTCTGGCAAAATAGCTGGTTACTTGAGCGGTAATTAGAGACCTTAGGCGCAGAATCAACGCGTTGAGTGGAAGCCGAGGTCGTAAATGAGGGACGGTCCGAAGATATTCAGAGGTTTGGTACTTCTTCTGAATAGGCGAGGTCTGTGTTACAGTATTCCCACATCAGATGTGCATCAACAACACTTTAGCAGGCGGTGTGGACATACCGCAGCATCATTATCTCCAAGTATCTTAATATTTTCCACTTGAAGCTCATGAGGTTGTCCTTGACCTTGTGATGGCATCCATTTCCCGGAGACAATAACTGCAACGCCTGTCGAGAGCCTAGCCATTCAAGACGTCAGCTGAGGGCAAATGGTACATGATGGCCCCACTGACTCTTCTGCTAACTGGGGTGTCAGGACAGCTTGCACTGTCTGCAGCGTCGAACCGTCGCCGATGGCAGCAAAAGCAATACGCTTCTGCTTACGTACACTGCGGACGTAGCCCTTAACGGTTAATGTCTCACCATCTGCTGGGGCTGTCCTCAGAGAGGTCAATTGCACGGCAGAGGGCCTTAGTATCTCAGCTATGTTGTTTGGAGAGAAGGTTGAGCTACAGCGTGGACGACATGGTAGTGAGGTTTGGGCAGAAGCAGCAGCAATTCCCCGTGAGGAACGCAGCAAGCGAGGCCGGAATGCATTCCTTGGTATGGATAGCGGCCTTCTCATTTACGCAAACAGCAGAGACAGCGTACGTGGAAGCGGGAGGCAGCAAGCACACTAATGGGATGCCGTTTGGCAAACAAAAACTTGGACAGGGAAAGGAAAAGGAAAATTGACGCTCGGACCACATATACGCTAGATTGCTTGATTGCAAGTGCGCAGTTTGAAGTCAGGTCAGGTCATTTGGTCCCATTGTATGTCACACACCTGAGGCCCTTGCAGTAAGTTTTGAGTCTTCTGAAACACGAAAATGCTCAAGGGGCGAGCCTTAGATATGGGCCATGACATATGCAATGGAGCTGCCAACCATCACACAGACGATTTGATGTGACTTGGTGGTGAAGGCGTACTCTCATTGGCCACGACTGAACTTTTTTACCTTTACCAAAGCATGTCCACAAGGCGCGCCACCGATCTCGACCATCTGCTAGTTTACCCTATTTGATCGTTTGATCGTGTACAAAAACGACCAAAGCATGGGCCCGTTGATATGGCGGCTGTTGCGGATATGCTCGCTACGTGGGCGCGATTGTGTCACTCTGAAAAACTGCAGACTCGCTGAATAGCCATTCATCCAATCTCAGCATTGGTGCATTTACCCTGCATCCCGGATCGCAGTGCCGACGCTACCGCTGCAACGCTATTTCTTGTGCAGGATCTGAAATGTGAAATGCAGCTGGCATCGCATCGTCCAAACTGTCCAGCGGTGCGCTAAAACTCCCCAACTCGTACTCACCGATGTGTGCTTTGTAGATCGCCTCGAGGCAGATCGATCCCGGCAAACCCCTGTTCCGATGCATCTCAACACCCACACTCTCTTTGTGGCTTTGGCCCCTGACAGTAATGTGGGAGATTCGCCTCTAGGAGCCAGGACAGAGCCAGGACAGAGCCACAGTCACAGCGCACGGCTGTTCCCGGGCAACTGAAGCCCATGCACCTATCCCAGATTGCTGAGGGTCACCACTCAAACGCAATGGCGTAAATAACACCCGAGTTGGCCTTTGAACCCTGTAGGCAGACGGGAGGATTCAGGTCTACGCAGACGACTTCCGCTTCTGCAGTTGGTGCATCGAAAGCAAGCCATGTTAGTGTCCGGCTGGATTTAAGTCTATTATTTAGTTGCCTCATGACACGTCCTTGAAGCCTGCCCAGATGATATAGTGCCCTTTTTCCCGGCTGGGACCCCCAGTTCACACATTTACATAGGTTCTAATTGCTTCTCCACTCTTTCTTACTCTGATTTCTATTATTCCTTGGGTCTATGGATTGTTACTACGCCACTCTCCTGGCCGATATCGTTCTTCACGCTTACACTGTGTCGTCCCCATCATCATGCCGCCATCAAGACTAAAACCGTCGGATATAGCTGCGGAAGCGAAGAGAGTGTGGATGCCACATATCTGGAAAAATTTCATCAAGGATTCAAAAACTTCCTATCTTTACTCAGACGCAACACAAATACGAATCAATGTTGATAAACGATCATCACAAAGGACAAGGGTTGCTGTTCTGGAAGGTGACCCGGTAACCTATGCCTTGGGTTGGTACCAAAACATGGCAAACACAGACCCAGACTGTAAACGAATCCCAGTTATCAACGTGGCAAATGAAAAGCGAGCAGGAGGCGACTGGGAATCAGGCTTGATGGCGCCAGAAGAGTGCTTTGCGCGGCGAAGCAACCTAGTCCACGCACTCACGATGCCATGGAATGCACAATTAGGCCGAGAGGAAAACTTCTATCCAATACCCCAGAAAGGCGGAATATATTCTCCGCAAGTTTGTAAGATGGACCTGTTGCGCCAAGTACATCCTCTAACAGACCACAGTCGTTTTTCGAGGAGGACCCGACCAGGACTACGCAACATTCAACGAAATAGCCTCTCTTCCTGTCATATCAGTAGCGCCAGTGCGAAGACCCAAGCTAGACGAGTCAGGCACCAAGTACTCGTTTGCGCAAGAAAAAGAGCTTATGAAGGAGAAGATGCGGGCCGTACTTCGAATTGCGTGCTACTGTGGGCACAGAAACCTTGTGATAGGAGCCTTTGGGCTCGGGCCTATTTTCCGCAATCCAGCCACCGAGGTAGCCCGAATGTGGAGAAGACTGATTTTCGAAGAGGAAGAGTTTCATGGAGCATTCCAGGATGTTGTGTTCGCCATAGACGGCAGCATGGTAGGCACTCCGCCAAAAGGATGCCTGTCAGACTTTGAAATCTTCAGAAAAGAGTTCGACCCTCAAACACTCTTCCCAACCAAGTATGGCTGGTGAAATGAAACAAGACATGCAGGCCTCCCAATCGTGGGGTCACGGCTGCATGATGTCAGTGGTTGAGTGGGGGCCGCTAGCCGCTCCCATAGATCTCATTAATACAGCTCGGCTATCGCGTGCAGGGAAGACGCACTCCTGACCGCAACTGCCAGCCAATCAGGACTGGAGACAGGCATTGGGTAAACAGATGTCAGCTGCAGATAGGTAGTTAACTCCCGGCCGAGGAAGGATTGTTCCGGTATATTAGAGAAGATAACCCGTCGCGTGGCTTGACATGGAGATTGGCGGGAGTGAAAAAGCAAAATGCCGGTGGCACGACAAGCAAAGCTCCTCCTGGCCGGATTTCGAAACATTCATCCTCAACCCACACCCCCGCCCAGGGCCCCCACTCGTACACATAGATCTAGTATTTAGGTATTTGATTTGATTGCCGTGTGTCTCATGCTTGTGCAACGTGACCCAAATGCAAATCTACCGTTGCGGGAGTCTGCTGGGTTCAACCCTGACCGGTTTTGGTGTGAGCAACGTCTGCTTCCTGATTCGATTCGACGAAACTCCTAGTCTTCACTTCTAAGACGCTGATGCGAGTTTGAAAGGCCGGTCACTAGTGACGACATTATGCACCCTCATCACACCCCTTTGCATTCAACCACTCTTGGCTAAATTGAGCCATGTTGCATTGCGGCTACGGATGCGCTTAGGTGCAGTCTATTGTACTGTAGTCTACTATTATTACATAGTGTACATTTTCATGAGTGGCATTATCGAACAAACTCTATGCACTAGATTACTTTGAGCTTGGAAGAGGCAGCTGAGGTGCGACGATCTCTCCTCCTTGGGATTCTATCCTTTTGATCGTCTGCTCTTTTTGGTAGTTCACCACTCTCTGCTTCTTGAAGTACTCAACCTGGAGGAAGTCAGCATAATGCACGTGTCTAGTAAGGTTTACTGTGTAGTATGGTAGCCTCCATTGTCCAAGAGTCCCCAATGGAGCCACACCCACTCGCAGCAGAATAGCCGAACTCACCCAGCTGTGTGCACAATTCTTCTCGAACTCTTGATCAAGCTGCCCACAAAAGGTTTGTGCCCTCTCTATACCCTTCTTGCCGTTGATGCTGTCTAGAATTTGATTCTTGTCGAGGCACTCGAAGAAAGCATCGCGTGCTGCGTAGCATTGTTTGCGATTTGATCGTGTCGGTGACTCGAATGCACCGCCTGATGTTTTTGCAGGACCTGAATCGTCCTTTGAACCTGAAAACCAACCCATGCTTATGGTGTCTAGGTGGTCGAAACCGGGGCGGCAGTAGCGTGAACTCGAGCTTTTAACAGGACTACGGATGTTAAACCCTACTTTGGTATGCAAGTGGTAACAAGAAGTCGTTGCGGCGCTGATATAGGGCTGGTGATGGTTTCGAGACTGCTATTGAAATGGAACTGATGATGCTTGGCGAGAGCTATGATGTCGGTGCTTACGTTTCGCCGAGACGCAACATGTCGTGAATGAATCCAGGCAACCCCCTCTGACTAGATATAGAATACGTACTCTAACACTCCTTTCCATATGCCCACCTCATAGCCAACATTAATGCCACGCCGACGCCGCCCTCCTCGACCCGGCGCACTAGCGGACCTCTCCCCAACCCGCATTCTCGCCCAAATCGTTCTCCTACAACTTGCATACTATGCATGCGCTGCGGTCCTTATTGTCTTTACAGCTATTGTAGCTGGAAAGGAAGTCAGTACAGATCTGTTATTCAACTGGCGCAGTCTGCGCGGTGATACTACTGTTGGCTGGACCCTCGGGTTGGTATGGGTGCTCAATGGTCTCATTTGGTAAGCCTGTCGCGATCCCTCACTCATGTTTCCCCAATCTAATTTGCAACAGTGCCGTCTTCATTCTTCTTCTTATAGCCCGGTCCAAACTTGTTCTCGACTTCGCCCTAACTGTACACTTCATCCACCTCGTTGTCACCTCCCTTTATTCGCATGCGATACCAGCGAACCTCCTTTGGTGGGCACTGCAAATATGTAGTGCCACTGTAATGACATCTGTGGGCGTATGGGCCTGTCAGTGGCGCGAGTTGAAGCCTATAAATTTCGGGAGCAAACCTGCCCCTAAGCAGCCGGTAGCAGATGATGGCGCTGGAGAATCAAGAGGTAGGGGCAGGGGTCGAGGAAGAGATGGCGCTGGAGAATATGAAATGGTCAACATGAACGATGGTGATAATCGTGTATGACACCATTCAAATGCATTGCTGGGCGTTACAGTTGAATTTTACAACATTGGAGGACTATTAGCTTGCGCTCACATCCTGATCTTGCGCCGTTGCAATATCTCTTAGACTTGGCAGTTTTTTTAACCGTGTTTAGTATTCGCTAGCAATTATTTTACTTTACTCAATATTTACTGTGTTGTACATATCGTTATGGTTCATAACAAATGGTTGTAATCAGAGTGTCATCGACATTCATAACTTTCAATTGCTCTACCTCCGAGGAACCAGCGCGATGAAGATCGCTGAAAGAGAACTGTCTCATCTCTTACCCTAAACCATGGTATCACTTTCTCCAAACCTGATGGGAGAAACGCTGCTTTTTCCTCCGCACTCAATCTTGGCACAACCCGGCACATAACATGACCCAGTTCTTCTAGGGATGCCGATTGCCCTTGTTTATTTACGACTGCTTCTATTTTAATTTCGTCCAGATAGGCGGGTAGATTTAGGCCTGAGAAAATGTTAGGCAGGGCCTTGAGACTTATTATTAAACGTAGCTACCTGTATGTATTTGCTTCTTTAGAGGCACCTCTATGTGCTGTACTTTGTGACTACCACTACCTGTGAAGGCTAGGATTACGTTTGTGGTAGATCGAAGTTTTGCGAGGTGTTGCTCTGGCAGGAGGGGCTGTTGTGTATGGTGCTGTGGTATGCTAAGGGCTAGAATTGTATGCCACATCGACAGACTAGAACAGAACAATATAAGTTTCATTATGTTGTTGTTTTTGCCGTGAAGATTTGCGATCTGTAGCGAATATGTTTGAAGCCTACTGTTTGGAATGTACAAATGACAGTGGGTGGGCGGAATATATTCTCAACATATGATACGCCCGTCGGATTGATATTACTTTCTCTGGTTACTCTCTCACCCCTGCTGCGATCCAGCTCCACGACACTTAGCAATGTGAATTTGGGTATAAAATGGTATAGCCTAATAAAGCCGAAAGCTGTTGCGGCGCCATTGGTTTCATGTCAGATTCATCTCGTTTGAAAGCTCAAGCGGCTTTCGCGCGACCTTTTCAATTATCCGGCTTCGTTAGCTCAAGAAAAAGGCCGACTAGAGGTTTCGTAAAGGCATCAATCGCATTCCCTATTTGCAAGGTTGATGTGTGCAACTGGTGTAGGTAGGGACGATGAGCTTGGCTTGGCACAACCCCGAAGATTCCCCTTTAGCACGGGACCTCGTTATGGTGTGCTAGTCCAGTTCATCCTCCCGCACACCCTTGTCTTTTTACCTCTGCTCGCTGATTATGGGTTTGCAACCATGGCACACCACTAACAGACATCGCAACTAACCATTTTGCAGCAGAGTGCCGAAATGAACTCGCAAAATGGCTACTATAATCAATGGCCTCCTGGACAAGCGCCTTTCGGTAGACGTTTTCTTCCTGTCCAAGGTACATTCAATGGCGTCCCAGCGCCAAGTCCAGTAAGACCGCAGCAGGTGAATGGACAGCACTACCCAGTTCAGTTCCCCCATGGTCAATTTGTGCCCCCTCAGCAAGTCTTTGGTCACCCACAAGCTGGATTCACTCCCCTTATTCCTTTGAGCGCAGTTGAGGATTTGCAGCTGCCTCAAATTCCTTTCACAAGTACCAATATTTCAGAATCTTTCGGTGGAGCACCTTTTGTTGCCAGCGGCCCTGTAGTGCATGAAGGGTATATTCCAGCCCCTGGTCGGAACGACGAAGATGTATATCCCGCTCTTCCAGGTTATGGGCATTCACTGTTTCGCGACAATGACTTCGAGAGCTCAGATGACGAGAGCGACTATGAGCGCGAGCTCACTTTTGAGGAGCAAATGCGTGAGCTTGAGGAGAGGGATAATTCTGATGTTGATGCAGACTATTCAGAAGAGGACGCGCAGCACGATGCTGGCGACCCAGATGAGATGGAGTTAGATGGAGAATTTGAGGATGTCGAGGGACAAACTCAGCGCAGGCGAAGTAAACCCAGTGCTCGGGATAATGCCACAAAAGTAGCTCGCGGGAGACCGCGAGGAAGGCCGCGGGCTCAAGGTCGAGGTGGACGTCCAGATGCTGCAAGCTCACGAAGAAGGACCAAGAATCGTGGACAGAAGGGCGGCCGTAAAGGGCCTCGAAAGGTGGCTGACCCAGGACAAGAGTTCAAGGAGCTGCAGCGACAAGCCAATGAACGATTCATTGCGTCAGACTATACGGCGGCACTCGAGTATGCACAAAGGGCTATTCAGCTTAACCCCGAAATATTCGATGCTCACAACATCGCCTCCGAAATTTATGCTGCAATGGGTGAAGAGGTAAAATCTATCGATTCCTTGATAATTGGGGCGCCTACAAAACGCGATCCTGGCCTCTGGCATTTCATTATCGAACGTGTCAATAAACTGGATGTAGAAACGTATCCAGAGTATACTGAAGAGGCCAAAACCAGTTTAACTCTAAGGTGTCTGCAACAAATAGTCTTACTTGACTCTGAGAACTATGAGGCCCGTAGCCACATACTTGAGATTGAGGCGAGCTTAGGGCATGTTTCCAAATGTGTCAAGCTTGGTCGCAAGATGCTGAAGTTGCGCAAAGAGAAGAAGAAAGCCCCAGACACCGAGGTTATGAAAATAATGGCTATGATGGGTACGTCTACGAAACGGCAAACAAAACTTCATCTCGTTAGGCTCATAGAAAGCTTTGATGAAGCGGTTGAAACGCTCACGAGGAAGAAGCCTGAGGACAGTGATTTAGACTGGGAAATGATCAATATCTACTTGGATCTTCTAGATAGAAGTGGGAATTATGATTACGCGTTAATGCGACTCAAATCGCTTTCTCGATGGAAGCAGGGCAGAGGCAAAGACACTTATTGGGATGAACAGGAAGATGACCGCGAGTATGACGTTGAAGATGAGCCGAGACGAATCGCTGTTCCTCAGTTCCAGCGTAAACCCCGTGACTACAAGTTTGGTCGGAACCTACCGCTTGAAATAAGAGTCAAGTTGGGCATATTCCGGTTGCGTAAGAGTAGGGATGACTTTCGGGAAGCTATGGTAAGTTTCCAACCCCCCCTGCATGATAGTAACTAACGTTTGAAGCACCATCTCGAGATGCTTGAGCCAGATGATCATAGCCCTGATGCGCTAGTATGGGACTACGAAGACCTTTTTCGTGTGATCGCAGACGCACTACATGCAACTGGTCACGATAAAGAGGCCTTGCGCTTCTACGAGCCTCTTTACTTCAAGAACTCGTCAGAGCTCGGTTTAATGAGTTACATCGGTATTTACACTTGCTATAAAAACCTCGGGCAGCTTGAAGAAGCGCAAAATCTTATTCCTGTAATAAAAGATTGGAACTCGGAAACGGTGGACGATCTTGTCAAACTAGCAATCTTCTTCGAGAACGAGGGCATGTTAGCAGAGGCTGTACAACGTGCTGAGATTCTCTACCGAAACAGATATTCCCATAGGCTACGAAAATTGGGATTCAAGGCTTACGACGAGCTCAGGGATGTGTATGATAGTCAGAGGAAACAGGCACGCGGCAAACATAGTGTACGGAAGAGCACGGTCAAAACGCAGAGGAAGCTCACCAAGAAAGCCACAGGCCGAGGGGATGTGGATGAGCATGACTCAGCGAATGATGGCGCCGATAATGACTTGCCCTCTCTTGGTCCACTTACAGAACGCCCAAATGAAGGTCTATTTCGGACAAGAAGGCTTGCCCTCAAGCCTGCCAAAGCACAGACATTTCTTCCTTTCCAGACTGATGCTAATGGCGAGCCCATCTCTGCCTCCAGTAGGCCGACCACGCTCGAAGGCACAGGCGTGCCACTTCGAGCAATCGACCACAGATTCTTTAGGCAGAGGCTCGAACTTCTTGCTAAAAACCATGCCGAAGAATTACAGGCAGCTAGGGCACAGCATAGGGAGACGGCGGCGAGCTTTAAAAGACTTGATGAGTTGTCTGGCAGTGCAGAAGATGGGGATGAAGATGCCGTTCAGGAAGTACTATCTATTACACGAGAGCTCATTCAAGAGTATTCGACCTTTGATCTGTTCTACTCGAACAGAAAGGAAGAGTTCCAATCCTACTTCAGGCGAACAGGCGATCATGAGCTATGGAAAGAATCGGCGCTTATGGTTCTCGCTGTCGTTGCTAATAATGTTGAAGATGGCTTGACAGATCCAGAACTCACGGAGAGGCCCGATCAGCCACCTGCAGACTTCTGGGGTGTTGCCTTCGATAGGTGGATCGATGCCTTTGGCCGCTATGCCGTCATCCTCGCTCGCGAAGGGGACGATGAACGCTGCTTCAGCACTTTAGATATTGCTGTGCAATCCAACATCGTCCATCGCTCAACAGAATATTACCATCGACTTCAACTCTGTAGGCTTGCATGCGCTCTTGCAGTTGATGACTCTAATCAAGCTTCTTCTGCAGTACGCTGGCTGATGAAAGAATATCCCTTTGGTAGCGACCTGTTTCGCCTCTATAGTTGCGCTAATCGTCTCTGCTCATTCCCTGAAGGATATTCGACAGGCCCATCTCATAAAATCCTCATGCGTTACATCAAGACTATGGACTTCGCACTTCTCACCGAAGAGCAACGCGTATGGTATAATTTCAGAGACAGGAAAGATGCTTCAGGTGGCTTTATGAATGCGGTTAATGTTGAGGAAGTAAAATATGTGAAAGATCACGATCCGGCAGTCTTCGTGCTCTACGCTCATATTTTGATGTGTGGCGGCTCATACATGGCAGCGCTAAACTACTACTTTCGCGCCTTTGCCATTTCTCCAGATGATGCGGCACTCAATCTGAGCATTGGAATTGCGTACATCCAGCACGCCATGAAACGACTCTCAGAAAATCGCCAATTTCAAATCCAGCAAGGCTTAGCTTTTATCAATCGGTATCACCAGCTTCGGACCAAGGACAATATTGCAATCCAATGCCAAGAAGCAGAGTTTAACTTTGCGCGGATATGGCATTCCCTTGGACTTGTAAGCCTTGCGATACCTGCGTATGAGCGTTGCATTCAAATGAGTGATTGGGTGAGCAAAGAGGCATCGGATAACTGTACGGATGGGCACTGGAGCCATGAGGACTACAAGTATGAGGCGGCTTTTGCAATTCAGAGCATTTATGCTGTAAGCGGAAATTTTGAGGGGGCCAAAAAGGTGACAGAGAGCGTGCTCGTCATTGAGTAGATATCCAAGGGTCACGGGAAGTCGCTTTACATGCTCGTTTAGGCACTTGATACATCACTAGGCTAGAAGCCATCACTTCTTCGTCCCAGGCATTTGACCATCCCAATATACCTAGGAAGCAACACCCCCCTTCAATCCCATGCTCGTAACGAACGTGTCTAGTTCAAAGATGTCATGCTCACCCCACGATCGGCAGCGACTGCGTGATAGGCTTGCAGATATAACTGGGTATCGGGAAGTCCAAAACCCCACGTCACCTCGCTAATAGAGATACACATATGCACGCCGTAATTAGCCTTGTATCTTACCGGCGCAACGCCTTGCATTTGCAGCCTTAACAGTACGTGTTACAGTTGTGGAGAATGTCAACGTTGCTATCAGCTCATGTACTCCGCGCAGGGATGCTAGGAGTAGATATGATCGACCTTGCATACAGAGACATTGCTGCTGTGCTACATTCAGAAATGGGATGGTGTCGTTGCTAGATATGCTTCTTCTGATAGGACAAATCGTTTGTTATACTTTGAGCTGAAGGACATATACGCAGACTTCCGCTCTCGACAAAGTTACCATTCAAGCCTCTCGGGTTTCAAAACGTCATTTTCAGCCAAAGTTTATGCAAAACAACAACCTTCTTTATTAACTACAGTGCTTTGCTCTACTTCATCTCACTCGCAACTTTAGGCAGCTGCAACTTCAGCACTTATGATAACATTGTAGCCTAAAACTGCACTCCGCCCTAAGGTCCTGCTCATTTCTCATCTTCGGGTGTAATGTACACATATCTGTAACTGTACGACGTTGCACAAGTCTCACCTTCGTAGGCGGCCTGCAATCGCATGCGGTGCACCTACGGAGTTTTTATGACACCGGTTGACATGGTTATGAAGATCGGGGTGGTCTAGATGCTCGAGCTAAGATATTTTGTTATCAGTTGCATAAGAAGTGCCACTGGGCCTGTCAAGGGCTTTTGAAGAATATGCGAGAGCTCTTGTTCTTGCTACGTTAGAGCCCCTGCACGAGGTATCTACGAATAAGAGAAAAGAGGTAGATTACTATGGCTTGGAATCAGATGATATTTTTCATGTAGTTAAGCATAGTGTTCAGGTGGTGTGGTGTGGTGTGCTACCTCGACATCATTTGTGTGGCTTGCATTCTGCATGTATCACAAAACATCTCGTTAAAGTCAACATTCTACAATGCTACCTATCCTAAGTTCACCTGCGACTATATCTTCGTTTTTTTCTACACTCCTGGCACGATTTTTTCGTGGTATAATTGCCACAACTGAGCCAGACCCATCCTCTCGTACCATTATAACTTTTTTCCCTAACACTCAGCCCTTATTGGGGTAGGTAGAAATCATTACCATAGCTAGATAAAGCCTTCCTTAGTATAATCAGAAAGATGGCGTTCAAAAACCTGATCAGGCTTTATCATTCGTTGCGATTCTCTCACACCTTCTTGTGCCTACCCTATTACATCGACATGCCTGCAGAGCACCAACACACAATGAGCAAGGTTTTTGAAACTTATACTTCTGGATTTGTCCTAACTACGATCTAAGGATACTCTTGGTTCGAATAGAAAGCCTTATCGCACAACAAGAAAGGTGCAATAAGCTGAGCTCTCACATAGCGCTTACAGTTCAGCTCCAACCAGGTGTCAGCCAGCCACGGCTCACGCTCCCGCTCCTCTATAGTGGTTACCTTTTCAGGCTTTTGCAGAGCAGGAAAATGCCTCAATATGTGAATGAGATGCATTATCCTCCACCAAACTTTAATTCGGTATATTTTGGCATGACTCGCTTACAACAACTATAAACAAACACTGCAGATTCATGGAAACTAGGAGAATAAATCAATCACGCATACAGAGTGGCCTGATATTGGCATACATCATGCATCAGTTTTTCGGCTGATTTCTTCCATAGTTTGAGAAACATGTCAATCCTGCAGACACTGAAATGCAAGCTTTTACATGCATATTGCAAGAGTACCATCGAGAATATGGCAGTGCGATCAAAAACTGAATACATACATATATATACCATGGTAATCGATTTCATCTACCCACAGCACACATCAACTTCTACATCTATATCTACATTCATATCTACTGGACTGGGACCATGGACAAGATTGAGTACCCAATTCAGGCTATCGACGCCATGAGAGACTTGATTCAAAACGTATGTTGGAAAGTCATATGGACCACTCTAGGTGGCGCTTTCATCACCTCCTTCCCAGAATGGGTTCTCGACCCTATTACAGACCATCGTCTGTTAGCTAGTTTCACAAACGCTGGCGTAACACCAACAGCATGGGCTAGTAGGATCACTCGGTGTCAAGCTATCGCTAGCGCGCGAACATCCGTACACATAGATGCGGAGATTATCGCCTGCTTCCTTTATATTAAGGAGGTTAATACAAATTGGCATTAACCTTACATGATCCACCACTAATCTAGTATAGACTTGATTTTCGCCATCGCAACATTCCTGAAACACGTGCCAGCAGGACATGACAACGGAGTATCCTTCCTTCTCACTTCACCTGTTTCAGTCGGCCATGATGACTGGGAGGACCAAGTTGGTGCGAACGAACTGAAGCAGCGAATTCGATGGATGGTTGGTCGCCCGGTGTTTGAGCTAGATGCAGACTACGATAAATGGTTCAATGAACGCTGCCATTTCAAGAGAATATCCGCGGACGGAACGATGTACAATCATAGCAAAGCATATTGCGTCGACAAGCAGCTCCTATATGTCGGCAGCGATAATCCTTATCCTAACTACAACGAAGAGCACGGCATTTGGATTGATGATAAGGAGACAATTAATGCTTGGTATGAAAAATTCTGGACTCCACGATGGAACACTTCTGCAGAAGTCGACATGAGTCCGGAAGCTGGTAAATGGCACTCAATTCACTAGGATCTACGAGATTGATCACAATAGTCGATGGTTGATGAAACTTAACGAATTCACTTATGTAGCTCTAAATTGAATTTTATCGATCTGAAGATTTATATATTGATTGTGTCAAGTGAGACCAGTACCAAGAAAAGATTCATCATCCTTAGATGTCGACTTGAGGGCAAAGAATAACTTAATGTGTCTAGATCAATAACTTACTATATCAAGCAACGCAGAAGTAGAAAGGGGATAATACGTCCCGATTGTAGTAAGATAGCCTACAACGAAAGGGGTGTGGCCTTTCACAACCGAAATGATGCAATGCCTGTTGAAGCATAACACACTACTAGGTATTTCATAGGTAGCAAGAGTAATCCTAAAAAGAAGTATATTAGATTGAAGAAAGTCATTACATTTTTCATTACGCCTCGATGAGGGAAAGCCTAACAGTACTGAGTCACGTCGACTTCAAGTATACCATCCCAGCGCCTTGTTACCTGAACCATATAGTAATAGTATGCAGCAACGGATGCCCGAGAACTCCATGATGCTCAACCCAAACGCCAAAGATGCAAAAGAGCCATGTGCCATGATGTCAGTCAGGATAATGTACAAACCATGATGATCAGATCGTGCCAACCGAGCGGCTTGTACGCTCACACAGAGACTCCATGATTTTCCGTCAATACCATCAATACCAACAACGCAACACCCTTGGTGCCGTACATTTACCCCTCCAGGCCACCAATCATGTAGAACAACAAGTAGGCCTCGGCGGCAAGTACTTCAGCTTCGCTTGCAAGAACGACTTTACTATCGTCGAACATAAACCAGTCGTTACCTTCACGTGAGTAACTAACGTAGTGACCAGAGTCAATTTTGCCTTTGTGCACGATGACAGATGATAGCTCATACACGAGACTATTGACCGGAGTATTAGTATTGTAGTTTGTGGGTGGTGCGCCTGTTGATTTCATAGACTTCTTAAGAATTTGTTGGTGTGAAGTCGTGTACGGATTGATGTCTAGCTTGACTGGAAAATTGACGCGGGTTTCGATTTTGGACGAGGTAGCTTTTGTGTGCTCGAAGCGCTAGAAGCCGTCAATAATACGCTAAAACATAACCCAGTTGTACACACCTTGAGATGAATGGCGAGGACCGGCGGGAGCCTTTTGATACTTAATTGCTTTGTCGCATTCTGTGGGCTATCGCAATTACGGCACGTGTACTCTGCCGAACCCAACTTCTCTTTTGCAGTAAATCTTTCAAGGCAGTCTCTTAGATCTAGTGGTGTTTCATCACCCTTATCAGCATTCAGCTTGCGCTTCTTCCCTTGGTTCCGTATATCAAGACTAAGGTCCATATATGGGTCTTGTGCAGTCGTAACATTACGACAGCTGTCGCAAGTAACAGTGCTCGATAGCTTGCCATTGAAGGTCTGGTGAACGACACATTTGCAGTCTTCAGAGTCGGAATCCGTTGCGCCGCCGTTGGCTAGGTGAAGGGTATTTAAGATGAATTGCATATACTCGTGCGCGTCTTGCTGTTGGTAACCAGCAAGTGCCTGTAGAAATGTCAGCATGTGGCGATCAAGGTATATATTCCTGGCCTTTGCTCACCTCTCCTGCCAACCAGCTACCCATAAGCATACTAACGGCACCGTAGCCCTCGTTTTTATCGGAGGAGTAGAATTCGAAGAACATCTCGTCCAAGGCGCAGCTGACGCAAGCTTCCTTCTCACAATCTGCCTGCTTATGCCCGTCCGAGAGGTAGAAATTCCGTATGAATGGGTTATGGACTAGCGTCTGTAGTATGACGCTCATAAAACACGTCTGCCCCATATTGTAGAGGCCGCGCAGCCCAATGGCTCGACAGGGGAGGAAGGTGGAGTTATTGACAATGAGCTTGACATCGTCGGCGGTGGTCGCGTCGTCAAGCCTTCGCTTCTTCCCTATGATAAAACCATTAGCGTACTTGACTCAATTGAATGCGTGCATGCACTCACCCTTCTGAAGCCTCCTGACCTCAAGTTCAGGGTCGTATATGAAGTCCTGGCAGTTGCCACAGTACACATTGCCAGCCCTTGACTCGACCGCTGTATTACCGTCAGTCTCTGCTGCTCTCATCTGCAGGGATATAACTCACAGAAGCAATGTGACTTGGTCTCAAAATGTTGGTCCCTATCTGTCTCGGTCATGACACTGGGGCACTGTAGGCATAGATAAAGCGGTCGCAGCGAAACCACAGGTTGATTCTCGGTAGAACAGATGTATGTCTGTGCGATCACACTTGGTTTCTCGTGAATGTTGCGAAGAATCGCCTGGTAGTGTCCGAGGGTTTGCTTGCGCGCGTTCTCAAACATTTCGCCCATGTGCTCTGTTCCAAAGTCAGACATGAGGCTCCACGTTTCCCAGCATACTTACCACAGCCATACGCAATATGAGCCATCTGGCTACTCGGCACGATGTTGCCTTTGGCATTCTTAACGACCTTGGGCGACGCCAGTGACGCCGCCTTAGAGCCAACTGCGATTGTGTCCATGGTGTCACCCTTGCGCCCGAGGGCCTAAAACATGGCGCAGTATGTGGAACTGAGTTTCCAAACGTTGCTTTGGTGAGGCTGGCTTCAAAAATGTCGGACACGCTCGCGCTGGACGGTCGAGATCGCGGCGTTATTCTGAAGTTCGGCTTGGACCTGCATGAAGCCAATGATGGTGTTGGATGGACCGCGCCACTAGTCCATCTACCGCCCACCCCAGCTCTAGCACGAAAATGGAATCATAACCTCAATGACTAGCCTTCTGTTCTATCTCATCCACTTAAGAAGCGGGCCAAAGTGAACGGGGTTAATACGAAAATAATGCATAAGCTGCTGTTAAAATTATGGATTATTTACACCCTAATTCTCAATACTCTCAACAATTATAAGATGCTGTGCCAGAGTGGTTAATGGGTATGACTCGAATTTCTCCGATATCATATGGCTTCGGTCGCGCAAGTTCGAATCTTGTCAGCATCGCTATGCTAATTGTTGAATTTTTGCCTTCGAATTGGGGTATCTCATTAGAGCGTTGATTTTAGGACCATTCCTGGTCTAAACGTATACCTCGAAGATACATACTAGCTCATAGTTTTTTTTTCACGGCGTCAAGAAATACCATGACCCAATAGTGTAAAAGAGAGCCTTTGTATTACACCTAACGATAATAAACTTTTTCATCTATTGAGAATTGCGCTAATAATCTCTTGAAAGCCGTGGAACTATTCCGCGATCCCAGGCTACTACCCTGGGAACTCCAGTTTCCCCATTGCGTGTACACAAGAGTTACTAAATTGTTGAGCTAGATCATCAATCTTGCAGAGTTCTCTATCCACCAGCCCCGTGAAATCTCTTCAACAGCATAGGGGCCCCGATGCCAATTCGACGTCCAATTTCTGTACACACAATCAAGGCATTCAATCCAAGAAAGATCGTTAGGCATAAGACGTCTCACTTACGTTGCACTTCAAGCAATCATACTCCAAACTAATCTTCGATTGGCTACTTCACATCCCAGAATACCAATAGACCCCGTCGCTATGCTAACTCCACTTATGCCATCTACGCAACATTACTAGATATAATGCTCCCTTGACCCTACAGTACCATCATCAAAGTAACACCACGCACTTGGCATCATGCATCGAATCCCTCCCATCCATTCCATATCCCCTCCTCTCTGTAGGTTCAAGCGCACTCCCTTTCTCTTCCCAGGCACTCGTGCATCTGTTTTCGACATAGAATTCTGCCGCATATCTGATATAACTTCCTCACGTAGTGTTGAAATTGTATTTATTCCTACGCTAGGACAACAAGGAGGCAATGTGACGGATCTGGGGAGGAAACTATATCTTTTTTGCACTATGCTGAGGCTATGTACCGAATATTAGCAAAGGATGGGAGGTAGAAGATTGGGCAAGGTTTGCAATGACTGCTTTGCTTGCTTACACCTTCTCCACGCCGTTGATGATTTGGACATCGTGGTACGTCACCGGCTCGAGGGGCGGCAGGCTATCGTCGTCTATGTCCTTCATGGGTGTATCGCTGACCTGCGTCTCTATGGTGACATTTTTATCTTGCGAGGCTTCTGCTGAGGCTGGTTCCCTCCTGACTGCTTCGGTGAGTTCGTTGATGCGGTCTTCGCGGATGTACACGACGCCAGTACTCGCAGGCGGTGTCGCCGCAATCTCTCGCACGAATATATCTTTTTCGTTCGCGGGAGTTACATGGTCGTCATTGTATTTTCGCCACAAGCCATTCTGAAAGTCGTAAATGTAGATCCAATAATGTCCGCCTTTCGTGCCACCGCGATGAGTAAAAACAGCATGCAGTCGATATGGGTTATCTTGAGAGCCTCTGAAAACGCCATCGATCTCGGCTTCTAGTTGACTCATCCCAGCACTGATATGTTCGAGTTTTCGCTTGAGGTGTGCGGCCTTTTCAGAAAGGGCTTCAGCAAGGTCGGCTGGTGGTGTCGGTAAAGATTCGTCCCCTTGTTGTTCGTACTTTCTGCTGAGTTCCTGAATGAAGGCGCTGGCTTCGTCAACAGTATCAGCAAGATCCAAGCCTTCAATGTCTGTTCGTCTCAATTCATCCCTACGCTCATCAAGAACACGAAGTTGGCGTTGTTTTTCCCACTGTGCTTCACGAAGTTTGAGTAGTTCTAGCTGAGGTAGGGACTGCGTCTTGCCTAGATAGCGATCCAGGTAAAGTGTGGTCTCCAAACCGATATGTGAGCGATCGTATACCTGTTCTCCTTTGACTCGGTCGAATTGTAGCCTCCGTAGATTGATGATCTGTATCGGTGCAGCTGTGTCGATATAGTCGTATTTTGTGACACCTCCCTCCATTTCACTCAATCCAAAGTCGTCATCCAGAGTGGCATATATATTACGGTCCCGCCAGCCGGGGGAGACCAAAAAGTGATCGCGAAGCTCATGAGACTCCTCTGCCTTTGGCTTGGTGTTGCGGACCGATGTAACGTCACTGAAAAAAAGCTCCTTGATCATGTCAAGCTGTTCTTCTTCACGTATGACACCTTTGCCTTTGATTGCGCATGAGAAGAGGTCAAAAATGTTGCTCAAGACTTCTGCAGCGTCTTGTTGTCGAGCGCTCTCTTCAATATTGCCGAGTTTAGACTTGGTTGGAGCAGTGGGCGTTGCTCGCGGAGGTATCGGTGGAGGTCGAGTAGGAGGAGGAGGTTGTGCGCTTGAAGTAGCATTTACGCTCTTCAACTCATCCTGGAGATCCATTGCTTGCATTGAAGTGTCGCTTGAGTTGTCACCCATGACCGAATCAGTTGAGGATATATTTGCGTCATCCGTATGACCATTTGGAGCTGGCATTGGGCCAATGAATGGTACACCCTGAATCGTGTTTAGGGCGTTTAATTGCTCCGTACCTAGCTCTGGTGATTTTGGTGCTGATTGCGGGCTATCCGTCTTACAGAGTGCCAGTGCAGCAAGATCGATTGCGGGCTGTACGGTATCTGTAGGTGCTGTAATCATGTGCCTAAAAAATGTACGCAGCTCAAGGATAACTGCCAATATTAGTATATAGGCGCGAACGGTCGGAATAAACTTACATTTTTGAGCAACCTCCACTCTCTCAGTTGTTACAGCTGTACGTCCAACCTTTTTGTTACTCATACTACTTAGCGACGGATCTTCTAAATACTCGTCGCAATTGAGAACCAGTTCCCGAAGTGGCTTAATAGTGAAGAGGAATTGTAAAACGCTGTTAAGGTAGCAGGTATTTCCGATGTTACGAAGGCCCACCGGCCATGCCTCGAGGGGATACGCATTACGTCTCACTTCAGACTGGTTTGATCTGTTATTATGATTATGTGCTTGGTCTTGCTCAATGAGCTGGTAAGCCTTCTGCATCTTTTCGGCGCTGTCCGAAGATGCAAACGTTATTGCGGTCTTCATAACTTCAAAGTCGACTTTCGCAGTCCTGTCATTGATTGAGAACAATGCATATGCCTCACCTAAATCCATCTCGGGGGTATCCATGTGACCTTCTCTAAGATATTTACGTAGCCGATCACTATTGCGATGCTCTGCAATCAACGAAACCGCTTTTCGCGCAGTCTCCATTGAGTCAGGATTGTCCGAAGTCTTCATCGTGACCATGGTTGGAACAAAATCATCTGCTTGAGTTTCAGAAAGATCTAGCCACGACAGTGCCTGTTCATAGGTTTCCAAGGCGCCAGCGGCTTCCGCGTTTATAGCCTGGCTACCGCGCGCAGCACCGATGATGCGCAGCTGCCTGCGTGTTTCTTCGGCCAAGGAAGGGCTCATGTCGGAAAGTCGAGATTTAAAGGTGCCAATGATATGATCGTCATTGAGGTGAGCTGCGTGGAGTGGCTCGATACCGAAGTACTGATAGGCCGCGTCTACTTCACGTCGGGTAGTGAATCCCTGTGAACCGAGCACAGCTACCTGCATCTCTAGCTCTTCACTTTTTCGGCCTACCGCAAGGTCTTGAAGACATTCGTAGTAGTAAGAACGGCTTTCCACGTCCACGGCCGTTTGCTGTGCAAACGCAAATAAAATTAAAGCATCGGAGAAATCGCCAACTGCTCCCAGACTTGCATAGTAAGGGTGATCCTCCTCGTGGTTGACACTCCTCGTTTCCATGCGACCTTTGGCTTTATCATAATCATTGCAGGCCAATGCCCTTTCAATGTAAGTTCGCGATGGCGGAGGATATTGTGGGATGTGCCGTGCGCCAGCACGCTCGGGCTCTGGTATATTGAGGATCAATGTATTCAGCTCATAACGGGTATCTTCGACAGTGTTTCTCAACGTGTATTCAAATACATCTTTCCTTTCTTCGGGTCGAGGTAGGTACCACATCTGATTCAACTCACCGTCCTCCTTTTCCGTTTCAGTATAAAAGCCAAGATGGATTAGGATCGAGTCACAGTCCTTGCCAAAGGTCTTGAGGAATTTCTTATTAAGCAAAGGGATACGTGCTTTGCCCTGCACTGGGTTGAGGCCGTCCTGCAAATAAGTGTTTAGAAAGTCCAGTCCGTCTACTCTCCGGGCCATGATTGTATCAGCTCGATCGCCGGCCATTTGTTTTGCAGCCTCCCATCTTCTCCGCAACTGCGCTTTGTTGGTCAAAGTTTCGACATCGTGATCGGAGAGATTCGGAGGTTTCATGTGTATTTGCACTTGCACTGGACACTGCGGCGCTGAGCACCGGAAATTGTATGTCCGCGGCGCCTGATGGGACCCAAGATGACCGTTGTTACTCGGGTTGTTCTCGCCGTTGAACAAGAAATGGTGCAAGAAGAACTCAGCGTCGCCTTTCCTGCAAATGCGAGATTTTGCGCCATCGTGGCGGAAGTCGACAATGACGTCGAAGTGCCAGCGACACTGGGTGCAGTATGAGGCAATCTTGTAGACGGTCGTTCGGTCAGGATCTTCGCCTGGGCTGGGTAGCTGTGACTGTTCGCTCTTGTTCAGAAGAGCGTGCCGGCAGTTTCGAAACGGCACGGCGGCGGTTTGTGGTTTGGCAGGGTCATATTGTGGAGGGGCACTCGTCAGGAGGTTACGGCCAGCTCGCTCCTCATGGCGGGGGTCGTATGTGAGGAAGTCTTGGAGCAGCCGCGGCGCTGTCTTGCCTATACCAAAGCATAGTTAGTAGAGCAAATGCCAGCCATCCACGCTTATAGATAATATACCGGGCGCCATAGTTAGCAGGTTGCTAATGTGTTTGTGCGTGAATAAGGATGTAGGTGACGAGTCTGAAGCAGCAGAAAGGCGGCAGGTCTATGTCAAGTGGACAGAGTAACTAGAAGTGTAGAGGCAGCAGAGAACACAGGCGGCAACCAAAGTAGTCCTGGCACTTGCCCTCGACGGCTACGAAACGCCACGCGCGCGCTCACGGGTCTGCCTGTCTTGGGGTAGTACTCTCATTCAAGATTGATATAGCAGGTAAAAGAGTTTATTTCAGCCAACTTGCATATGCGGCACAAGCATGATTGTTAATAGGGAAGCTTGTAGGTCTACCATGCCACCACTCCACCACACACTATTCGTAGTTGCGGCCGATGATGCAGGTCGTACGTTTCGGGATTAGCGCATGCTACTCGCCAAGCTGCCCCAGTTGAACATGGGAGCCAAGCCAAGCCTCATGATTGAACGTTGGGAAGCTCTCAGGAAGACATCAACGCCCATTCCGCCCGCCATGGCCGACCAACAGCCCACCTTCCACGCTCGAGATACTCTGGCCAACACGGGGACCACCACCATCCAGACAGCTGCGGTCGGCGCCATCTTCGCCGGCGTGCAGAACACTCTACGCAAGCAAAATGTTGGAGCCATGGGCATCATCACTCGTTCGGGAGGCATAATTGCTCTTTATGGTGTGTGACATGTTGCTTCCTTCCTTTCAACATGATCCGGATGTGGACATGGCTAATTGGAGTGTAGCCGGTGTGGGAGCCGCATATCAGTTCACCCTCGACGCGACCAGCAACTTGCGACAAAAGGACGACTGCTACAGCGAAGCAGCAGCTGGCTTCGTAGCTGGCGCTGGTGTTGGTGTCGCTCGTACGTTACATCGATCATGATTACACTGGCTTCCATCTTACAGCGAATAGGACGCAGTCTGCCCTTTATGCTTGGTGCCGGAGTCGCATTCTCTACTGTCATGACTACTTGGCGGTACACCAATGGATTCACAGGCCAGTCAGGCGAGGTATTAGATGAGGACGAAGTAGAGAAGAGAGAGAAGGCAAAGAAGCTCCGCAGGCGGCCGCTTTCGGAGACCATCGAGCAATTGGGCGAGGGTCGAGGTGAGCATATAGTTGTCCAACTCTGCCCACATCTATTAACCCTGTTAGGAATCTATGCGCCAGGATGGGAAGAAAGGAGACGACAGAGATTACTGGAGAAGTATGGCATCGATGTGAAGGCTGCGCAAGAGGTGAATTAGATGCTACACGTCTTTCCCTATGTTTCAAGAACAGTTGGTCATTGACAGGGGATCATGGCTAATTGAATTTGTGTATATAACCCCCTTGAATCACTAGCAAATTCACTATCCAAGACTCAACTTGAAGTGAATATTGTCATCTAACTCAACGGATGGAACCACCACTTGACTAGTATATATGCCATAATAGAAATGGACTTGAGTTGATTCTATACATTAATCAAGGGCCCATTTCGCATGAGAGTAAGTGCATTCCGCAGGAGACCCAATGTGGAAATGGCGGGGTAGCTCCGCACTCTTCAACTTCGATCCATAAAGTGTTCATGAATTAATCACCGTAACTTTTGAAAATTACTGTTGCGCAATGATGAATCTCCTATCGTTAGCGTATTGCCAACTACCCCCACCAGTAGTTGCTTAGCTGGTCGTGATCCTGCTTTGACTCGCAACATTTTTACCAAAACAAACACGACGCCTATATCTGTTAGGCTCTTGGAATTCTGTCAAGCGCATGTCATGGCAGTCCCACAGGCACATAGTGAAGTAGGTTTGAAGGAAAACTTCTTTCGCACCTTCCAAGATGAAGTCACTGGTAGGCGTCTTGAGTTATGTATAATACCGCAGCTGATCGAACTAGCGCTTCAGAAGCAGATGGAGCAGCTGAACGCTATGTCTGCTGGAAGTGAACGCAATGACGCCATAGATCATTGTCTTGCAGGAATAGACCGATTATCCCACGAGGTCAAGGATGCTACAGGTTACATTCCAGCGTATGATCAGAGGTCCTATAGCCAGGTATTGTTATAAATCGGCCTTATAGAGGCCTCTTTATTGACATAATTAGACTATTAGGAGTCTTGCCGAAAAACTCCAAACCATTCGCAATTCCTTCAATCCTCCAAAGAAGTTCTCATTTAAGACGCGCAAGAATGCGGCTGCAATATCGACCAATCCCTCATTTGCGCCGACATCATTAGATAACTCACAACTAGAGGGAAAGAGGCCACAACTAGCTCCAGAGGATATCGAAGAAGATGGCATCGAAAATGGTCCTGGTATACAAAGACCGCTCTTTCCGAATGCGGCAAAGATTGTCATTTCAAACCACAGCAGGCTACATCTTATCCTGCCAGATATAGCCTCTCACGCAACAAGTTCAGGAACGGTGTCAAAATTACAGCATTGCGTCGTCGATCTTTCAGCCGCGACTGCTATATCGCCGTTTTCTGCACTGTACCTAAAGAACATCAGTAACTCAGTCATCGTATGCGGTCAAGTCGCAGGCGCGATTCACATCACCGATGTACAGAACAGCACCCTTGTAATATCTTGTCGCCAGTTCCGCATGCACGGATCTAAAAAGGTGAATATCTACCTGCACGCTGCGAGCCGACCGATTATCGAGGATTGCGAAAGCGTACGGTTCGCGCCCTTGCCACCCGCATTCGAAACCTCTGAAATATCACAAGTAGTGAACCAGTGGGATCAAGTGGATGATTTCAAATGGCTTAAGGCTGAGCCAAGTCCCAACTTTGGTGTTCTTGTTGGGTCCCAGCGGGTCAAGGATGAAGTTTGGAGGGAAAGGGTATTGACTGGTGCTGACGGTGACCTGGACGATATTTTGAAAGTAGTCGGGGTTCAGTAGAACAACAATAGCGGAGTACATAAATAATAAATATAGTTTGATTGTTCAGTCTGTATGATCGACCCTTGAGTCGCCAGTAGCAAGAAGTAGCGCTGTGAGGGACTATTTCACCATGACTTAGAGGTAGTATGAACCGTTCAAGATACAATATAATCCCTATTGCTAGATCTTGCAGTCGTAGATAACAATTTATTATGTGGATGATTATACTCCTGTTTTAATCGCAGAGAATTGCAATACCCAGAGTTATTCTGGCAATTTCAGCGAATCAGAGGCGATCAAACCTTCAGAGTCTGCCCGTCCTCACTTTAGTCTCAGTAGCCGTTGGGCTGAATCCATGCGAAAACGAGATGCCCTAAAATCTAAAGCTCCATCATGAACAGCTATAAGTGATTTCTCGTAGGTTTGCGAGGGGATCTTCCGCATTGACCCAGTACCAATAGAGCTAGAACAATAGAAGCGATTCGGCAAATCATATGTGCTAGTGCGATGCACGAACTAGCGCCCCAGCATCCCGAAAATGCCAACTCCCCATGCTATCTCTTCTCCTTTATATACTAAGGAATTCCTCTTACTTTCATCAAACAACGACTATCCGCTTATATAAGCGCATATCTTCGATGGTCTAGTGGTCATGATTTCCGCTTGTCAAAGACCACAAGTCCCAACAAGCGCGGGAGACCGGGGTTCGATTCCCCGTCGGAGAGATTCCATATCTGCCTTTTTGCACTTTTTTGCATCTTTTACTCACTCCACCGGCGAAGGTGGGGCACTTGCATACAGTTCCAAAGTGTTTTGGAGTCGTGGCAATTGCGGCCTAACAACTGTTGGATTTTTGTATCGCAGGCAGCGGCGAATTTGTGGCCTCGAATGATATGTAATGCAGAGCTGTCTATCATACATCTACAACGCCTCCAGGGTCACTGATACTAAAATATGAGGGATCATTCCCGATCACACACGAAAAGTAAAATCAAATCAAATCACGACCAATTGTCAAGTTGATTTACTGGGTATCTCAAACAGCTTGTCTCTTCCGGCCTCCACCCCGCCGCCAATTCCACAGCGCTTCCTCTGCAAACGTGCGTGCGGTCAGGTGTCCTCTTGTTTTATTCGCCTCCTCTGTCAATGTCTCAATGATACGACCCTCCTCAACGCAAGCCCAGAGCCCCCCCGCCATGGCGCTCCCCACGTCTTCCTCGCCATCCTCGCCATCTTCTGCGCCAGGGTCTTTGGCCACTTGAACAGGTCCGTTTGTATCTTGCCTCGCCTGTTCTACTCCAAACTCGCCCTGCCCCAAACGATAGAGTATGCGACCCAGCGTCTGATACGCCATGCACCGCTGCGCGGGTACCGCACTTCGACTCAACACCGCCAGCTCTGGTATTGTGTATCCTGCGGCTTCAGGCGCATCTGAATGATGGTGCAGCCCCCGATCGCTGGGTATGCTTCTCGCAACGCTTGGTGCGAGCAGAGCGCCTTTGAAGTCGAACCGTAATTCAGTGGCGTTGAGTGCTGTCTGTGACGGATGATAGGGCGAGGATGTATCTGTGGGATCGATAGGCTTCATCCAAGATAGAGCGCTGGGGTCGTAGGGCAGGTTGGGGAAGTACTTTTCATGAAGGTTCTCGAGAAACTCAGGGTCGTTTGGGTCCAGATCGGGAGGCTGCCGTGGCGTAGGGAAGTGTATTGAGTTCTGGGTGGCCTCCAACTCAGCTTCCGAGGCAGATGGCTGATCTGAAGTGAATGCACTGGACATAGAATTAGAGGTTTCCGGCTGAGATGGTGGCTCTGGAGATGCAAATGCGACCTTCTTGGCACCGGAAGGTTTAGGTTTGGACTCTGCTTCCTTCTCGTTAGTCCCAGGAGTTGCAGCAGGCTCTACAGGATAGAGGTCGCGCTCGTTGCTCCCTTCATCAATGTTTGATCGGGCCATCAGTTTTTGTATCAGGGCTGGGCTCAGGCTCTGCATGAGCTCCTGGCGCTCTTGTTCAATTTCCTCAGCTGACATAGCCGCTAGAGTCTGGTGATTTTCTGCATCTATAGACCTTTTCTCGTCTAGGTCAAATCTTGCACTGCGCAGCTTTGCATTCTGCAAACTGGCTTTTGAAACCTCTGCGGCTTGTTGTTCTTTCAACGCTCGCTGCTGTTTAAAGGCTGATACCCTAGGAGTCCGTTTCTTATGTGCCGGAAAGCCATTTACATTTGCCTTCAGAGAGGGAGCAGCTGGTGGGCTGGCTAGGGATGATTCGCGCTCGAGTATGTCGCCCACGAACGTAGGAAACGTGGGAAGCGCAGTCTGTTGATCATCTTCAGTTTCCAGCTTTTCCACAGCGCCAGTATCGAAGTTTAAATTCACACGTTCTCCTCTTTGGAATTCCATAGCGACGGTTGGTGATGTTAGAGCAGATGTGCGATGCTGGGCAAACCTCAATCGAAGCTTGTTCTATGCAGGGTCCACTAGCGCGGGCTCGCAATGACGTGCGTCTTGATTTTAGATTCTGATATACGACCTAGCGTCAATCACACTTTAATTAACACTGACTTATTCAATAAAAACATCTTCATTTTAAAAATCGTTAAATTGGTGTGAAATAATGATAACTTTTTTGCGCACACACTTGTGTCAAGTAACTATTTACCTTGTGGCAAAGGCAATTGATTGAGTGAATAGTTTGATAAAGTTGAACTTCAAAATCAATGTCACCCCCTTTAGCTTAAAATCGATATAGCATTATTATACTTCTTATAAGCTGGCCAGGATCAGCATAGCACATCTAGCATGCATTCTGCAACGCTTTGTGCGATATTGCAATCTCATTTGTTGTCCAGCAACCCTCTTTACGACGGCATATCTTCAAGCAGTAGTATCAAATTCTTGGAAACCTCTTTCTAGGCTTTGTAGAATTCAAGGTATCTCACCAAGGGCCCTTCCTATTAAGCCCACTTTCAGCTACAACTACTTGTTTGCCCCGCATGCCCCACATTCACTCTTCTACAAAAGGTCATCTAAGTAGTCTTGGTTCCATTATATCAAATCTGTTCCTAAGTTCAGGTAGGAAAGAGAGTACATATTGAAACTCCCAAAGTTTTCATACCATGTCGTCTAATCCTAACGTACCGCCGGGTCCGTATGCCGCCGGTCAACACATTATTCCACCCCCACGCCCGACTTCACCAGCAACAGCAGAATACCGCCTCAATCATCTCATGCTAAGAATTAGAGACCCGCAACGAAGCTTGAAATTTTATTGTGACTGTATGGGCATGCATGTAGTTTTCATCTTCAACGCAGGACCGTGGACAATATACTACCTTGGACCACGGGACGTTGGTACGTTAGTTCTTTATATTACATAGCCACAAGCGTAACATAGACATCGACAGGCATGCAAACCCTTGGTACCTCGAAAGGTCTGTTGGAACTATATTATATACCTCCGGATTCCAAAACTCCATACACATCAGGCAATGACTACTCAGGGCGGGGCGTCGGTTTTGGCCATGTCGGATTCACGGTACCAGATGTATCTGAAACTTTGGAGCGTATCAAAAGCTTTGGGTATGAGATCATCAAGCCATTGAATGAGGCTAGTGTGGGGCAAATGGGCCTTCCGAATGATATTGTTCAAGGGAATCATGAATCGGTGCATATCGGCTATAAGCATGTATTTGAGCAATTAGCGTTTGTGAAGGATCCTGATGTGAGTAAAATATTTTTGGTGAGAACAATTCGTTGCTAATGTTTGCTTAGGGCTACTGGGTAGAGCTGGTGCCACACGTGGTGAAAGATTGACATGGAACAGAAAACAAATTCCACGAGGCGTCCCGGATGACGACACCACTGCCAATTTTGTGATACCTTGAGTCTACTATCTTCACTGTATATGTTGCAGCCAGGAAACCCCCAAGGACAGGATAGCTACTGCAATTAGTTTTCGAGCACCTCGGCATATTCGTCGGCGAGTTAACGGTGTCGAAGAAGACCTCCGAAGGAAGGAGTCAGGACTTCAGTGCTAGCATGAATAGTTCAAGTCTCGACAATGTCCACCACGTGTATCGCACCGTCATTAAATTAACGCTTCGCTTGTAATAGATCGTTGTCGCCGTTGTTCCAGCCGTTGCATTGCTGGTAATCATCTTTTACATTGACGAGTCAGCCTAACCATGTCGCATACCGGGATCAGCTTAGGAGCAACACCGAGTTGCGTGTGAGTTGTGGATTACAGGTGTCGACCATGCCTTGTTTTCTTTTTGTTTTGCACGGAGTACTTGGAAATATTTTCAATCCAATGCTTATATCTGAATGGAGGTTGTTGTCCACAACCTCCTAGGTATTTGGCGTTCCTACACACGAGCCTCGGTATCAATCAGACCTCATTCGTGGGGAACCCCCTGTGACTCTCCACACAAACCAATACGCGCTCACGAGGAGTGTAGCCGAGATGACCTTCCCGTCCCATCTCTTTACCGGAGATAAAGCCGCATTTTACGTGTCAATAGTCAGCCTACGCCTCAAAGCCTCATCACCTTTACCGCCTTGAGACATGGCCGCCGTTGGTTGTGTCGACCCAGCCACGTAATAAGCATTTCAGCCCTTTATGCCAGCGCAACATCTCACGGACGAATAGTTTACGATCGGCTACCGAGGCTTATACTGCATGACGCACACACTGACGGGAACTCTCTGGGGTTCAGCTACGGATCTGACGCCAAAGTGGGCCAAGTAGTGCAATTATCTTGATGATGAGCAACTACGCTAGTGTTGGGTGCGGCCCTTTTGCGTGGCTCACGGAAAAGAATATTATTAAAGCATGGCCGTACCTGGTAACTGAGAGGTCGTGTCTGACCAAAGGATTTCCTATCGTTAGCTATCGTTGTTAGCTACCACTGGCCCTTTCACCAGATTAAGAGCGTGAAAGATCCTGCCGAACATTCATACTCTTGGCTGTGAACTCTTTCACCCTCTGCCGACAAGATGATGAAGTTTCTTGGAGTAGCAGCTCTTCTCGGAGCTGTACAAGCGTACACCCAAACCCTACCAGAAATTGATTTGGGCTACGAAATTTACAGGGCTACTGGGTTCAATGTATGTAATCCATCTACCACTCCTATATCGACTCCTAACATTGGATAGAGCACAGGTAACTTCTACAATTTCTCCAACATTCGGTATGCAGCACCCCCCGTCGGCAACCTACGATTTGCGGCTCCTCAGGCGCCTGCAAAGAACCGAGCATCCGTCAACACCGGGGAGACCTCGCGGTATGTTACGACTCACAGTAGTGTATCTTAGTCTGAAGTAATTCTGACAATCGTAGAATTTGCCCCCAAGCTAGCCCTGCATGGAATCAGGCAGCTTCACAGTACCTAGTTAGTGTTCTGCTAGGAGCATCTGCCAACAATACACAACCCTATATAGCACCTGGTGCAAATGCTTCTAGCGCAATCCCGGCACGAGACCCACGCGAATCCGAGGACTGTCTTTTCTTGGACGTCTTTGTCCCAGAAGATGTTTTTAGTACTGCTGGTCAAGGATATGGTGCTCCGGTACTCGTTTGGTTATACGGCGGAGGCTACACCAATGGCAACAAGAACAACAATCCTGCTGGGTTGATTGCTGCCTCGGGGAGTGCATCGAATGGTGATGTCATCTATGTGTCCTTGAACTATCGTCTTGGAGCACTCGGATGGTCAGCCGGTCCTTCCTTCAACGCCGAGGGCGGTGTCTCAAATCTTGGATTGCACGATCAGCGATTTGCTTTGGAGTGGATTCAAAAACACATCCATTTATTCGGAGGCGACAAGAACCGTGTCACAATTGTCGGCGAATCAGCTGGAGGCGGTTCCATCATGCACCAGATCACGGCGTATGGAGGATCTAAAGGTAAAGTTCCGTTCCAACAGGCAATTCCACAAAGTCCAGGATGGTCACCACTCCAGTCCAACATTCAAATGGAAGACTCATATACGAAGATCCTACGTCTGACCAATAGCTCTTCACTTGCTGATCTTCGCGCTCTACCGTCTGAAGCCATCATTAAGGCTAATGCTCAGCAAATCGGGTTTGATACACCATGGGGTTCATATCTTTATGGCCCTGCAGTTGACGGGAGCTTTGTTCCTTTGCAACCAGGACAGCTCTTGGCACAGGGCCGATTTGATAAGGATGTCAAGGTTATGGTCGGCCATAATGCCAACGAAGCAACATACTTCACGCCGCCTACTGTACGATCAGAAGAAACACTACGAGCCCAGCTCCAGGTTTCATTCCCATTTGCGCCACAGAAGTATGTCGACTATGTCACTCAGACGCTGTATCCAGCAGTCTTTGATGGATCTTATCCATACAGGGACCAGATCTCGCGCGCAAGATTGATCGGCGCCGAGAGTATCTTCACCTGCAACACCAACTACTTGTCGACTGCGTTCGGTAACAAGACCTATTCGTACTTGTTCGCCGTACCTCCTGCTTTCCATGGGCTTGATGTGCCATACACCTTCTTTACAGGCGGGGCTCAATCAAACTCACCGCTCGAGGTTACAAACCGGACAGTGGCGATCGCGCTCCAAAAATTCATCACGAGCTTTGCTAAGAACGGCCGCCCGACTGCAGAGGGCGTCCACCAATTCAACATGTATGGCCCTAATGCATCGGTGCTAAGGCTTAACGTTAGTGGCATCGATGAGATCCATGATAGCAATGCGAATGCACGATGCAAGTGGTGGCAGAAAGCTCTGTACTACTAGTCTGAGAAGCTAAAGCAGTAGTTAATGTTCAATGCTAATGATAGTATGTAATGAAATATGTTTAATTGACTATTCACATATGCATACCTAGCTATCACCGCGATGTTGCACACAAAGCTTCTAGAGCTTGGGCCACGCCTAACCCGATCGAGAGCATCCACGCTCATACCGACGTCATCGCCCAAAACAATGGTCACAGCAATAGACGCCTCCACTTCTTTAAAGGCCTCTTCCGCTCATACTTGAAATTCATTCCAAGCTTTTCATCATCAATTGCAGCCTAAAAAATCCTCAAAACCCCAACACACACACACCACTTCCTCATCAAACACATCCACCTTACACATACCATCACCATGTTCCGCCAACAAATTACTCGACAGGCTCGCCTATTCAGCACCACCCCAATTGCACGAAAGAGCGTCACAGAGACTATCAAAGATGCTGCCAAGGCTGTTGACAAGACAATTTCTGGTGCCGCAGTAAAGGGCATTGAGACGGGCGGTATGTACACATACAATTCACTCATAGTCAGGAAAAACACCCCTAACAATCTTTGTAGAGAAAGCCGCCGAGGCTGTTAAGCAAGCTGTCCCCGAGACTACTGGAGAGGCCAAGGGCCAGGCAAATGAGGTTGCTGGTCAAGCGAAGGGCAAGGCCAACGAGTTGGCTGGCCAGGCCAAGGGCAAGGCAGCTGAGCTACAGGGCGAGGCGAACAAGAAGCTTTAGAAGACTTCGTTTGATCCCGGGGAAAGAATAATGGTTGATGTTTACTCGATTTAAAATAAGGTTGAAGATGACGGTGGGGCTTTGGTTCCCTAACCTATTCGACAGGGGTCAAGTTCACTCTAGTAGTGCATGAACGAAGGAATGATGCATGAATATTTTACAATAATGCAAGACGATTTGTGCCTCTAAGTTTTGTTCGCCACCATTGAATGTCCACAATATATGTTATTAATTGTGTGTTTGTATACCAAATACGTTTATCAATCTTGGAACATGGAAGAGATCATTAAATTGTTAGCTCCCAAATTACTCCAAGCATCCTGTACACCTTTCCAACCCACGAACAGGCCTGGCTGATCATGTTCATTACATAAGTCGTGAATCGTCAATCCGTTGCTGTAGATTACGCTACAACTTCCATGTGAGCTCCTCACAACGGCCGCAAAATCCCACCTCGAAACTTCCAGAGCTGCTCCAGGCACACTGCAGCTGTAACATACTTCCAGCTTCTCAAGGTTATCTGGTTCTCCCAACCCACTGTCTCAAGCGCGACCTGAAAGCAGGCGATAGAGCGTGGCAATGCCTCCGACTGGTTGTCGTCCTCCGAATCTTCATCGCCTTGCACGATACTCCTGATTATAGTACTGACATCTCGGTCAAACCGCTCTTGGACTTCTTGATTCGTCTCGCGAATGTACCGACTTGACGCGCGCTCTTTCTTGCCTAAAATGTTACCACTGAAGACCTCAAGTTCTGTGAGCGGTTTGCCGCGGTGTACTCGTAGAGTGTCCATGATGTCAATCATGTTCATTTCGTAACTGTGGGTGTTAGTGTCGGCAGAAAAAGGTGTACAGCCGAACTCACTACTCCCTAAGCTCTCTAGCAAATTCATGATGGTGTTCCCATTGATATCCCCGCGTCTCACGATTGACGTAACGCTCCAGCTTTCGCAAAAGGGACTCTCCATCCCGATTTTCATGCGTTGCTTCGAAGTTGTCTTTCATTTTCTTGAAGAAGTCTCTTTCGTCGATCCTACGGTATAGATGCCCAAGGACCTTGTTGCTTTTATAGTAGCGGATTCTATGTAATCGTAAGTTCTGTATCACCCATCATGAAGGGAGCAAATTACCTGGACTTGTCTGGATCGAGTATACTGACACTGTCAGGGTCATCAATGTCCTCCTCTTCGAGCTCAAGGAGCTCCGTGGCGCCCAACTCGTTGATCACAAGATTATGGCCAGGTGCCATAAAATCCGGTCTAATGTTGCCAGTTCCGCGTGGTGCCTGTCGTAGTCAGTACCCGGTACAATATAGGTAAATAGACAACAAAATCCTGAGGTAAATCAAGGACCGTAGCGACCTAGAATATGCTATCATTGACTGAGTAACTTACTTTGCGCAGATCGGCCTAATGATAAGACGTCAGTTGATGCGAAAGCGCATTTTTCGTATCACTTACGGGTACTCCGGACTTGCTAAAGTCGACGGCGTCTGAGGCAAGCTTCGCAAGCACTATGCAGTCCTCATGTCGAGTTCCAGCGGGCTCTCGATCAGCCTTAACCTTGTGCATGTTAGAAATTTGCCCAAGTCTGTCCATATTCATGAACTGAATGAAAAATTCGACAATGTCATTGACTTCAACAGGTCTGCCTAGGTCCTGGGGAGCTGTAGCGGTATAATCTGCTGGCGGATGTACGAAGTCTGGAATGAGTCTTGGGTCGAAGATAATATGAAACATATCTCCATCAAGATCACCGCCACTGAGTTGCGAGGGAAGGTCCCGGGCTCCTTGTTGCGAGAATACGATACAGTTCTGCAGAGATTTCAAAGGGGAATTCTCGGGCACGTCGACTGCGGTGACAATCTGTACGTCACCTGGGTGTAGAGCCGGCGCTCGCGTAACCACAATACGATCGCCCACGATGATATTCTTCTCCCTGTAGTCATCATCTTGCAACTCTTCAGTCACAATATATACCTCGCCCTCTTTGAGAGTATTAGTTTCGTCCATAATCCCATAGAGAAGATATCCTTTTTCTAATGGGATACGGGCTCGGTATTTCAGACTCCTAAGTGCTGACATAGCCGCTACTTCGACGATGTCTGTTAGGAACCTGTCCGCCTGAAATGATAGCCCAATGTAGTGCATGAGCTGAAAGAGCCGAGGTATTTTTGCCTGGACGCCTGAGTGTGAGTATTCTAGGAGTGTGTTAGTGACTACTTCAGGTAGAAATCTAACTACAAACGGCATTTAAAGACTCAAGGAGAGGTTAACTCACCAAGAAAGCTAGCCGCATTGAGGGGATGCTTGATAACCCGTTGCAGCGTGCTACAAGCTTCATCTTGTACTTTGATGAAATTGTTTAGAGGGACTCCAAGATCCTCAAGAATCTTGATGAACTGATGGTTTAGGTACATCTTCAAAGGCTTATAGGCTGCCCCACAAAGCTCTAGATCTCTCCAACCTTGGTTAGCAACATACTTGGTCATACTCTTCCGAATCTGTAATTGCTGTCCAGTGAGCGTCTCGTCCAATGATAAAACCCCTTTCGCTCCCCGGAAGCGAATTTGGAGCACCGTAGGGCGCATTTGCCGCCGGTGAGGAGGAAGTGATTTCCACACTTTCTGGAAAAGCTCGAGGGATAAGGTACCGCACCCATCAGAGAAGCATCTCTAAATTGAGAGGGAAATGTTAGAATTGATTTGAATAGTATCCGTCGGCTAGTTTCACTTACACGATTTCTCTCCACATCTGCTTTCGTTTCCACAACAATAGCTGAGCTTGGAATGGGGATTGCAAATATGGTATCAGAGAAGGCCTGTCCAATGCGAGCTGCGCATTTGGCGCTACAATGTATGTTGGTAAAGTCGCCAAGATTCTGAATTACATCTCTGGCTCGGACCATCTTGTCTTCATGCAAGAAGGGTGCCATGAACCACGTCTGATGGCATCTCAACGAGGCATGCGAGAAGCCAAGAAACTCAAAGTGTCGTTCCCCTATGATTATTCCCTCTTGCAGGACGGCCTGAAACCGGTCGTATACCCGATCTTGAGAGGCTTTCGGATCATGGAATACTGACATTCCGTCTTCGTCTGCGAAAAATACTCTCATGAAGTAATCTGCGTGCCTTGAATACTTGCGGAGAATACGGTTGGATACACTCCAATCAGGACCACGCAAGATGATACCTATAAATGATGGTATGATCAGTGGATGACATTAACAGTGAGAGGACCTCAGTTTCTCCTTTCTGCGTCACCTTTACATAAAAAAACGAGAATGCTACAATTATATGAAATTCTTGAGAAGAGCTGCGTAGATCATTGCTTAAGTGCAATACGTTCACGTACCAGTGGGTGTAACCGTAGCTCTGTATGTGAGGGCAATGTGCTCTTGCCGCTTGTGCTTGCCATTTAGGACAAGAAGGGTTGCCTCCGTTTTCTCAGCATCCCGAACATTGTCTATGAGCAGCTTTCCTATTGTTGCGGCTTCAAACCCTTCCGACTGGACGTGCGGTCCTGGTGTGGGTATCTGTCGCCCAAGGCTTCTGATTGCAAGTGCCGTGTTCTTAGGGCCGTAGCTTTGAGACATCAATGATATCCAGGGTATTATTTCTCTCATCTTCACCGGAGTCACAGTGCCTTCAAGAACGAGCGCTAAAGCCTGAAATTTCTCGGCGAATGATAATCCCGAACGCAACAACGCGCGCTCCAGCTCTGTGAGGTCTGATTCAATTGTTCGCGTAAACTTTGGGGTCCTCATAGTCTTCCAACAGTGTGCCACAGGGACTGAAAAGTCCTTGATGAAGGCCCAAGCTTGGTAAACTAGATGTAGATTAGGGAACAAGATTTTGTACACCATGCACAAGGCTGAGTTTTTTTCATGTCTACTATTTAGACTGCACCGCCGCTCAAGATGACGGGGTTGTTGATTCTGGCTTGCTTTGCGCAAATCTAGTCTTTCCAGATTTGCGATAAACAGGCTGTTGGGATCGGTAGCTGTTTCATCTCCTGTGTATCGATGGAGGTCCTCAGTGCTTACAATTTTATAGATCTTAGGAGGAGATTTCAACGTCAGAGTAATCGAACCAAATTTACCATTCTCAATGGACGGGAGGGTGTGCTCTAAAATAGAGTATGGAATGTCAATCCTACCATGCCAATTGTAGTCATCCTTTGCTGCATTCTGAAGATATATCACCAAAGCTGAATTACCGAATGTGATCGAGCCTGTGCGTAAATCTTTAAATTTCTGGTCAAAAACAAGTTCTCCCGAGGAATCGTAACTCCAGACTCCGGTCATGAGGGTTTTGAATGAGTAGATTGGCTGAGAAGATTTTGCTTTTTGCAAGGTAGAGGGTTGCATCGTCTTCGATTTCAGTTCCTCTTCTTTTTGAAGGAGAGAGACAACCTTCAGAGGCTCAGGTTGCCCTCTCTTGTTGCTCTCTCGACAATTCAGAGCCCGAGCCTTGAATTTCAAGGGCTGTCGGCTTCGAAGCCCATGTTGAGAGAGGAACTTTCGAGCATTGTCAGGATTGGCCACAGTGAGAATCGCCCAGTCATTGCCTGGCTTCTTGAAGACATCAAAGGCAAGAATTGCGAACTTGCGAAGCTTGTCCTTTAGGTACAGGCGAAACTCCACATGATTAACGTCATCGGGGACCTAAGTCATTAAGTTAGCGTTGGAGGAGGGCAAAGCCTATTGTTTTAGTTTCTGTCATGGTCATTTCGTATCTCGGAATGGCCAAGAACCGATATGGCTTTGTAGTACCGTGATACACGTCCGATCATGATATGAAGACTTACATTCTTGATGAATATGTCCATCGTGACTCGGTGATGCGTAAACGCACTACCAGGCGCGATAGTACGATCGTGGAGGAGAGGAAAAGCGGAGAAGGCTGCCCAAGTAGCACACCATCAGGCTGCGTGGAGCACCCAAACGGGCAAGTGGCGCTGCGTTAGCGTGACTTCGTGTGTCCACGTGCACTTCAACTCTCACCTTCACCTCAGGCTGAATATATATGCCTCAAGTATATACTAGAGAAACAAGTTGCTCCAACCTACTTTAAGTTCGTGGTAATTTGAGCACTTATTCTTACAATGTATAATCAATCTTGACTGCATCCCTCTTGAAGGCTACGCCGTCCCAACACACCTAGGGTTCCTTCTGCCCAGCCAATTACACTCGTTCCCGTATTTGTCCAACATCTTCAGGCCGTTTGTGTTACCCAGCATTCCCACTCCTTTGGAATTTTAGAAAATCTAGTTCCTCCCCTGAAGTGCGTTTGTGCAATCAATCGTACTGGGATTATTTGTCGCTTTCCTTTTGTGGAGTTTGCCTTTTTTCCATGATCTTGTCCACGATCCCAAACTCAACTGCCTCTTCCGCATCCATGTAGTAATCACGCTCCATGTATTTCTCAATTTCATCCAAAGTCCTAGTCTTGGTAAGATGCGACTGGTATATCCGGTTCAACTTGTCTCGTATCCTCAAGATCTCCTTCGCATGATCCGCAATGTCGCTTGCCTTGCCTCGATAACCACCACTAGGCTGATGAATCATCACTCTTGCATGCGGGAGGATATATCTGTGGCCTGGAGCACCCCCAGCAAGTAGTAACGATCCCATGGATGCAGCCATGCCCATGCAAGTCGTGCTAACGGGGCTTCTTATGTAGTTCATTGTGTCGTAAATAGCCAGGCCTGCGCTTACGCTTCCGCCAGGGGAGTTGATATACATGGAAATGGGCTTTTCGGGGTTCTCGGCCTCGAGGAAGAGAAGTTGTGCGATGACTATGGCAGACATGCTGTCTTCAACTTCTCCATTCAAGGTGATGATGCGCTCTTGTAGGAGACGTGAAAAAATATCAGAGGTTTTGTAACTTCCACCCTATGAATTCAGCTTGACTGAATGTGAGTACTGGAGGTAGAACATACGCTTGACTCGGTCACGTAAGGAATTGGGGTGAAGGCTTGTGGTGTTTGCCGTTGCTGTTTCTCTGATGGAAATGGCGGACAAAAACCATACTGACTTGAAATTGATCGCCCACCATATTTAACGATAGCTTGAAAATTCCTAGGCCTTGTGAAGTTCCGTAATATTGTTGCCATGTTGTGTTGTTGCGAATGCATGGTGTGAGTGGAACGATGGAGGAGCACTTGCCAAGCCGGAGGTCCGATGACGAACACAAGACCCTCAACTTCGTTATATCTTTTGCTGTATCAACCACCACAGTAATTCACGCTTCTTGCTCCGCCGCTGATGCTAGGTAAATGCGCCTTCCATCTGGCGTCATGTTCCAGCCGAGTTGAGTGTACATTGTACTCCCAATCTCGTTCCATATCTTCGCATGTGCGCACTTCCATCGGTGATGCCCTTGGTTCGACACGCTCGGATGGTCACCAAACGTTCCGTACCCGCAAAAATGGAGATGCAAAGGAATTACCGTTACCTCCTTTGCTAGACCCACTGATTTTGGAGAAGAGGGCACGCTGGGAGAACAGCAAAGCACAGCCGGATTTCGAAAACCTGACACCGTTCCAGCAGAAGTTACTTGCAACTCCGTATGGTGGGTAAATACTCTTTGTGCAATTACATACACTACTAATTACTGTCAGCTCATGCTTTGGCTTCACCAGTTCGTCAGTGTCGCGCAACCCTTATCTTGCTTCCGGTTGCATTCCTCACAACTCTACATGCTCGTCCACACCCAACGACAGACGACCCATGGCTCCTCCCAATCTCGCTCACTACGGATAAGGCACACCTTGGACCCCCATATCCATTCATTGGACGCCATGCCGTTACAACGCAATTGGGTAAAAAGAAGTTATGGGAAAGAGGTTTATATGCACGCTTTGAAGAGAAATACGGTAGTAAAAACGTGAAAAGGATGGTTTGGCGAGAAGATCTACCGGATTTGATCGTGGATTTGATGCAAAAGCAGCTTGTGAAGAAGCTGAGTTGGAACTTTTCGTTCAGAGGACGCTTGATCCCAGTTGCCAGCCCAGGGTCTAGTGATATTGAAGACAAGGACGACATATCGTGTGTGTTGATATTCGGTTCCTTACGCACGCACGCGGATAATATTCAGACTCGAGCAAATGCTATCATCGCTGAGGTGGGCAAGTGGTCATCCTATGTGACCAAAACCTTTGTCGACAAACTAGATCCCCACGCTTCACCTCACGTCACGCACTCTTCTCCAACCTGGTATACTGAGCCTTTAGTCCCGCGCTTACAGCCTCGCTTTCAATACCCAGAACTCGAGTTCAAAAGTACGATGTGGCGAGGGAGAAAAGTACCTTTGTATAGTTTGACTGATTTGCTGGGAGAAGAAAAGGCCCGACAATTAATCAAGGGGAGCAAATACGAGGAAGCGACCTGCGTTCTTATGAAGAAAGGAAGACACAATGTTGCTGTCGAGATTCTTCTCATGCGACTTCAAGCCTATATAGCCCAGCCAGGGCCATAGATTCCAAGCAGCCGTGGGTGATTGAATTAAACTTGCGTCTTCGCCTCCCAGTCTGCCTTTGTCAACCCGAACATGTGCCGATCCATAACCTTTCCATGCTTCTCGATATGAGCCTTCAACACGCCCTCATGCTCATAGCCGCACTTCTCAAAGCACCGCATACTCCCTATATTCCCACTCATCACTGTACCAGTCAGCCGCCTCAATCTCTGTCCATTTTTGCCCTCCCACGACTCGAATGACCACTTGGTGAAGCCTTCCAGAGCTTCTGTAGTATATCCTTTACCCCAGAAAATTTCGCCGATCCAGAAACCGATCTCAGCCACATGGCTGCTGCAATCTGATCCAGGGACTAAACCAATGCCACCAATTTGGATGTCTGGGGAGGATGCCTCGAAGAGACCAAAATGACATGGTGGTGTTGGAGTGTTCATTGCTATCCAGTTCTTGGCGTCTGTAAGCGTGTAAGGAGAAGGGAAGGCGAGAGACATATATTCAGCGACAGCCTCGTTGTTTGCATGGAGGCTCATGGAGGCAGCATCGTTAGGGTACTGGGGTCGAATTATAAGACGTGCTGTTGTGAAGATGGGTTGTGGTACAGGGGCAACTTCAGAAGTGTCTGAAACTTCGATTTGTGCTTCCATGTCTGCTGGATGAGCTGGAATTTGTTGTTGGGTCTCGTGAGGTTCGTGATTTCTGGATATCTGTCTTGTCTCAAAACATTTCAGGTCTTCAGCTATTGAAATACTTCAGGATTAAAGGATTGAGTCATATTAGTATGTAAAATTGAGTCATGGGGGTTATATTGTTACTATGCGATGGGCCAGAAGGGCGCACCTTCCCAGCCAGGTGTAGTGATGACTGTGTCTCAAGCTTGCCCCACTAGTCCATTTACAAGTTGTATACCCAGCCGTGCTGCCTCAATATGCTGCACTCCGTTTAAAAAGATGAGTAAATATTAATAGCTCGGTTAGTACGATATTCGACATTTTTGAGCTGCCTGAGGACAAGGTCACGAAGTGTGATGTCGTGTTGAAGCATGGCCCTAGCGCCACACGCTAAGTCGCGCGTCGCGTGTAGCCCACCACGATGACCTTGGTAGACGACCATCGAATGTTTGCCACATCGTAGCGCAACAATGGCTTCCATGCCGGCAAAGTTTGTATTCCTATATTTATAGAATCTCCTGATTTTAACATTTATTTAGGAAAGTCGTTAGAACATATGCTCGACAAAAGCGCTCGCTCTACGATCAAGAGCCACTTCCCAAACGACGACGCGTCGAATGCACCCTTGAGCCTACCCAAACGAACCTCGATCTATTGAATACTTCCGAACGGCTGGCAAACAACTCGGATCCTCTTCTCAATTCTTCTGATATTCCACCTTCAAGTCCAAAGACATCACCAGCAGTGTGGTCGGATGAAGCACCTCGGTCTAGTCCACCTTCGTCGCCCACGCTGAATAGCTCCCCTCCGCCTACCAAAAAGCGACGGCCAGTCTTCTCAATTTTCAAAAACCAAACCAAACCAACACCAATCGCGAAACACCCACTGTTAGAACGGAGCCACAATGCTCAAAATTCACCAAAACCACGTCCAGCAAAGACGAAACGCATGGTACAGATGCAATTGGATCTTGCAAGTGAGCACCGAAAGGCTTGCAAGATCTGTGGCATGGAATACATACCATCAAATACCGAAGATTCGGCGGTACACCGCAAATTTCATGGGATGAATCTTCGCGGTGTGGAATTTACAAAGCCAATTGTTGAGCGTCTGAGAAAAAATATCGTTTGGAACGGTGATGACGGGAGCTTCATCGCAGTTATTGGGCGCAGGGATGCGCTTGTGTTGCGCAATAGGACGACCGATGTACTTCAGTTGGTAAACACAGAGCTAGCCGCGGTTCCCATATCAGATGAAGAACTGTGGAGCCAAATATGTGCCCCAAATAACGAGACTACACCCAAACGGCAACAGAGCTCCTCAAAGCGACCAAATCAATATGTCGATCAACCGTCAGTTGACCGGTTCAAGACATATGTCTATATTATTGGCCAGAAATGCGTCGGGGTGTGCCTAGTAGAAAGAATATGGGAGGCATACACAGTATTGGATCAAGAAGATGCTGGTGTGCGAACAGGGGAGACAAATCCTGGACCCCAGAGCTCCTCCATCTCTATTAGCGAAGCAAGTAGTGCTGCAATGATAGGCATCTCGCGAATATGGACCTCGAATCAACATCGGAAAGCAGGCATAGCAACGAGATTGCTAGATTGCGCAAGGTCGGACTTTTTATACGGATTGACGGTTGAGAAGGAGAAGGTGGCATTCAGTCAACCAACAGAGAGTGGAGGAAAGCTGGCACGAAGGTGGTTTGGCTGTGAAGCCGGGTGGCATGTGTACATAGACTGATAACCTTTACCCTCATTCTTGTACGTGTAATAGGTCGAGGTTGTTTGAAATTAACTAGATGATGCTGGTGATGCAGCCTCGCTGATAATGTAAAACAGATGAGTTAGGAAAGCCAAGTAAGTATTGCATGGTGGGGTACTCTTCACTCTTCGCTGTCACAGTGGTCCCGCCAAATCGGCCCAACCTGATCAGCATGCACGTCGGCGTTGAGGTTCCCAAGACCCCGACAGGACGACTATCATCAGCGAACACTAAGACACATGGCCGGACTCCACATCACTGCTTCTCACAGGCCTCTTCCATGTACATAGAACAATGCATTACTCTTGACTTCCACCATGTCATCCGGGAACCCATTTCGCGCGTCACTTGCATACAGTCCAGTTGTCCCATCGGCAGTTCCACATACGTCCTTCGTCACCCCCAATGATAGTGTGCCTGGGGCGCCTGCGCATGCTCACTCTGGTATACCCTGCCTTGACTTCATGCGTATCTCCAATGAACACGCGGTAATTATGTTACAGGGCTCGGGGATGCCAGTGCGCCACCACTCAGGACAAAGAAGCATGTCCGCATAGAACCAAACACGACGTTTATTCCACCGCATCCGGAAATCGACGACACATATGATCCATATCACCAGAACCTCACCCAAAGAGTAAGGGCTAGCGAACATGAAGATCCGGCGCCCCCCGCAAACCCCGCCAGTTGGCCCAGTACCAAACCGCCCATGGGGAATCCACATATCCTAACTACAGAACGGGGCCACGATATGGCAGGAGCAAATATGTGGTCAGGTTCTCGAAGAAACAACCAAGCGCCCCAATCGGCCATATCTCCGGGAGGTGTTCCGGCCAATCCGTTTTCGCGGACATACGAGAGGAGCAACGAGGAAACTCGGACAACTGCGGAAAGGCCACCTCTAGGCAATCACAGAGCTTCATTAGATGTGGAGGGCTTCAAGAACCTGCTTATGACAGGCAGACCAGGCCCTCTCCGGACAGGCCAACCGCCACAAGCCACCAATACTCCAACTGCTATCAATGGCCCACAGTTTGAGAGCAGTAGCAGCACAGATACCTCCTCCATTTCACGACAGTCGCTATTTGAGCCGGCACACGAGCCATCGCTCGAGTCACCGAGAACATCGTATGAAATGGCCGAGTCTGACGAGAACAATAAAATAGAGGTTGTTCCTGAAGTAAAGAAAGGCAAAAAGAAGCCACCACCAGCGCCCAAACATCGCCATGGCAAGCCCGTCACACCAAGACAGCCGCAGACGGTAGCATTTGAAAGCTTCTCTGCAACAGAGCCAGCCCCTCCCTTCATCACGCGGTCGCGAGACAACTCCGATGCCAGCAAACCACTTCCTCTGACTCCTATTTCACCGGCACCATTACATATCAGTACCCAGGATACCACACAACAGCCAATACCGATACAACAAAATTCGAGTGAGCTAGTAGCGGCCCCAGATGCCCCGCGACCACGGAAGAAAACCCCCCCTCCTGTGCCCTTGGCTCGTAGACAAAGTCAGCTACGGACCTCCACAGTTGAGAACAGGTCGCGTAGCAACTCTGCTCTAACCATATCTTCGCAACACTCTGTCGAAGCCCCATTTCCGAGTCCTGTTCCCAGTAGCAAAGATCCGTTATCGGTTGCAAAGTCACCGCCTCCACCACCTCGGTCACGACATGGAGCCAGGCTGACAGACGCCAGTACCTCAAGCGCAAACTCCTCCAGCACAGAACTACCATACCGTTCAAACTCCGTTCGCAGAGCGCTTGGAGCGACGTCGTCAAGGCGAAGTACCATGGAATCTGAACCTGGCTCGCCCATACCTGGTACCCAACGCACTCCATCGATAACGTCGAACCGCCCAGCCTCGCGAACGGTCTCAGGCGAAGACAGCGGAAACACTATGCCACCGCCCCCACCTCCACCGCGCCGTCGCCAATCAAACCGATCAAGTCTTGACCAGCCCCGCCCCAACATACCCATTTCATCCCCCACAGAAAGCCGTGGAGCGAGCACAGAGAACCGCCGCACAAGCATCGACAGCAAGAGACGAACCAGCATAGCCAGCGAAAGTTCTCTCAGACACGAATATGCCAGCGTTGACGCAAAGGGTCAAAACGAGTACGCCCTCAACTCACCCAATGAACACTCCGAAGCCAACCTCGCCGCTAGCGCTGCTAGCCAAGGTAGCGAACCCAACACCAATATCCTCGACGATATGGAGAAGTTCCAGCGCGAAATCGAAGAGCTGAGGCAGCGGTATAGTAAGGCGGGGTAGTGTGCCGCTTGATCTGAGCCATGTATATGCAATTTTCTATTATTATAAGTTGGTGTGTGAGATGGTGCATTGTTTACAAGGTACCTAGGTATTGGGGGCTCCATACTTTTGGGAAATGGAAATGCATTTCTATGTTGATCCGCAGCTGAACGAGGCCTTTTATAATGACTTTTGTGATTTGTAATGTGTGTTATGTGTTGGTCCGTGTGGTGAGAGGCAATTACGAGATTCACTGTGAAAAAGTGGATAAAGAAATGTTGCTTGACTTGAGAATGATAGAAGTAGCAACATCACAACGCACAAGGCAGTATGAAAGAAGTGCGACTATGTCACTTATATTAGGTAGGTATTGAGGAAGGCTAGATACTGGCTAATCCATGCAAGTAGCTGTTCATCAACAATACAAGTCCTCCTCCAAGAAATCGGCAAATACAGAACCTGTCACGAGATCCGTCATCTGTGCCGACATACCATTAACAGATGGGTTCGAAGATATGAGACCTTGGTTCACCGGAATCCACCTCGGTACGATGCCTAGACAAAGGCAGCCATGGCGACGACAAGCCCACCTAGGCTAACGAGAGGTGTAGCGATAGCAGCTCCAGCAGTTGAAACCTGGATAGGAGCGCTTGAAGTCGACGAAAGAGGCTTCACGGCAGTCGAGGGAGCCACGGAAGTCGTGCCGGGAGCGGAGACAGTGGTAGAGGCCTTAGGAGGAAGACTCTCAGATTTGACACTGGACGCAGACGGGGCAACGGGCGCCGAGGGAGCAGCCGTAGACTGAACTGGTGAAATGGGCGTAGCCGAAGATGCAGGAGGGTCATATACTGGCGGCATAGCAGGCGGATGAGAGTGAACTGGGGCCGATGAAGGAGGTGGGGCATGCGCACCACAGTCAGTAACGACAGTGGTGGCCGTAATCGTGACCGTGACAGCAGGCTTGCAAGCTGAACAAGAAATTAGCTTTAATGAAGACAACCTTTTTGACTAAATACTTACACTCGTGGGCGATGACCGCGCAGGTCAAGGCGGCAAGCGCGAGCATCTTCTTGTAGCCGAACATGATGATAGCGATTATGTAGAATTGGGGATGGGGTAGAGCTGATTGTAAGATGTTCGGGTTGAGTAGATGCACTTGGGAGGATGTGACGTCGCCTTCGTTGTGTGGTGTCGTGAAAAGGAAACGAAGGAGTGGGAGGGGGGGGCGAGGGGGGATGCTTAAATGTAGCGTGGACAGCACGCGTTTGCAATTCACGGTCACTCGGGCGATGAGGGGTGAATGGAAAGCGTTAGGAAAGGGTGGGAGATTACGTTAGAGAACAGGGATAGGCGTGGGTTGTAGAAAGAACGTATTGGTAATGTTGGTATGGCAAGAACACAGAGCGTCAGTGCTGTCGTGCACATGCAATCTGCCTATTCTACCAATTTTGGTAAAGCATTCAGCAATATAGGAATATTAGGTAACACTTGTACATGTGCTCGGCTCATTGGAGATTGACCCCTTTCGAGTCCACCTGAAAAGTGAGTCTTGGCGCGAATGGCGCGAGTGAATAGATGCTCACGTGCCGCGATATCATCTTGCCATTGCTACCCGTAATTTCTCATGCACTCAATGACGTAACCAAGTGTAATCAAATATCCCTCAGAGCATGCATTGGCCCGTTCTGTGTTTGTTTGTGGGGCAGCAGTGCTCCTTCCCAAAATGCTGCCCTTTGGCACTAGTGCTGGTTCACCTGCCCGGATAGATAAACATCACTGAGTTCATTAACTGTTCTCTCTTCTCTCACCACCTACACTCGTTTATCCCACCCACATTAGCTCTCCACTGGTCTGGCCATTTGCTATCTTTGCCCACTAGCCACATCCACTCTTTTATTCTCTCGCACCAACTCAGCTTTGCTCCGCCATGAAGCTCTTCCAGATCGCTGCCTTGCTCGCTGCGGCTGTTTCTGCTGCCGGTGCTGGTATGTTTCGTATTATGCTCATTACCTTTCTCGTCTGACTCTTTGACAGGCGCTCGTCGTGACATTGGGGGTACCACTACTGTGGTCGCTCTCGTCACCTCAACCCTCACTTACACGACGTTGTGTCTAGACGCCAAGGACTGTCCTCCAGGCGCTACTGTTGTAGTTACGTCTACTACTGTCTTGAGCAGCACGACCACCATTTGCTCCACTCCTGGAGCTGTGCTGTCTTCCGATGGTGCCTCTTCCGCTTCCATTGTGACGTCCGCAGATCCTCTCGGCACGTCACTTCCAGTCTTCTCTATCAGCATTATCCCTGGCTCTACGATCGAGAGTTCCATCAACATTGTGTCTGCCTCCAGTACCGCTTCAGGCGTGCTATCTTCAGCGGCTCCGACTCAGTCAGCTTCATTGCAAGCCAGCTCTGAAGGTTATAGTCCTCCATCTTCGCCATCCAAGTCTGAGTCCACCGTCGATAGCACTATTAGGGTTACGAGCTATCTTACGCAAACCATGACATCTGTCATCACTGTACCTCGATCGTCTAGCAAGCACAACAACACTAATACCTACACTGAGACTGATGCTACACACACCGGCCATCCTTCAAGCGGAACGGTTTATCCCACAGCATCAGGAACCGCGTCAGGAACTGGGTAATTTCATGCTCTTCCCATCGACCATGTCTTGTCAACTAAATGCTAACTCTTACGTCCCAGATACCCGTCGCGAAGCGCCAACGGCACCGTCATATCGCCTAAGCCTACGTACAGCCCCATTCCCATCAACATGGGCCAGGTTGTCAGTGCTGGAACAAGCTCCCTTGCGGCCTTTGCCGTTGCCCTCGCCTTTGTTTTCTTTACGTGAGAGCGACTATGGACATGGCCTACGCAGTTTAGTATCTGCTATGGTGTGGGCACGCTGTGCTGTCTTTCAGCAAGATGGTGCGACATTATTGCATCGTCTATCGTGTCTAGTATTGCTTAGGTGATACACCGGTTCACATACTTGCATTGTGGTTTACGAACAATGGCTTTATGATCTTTCTAGGAGTGTTTGTTCTTAGCTACATAGGGCTTTTTTCCTCACATGTATTACCAGATACGAACGGCCGGCAAAACTAGCATGTAATTCACAAGGAATTTTCGTACGGCCGACAGTTTCTTTTTTGTGTCTCATGCAGTGATAATAGATATATGTGTTGAATGCATCATGGTGAACAAAGTGTTATTCGATCAAGCTTCCACTTCGGAGCTTAGAGCGCCAGGCTAAACCACTCGCGTACCAAGTATTTCGCACAGTTATGGGTATATGGCTAATTGGTAGGCCAATGGTATACTGTATTGAATGGTGATAACGATGAGAGTTACGAAGACGAAGCCATAGAATGTCAGGTTTGATCAAGAACTGGGAAATACTAAGTAGAAGATATAAATCTGGGCAAGCGTATCTGATATTATCCTACGTCAATCTCGTCCCTAAAGCCTAAATCGAGTCCATCGCCCCAAAGAACCTATCTTTCTCAAAAAAAAAAAAGGTCTACCGTTCCTAACGCCAACATCTCCCCTCCCTACTGCCGCTGCGGCAAATACGCCCCACCAGCAAGCACAAGATTCATCCTCGTAAACTGCACTTTATACACGGGGCTCTCCTTTGTCGGAAACGCGCTAATCTGATCCGCACTCACGCCCGTCTCTTTACTTGGCTTCTTCGCCGTAACAGTCTGCCCACTCGCGCCCTTGGTCGTAAGCGCGCCATCACTCCCCGGCTTAACCTCTTTCCCGCCTGCCTCACTCGTCTCCTGCAAAACATCCCACACGCGCACCGTCTTGTCCGCGCCCGCAGAAACAAGGACGCTGGACTCGACGCTCCAGGACAACGACCAGATGCCGCCCTTGCCGTGGCCGCGCATGCGCTTGCGGCGGCGCCCGGATTCGAGCGTCCACAGGATGACGTTGCCTGCGTCGTCGGCGGAGGCGAGCGTTTTGCCGTCGGGCGAGCATGCGATGGCGGTGACGTTGCCGGTGTGGCCGGTGAAGAGGCGGAGACAGTTGCCGCCGGAGATGTGCCACATGCGAACTGTGCGGTCGCAGGAGCCGGTGAAGACGTACATGTTGTTTGGGTGGAAGGCGACGCAGTCTACGTCGGCGTCGTGGCCGACGTAGATGCGGAGGGGCTCGATGTGGTCAGTTGACCAGAGGCGGGCGGTGCGGTCGTTGGAGCCGGTGAGGAAGTAGTGGCCGTAAGGGCCCCATTGGACGTCCCAAATGGGGTTGTCGTGGGCGCGGTAGGCGACGAGACAACTGTATGTGTCTAGACTCCATAGTCGGATTGTCTTGTCTTCTGAGCAGGAGAGGATGCATTGTGAATTTGTTGGTGGGCCTAAAGGGTCGGGGTTGGCTGTTGAAGGGGAGAAGGCGACGGCGTATACGGGTCCTGCGTGACCGACTAGACGGCGAGAGGACGCGGGTTGAGAGTTAGGGAGGTCATTCAGGGAGGTGAGGGGAGAGCCGTCCATGGCCCAGATGCGGATGTACGATTCCGACATACCGACTGCGACAAGTTTGTTGTCACCGGAAAAGTCAATGCAATTTATGCTGTCGTATGTGTTGTGAAAGGTATACATGGTAACACTGACCGCTGGGCCAACGCCGCCTGTTCTGCCTTCCATTTTGTAGCGATCTCGATGTTCGATGATTTTTTGTACTTCCATAGATACATCGCGTGCTAGCGATGGTGGTAGAGGGACTGTATCACGAGAGGGTCCATCTTCTGTCGGCTCTCGTTTAATACGTGCTTCAAATTCATCGACGAGCAGTGATTGTCCGGGCCTGGGCGCGCTCTTGGCATCTTCGTCCTGTAGTGCAGCACGGACGTCCTCTTGCAGTTCCTGGTCTTGGGGATATGCACCGAGCTGCAGCCGTATTCGTGATGCGTCTGCCTCGGGGTCGTGGCGTGTTGTAAGGGGGTGCCCTGGATTATGCCCTGGAATACCCTCGTCCTCTGCCGGTAGGTCGTCATCCCCTTGATCACCAGCTAAGATTGCTGCAATGCTCTTCTCTGCGGTTGCTGTGCGATCGACTGTGACCATGTTTATATGATCTCTCATCACATCTATCAAGGCCTGTCCACCATCGAAGATCTTGGACTCTAGAAACTGCATCAAGTTGAAAAAAGGCATACTAGTGAGCGTAACTCGGTATTTGTTGTCAATGTACAGCTTAGCGATACGGCTCTCTGCAAGATGTACTGGTAATCGTACTTGTCGCAGTGTCTTTATGTCCTCCTCGTGATCACGTTCGAATAGATGCTGATACTGGGCAAAGAATGTTTCCGCATCTTTTGTGTAGAACTCGCGCACCATATCCAGGAATGAATATACGAAGACAGGCCATAGAAGCTTGCGCAGTTCTGGTTTATATAGATCCAGGTTGTCTTCTGTGTACTTCCGCAGCAGCTCGAATGACTTTGTGTATTTGCTTCCACCAGCTTCCGTGCTCTGAGCGGCGAGAGTTTGACCATTGGCTTGCGGCTCGGACTCCTTACGGAGCATGGCCTCGGTGCGAACATATCCTTTTTTGGAGAGATATTCCAGTACCTATGGAAGTGTCAGTAGAGGTACATATTAGAAATTATGGCTTCGAAGTGAGGTTAGAAATATGGACGCCTAGAACTAACTTCATTTCGAAATAAACTAACAATATCACTATTCAAGTATCTTCCGCGTGCCTGTCCATTGGACATAGCGACGTTCGGGCGAGCATTGGAGTAGGAAAAAGGTGGTTGTTGCGACATGTTTTGTGGATCCTAGGGTTTGATATGGTGCAGACAAAGGAAAAACGGGTGAGTGGGGAGCTCACAGCTGGTGCTGCGGTTCTTTCACAACGAGGCGCAAACCACCCGTGATAAAACAACGCGCGTATCCGTCTAAAGGTTGAGGGCAATGCGGGAGCAAACTTGGACAAGCAACAATAGGTAGACAGCAAATGGAGGAAAGAAACTATTCACTAACGATTTGATTAAGATTTTGTTGTGATTGAGGGCCTGAAGCATTTGAAGGAGGAGGACCCTGCTGCTGTGCCATGCCATTGTGAGGGGGAAGGCCTGCACTCGGTGGCCCATTGCCTACACTCATCGCTCTTACAGGGCCGGGCCCGGGCGGGGGCCCCGACATTGCGAGCTTGAGGTTGTTCCTTCTATTCTATATATTCAGTGTTTTGCGCTTTAGAGGTGAAGGCAACACGGTGAAAAGGTGAAAGAAAGAGCGGAGAAGGGTATATGCACGTGATGCGTGGCATGTAAGGTGCAAGGGTCGAACTGGGGTGAATGGTGGTAGGCGGAAGGAGGCGACTTGGAGAGTTGATGTAGCTTGATCAAAAGTGGAATTGCGGAGTGAGGACGGAGGTGAGGTTGAAGCCGCGCTTGGTGTGGCTCGTGCTTGCGACTGGCGCGTTGTGGGGTGGGGACCACCTCTAGAGCTCCTAGTAGTACCAGTGCCTATGCCTGTGCCTACATTTATGATCATTCACCCTCATCATGGCAAACCCAGTGGAGCAGCCAGCCAGAACAGAGGAAGAAGCGCAAACCTACCGCCAAATTGCTGCCAACCACATTGACATTCTAAGCCGAATCAACGGACAGCTTCCAAAGCTACTGGCCTACTTCGCTGCTGCAATCAGCCAGCTCACAAATAATCCAATCGAGACATCAGACCAGAAAGGCAAACCAGATACACCACAGGCTCGTCAACAAGCCCTATGGGTCATGACTATTTATGTGGGTGCCTGTATCAAGCAGATACGAGAAGAGCTGGTTGATCAAGTCAATGACCTCGAACGCTACCGAGTCATCCCAGCAAAACATCCAAAGTACAGCGCTCTACCAGGTGAGGGACAGGCAGCCAAAACGAATGATGCAGAGGCAGGCGTCAAGCATGGCGGCTATGGAGATTTTGATGTGGGTGTGTTGAATGCGAGGGCGGCCTCGGGACACATTGGTGGGGAAGATATGCTGGATAGGGTCAAGGCCATGGTAGAGGATCTCATCAAGAAAAGTGATGCTGAAACAAACGGAGATCGCATGGCCGTGGATTGAAGAAACAAGAGAGTGAAGACGCTAGGTATAGCCTGTTTCTACACACCCAGGTCTTGCCTTCGACACTACATGCTCGTTTGACTCTGCGATTGCTGAGAGTGAGCATCGGTCAAGGCCAAACGATGCTCAAATGAGTCTCGCATGTACTCGACTCATCTACACCCATCGAGCATACCAAAGCAGAGAACTGGAGCTTGATATAGGGAAACGCGCCGCTTTTGCATTTCTGAGTACGAGTAGTACATTGAGGAAATCAGCCATAAAGCCTAAACAGTCGAGCGGCAGCCCCGTCCCATATTTAGTTACAGAATACAGCGCAGAATCCAGAAGATTATGATACATGAACTGAGAGTCCTCGGAGGCATTAGATAGTCATATCAAGATCTAAAATTGCTCCCCGCTTCCAGTGCGCGACACATTGTTCTTATATCGTCTGGTGTTGTTCGACAACACCCACCTATCAACCTCGCTCCAGCATTCTCCCACTCGACAGTCTTTTGCGCCAACGTCGAGCCCTCTGTCTTCTTACCCTCCCACTCCCTAGCCTTTGCATTCCACTGCTCCCCTGAGTTCGGATACACAACCAGCGTTCCCTTCTTCACCAGCGGCGCAAAATTCTGAAGCGCCCCCAGTGCAAGATGGTCTGGCACGCAATTGAATCCCAACGCAAACACCTGCTCAACCCCTTCAAAAAGCGCAGCAATCTCCGCAAGCGGCGTCCCATCGCTAATATGCTCGCTATCCCTCAGCGTAAACGCAAACCACGCCTCCGTCCCCGGAAACTCGGTAGTAAGCAACTCAATCAACGCCTCTGTCTCCACCTTCTGCGGAATCGTCTCACAAGCCAACACATCCACCCCTGCCTCCACAAGCGCCTGTACGCGCCCCCGGTGAAAGTCCTTCAACTCCTCCTTCGAAACGCAATAATCCCCCCGGTACTCGGATCCATCCGCCAACAGCGTCCCGTACGGCCCCACACTCCCCGCCACAAACAACTTGCTGCGAATTGACTCCTCGTACGCGGTTTCGGCCGCGCCGCCTTGCTCGTCCGTCATGGCTGGTACCCAGCCGACTTGCTCTGCGACATAGGCATTTCGCGCCTCGTTGGCTAGGTCCACGCTCTTTCTGATAATGGCTTTTGCGTCTTTTGCGCTGAGGTTGAGGTTTTTGATTAGGCCTGGTACTGAGGCTTGGTAGGATGCTGTGATGGCGACTTGGGCGCCTGCTCGGTAGTAGTCTAGATGTGTTTGCTTGATGAGGGATGGCTGGTCGAGGAGAATTGAGGCGGACCAGAGGGCGCCGCTGATGTCTGCTCCGAGGGTTTCGAGATAAGTTGCTAGAGCGCCGTCGAGGATGATGGATGAATTGCTCTCCAGAGCTCTGGAGAGTTTGTTGAGGGGTTTTGTCTGGCTTGCCATGATCTTTTTTTGAGGGCCTGGGATATAGTTTTGATATGGCAGTGATAACAGCTACTTGTATGTAGCAAATAATATTGATTCGTCATTTATGTTGTAAATTACCTCAAAGTGTGAAAATGCCTTTGCGGCGTTCCGATAAACGGAGCCAACATCAAAGCTAGATAATCACGACAGCGCTTGGCCTACCGTCTGAAAATTCCCTGTTATAGCAGTTCTCGCTAATCAGTGTTCGGGGCCTTAGGATTTGGTAGGCCGCATGATATAGTCCCTTGATGATTGGATAATGCAAAAGCAAGCAAAACGCTCGACGTACCGTACGAAACTAGTCTGTGCGCACAATCAGAGCGCCGCGTGAATGCACGTACACCTGCGGCGCCGGCTACATATTGTCGATACAGATCTCTACAGTCATGTCTCTATCTTGCATAGAATTGCTTCAAATTTCAGCCGCTCTATTCAAATGAAGAGAGGATAGGCATGACCTAGTCTTTGGGAACTAGCGGTAACCCCCTTGACATCGAAGCGACAGCGACTACATAGGACCCTTCAAAAAAAATTGTGTTCTGGTATTAGCCTGTCATCTTGACCAAAGCAAACATACAGTATGACGTCGTTCGATAAGGCATCAGGTGTAGTTTACACCGAGACCACATCCGCCAAAATCGGATCTATGGTACCCACGTGGATGTCGCAAGCCAGAGGCAGGCGTAACAAGAAAGCAACACTAAAAAGCCAAGGAAAAGGTTGCTCCAGTTTACAAGAGATGGCGTTACGCGCATGTGTATGGAACGTCGAACTCTTCTTGCCAGAAACTTTGCAGTGGGCTGGATGGCACTACGCCTCCTTGATCTATAAACAAGTCATCAACAAGTAAGCCATCCCCTACGAATACTCTATTTATGTACTGATATTCAAATCAGTGACACATTGTCGTTCAATGTTTGGAATATCTTTCTCGATGCTTTTCCAGATAAGATGGAGTCCCAGGAATTCCATGTCTATCAGTCAGGCAACTGGTCTTTCGAGCCAACAGAGCTACCATCCATCGTCAAGCGCCTAAGCAAGCTCAACACCTCTTTCTTAACTCTCCTCTGCATTCGTGACTTCATCCTCACACTCGATCACCTTGTCTCTCTCCTCGACATCCCCACGCTTGCAGCAGTCTTACTGGAACAAGCGCCCCCTGGCGGCAAATCCCCTATCGAGGACATACACTTCAAGAGCTGGGTCTCCGCCGCCCACAAAAAGTCAGCATTACAAAAGCTAAAACTACTCGTTCTATGCGATTTCGGCATCGAGCGAAAATCCGTCTTGGAAAGAGTATCAGTCTTCCCTTCGCTCTCGCTGCTTGGATTCCAGAACTCAAAAACGGGCAGTATATCAGGGATGACGCCACATACATATAGCAATTGGCAGTTCGTGTGTCCAGACGAGTAAGTTGCTAATCGTCACTGTGCGACGTAGTCAAGTGCTTACCCGAGATCCCATAGGTTAGAAAAGCACGGCTGGTCTCACATAAAACTCGACCCTTACTACATCTGGTCAGCCTCCTATCTGACCAGCGCACAAAAGCTGAAACGATTGCAAGATTTGATGAAGGAAAATGAGCAACGGGCTTCAATGGCGCCGGGCGCTGATGACCGCTCGGTTTGCATCACGTATGGTGGGTGGGCAAATCGAAGTATACATGAATGTACTTTGTGGTATATCCGTGAGTTCAAGACACTGGCGCAGAATCAGATGCCGAAGATTACCGCGGAATCAGAAAACGGATCGAGTTCGAAGGCTGGGGGTCGAGCAGCGAACAAAAAGAGGAAGCTTCGGGTGGGCAAGCAGGTGGATGTTGGTTCGCTTCTTGGGGCTTTTAGATGAGGCTCAGTGTATCCAGTCACCATGATAGGAAGGTCCAGTCTGGCACTGCCTTCCATATTGCAAAATTGAAGTATCTGCAACATAGGTGTTGAACCATGTAGTCCCGGCTGTCTTGTGGTAATTTCGAAGAATCATTATGTAAGGAGGCGACCATTGAGTTTAGATGCCCGTTTGAGCTATGGTAGTCACCCTTTGACTCTTCACACCCTTCCAATGTTGCATGTTGGAAAATGTATCATAAGCCCTTTCTCTGAAAATCTAGAGGATTCTGGCTTTAGTCTCCTAAATTGAAGGCTGGAATAAGTGACAACTATTACGACTTCACTCTGTGGGGCAAGAGGATACAAATTTGGGAAAGGCTATGTAAGAATTAGGGTAGAGCGGATACAGTGCTGTTGTATCATATTTGAAGAACATACTAGATGCCTGATAGGTGAATATTGTTGTGTGAATCGGATATGGGAGTAGAAATAGGCACCAAATGATGGCTTGGCTCTCCGTTGATTGTAGAATCAGGTGGCGGCTTGCAGCAAATCTCATGTTACAGCTTGTACAAAACTAGATCGTACACGGATCTATTTGTATACGCATGAATGAGGGATTCCGAGGTGCTTTGTTTTCTCTTTCCTGTGGCAGAGGATTCACATAGCTGTATTTGCTCCCGTTTCAACGGTGAAGTGCTCAAAAACTTTGCTAGTTTTCTGCTGCTCAGATGGAGAACCCTAATATGCGATGTCAGAACATTTGCGACTTCGCGACATTTTGGGGGTAGTACAAAGTGAATGTTCCAATTATATCACACTAAATGCTTAATTGATAATGCCTCAGAAATACTGGATCCATCGTAAGTGTCCGTGGACAAATCGTAGTTGTCGCCAAGGTTGACAAAGAGATTAAAATAAATGACTACATGGCTGCTCTGAACTGGCATGCAAGATTCTTCATAGCATGTACCGAAAGAAATTGCATCATCTCTTGCTCCACAGACCCTGCTGTGTTTCACGGATGCGCCTTTCCTGCTCTTTAATCATCTCTTCAGTTTGACCGTGACCATTTCCTCTGCTGTCAATTTCCATGGGATCTTCATCTGCTGGTTGTGGGATATTTGCAGGAGGAGCACCCCGTCGTGGCTCGTTTGATCTTACACCATCCATCATACCGGCAGCACCACCTGCTCGTAGCTGATTGATTGCCCGAATGGTATCAATTGCTGCATGCAGTGTCCTTCTAGCGTTGAAGTTCTTCTTAACAGTTGGCAGAAGGTCCTCTTCGCCCTCCCCTGGTCTTGCAATGTCGGCAACCCATGGATGGGAGAGCGCTTCATGGGCGGTCATACGTGATGCAGGATCAACTGTAAGACACCTACGAATAAACTCACGGGCTGTGAGCGAGACGCCGCGCCAGTACTCAAGAGGGGTGAAGGAGTAATCTGCAACGAGAATAGCTTGCATTTCTTCGAGATTGGAGTCTCGGTCAAAGGGTGTGTAGCCGCAAAGCAAGAAGTATGTAATCACACCAATGGCCCAAATATCACTATCCTTCCGTCAGTAAGATCTTTGGAGGAATCATAATAAATATCTTACACTGGCTTGCCATGCCCTGTTTTTCTGAAGATCTCGGGCGCCATGTACCCTGGTGTTCCACATGTTGTGGTGAGGACGTGGAATTGCTCCTCGTCCATGATGCGCGATAACCCAAAATCGGCGATAAGAAGATCAGCATTGTCCTCTGGTGTTCGAAACAAGAGGTTCTCGGGCTTCAAGTCTCGATGTACGATGCCATGGTCGTGCAGATATGCGACAGCAGAGAGAGTCGCACGCATCAAATCGGCAGCGTCAGACTCGTAGTAGTTGCCTTTTCGGCAAATGCGATCGAAAAGTTCGCCTCCAAGTGCGAGGTCAGTCACGAGGTAGACTACATGCAACATTAGCTATACGCTCGCAGGCCACCACTGGTGTACCATACGGTTGTTCATGGTCTCGAAATAGTCTACTAGGGTGAGAATGTTCCTATGGCCCATGGAGACCCTTTTCAAGACGGCAATCTCGTTCCTGACCTTGGAATCTGTTAGCCTGGGCCGTGAAAGGCAGTACAAGGCTTACGAACCATGTGCTCTCGTCCGGCCATAAGGCGTTTGTTGATAACCTTGGCAGCATAATATCTCCCTGTATCAATATGTACACACTCTTTGACTACCGAGTAACTGCCTGCTCCTAGTGTCTTTCCCGTCTTGTATCGGCATGGTTGTACCTGGGCTCCGTTGGAGGCCATTTTCAGCTTCGTTTCAGCTCAACAAAAGTGCAATGATGCGCCAGCCTGACGTGCGACAACGATGAAGGTATGTCGCTCCGAGCACGTGAAGTGAGATCGTCGAGTGCTCGTGAGACTCGAAATCCTCAAGTAGATAAGTGGTGATACGGGTACGAGAGGTGCGGCGGCCGGTTCAAAGAGTACGCTAATCGTCACGCACAGAAATGTGTGTGAAGTGGCAGACAAAGCTCACTCAGCTTTCTAATCTGACGATAGCCCCTCACTGGGTATATTTGGGGTCTGAAAGATGGCACGCTCAACAAAAAAAAAGTGATATATTTTAGGTGATACAGATATAAATAAAGGTGTCTGACATCAGGCAAACCATGAGAGCTGAAGTGAGTATACAGGCTGTCGTGACAGTGATCTGGTTTTGGAAGACAACTCTTGCTGGAGGGGTTGTTACCGGCGCCGGTGAAGGATCCCTGTCACCCACCGACTGCTGATTGGCCTGGTTGCGGAGACGTGGGGCAGCAATGCAGGGTTCAAGTCTACTAGTACAAGCAGCTGAAAGTGCCAGTATCAAGATGCACGAGACACAAGTCATTCTTTACTTTTCACATTCTAATACCTCTACTTGTATTTCTATGTCCATGTAGCCTCATAGCCAAAGTTATAGCTAACAGTTGCAGATGTCGAGCGCAACATGTCTATCTAGTGTGAGGGAGGCCATGCTAATCTTGCTGCATTCACACCGCGCTTTATGACTTTATCAGCAAGCTGTGACCGTCCATGTCCTCTGGCTGTTGAAGTCCCATGGCTGCAAGAATAGTCGGCGCAACATCGCCAAGTACGCCATCGGTTTTCTTCAGGCTCCAGGACTTGGGTGCATTGGCCATGACAAACGGCACCTTGTTTGTAGTATGCGATGTTTTTGGTGTACCCTCTTCCGTGAGCATCTCTTCAGCATTACTACTATTCGTCAGTCTAATGACCACCATGAATTTGGAACTGATAGCATCACTTACCCATGATCAGAGGTGACGTAGAGAATGTACCCACTCTCCAGGCACTGGTCATAGATCCTCTTGATCGCCTTATCCGTCTCTGTGCAGGCTTCTATCGCAGCCTTGTAGATACCTGTGTGGCCGACCATGTCTGGTGGGGCAAAGTTGTTCATCAAGAACTCGAATTTCCCGGTTTGGATCCTCTCACAAAGCTTGTCTGCGACAGCCATGGCACTCATGGTCGGTTGCAAATCATATGTAGCCACCTTGGGCGATGCAATCATCTCGCGTTCTTCATTCTCAAATTGCTTTTCGACACCGCCATTGAAGAAGAAGGTGACATGAGCATATTTCTCTGTCTCAGCGACATGGCACTGCTTGACACCCTGCTTTGCTAGTGTCTCTGCAAGTACGTCGGTCATCTTTTGGGGTGGAAAGGCAACTGGGAATGTATACTTGGGGTTGTAAGAGGTCATGGTTGTAAGGTGGATGTTCTTTGGGTAGGGGAAATCAGGCTTTGGTGAGCGGTCGACATCGCCTAGGAGTTGAGTGGCCTCACGAACACGGTCAGAGCGATAGTTGAAGAAGAATACTGTATCACCATCTACGCGAATTAGTGGCCTGGACATGTAGGTACTCAGGAACTTGACTTACCTTGTATTCTTCGCTCTTTTCCACCCACAATAATGGGCTTCAAGAACTCATCGTTCTCTTTCTTATCGTATCGCTCCTTGATAGTGGCCAGTGGGTCGCTGCTCTCCTCGCCTTCTCCCGAGACCAGGCCCTTTAGGCCAATTTCGACTCGGTCCCACCTCTTGTCGCGGTCCATGATATAGTATCGTCCAACCACTGTTGCAACCTTACCGAGCCCAATTTCCTGAGTAGCCTTGAGGAGCGTGTCCATGTAACCAGCGGCAGACTTGGGGTCTGTATCTCTTCCGTCACCGAAGAAGTGGATGTAAGCCTTGGGAACACCCATCTCCTTAGCAACCTTGAGAAGGGCGATCAAGTGATCCATGTGCGAATGAACACCTCCATCAGAGACCAAGCCACAGAAGTGAAGCCTGCCGTTACCGTCAATTGCTCGTTGAAACGATTTCTTGACGTTTTCGACATCCTTTAGCTTCTCATTCTTAATGGTCTGACCAATTCGAACTGAGTCTTGCCATACAACTCGTCCGGCGCCGATGTTCAAGTGGCCAACCTCACTGTTGCCCATTAGACCTTCCGGAAGACCTACGGCGAGGGAAGAAGCTTCGAGCTCGGTAAATCCTTGGGCAGTTTCGGAACCTTCTTTGGTGAAGCCGTCCATAGTAGGCGTATCTGCGGCGAGGATAGCATCGCCATCTTTGCGCGACTTCTCGGAGGGAATACCCCAACCGTCAATCACGATAAGTACTGATTTCTGATCAACCTTGGCCATACTGTCGATAGTTACGAAGGAAGAGTAAGCACAAAAAGAAAGAAAGAAAGAAGAAGGCAATGGCAAAGTGGAGTGGGCAAAAGTGTTGATCTATGGAGGGGCAGGGTTGGAGGGGCAGGGTTGGAGGGGCAGGGTTGGAGGGGCTATCGATAAAGCGTACCCTCGCTCAACAAACCTACGTACTATCCATACTAATATACCACCATACCTACTACAGCATCTGTCGCAGTCACACCACCTGCCAAAACAAAGTCCTCTATCCGGCGACCCAGTTGACGTTTGGCTATCTCCCATTACTCAATCAGCTTCTGTCCCGTGTTGCACGGCGCAGCGCCCATTGCAGTCCAATCAGACGCCCACTCTGTAGCCGTGCGCGTTGTACAGGCGCGTCATCCCACGCCGGGCAAAGCTCAACACCAGGCAAACTTTCTTCTGGGGTACTTTGGGTATATATACATATATCATGTCGGCTGCCCCGACACCCCACGCGACGGCATCGACACGAGCCTCGCAACCGCCTACAGGCGCGCCCACACCAGCTCTGCCTCTTACCGCGCCTACTACTCCAGGCATTCCAGCCCCATCGACCTTTGACGTCCTGCCCGATCTCCACAAGCTTCTCAAGCGTCTTCTTGACTCTTCTGCTCAGCCACCCGCCGCTACACCAACACCTAGCCAAATATCTGCAGATGGCCCCCTTGAGATCCAGCATGTAGCCACAGCCGCGAATGATATCCGTCTGAAGATGCAGAAGGCGCGACGCGCAGTTCTTGCTTTGCCTGACGTTGACAGGACATGTGAGGACCAGGAAGAAGAGATTGAATACCTTGAAGCCAGCATTACAAGACTAAAGGCTTCTCTGAGAGAACTGGCCCAGCCACCAACAGACTTGGAAGACCAAGACCAGAGTATGGTGGGCTGATTGACCATCTAGACTATCCCCATTGATCTATTCCAGGCCTCATGACCATCGATTGCATGGACGCACTAGATCTGGCCTTGACACAAAGAGTTTCATGGTATGCATCTCCACCAATTCTGGAAATCACGTATTGAGCCGATCTTCAGACACCTATGGTATATGTACAGTAAGCGCACAGCGACAAGGGAGCCTGGTAATGAAATGAATCAAGGGTGATGAGTGAGCTTATATAAAAGAAATTATAGACCTCACGATCGTGGCTGTCCTGGAACATTACCTGGCCCGTCTGCTGGCAACTCCCATGCCAGCTGCCGTTGCGATGGCAGTTCTACGGGTGATGTAGTGTGCTGCAATTCATGAGGTGTCTTGCTTTCAAGCTCTCCTGCCCTATGCTCATAATACTGGCTTGCAGTTGACACTTTCTCACCCTTCCCCTTCCGCCTTCGAATGAAGATAAATATCACCGTGGCAAGGATAGTCAAAGCTGCACCTCCACCTACGCCAACTCCAATTCCAACCCCCTTGTAATCTTTTTTCTTCGGAATGGGAGTCTCCGTTGCCCCAGCGGTTATCGCCGAAGGTCCTGTTTGCGACGGCGGAATTTCAGAACTCCTCGTGCTTGACACCAGCGCACTCGAAGTAGTAATCCTCGTCGATGGCCCCACAGATGCAGCCAATAACGTAAACACTGCTGTTTCCGTCTGACAACATCTCGTCGACTCAGCCGCGCTCTCGCAGCAAAATCGTGCATCCCTCCCAAACCCTTGCGACCCACACTGCCACACCTGCACGCCGCCTGCCCTGAAATCGTATGCGCTCGCCGTAGTCGGCGTGTCTTGGTTGAGTTGGCAGCGTTGCGGACAGAGAGGGCTTGACTAACTTCTATCCGTACATGTTCCACGCGCGTAACTGATGTCTGTATTATTTGTAGCTTGTAGCGCGCAGAGCCCATTGCTGAGGCATGCGGCGCGGGTACCACAGCATTGCGTTACGGGCGCGTTGGGATCGCATGGTACGTCTTTGTTTGTGTCGCCATTGGGGAGGTAGCATATGTTTGCGGCGAAGGAGAGTGTTAGGAGAAATAGTAGGGTGAGGAAAGAGAGCCTTGGTGACATTGTTCGACTGGGATAGCGTGGGTGTTGTGAGGGAGGAGGAGGGAGTATGTGAGGAGGAGATGGGAGTTGTTAGGAATCATGTTAGGATTACGTCTGGGCCGCCTGATGGCTCAATTTATCTAAGCTCAGGCACGCCAGACCTAGGTTCCGCCAACTGCACCATCCCATTCATCTCAAGTTTGAAGCTAGCCATCCTGAGTGGCGCGTTGTCCTGATTCTCGCTAGGGACTCGGAGCGCTATAGCTCTTACCTGCGCGTGCTCTAGTGGGTTGGTGTGTGAGTCTTTATCTAGAATCTACTTGACTAACCGCTGCTCTTGATCTAGCGTTAATTGCTGCTGTTCCTGATGAGCTAATGCGTGGCTTTGAGTACCGTGTAAGCGATCGCGTAGAGTTAATCTTTTGACATTATACGCGTTAGCTGCGGCTTGTTGGCTCGGGTAAACATTAGCATTGAGTCCAGAGATGGCAAGTTGTAATCTCTCCTTATAGGTAGACATATTGATCAAGAAAATGCAGGGGAATCACGCGTCAAAGATGAGATGGATGGGGTCTGGCGGAAAATGGGTGTCTGAGCTTAGGTAGGTAACTTTGGGGCCTGAAACAGAGCAAGTCGCGTGCAAGAGAACATCGATATAATATATAATTTCATACAGTAAAGGTAGTTTGGCGAGTCGCTCAAGGTAGGCAAGCGCAGAGACAGGTGGTGGTTGGTGAAGGAGTTTTGATCGCAGAGATAGTGCACATGTTGGAACTGAATGCACTACCTAGGTAGGCAGGGAGTACCAGGCTGCCCCGGTTTCCGTGATAGAAAATTTGAATTGTAGGCACTTAACATTATACCAGTAATATACTTCGATTTGAAAAGTTCATATACTTGCGCGGAGATTTAAATTCACGCACCTATACATTAGGCAACCGTTCGCGCAGTTCAAGCGGCTCGGCTCGCTCCGGTCAAGACCGAGCTGAACGTCCATCCAGCTATCGTATACATTATCAACACCACGCACTGTAAAACTTGCATCTACCTCTACTATCTACTATCGGTACAGTTTTTCGAAAGCAAAAGTTGCGAAGGTTTACCCAAACTTTGTTAGAGCAACCGTTAAGCTCTCTGCTGTATGTGATCAGCCAACACAATGCATTCTTTCCTATGAGTTAGCATGGCCACAAAAGCGCAAACTCATTCGCAACTATTATCTGATATAGAGGATTCACTATCAACCAGGACACTGCATCCAACAACCCCCACCGAGATTGAGTTGCATGAAGAAGAGAAGCACCCACAATTTTACCACATCCCTCTCAACTTGAACACTTCATCTATTCGCCTAATAGAGGTTCTCCCAGCCGGTCTCGAGGAGACCGTACAATGTAAAATCAGACATGCAACAGTTGACGATGAATATACCTGTGTCTCATATGTTTGGGGACCACCTGGAGACATGCATCTGATTCATGTCGAGCGGAGGCCTTTTTATGTTCGTCGAAACCTCTGGGAGTTCCTCAACATGGTCAGTTTTCAGATAGCTGGTAGTAGAAGCCCGGATGAAGCTGGCAATAAACTCGACGTTCGGAAAGCGGCAACGTCATTATGGATCGATGCCCTATGTATCGACCAGAACAGCAACGAGGAAAGAAACCATCAGGTCCAGCAAATGGGAAGGGTATTCTCGGGTGCCCAGCGCGTAATGTCCTGGATTGGGGAAAGGCCTCGGATTGGGTCTTTTTCCGCTATCTACGAGAGAGCAGACAACATTTCTTCAACGCGGACTACTATATGGAACTTCGCGAACGTTGCAGTGATGATTACTGGAAAAGAGCTTTTTTTTTGAACTGAATACGTAAAAGATAGTGACTGAGTGCGTGCTTTGTTTGTACAGATTACTCAAGAAGTACAATCAGCTCGCCAAGTTCTCTTGTTTGCCGGCGCAGAGGAAGTCAACATGATTATCCTACAAAACGAACTTCATGATTCTGTGCTTCGAACTTTTGGTCAAATCATCTACAACGAAATTTGGAGGCCTATTTCCTATACGACTAAAAAACAAAGAGATACAACAGTCATTGATAACATATGCCTGTTTGGAGTGAAGCAATGCTCCAACCCCCTGGACCTTGTTTACTCAACTCTTGCCATGTCTACCAATGGGTCAGAAGTGCGAGTCGACTACAGCGTTCCTGTATTCCAGCTAGCCTACAACGTTCTTCGTCTTTCGGAGAGCAAGTTATGCCCGTAGCGCATATTTATCCTTTCACATGTTTTGAAGATATTAGATGACTCTGACTACTTAAGTCGAACTTTCTTCGATATCCAAGCAGAACTTTGCTTCCGGAAGGTCTTTCTCTGCCATAAATGTGCTTGGTCAGTTAACTTGACAGATATTTCATGGATGCATGCAGACAAGTGGTATATGCATTGTTTGAACTGCGAACACTCAGTATGGAATTATCATCTTTTTATTCTTGGAGATCTTCCAGACCACAAAAGCAAGGACGGCCAACCGACGTGGCGATTGGCTGTATGTCGAGGTAGCATCGACAAGGATAGACCTTTGGCTAAGTCCGAAATAGCCCGAGGTCAGGTCACAGTCAAGCCACGAGACGCCTCAGCAATTATTCAGCTTTCTTCTAGGACTGTATTTGAAGATATTTTCTTGAAAGGTATGTTTGATGACCTGCTATCATCAAGTCGCATAAGGCAGCTGCTACCAGAGGGCTCAGGTCCACATAAGTGCGATTGGAAGCTCGCTGATTAAAGACGTCATACACATCTATGAAGCTGAACGAATGGCACAAGTAAAACTAGCATGTGATAAACGTATAGATGGTTAACTGATAGATATAGCAACAAGAATTGTTAGCACAGTAATCTCTTCAGTATACTCCACTGTTTTGTGAAGAAGAAAAGGAGACTTGAATAAGCTACCTAAAAGTTTTGAGCATAAAAAAACTTTACTTATGAATGGCAAATTATAATGTTTGGTCAGACTGAGATGAAGGACTGTAACCGGCTATATATTAACGAGCTTTGAGCGTAGCATGATGAGTTCTTAAAACGATAGGTGCACAGTCATGATAATTGGCCGACCGCCTTGGAGATAATAACATTGAGTATTCTCAGTATGGAGTCAGTGCTACAACACAGCAAACTATCTCTCTTACGCGAAATTGTTATCCGTCTGAGCAACCATTCCCTTCCCCTCCTGGCCTTGATTCTTTGCCATAGCCACGACGCCATTCTTTCGTCTGCTTTCCACAAGTGCCTTGATTAGCGCAACAGCTACCTCCCATCCCTCTCTTAACTTGTCCTCACTAGAGCTGAGATCTGGCACATGCAGGAATGCTACTGGTCTCTCATCCCCCCTGACTGAGAAGTAGTGGGCCAGGGAGTTGTAGTAGATAAAGCCACACAGGAAATTCCCAGCATCCGGACTGAGCCTCACATCTGGTATCCCTTCCTCTACTGCATCGCCATCTACAGAATAGCAGCCAAGATTCGCTCTCCAACGTGCGAGTACATCGGAGGTATCAAATGAGGTCTTCAGTACGTTTGGGAAATCTGATGACGGGAATTTAGACTCGGCCTCTGATTCAGGGTAACGTTCACCGTCGACATCTGGGATCCTGTCGTAGCCCCGCTTATGGGCCCCTTGCTCAAGAGAGAAGTAGTTACGGCCCGCAGCAAGACCAATATGAAGTATGATATCTGGCTGTGGGTAAAGTGGATTACATGGTGGCAGAAGCTTTGGTACTAAGTCGACAACGTGGTTGTAAGCTACACGCACGGCTTCGTGATGAACATGAACATGAATCGGTGTTAGATTCGTTGGCGATGCGGGTATCAGCGCTGGAAGGGTGGAGGCTATTTCCCATGACGAGTTCTTAGGGAATTTGGACAAGAATGGCTGGTTCGGGTTTGTCAGCCGAAGACCAGCAATCTCGATCTAAGGCGTGGTTTATTTACGCCAAACCCGGTCACCAACACCGTGACTGGTTCTTCTCCCTTCTCTGTAGGGGGCAGCCTCGCCGCATACGAAGCCATAATGGGCATGGATGAAATGCAGGGCTTGGCTGTGAGACTATATCATCAACATGAATACTCCTACTGGGTACAAGACCGTCAGCCACGTGAATTGACTGGGAGAATATTTTTGAACCAAATATTGCCTCTAATGAATGAGTAACGATGAGCGCATGATGATGACATTGTGGCAACGGATGAACTGTCAACATGCTGTACACTTACCTATCCAGTCGAACGTATCCTAGACAACATATACCCAAGTTGATTTGATCTCTATGTAAAAGGTGCTAAGGTTTCGAATATGGCACGTGAGGGTGTCGTAACAGCGAGGCTTCTTGCGTTGCCACTGAGAATGGGCTTTGCATACCCCACCCACCCGTTCGCAACCCCAACCCCACATTTTCGTTTAGTGCCGGTACCTGGCATCGGCTAATGCACCCGAAATCAATTGAAGGCATGTAATCTCACGCGTCGGAAAGCCTCGAAAACTGGGTAACTCTTTGGAAGCAAGAACTACCTAGGTAGATGACTCTTCGGAAGCTGATGTGCAACCCTGGGCCCTCATCCTAAAACCGTCTCATGCGTCATCGGATGCCAACATTCGGCTGAGAATTAGGGCAAATGCTAAAAGCCGAGAGCGCGACGCTACGACTTTCCTCGGCTCTTTCCAGCGATGGGGGTTTTGGACTTAAGTCCGGACCAACCCACTCTGATAGTCTAGAGTAGGTTCGTGTACCTAGTCCTAGAGTTTATATTTATATTTATTAATAAAATAATTCAGGACTGCCCCTATTTTGATTTCAGCGTTATCTAATCGTAAACCTCATCGCAATGGCTTCAACAGGCGCTGTGAAAAAACCATTCAATATCGCAATCGTCGGGGCGGCATCTCAGGCCTCACCCTTGCTATTACACTTCTCGAATATAATATCGACCTAACAATCTATGAAGCAGCATCCCACTTCGGCGAGATAGGTGCTGGCGTAGCCCTGGGACCAAACGCTGGTCGCGCCATGGAGACAATGTCTCCAAAGATTTACAATGCATTTTTAAAATGCAAGACGGATAATATGTGGGAAAGTAAACAAGACAGCTGGTTCACTATACGCGTGGGTGACGTGCGAAAAGCAAACAAGGATGGTTTTGTGAAGGCAGGGAAGAAAGTGGGCGATGCACTGTTCGATGTGCCACTGACTGGTACCGGCGGCAGAGGAGGTATTTATCGCGCACAATTTCTCGATGAATTAATCAAGGAGATTCCTGAAGACAAAGCCAAGTTTGACAAGAGATTGGATGATCTGAACGAGGCAGAGGATGGATCAGGAGACATGGTACTCCATTTCACCGATGGTTCAACGGCGCAACATAGCGCAGTCATTGCATGTGATGGTATAAAATCTAGCGCGCGAATATGGCTTCTAGGAAAGGAAAACCCTGCCTCTTACCCATTTTTCTCCGGGAAGTACGCTTATCGAGGCTCATCCCAATGGACGAGGCATGCAAACTGTTAGGTGACGAAGTGGCACAGAACAGCCAAATGTTCTTTGGATATCACGGCCACTTACTCACATTCCCTATTCAGCAAGGGAAAGTCATGAATGTTGTTGCCTTCAATTCTCGAAAATCCTGGGATAACGACAAGTGGGTAGTCACTACGTCAAAAGAAGAGATGGCCGCAGATTTCGCCGATTGGGGAGATCATGTTCAAAAGATTGTGGGAGCGATGCAAAAACCAGATGTATGGGCACTATTTATGCATCCTCCTTGCGAAACGTACACGAGAGGCCGAGTTTGTTTGCTTGGTGATGCAGCGCACGCAACAACGCCACATCAAGGCTCAGGTGCCGGCATGTGTATTGAGGATGCATTCATAATGGCCGGTCTGATCAAAGAGATGAATAGCGTAGATGAGTTACAGCGCGCTTTCAAAGCTTTCGAACAAGTGCGAATAGAAAGAACACAGAAATTAATTACGACGAGTCATGAGGCGGGCATGTTATACGACTTCGAGCTCGTCGGGGACGATTTAGACAAGCTTGAGGAGAACTTGCTAAATAGGATGGGTTGGATTTGGAACCTTGATCTAGAGCAACAACTGAATGAGGCGAGGAAGATCTTCCATGGCGAGAGCGCAAAGATATAGCTACTCAGCCTTATTCAGTCGATGTTGTCATCCCTCAATGCAAAGATCTCCTTCATAACATCGCCCATCTTTGCCGAAATCGCATTGTGGTACATGCTGTTTGTAACAAATGGTTTGCATCCCTTGATCGTACGTGCTGTTTCCATGCTCAAATCAAAGTCTACGTACATGTCGTCCAAGTATACAGCCGCGTACGTTGGTACCTCGTTCTTCTTCAATTGCTCTGTGTCATATAGTTTCGGCCAATTTTTCTCCTCGGCAAGCATGTGGCCAACAGCCTTGAGTTTCTTAAGCTCGGGATAGCTGTCGAACATGAAAGGGTATATCATCTCGCCTGTGAAATAAACGGGTTTGTTGTCTTGAACGTTCTGGAGTGAGAACTCTGGATACTTCTCTAGTAATCGTTCCGCACTCCAATTCGATGCCTCACCCTGACAATACAGAGGCTCATGTAGTAGTGCATAGATGACATTTGTATCCCAGGATTGAGAGGTCTCAATCAAGGCCACAGTCGGTCGTGTCAGATGTCCAAACTGAGAGAGATCTGTATCGGCGCGAAGGACTATCTCATGCACTTGATCAAACCCTCCATGCTTACCGAAGTAGAGACCAAGTTGCAGGAAGCTCCGTGCGGATAAGTGTCCCTCACCACCTTGTACGCGGACTGTGGTGTCGCCGAATCGCGAAAGTAGCTTAACGATCCGGTGTACACGGGTAACGTCCTCTGGGTATTTATCGTAGTAAGCTTCATTGCGCCGTTTCACACGCTCGTATAGCCTTTGGTACACCTCGTCAGGGTTGCTGCGCAGGGGTGGCAAACCGCCAAATAAGAACGCTTCTTTGAGTCCCTCAGGGTAGAAGGAGAGATACGTAGTGGAACAGAAACCACCAAAGGATTGACCCATGATTGACCATTTCTTTCCTTCTTCGGGATAATCCGAGGTAAGTGCTTTACGAATGGCTTCACAATCTTTTACGATACTGTCAGCCCGGAAAGATTTCATATACTCTGCTTGCACCGCTTCGTCGCCGCGAAGTTGCAGGCTAGATTGAGATATGGCGGTTGAGAGGCCAGTGCCGCGTTGATCCAACATGAGCACTCGGTATCCTTTTTCAAGGGCCGAGGGGACCCACGATACATTCTGTGGACTACGACATTCAAATCCCGGGCCGCCCTGAAGGTATACAAGCCATGGAAGTTGGGTCTTCTCGGGGTTCTCGTTCGACACTGATGCAATTTCCACTGGTTTCTCGGCTTTAAGTGCTGATCGGGCGAAGAGTTGTATACTCCCGGATGCTGGATCAGAGTAGTCACGAGGAACTTGAAAGAAGTGCTCCGTGATTCGAAGCTTGCCTAAGGTTGTAAGCTACATCTTGGTATGAAAATGACGAATGACTATATACCAGGAACCAGATGGCTTCTCTGTTCGAGGATCTTTGCTGCCTGTATCATTTTGGTATACAATGTGGTGATGAAGGAGCTCCCAATGTGTGGGGTGAAATGTGTTGGCCTTATCGATAAGACCGCCACCTCAATCCTGCCTCATGCAGGACCTTCATTATGCAAGATCTTGCGAGTCACACAGCCTACTAAGCGGTAGTTGATTTTTCACTGCTCTTCCAGAATTAGTCTCTGTTAAAACATCGGAGACCTTCCTTTCGTTGTGTTCTCGGTTACCTTCACCAAGATTGAATTTTACAGCAAGTGTGGGGCAATCGAAGAGGTCACACCAGTTTCAAAAGCTCTAAATACGATCCACATAGGTCTACATTTTATTTCATAATGGCTAAAGACAAGAAGAAGGCGGGAAATAAAGCTGCCATCAAAGCAGCTAAAGCAGCCAAGCAGGAGAAGAAATCCAGCAAGAAGGACAAAAAGGTTGCGTCAAAGGTTCAGGAGGTCGACTCCGATGCAGAAGAAGTTGACCTCGATGATGTGTTGGCACAATATGCCAAAGAGCAGGAACAGTACCACGCGATCACAGAAGTGCCGAGCGAGCCACCAGTAGCAAGAACATCTGGTACTATCATCGCAAGCCCAGCAAACGAAAATGAGCTCTTCTTATTTGGGGGAGAGTACTTCAATGGAGCGACTGCAAAGTTCTTCAATGATCTACTTGTCTACAATATAAAGCAGGATTCTTGGAAAAAAGTCACGTCGCCAAACTCACCTTTGCCCCGGTCAGGACATGCCTGGTGCAGGGCCGCGAATACTAAAGATGTCTATTTGTTTGGCGGCGAATTTAGCTCTCCCAAGCAAGGGACTTTTTACCATTATAATGACTTCTGGAAGCTAGATCCCACAAACAGAGAGTGGACTAGGGTGGAAGGGAAGAGCAAAGCACCAGGCCCACCTGCACGTAGCGGGCACCGCATGGTTGGTTACAAACAATACATCATTTTGTTTGGAGGCTTTCAGGATACATCCTCAACAACAAAATATCTGAATGACCTATGGATATATGATTGTATCAACTTCTCTTGGCATACACCAAAGTTGCAGTCCGCACGCGCAGTACCAGATGCACGATCAAGTTTTACGTTGCTGCCACATGACCAAGGGGCTGTCATTTTCGGTGGTTATTCGCGTGTCAAAACCGCTGTGGGTGGAAAGCAGCAACAGCAAAAAGGCAAAAAAGGTGGAGGTGGTGGCCCTGCAAGTCGCATGGTTTTGAAGCCCAAGGTACACGATGACACTTGGTTTCTGCGTATTACACTTCCTACATCAGATGAGAATTCTGCTGCGCCTCCTGTGGTGTCATGGGAGAAGCGAAAGAAGCCTGCCAATGCTCCAAATCCGCCACGTGCCGGTGCTACAATGGCCTATCACAAGGGCCGTGGCGTACTATTTGGAGGTGTGCATGACGTGGAGGATAGCGAGGAAGCAATCGAATCCGAGTTCTTCAACCAGGCATTTGTCTGGAACATAGAGCGTAATCGATATATGCCACTGACACTCCGTCGACCAAAAGCCAACGCGAACAAAAGAGCCGCACAGCAGGCAAATGTTAGCCGACGAGCACGTGGCAAAGCAGATGAAGAGGAGTTATTGGCAAATTTAAGGGCGCTGGAGATGAAGGCTAGGACAGCTAATTTGTCAGACTCAGAGGATGAGGTTGAAAAGAAGAAGGAAGAAGACGAAGAGGAAGTCGAACGACCTGAAAAGCCACGAGTATTTGAATATCCGCATCCACGCTTCAATGCCTCCCTCACGGTCCAAGGCGACAGTCTATACATATATGGAGGTACATTCGAGAAAGGCGATCGTGAATTTACATTTGACGAGTTGTGGTCAGTCAATTTGAACCATCTAGACGGTGTAGTCGAGATCTTCAAGCGCGACCTAGAAGACTGGCAAGGCAGTGAAGACGAAGCCGACTCGGACGAAGAAGACGACTCGGACGGCTCGGAAGGCGAAGGCGATGAAGACGAAGGTGTACCCGATTCACCCACTTCCACTGCTCCGACAAGCGTCACAGACTCTCCGCTCACCGTACCAAGCAAGGATGTGCCAGAAGAGGACCTGGGCAACCAGGAAGAGATATCCGCACTCACGGATACGTTACCTCATCCACGGCCCTTCGAGTCCTTACGTGAATTTTACGCCCGCACGTCTGAACCATGGCAGAACCTTATCATCGAAGAGCTCAGTCAAAGTGGGAGGACCGGCGAAAAGTCGCCCAAGGAGATCAAAAAGATGGGATTTGAACGCGCTGAAGAGAAATGGTGGGATTGCAGAGAAGAGATCCGTACTTTGGAAGATGAACAAGAGGCTGCTGGGATTGGCGAGGTTGTTAGTTTGGCGGATAAAGAGGGAAGTGGAGCTGGTAGGAGGAGGTAGAGTAGGTAGTAAAATTACACCCTTTTGATCAAATAAATCGCAACTCTACATAATGGCTTCGACCACCTGGGACACCCAGTCTAGTTGAACAGCGCTGACTCCTCTAGCCCACGCCTTGGTAGTAAATACAAACTCATCGAAGACTATTCCCTCCACCTTGCGCCCAAAGAGTACCGAGCTGGGGTGAATAGCTATAAGCTGATTGCCCATGAATGTCTTGTAGCTTCCATCCGGCATCAGTCGTGCGGTGTTAGAGATAAACCCACGCAGCATGCACGCTAGAATAGCCTGGCTCTTGGCATCTGATGGTGCTGTATAGGAAGGGTTCTCGTCTGATGATAGAAGTTTCAGACCCTTACACTGTTGCTGTAGTTGTTTTCTTATGTTCATAACGTTTTGCATGGCTCGGTGAGACACAAAGTGCTTCTCACACCATACCTTCCGATCTGTTTGTTCCTCGGCGTATCGCTGAACTGTAACGAGCAGTGTGAGATGGTCACCCTCTCGACGATAAAGCTCACGTCTCGCTTCTTCTGCTTCTTCTTTGCACTCCTCGGTGACTAGATTCAAAAACACATTTTCGACGCTGAGAGCGGAAATGATGTCTATTATATCTAGTAAGCAGTCTCGTTCGGGCTTTGCAGCTTCAACCAAGACTCGACCCAATGTAGGCGTAAGCGGAAACTTGGCGATCTTGAGACCATCTTCGCTAATTTTGCCATCTTCTGATAGTGCTTGCAGGTGAAGAAGCTGCAAGAAGGCCTTTTCAAGCGCTTCTCGCGGTGGTCGATCCAAAAACGGGAAATTAGGAACGTCATCAATACCACGGGCTTTCATCGTCAGGATAGCTTGGCTTAAGTCGCACCTTAATATCTCTGGTGTTGTACGTTCTTCCATGGACTTGTAGCCCTCTTCAGTATACAGTCTAAAACATTGCCCGGCTGCCTCACGACCAGCACGACCTTGACGTTGAATCGCAGCAGACCGTGATATTGGTTTTACCAGGAGTGATTCAAGGCCTAATCGCGTTCGAAATTGTTTAACTTTTGATTTGCCACAATCTATTACATAGCGAACTCCCGGAACAGTAACGGACGTCTCGGCGATATTCGTACCAAGGATAACTTTTCGTGTACGGAAAGGTGTCGGCTGGAAGATGCGTTGTTGGGCGTGCTGCGGGAGCGCAGCAAAAAGAGGGAGTGCAAGGAGCTGGTGGATAAATTAGCCATGGAGTTCTTTGGAGGTAAAAATGCTGGGGTACACATGAAAAGTGGAAACATATAGTGGGTTCTGCTCCTGAATAGCAGCATCTCGGGACCAGTAAGATACTTACTTTCGGTACGTCGCTATCCATGCCCTGGGCATACTCATTTACTAGCTTCTCCAGTCCCTCGATGGTGTCTTGTCCAGTCAGAAACACCAGTATATCGCCAGGAAGTGGCTCTTTGTAATGAATTTGGAAGATAATTTTGAGCGCTGACTCTACCCAATCCTGTGTGGGCGTGGGCAAGTAAACAGTTTGAACTGGATATTGCCGACCCTCTACGTAACAAGTAGATATTTCTCGTTCATCACTTGGGATAGGGATAGAGGGTGGATGGTCTTCATTGCCTTCAAAGAACTTTACGAGGCTCTGAACATCGGCTGTTGCGCTCATGACCACTACCTTTAACGGTTCGGTCCGCACACTACTACTTTCACTTCCAATCATTGTGACCAAATTTTTCAGGAAACCAAGGATGAGATCGACGTTGACGCTTCGTTCGTGGACTTCGTCCACCACTATTGCGCTGTACTGAGACATGGCGGGATCTCTTAGCATTTCTTGCAGCAGCATACCCTCTGTTAGAAATTTGATTTTCGTGTTTGGTCCGGTAGCATTGTCAAATCGTACACTATAGCCCACTTTGGCTGCTGGGCTTTGGCTTCCCATAAATGTGCCCATTTCTTCAGCAACACGCCGAGCCAGGGAAATAGCTGCGACCCTTCGCGGCTGCGTGATCGCTATGCATTTTGAACACCATGGTTCACTGACAAGAAATTGCGGCACCTGAGTCGATTTTCCAGAACCCGTCTCTCCCGTGAGTACTAGCACGTTGTTTTTCTTCAAGGACGACCTGATAATGTCTGCCTGTGGCCAGATTGGTAATTTTTTCCGAACAGGTAGCAGTGCGTCACGCTTCTTGAGCAGGTGAGTTACGCCTGGCGCACCTCCACTATTTTTGGTGGATTGGTAGTCGGTAGGCTGCCTCTTACTTGGTTGATCTGAGTTGCGGCTTAAGTTCGTGGCTCCTGGTTTTGAGCTGGAGTTTTGGCGCTTGCTAGGCCTGTTTGGGGGATTTTTCGTAAGATGACCAGAAGCCTCTGTCTCTGTTGCTGTCGCCTTCGCATTAAGATTGGGAAGGGAAGGATGAGTAGTGTTTTTAGATGCGGTGTTGATGTTGTTGCTGGCTAGCTCTACAGGAGTTTCATCATCAAACTTAGTGTGCCCAAGACGCTTTCGCTTCTTTCCTTGATGTAAGTCTGACGGTGCTTGAGCATCGTGTTGCTTCTGTTTCGACATTCTAATTGACTAGCAAAGTTTTGTATTGTGATCAACTTTTTTTTGGGAGACTTGGATCCTCTTATCGATAAGCATGACAGCGCTAGCCCAATAAACCTTGGTCTAACCTTTTGAGGGAGCCTTGCATGGTTTTTACTGTATAGTGCAACTGTTTCATTGCTAAGAAGGTGAGTGAGATGTGTCGATTTTTTTACGTTTTTGGCACAAGAGACCATCGAGTTTCATTGACTCGGTCTAGCTTGATGACTAGTGGCGAACAGCAACCCAGAGTCAAATGTCCATCAACCAAGTTCTGCTTATATACACTATCAGTAAAAAGAGCACGGTGGTGTAGAGGCAGTGATATGGCAGTTATGTGTTTCACATTCGAATCTAATGCTCTCCTTGTAAAGATGAACAATCATGACCCCTTGCATGCGAAGTCCAGTGCAACGTCAAATTTGAGTACCCAGTCCATGTATTGATGCAGAGTCAAGGTTGTGAGCAACGGCCTAATAGAATTCCTAATGCTCAATCTATCTTACACTATCTGAACCAGGAACTAAACATAAATTTCAAAAGCGCCTGTAACACCTACGCAATGCCTTAGCATTGGTTTTAAACATACATTCGTGTGCTAGCCTATTGTAGCGGAATCGGCACAATCCACTCGCACTTCGGCGGAATGAGCGGGATAACCTCATCGTCATTGAAGCGTCCCAATTGACCTACACGCCTGTAGATCTCCTCAAGTATCTTGCCTTGCTCACCCTCATAGTCCTCCGGCTTACCCTCTTTGAAGCGGTCCTTGGGATCAATTTCTTTGCCAACTGTCGCACCTGGTGGTGCTTGTTGTGTAACAGACGCGAGTGCTTGCTGAGACTGCATTGGTGCCTGTGTGAAAGGAGACGCAGATTGATTGGTCTGTGTGACGAATGGCGACTGTGATACTGGTGTGGCTGCAGGTGCTGCGTCTTGTGGCTTTTGCATGAAAGGGTTCGAGCTTGGTGCGGTTGTCTGTTGGCTCGGTTGTGTGTTGAACGCTGAGGCGCCAGATTGGCTCGGTTGGCCAAATGCACTTGGTTGCGAAGGTGTTGCAGATCCAAATGGATTGGTTTGCCCTGCTTGTTTCGTCTGCATTGAACCCATTAGTGGGCCACCATTTGCTACCTGGCTGGACTGACCAAACGCCGATGCATGGGTAGCAGTCTGTTGACCGAACGGTGATGCTTGTGAAACTTGTGATGCTGGTTGTTGACCAAATGGTGATGCTTGTAATGCTGGTTTTTGGCCAAATGGTGAGGTGGTTGACTGTGCTGGTTGACCGAAAGGTGAAGCATTTGACCCGAGCTGTGAACTTTGGCCGAAGCCGCTCTGCCCAAATGCCGGTTTACTGAACGGACTTGCTTGTTGGCCCATAGCATTAGTCTGGCCAAAGGGAGCTGCTGTACCAGGCGCCGAAGTCTGCCCAAAGGCTGGTTTTTGTCCCAATGCACTCCCAGAACCTGGCAATGATGTTTGTCCGAATCCGGATGCGCCAAATGTAGGCTTACCAAAGGCCCCACCAGCAGGTGCTGCTGGAGTTTGGCCGAATGGTGATGGTTTTGGTCCCAAATTTGACGTGGCACCAAAGCCAGATGTAGCTTGACCAGGATTGGATGGTTGGCCGAAGGTGGATGCAGCCTGACTTGGAGTTGAGGCTTGCCCAAACCCTGGTTGACCAAACCCTGGAGTTGAAGATTGGCCAAAAGTAGACGTTGGTGCTTTCATAAAAGGGTTTCCGGTGTTCTGTGGGAGTGGGTTGGCTGGAGCCTGCGAGAAGGGATTTGAATTTGAATTCGGGTTTGAATTTGCTGATGAAGTTGACGCTACAGATTCCTTTTCAAAATCATTTCTGTTTGGGTGCACGTTGGCGCCTTCTTCTATATAGCGAATAGCACCATCTATATCGTTCAAGACAGACGTCACTTGTTGTTGCATCTTCTCATTCAATGCACTTTCCTCTTGTTGCTGTAAGGAAGTCAGCTAAGTAGATTCGAATTTTTGCAAGGCACTCACAGCTCCAGCTTCATTGCCTGCGATACGCTGAGAATAATACCGCACGCGGAGCTCCTCAGGACTAATCTCGACGGGACCTTCGATGAGTTGACGTGGGGCATCCCGGCCAGGCCCATAGCAAGATAGTGGATAAGTGGGCCGCTGTCCTGTGAGGTCGTTTTTCATATCATCTTTATCCAGATGGTAAGGCAATGTCTTTGGATCTCGGTTGTCTAGATTTTCGTTAGTATTGTTGGCAATTCAAATCCGTGAATTTTGTGGAAGTAAACAGAGAAGGCCATGTGGTTGCAAAAAAGCAGCTTACTTGGGAAGGTTCCACTTGGCTGATTAGGACGGTATCGGTCGCCATTGAAGCTGGCAAAGCGATTGTTATTTGAGCCCCCACTGAAAGTGCCACCAGAGTTACGGTTCCCATCTCGCTGACTTCCTGGATGCTCAAATTTGCAAGAATCTATTGCGCATTAGAAAATAAACGTCACGTGGCCGATGCTCACTCACCTCCGAATTTGCAGGCGCCTCGGGGGTAGAAGTTGCAAACCGGCATGTCGTCGCTGCTATGGTGGTAGTTGTCTCGCGCGTAATTACGAGCAGACGATACGAAATAATTGGAGAGACTGGAGAGACGTATTAGATTGAGTTGAAGAGATGGGTATGACGGAGCATTGAGACATTGGCAGATGGCGCTGGAAGCAGGGAGATAGGCGAACGCGTTCTGCAGTAGCCAATCACATGTCGCGCTCACTTGGTGCGTTGAGCATGGACAACGACACTGAGTTCTTGCTGTGCAATACACATCTGTGATTTACCTTTGCCTACTGAAGTTTTCCTGTCCAATAGCACCTGGCTGGTCATTCTGGGCCCATACTGAATTCCACATGATAGCTGCGTAATGGAAGTGAACGACACGACGAAGTGAATCTTCAACTTACAGTCCCGTGACGGATGTGGTCGCTTGCTGGCTTCAGTTGCTGCCTGATGTCTAACTCATTTCAATTTTGAAGATTTCAAGCTCGTGATTGTTGTTTGAGATGAGGATCGAGGTTGGTGTTGCTGTCAATGAAGCATTTGGAGAAGGTGGTACTAGCCTGATTTGGAGCTGAGACTAGCGTCAATTCTGACCATGAACCTCGACGTTCTCACTGACGGCTTTACTGCCAATCACCCCTCGGCTGCCGCTTACACTATGTACCAAACACTGCAATATCTGCTATTAACTTTGCCCCATTGCTCCATCCACGTCAAACTGCGCCATCTAGAATCTATCCGGCTCCCTTGCTGAACGCGTCCGAAAGCTGTTCTGGGTGTGGTTTGAGGGTGTAATGCATGCTTTCTCCATACTCACACTAGGAATATTTGTCGCCGGCTACTCGACCGCTCGCTGGGATCTTGTGACTCGTCTATACGAACTTGCAATATTTGCCTGGGATCACGGGGTCGTCACTAGAGCTGCAAAGGGTTTCACCCTCTTGTCCGTGTTCTTCATTATATTGGTGTTACCTGTCGCGCGCATTGCGGCGCAGGCCACAGACCTGGTCTGTTCAGCTGTCCCGGTATACCGTGCAATTGGGAGCTGACGTTCTTAGCATCCACAAATTGCTGGTAGCGGCACTTCTGCGCGCGAGCAGCTCAAGCGGCGCGGGTCCTTTTAGTGGGGTAGCAGGATGGTGACATGGTTGCACATAATGCCTTGATGCGCATATTTTGGCCATCAGACGCGCCAAATACCCCCTCACCCGGTGTCCTAGTAGGATTTCGGAATTTCGAGTCAGATATCTTCGTTGTGGGAATATTGCAACATGTGGAGGTGGGTTAGTGCTTCAAGTCAATGAAGGGCCTTGAACTTACACGAAATAGTTGCGGCATGTGGAAAATGCTCTTGTAGTGGGAACACTACTCCGAAACAGCCCGCACGATGTTCAAGAGCTCTTGCAGCGATGTGGACACTCCTCCCTCCGTGCGCTTGGAGTCATAAACCCAAAGACTGAAACCCTCGCGACCGACGCGAACTCTCTCATCTTCCATACTGATAAAGCCACTCGCCTTCCACACCTACATATCTCTACGGAAATGCCCAGAGCAGCCCAGATAATTATCTACGACCGACCAAAACCGAACCGTATGCAATACTTGTCATTAATTCCGATAGCCCTAGCATTGGACGATAAGTTGAGAAACACATGGGATACTGCATTGGGCGACGAACAAAAAGGGCAGAAAAGAAAAGAGAAGTTGGTGCAAAAATTAAAATTACACACGGTGATATCGCGGCCACCTGTGCAAGAAGAGCTAGCACTGCCGACGATTATTGAACAGGTCAACTGCTCATATGAGCTGAATGCCCTGTTGCAGAACAATATTCGCGTAATAGGAAGGCGAATGAAACGTGCACTGAGTGTCAGTGAGCGCGTAGTAGACTCGGCCAATGATTTATGGGACTATTTGTTCATGGCTCTCAACTATATTGTAGCGGTTTGGATATGGCCGGCCCTTGCGCAAACCTTCATATCAGTCTTGATGGCCAATCGTATAATAGCAGAGGGAGTGTTACATGTTCTCCACTGGCATGCGGCATCGTCCCCTAATGCGCCCGCTCTGAAAGACATATCCGCAACCGCTCAACAAATCGACATACGCTTGCAGCAATTCTGCTACTGGCCAATTCAGTACCTCACACTCCGCAAAAGCAAAGCGAGTTGGGGGAGTATCACTAACAGCCACCCTGACTATATTCGATTCTACAACAGTTTATGGCTGGTAGCAAACGACATCATCATGGGCATTGCCCTCGGTTCGCATATCATTGAAAACTCCGAGCTCGCAGCGACGTGGGTAGACACGATATTTAGTACATGGTCTGTCGATGGCCTTCGACGGATGATTGTCTGGCTCATGGGCTGGCCTGGCGGTCTCAAATTGAACACCGAACTAGCAGACTTTTTGGGCGACCTGTTCCTCTGGGTTATCGAATACTGGGCTGGTACGTCTCCATCCACCCAACTGCAACACCCAACTAATACACGCAGGCTGCATAAGTCTTCTTCGGCCCCACCTCCCCATCCTCATCCAACTAGTAGGTTACTCCGCCTTCGCAGGCGCCACAATGCCCATATCCCTATTCCTCGACCTCGTCTCCCTCCTAACCCTCCACATCTACTCGTTCTACATCGCATCCGCCCGCATCTTCCACTGGCAACTCACAATCATGATTTCCCTCTTCCACCTCTTCCGCGGCAAAAAGCGAAACGTCCTACGCAACCGCATCGACTCCTGCGACTACGACCTCGACCAACTCCTCCTCGGCACAATCCTCTTCACCCTCCAATTCTTCCTCCTCCCAACCGTCTTCGTCTTCTACCTTACTTTCGCATGCGCAAGAGTCGCAGTCATCACGCTCAAGGCTGCGCTCGAAATTGGCCTCGCGTGCTTGAATCATTTCCCGCTTTTTGCTGTCATGCTTCGTATCAAGGACCCCGGTCGTCTTCCCGGTGGTATTTCCTTTGAATTACAGGATATCTCACAGCAATCACTCACACTCTCACACACATCTACATCTCCGTCTACACCAACAGCCTACATCAACCTCCGCTCCGTCCCCCTTTCCCTGCGCGCAATGTTCAACCCCTACTTCGAGCTTGGCGGCCGTTTGCGCAAACACTATCTGTCGCCCGGCGTGTTTTTGAGTCTAGCGAGTGGGCAGTTTGTGCCGCCGATTCAGCGGCGCACGTTGTATAGTTTGCAGTATAGTATGCTGCCGAAGGAGAGGGCGGGGGTGGGCGAGTTGTGGGAGAGGTTGAAGGGGGAGAAGGGTGCGGGGAGGGAGAAGCGAGGGAAGAAGTTTGAGAAGAGGTATTTGCCTGTTGGGGTGGATAGGAGGGGGAGGTAGAATTGAAGTGTTGTGTGTGTGGAGCTAGAATTTTGACACTGTTTGTGTAAGGGCGTGGCATATCACAATTGTAATATACTCTACACTCCCATGTACCATGTCAACATGACGAACACAATATTTTATTTAAAATCATGAAACTGTTATTTGAATATATGTGCCTACGTCTGCATCCCCGCAAAATGTATGTATAACAACCCCATCCACACCAACATCCACTCCCACTTCCTCACCCCTCTCTCTCAGACAAAAAAGCCACCACCCCAAAAATCCATCAATATGCAAGAAAAAGTTATAAAAACGCAGCAACTAACCCGCCACCCTCCCAAGAACATAACAAAAAAAGGTTTCTTAAACGCCATCAGCCCCTCCCAAAAAGGCTAGCAAAAAAATCAAAAAGAGAAAGAATAAGGCATCCTCCCCTGAATGTACAAGGACGTCAGATACCGTAACCAATTTCGTATAAAAATTAAGGATATCTGAAAAAGCGAAATTGGAATATGTAAGAAAAAAAAAGGAGGGGGGGTCCCTGAGTTTTGAGAACAAAAGGAGATAGATTTATCATATCCGTGTGTGTTTTAGGGGGAAAAACACAACCACTAGTTGTCGTCGTCGTCGCCTTCGTCGTCGGAACTAGGTTCTTGGGGCCAGTGGGATGGTTTAGGGACTTCGCTGGGGGGTTCGGTGGGGAAGGGTTTTCGGCCGTATACAACCCACCTAGACGGGTGGGGTTAGGGTTATTGTTACGAGGATAGGCAGGGGTAGGGATTGTGGGGATATACTTACATTTTATAGTATGCGTGTACGGACCGGTCGCCTATAGAATTGCGAAGATGTGCGAGGTAGACTTCGACCTCGGTGTCGGTCCATTGAAGGGCTTGGGAAAAGTACTCGACGCTCCAGGCGTGTACGCCTTGGCATAGGTTCCATGACATGAATTTGCCAAGCAGTTTGTGGCGCGAGTCTCGGGCCCAGCTGTTGATTGGGATGCAGTGTGTTTCCTCGCGCACATCGACGAAGCCGGCTTGTTCGTACCAAGTCTTGAGCTTATTGGCTATGCGCAGTGGAGTGCCAAAGCTCATGGCGGCCTTATCATGGAGTCGTGTCCATTCGAGAAGTTTGAAGTCTGGTGGCATGGTGCCATCGTCACAGTAGAGTTTCGAGTACATTTCGTGCGACTCCATGTATCCACCCGGCTCGAGATTGTTGAAACCCTTTTGTATGATCTCGCGGAAATCCCGAAAGATGCCGAGGGACATACGCGTGTGGATGTAGTCGTAGGGCTGGGTGCAGTGCCACCATTCTTTGCGGCGGATATCATCGATGAAAAAGTCGACGTTGGCAGGTGTGCTGTCGGCGCTGGTTAGTTGTCTTAGCCTAATACAAGACAATCGTTACAGGGACATACATGTCTGGCTGGATAGGTGAAAGGTCGATTCCTTCGACCTATGGGGGTTGTCAGGTAAGCTCGTTAATAACACTGCAGACGACGTACCCGAGCCTTTGGGAATTCCTTTGCTGTCAATTGTTAGTCGAGTTTGCGTGACGGTGCTGTGCCGCAGACATACCCATTTCCAGACACCACCGGCCAGTGCCGCATCCAATGTCGAGCATGCGTTTGGGGCGCTTAAGCGGCGCGAACCAGTTTTTTTGGGACAGCAGGGCCTTTAGAATAGCGTGCTGCATGTCGAGCCGTTCGTTCTCAGCCTGCATCCCATCAGTTCGTGATATACATTATGGTAAGGTAAGAAAGGCGTACATTGTCGTTGGGAAAGGGATATGCTGTGCGACTCTGTTAGCAATGGGCAATGTCGATATCAATGCTAACGGTGGCGCCAGTGCCTACCTCCTGCCATATATCGGTGATAAGTCCGGCCATGTGAATGCACATAGTCCCATATGCTCGGCGTGAGACTCTGCGTTTCTCTATCGGCCTATGTCAGCGTGGGTGGGGGAAGGTGATGTCGTGTTGATGCAATGCAATCAAGCAGCAACAACAACAACAGCAGGCGCAACCTACGATTCAAAATCGGCAAGCCCGTCCGAATTGGGATCCGACTACATCCCAAAAAATGGTCAGCAAACAAAATCTACCATAAACATAAAAGCGCCGGAGTCGTAGGGAGTGGTGGTGGCGGGGAAAGAAGTCGTACGTACGTCGGGCTGAATGGTCGATTGGCTTATCTCAGTGTAGTCTGTAAGATCCGTGGCCGAAGAGAGGGGCCGCAGCGGACGCTGACGTATGGCAGCCATAGCAACGTGGTGGGCTCAAGAGAGTTGGAATAGCGATATGGTTTATGTACAAATAGAATACGAGAGGACAGTACCGTCGAGGAGGAAAGGCGGAAATCCAGCTGAATGGCACAATGTCGTTCCCAAGCCCAAGGTTCTGGCTGACCGAGCGCCAGCCAACGGGTCCCGAGAAACCAAAAGCTCTGTTCGCTTACACTAGACACCCATCCAACCAACCATCACCTGAGCCCCGCTTTCACCCATTTCCCATCTGTCAACAGAACCACCCACCGCTCATTCTTCAAGCCACCCATCTGCTAGGCGCTGCCACACCAACACGTGTGCTACCGACCCTTTGGGTGTCCTCGTAGCCCAACCGCCTGGTTTACTACAGACATGGCACACCGTATACAGGCTGCGTTGCCAGGTAGATGCCAGATGCGTCTGCGCCTCTTGGCTGAACGCAAAAAGAAATAATAAACTCTCTTCTGCACAGGTACACGTGGTTACACAACTACTCAGAGTTTTCATTCCCCCTCCCCAGTCAACTCTCAATAGGTGGAAACATCCCCTCCCTCCCCTTCTACATTGCTCTCCATACGAACCACGCCCACGCTTCTGCAAGCCAGTACTGGAGGATGGCCACTTGGCAGCGAGCTTGACCAGCATGCCGGACCCAAACGTGCGTGTGGCTGCCGAATCTGGTAACATAAGGTTTACTAGGATATATCGGAGCAAAACGTAGCCAAGGTTGAGAATGTGACCGAATGCTTTTTTTTGACACCCATGTTGCAAGAGATTGGGAGTCAAAAGGGACAGTATCATTGCCACGCGCTGGGGCATAAAATTTTACACAACCCATTGCTTGATTTGAAATATGTGGCGTATGCAGGCGGCTACGCCAGACGACACTATTGTCTTCACCGTTTCTTTGTCACATGGAAAGGATACTCCTGACCACCACCCAACCTGGGAACTAGATACGAGAGTTACACATACCGCCCTAGCAATATATGCACAGTACGTTCCTTTTGGGGAATGATATACAGAATCTATACTGCCCCTCGGTGCAGACGATGGAAATAGAGGTTTAGTGAAAGCCTTGAGTAGGCAATTTTGGCCAGTTTGCTTTCTCTACTCACTTCAACTCTTACATACCTCACGATGAGTATATATATTGATATAACTTAGCATAAAAAAATAGTCAAGATGGGCCAAAAAAATCGTGGTTGAAGAGCAGAGTAGGCTCTGATACTAGCTATGTTGGGATGCCGTATTTGGACGTAATTTACGCCTAAACGGCATAAACAATGTCCTGCACAATCCCTGCATTTTTTCACCGGAGGTGACAAGAGGGAGAGCACGTTTCTCCTCATCTTTCAGGCCAAGACAATACGGTACACCCCCCGCTCACTTCGCAGCATCAATCCCCCACCGCCCTACCTCCTGCATAGCCTCCTCTCCCCCCTGCGCCAACTTCTCGTCCTTCAATACGCCCGCAAGACACTTCCACCCATCCCTTCCCCCTCCCCACCTCAGCACCTCGTTTTTGTACAATTCGCCATTCTCCCGGTTCAAACTGCCCTCCTTGGCCCCTTGTTGAAACACATCCTTCCAGATCTTGGCCGCAATTGCACGGTCAAACAGGTACGAATAGTACGTCGCCCCATAACCAAATAAGTGCCCAAAGAACCCTTGCCAAGCCGTACCGGCAGGTTCCGGCACGCTAGCGAAACGATTATACACGTTGTGGTAAACTTGCGTCGAATTGAAGTTAGGATCAAAGGGTGTTTTAGAATGGTAGACCTGATCGAGCATGCCAAGCACGATCTGGGATTCGAGCTCAGTGTAGCCGTTTCGGTTGTCAATTGCGAGGCGGTTTTCGAGCGCGGCCATTGGTAAGGGGGCGTCGGTTTCGTAGTGGCGTGCGTAGAGACTTAGGACGTGGGGACAGAATGCAAAGTGCTCCATTAGGACCGAGGGGAGTTCTGCAATGTCGGTTGCACAGCGCGTGCCAGAGACATTTTGCAGTGCAGTGCGACCTAGGATAGAGTGTAAAGCATGGCCCATTTCATGGAAGAGCGTGCGAACATCGTGAATGTTGAGAAGTGTTGGGCGCGGGAAATGTGCTTTGCTGAAGTCGCAAATGAGGGCGATGGTAGGGAGTTGGAAATAGCTGTTTCGTTCGGCATTGTAGGACACTGCCATCCCGTCTGTTGCTGCTTCGATAGGCGAGCTGAAACGGTGCTGCACGTGTTGCATCTCTTCTAGTTCAGCGGGTAGGATCTCTCGGCTGCATCGAAGCGTGAAGTGTGCCGGGTTCGGTGTCTTCCCAGGACGCGAGAACAGATCGCAGTATAGAACTGCAATGTGACCTTCCGTATCAGACACTACGTCTAACCGACGGACCCCGTCGTCCCACACTTCACCTGGCTGCGTCTCCCTGGGGACAAGTCGGACTCCATATAGTTTATCAAACAGCCGCGATATGCCCTGGAGCACAGTACCGACCGAGAAAAATGACGAGAGCGAATCTGGCGTCCGTTGCCTATTGTGGCCTTCCATAGTAGCCAGCATTTTTTGGGTATAATAGAACTTATCCCAAGCGTTTATCCGATCAGGGAAGTTGTTTTGGTGGGCATCACCTCGTTTCAATTCCATAAGTTCATTAAGGTCTGCAAGAACAGCTGGCCGACTGTCCTCAAATAGTGCTTTTAAAAACGTATTTACTGCCTCTGGGGTTTTTGCCATCTTGTTTTCCAATGTCATGTGTGCAAATGTCTCATAGCCGGAGAGCTGTGCTAATTCAGCTCGGAGCTTCAGCATCTTTTCTAGCCGCGCAATGCTGGGCGAGCTCGCTGTCCGGACTGCGCAGTACGTTTCTCGTCGTACATCAGCGTCTTCCACGAATCGTAATACGGCTTGGGACTCTTGGTGCATGGTGGATATCTTCGACTCTCCCCACTTGGTTAGAGCCTTTGCTTGATTTGGGTCCATGCCTTTCAACCTCTTGGAGTTGAATTTGAGAGTGGGAGTCTCTGGTGCCATTCCTTCTACAAACTGTGATCCAACCTCTGAAATCTCTCCACTCAGATCCACCAGTCGTTCTCTTGTCTTATCATCTAAGCCTATACCGAACCTAGCAAAATCTTCCATAAGGATACTAGCAACGATCCTCTCTTCATCGGTCCAGCTCTCATATACTTCAGGTATATCTGAAGCCTTCTTCAGCTGGTTGTACAGCACCGGTGTGGTGTTGAGCTGATTCATGTACTGGAAAACAGTATGGTATGCCTTGACAGCCATGATCTGGAACTTGCGATTTGGGTGTGTCCCTCTGACAAAATCGGCGAGATCAATTACCCTGCACAGTAGATCGCTCAGCTTGTCCAAGTCTTTGACCATGTATTTAAAATCGTCTATTGTCTCTGCTTGAGACACTTTGTCAACGACAACATTGCATCGTTGGATCGTGACGGTGACAAAGTCAACAAAGCCCTCAGGGTGTGTGAGGTACTTGTTGCCTATTATTCCGGAGGGAGTTGTCTTGGACGAGCTCCGTCTGAATGTCTCCCAGAAGGAGGCATTATCGAAAACTTTGCGTAGCGCATCGTCGTCTGTCTTACTGCTAGCCGAGAGGCCATACAGGGCAGAGGGCAGCGGCGCAGTGTCGCGTGCGTTCGCAGTGGCAGCGAAGGTCGAATTAAAGCGTTGTTGTCGTTGTCGCTGAGACTGCTGGAGACATCGCGAGCATATCCAAGGATTTGAGCGCGCAAGTCGCTTCAGCATGTTCGACAGAGCCCAACAAGCCCAACAGGCTCAATAAGTATCAATTATGCGAGCGATGCTTATGGGAGTACAGACACGACATGGCACATGCGAAAGTTGCGCAATGGTCTGTGCGTGCATCATCGCTCGGCGGAAGACGGAGCTGCATCATGGCGACATGTTGATTTGATTTGATTGTGTCGACAACTTCCACTTCATCCATTGCGCCGTCCACTCGCTTGATATGGCTTTTAGACCGCTGTTACGGCAGGTGAGTAATGTCAATGACCGAGTATGAGAAATATCAATTGACCTTTGGGGGGGTAGCGCGCCGTCGTTCCTGCCATAGCTGCCGCCGTCTCGACTGGCTTTGTCTTTGCTCCACGGCTTGTCGACGCCGAAGAGCCATCGATAGACCTCACAGTATGTTGCCCCAAGCCTTGTATTCGGCAGGTACATACTCACCTCACGTGACAGAACCGTAAGCCCATCTACGATGACCTCCCCCTCGACTCAACGGCACCAACTCTCCCTACAACCTCGAACCCTTCCAACTCTCCCACCGAGTCGTATCGCCCCACCCCCACCGATCGTCTCGCCGTCCAAATAGGCTATGCGCGCATGGCTCTCTACCGCCAAGCCGTTCGCGGCGAGAAGGCGGTTGATGATGGCCTGACCCAGGCCTTGCGTCTTGAGCACAGCTTCACCTCTACCATCCGATCGCTAGCGCCGCCAAAAGAGTCTGGCGAGAAGATCTTCCCAGGCGCCTTATACGTCCTAGTGGCGTCCATGGCTGGCTCGATTGTCACGCGCAACCGCAACATCTTCCTGCGAGCTTCTGTCCCCTTGGCCGTCGGCATCACCGCCGCCAACCTCGTTCTACCAATCACATCGAGCAACATAGGTGAGCTCATATGGACGTACGAGAAAAAGTATCCTGCCCTGGCAGACGCACATCTCCGGACACGGGAAAGCATTACCCACATCATCGAGACTGGAAAAGCACATGCCGGCATGACGATTGGCAGGGTAGAAGGAAAATTGCACGAGACAAAGGATGGTCTCGAGGGTTGGGTCAAAAAAGGTCGTTGAATATGTATCATTGTCCTTGTCCAGTAATTGTACATTAGTGGTAGGCATAGACGAGTTCATTCCGAGGTAGTGCAATGCGCATTCCTGATTTCACACTTTTTCAAAGCAGTTCTCTTCTCTTATTGTCTCATATTAAATTTGCTCATTGTAGGATCAAGGGAAATGAAAATGAGTATAGCTCGGTAGAAGCGAAGATTGTAAGCAGTCTTTTTATCAGTCTTACAAGGGCGATTACATGGTCGCTTGAAAGAGGTGTCAGCACGCAAGCGACATTGCCACAAGATTGAACATCAGAGCTACAACAATTACTTCGCAATGCAGCCCCCCATATTTCGATATATACCATATTAGCAAGCCTTCTAGACAGATCCAAGTACACGCAAACCAACTACACGGAATCCGGAATCCGAACCTGGGCCTACACGAACTGATGGGTAGATGCTCTTTGTGAATATCACATTGATCTAGTGGCAGTAGCCGTTGAAATTAAGGATTTATGCCGCTAAGAACGACGGTCTATAAAGTTCAATCTATGTAACAGGAATCTTACTAGTCTAAAACCAGGCTAAGAGCTCGTCTATAAGTGCTTGTAAGTAAAAAAAAAAGGCAAAGTACGTATTATATAATTTATCTACCTTCTGATGATATTTATCAATTGCCAATGTGGGGTATTTTGACAAACAACTATGCCTCAATTGCAGTCCAAAACCCCTTGCCCTCCATTCCTTGATGCACTTTTGCAAAACTTACATCTGCAGCGTCCTGCTGCTGCCCAATATATCGCTGCACGACCTTCAACCACAAGGCTTTCTCCGCCCGACTCGCGCCTTTACCTTCCCACACCCAAATGTTTTTCCCGGCATCTAGCAAAAACACATCATCGCCGTCCAGATCTTCTCTGCCGACGCCACTCCCCTCTTTCACCAAGCTGAATTCCACCTGCCCGCTCGCATCACTGAGCTTGAACAACTTCTTGACTTCCCGCTCCGTAGCCGCTGACACGGGTCTCGCGCACTTAAATTGGGCACTGAGCCCATCGATATCTTGTCCGCCTAGATAATCCACAACCACTTTGGACCGTGCCTCGGCTTGCGAGAGCACTTCGACGTCAATATGCTTTGCAAGTGTAAGGTCGTTGACCACCTGGGCGGCCTTGAGCTTCTCCATAGGCGAGCACTTCTTGCCCTGCCATACGAATATCTTATCGCCTTTATCCAATATAAATACGTCGTCTTCATCCAAACTGCGCCAGGTGGGCTCCACTTCATGGACAACGATGGCATCGCGCCTGGCTGATGGGCTCGGGTGCTTGAATACCCTGAGCAGCGTGTCTGTGTGTACTGGTTCCTCATTGACATCGACGTGTGTGAATCCGGATGCGACACCGCCACGAAGTATCTTGGTGCGCGGGAAGATTTGGGCGAAGGCGTCGGAGGGGGCCGACTGCAGCTCGCGGTGCTGGGTGGCAGTGCCGTGCAGGAATTCGTCGAGTTCGACTGTCTTGTATGCGGCGGTCCCGGCTTCGTCTTGCGTTGTGTGGCTCCCCAGCCAGAAGAAAATGTCGTGAACAAGCTTATCTTTATCGACCTCGCCCTCAGCATTCTTTACGCTCTCGCTCTGCAAAACGATGTATGAATCTCCTTCGTGGAATGAGCCATATTTCTCTTGCGGCCAGGGCACAACCTCAAAATCTTCAATGCGCCAGACAAACAATCCTGGCTGGGCGCCAATGGTGCCGTTGTTCCATGCTGGCTCTGTTTCTGCCGAGGCGTGCTTGATCTTGTGGTCGAGGTCTGAATTGACAAGAGCGACGTTAGAATCACGCCAGTCATACTCTGTAGGATGCACAAGACCTTGATTGGGTGGCATTGTTATTAGCAATGAAGCTCTATAGTGAATAGTTGAAGCTGAATATAGATACGGGATATACTAGCGACTAGCTGATGTGGGGTCGAGACCTCACTCAGGGTCCAAAATGAGGGGGATGCGGCAAACTTGGATCTACGTCATAACTGTTTAGTCTTCGTACATTCCACAACGATTTCATATTCAGAAACTGGTTGATACAAGAGAGATGATTTGGACGATATTGTCCAATTTGGCTTCGCATGGGCTAGATCTTCGGCTATGTCGGATGCGACAGCACATGGCATTAGCTACTTTGCATCCGTAGGTTGATAGACAATGACTTCGAAACCCTCTGCAAATGGAATCGTGGTACTCATGAAACAGTTTCGCGGATCTCGAACAAACTCAAGGAAATCTTTGTATCTATGACAGTGTCAGCGCAGAACCCTCCTTCTTCTCAGCATAAAGAGAACTGACAAGAGCTTCCCTGATGTAGTCTTGTCCGCAAAGGCCAGAGAGCCACGCCTAAGTCGAGGAAGGACGAGTTTCAACGCTGGTAATGCGAGAGATGTCCACGCTGTAGGGGCGTCAGTTTAAGCCTTCTCCCATATGAATCACAAGAGAACCAAATACCGTCCAGAAACAGCAGATCGACGACATCTGGGAGGTTTTCGTCTTTCGAAAGGGTTTGCAGCAAGTCGCCTTCGCGCAGCGTGATCCAGCCTGCAACCTGTTCTCCCGCTTCTGCCCAGACCCCTTTTGCTCTTTCTGCCTTGGCTATGTCTTTCTCCATGGTCAGAACCCCAAAAGCATCTGACATGTGGTCAAGCGCATTGCGTTTGATCGCTAGAGCCAGGTATATGGTCGATACACCGTACGAAGTCCCGCACTCTATTGCGCATTTTGCACCGTTCAAGCGAGCAAGCATGTAGCTGAAACAATGTCAACTCAAACTACTCTTCGAATAGGTATGAAGCTCCGTCTTACATCAGCTCGCACTTCTCTTTGCTATGGGAAAGAAGTTGGTCTGTATTATACCTGCAAAATTCGTCAACAGAGGTTCGACAAAGTACACTCAGTCGGTGAGCGCGCTTCGTACTTATCGGAATATTTGTTCCAAGCATCTCTCGAATCCCAGTTCTTTAAGCAATACAATGCGAAAGTGAAATGGTACCAAAGTCTACCATACGATCTTTCTTGCTGTGCGTTTTCGCTATGAAGCTTGCTCAATAAAGCCTTGACCTGTGGATCGGCTTCCACTATGGTGTCTCGTTCTTCTGTATTCATAGTGGGTTATTTGAATTTTATTGAAAATAAGACGTGTTGTAGGCAACATCCAAATGGTTCGAGAGTGTTTTTTTGGAACGTCAGTGTCCAACCAATTGGGGCCAATGAACGTTCCGTGCAATGATGGGAACGTAATTCTTAGGCAAATATAGGCCAAAGACAGAGCTTTTGTACCCCTGGCGCCTCTGATGACACGGCACACTCCCCAAAAAGGGTAAAAAAGTCAATCTTAGAACGCCTCTGGACATAAATCCATTGGCGTGGGACTGCTTTGCAAAAGTTCACACTAGTGCTTGTACAATGAGGTATCCATTCATCTCCAGCGCCTACATCAGTTCTACTTGAATCAACAGAACATAACTTATCACAGTCAAACACAATCATAGAAGGCTTGCACGTTCGAACAGCAACGAAGGTGGATTTGAAATTCTTTTCTCGTGATAGGGTATGAAATGATTTCCACTCAAGGTAAAGCTGGGCATATATATGCTTCTGAGATCGACCTCTCGATTAAAGGACTCTACATAATCCCTCAACGCCGGCGATTCTTTTTCTTCTCGGCTTCTTTGGAAATACTATGTCCCAGTCCGGCGCCGGAAGCTACAGCGCCGGCTGCTCCTCCAACAGTTGTTGCGCTACCAACTGCCCCTTCAGTAGCAATGGCAGTATGCATAAGCGCTGTCTTGGTGCCTACTGCCGCGCCTGATTTGACGAGCATTGCCTTGAAGATACTAGCGAGAAGCATGACAGAGAATGGTTTAGGCATTCTGAGTACATGTTAGATCAAAAACTAAGGATATGAAATCGTTCGACTTACTTGTAGGGGGGATAGAGTTTTGGACAGAATTAATGGTAGAGTTTCAAGTATGGTGTGTTGCAGATCTTTGAGTGATGTGGTGATCCAGCCGGATTACCCAGCCTTTATATGCTAGGGGTGGTCGATTAGTGGCCATCATGTTTCTTGGGCTCGCCTATCCCTATACCATGCCAAGTAGAGCTTCTCTTATAACTTCCACATTCTAACGCTGCTTTCAGCTGTGGCTTTGGCAACTAAGCTCAAACATGATTATGTGGTAGGCACGTGGCCCATCGATACTGTATGCTTCAAGCATGTTTCGCACTTCGCTTGCAGCTTCCAATGTACCAACATCCTTCTGCTTCAGGCTACATAATCCAGACCAGCAAAAGAGCCTAAAAATAGGGCCCCGCAGAGAGATAGTCAATATGTATTTTGGAATAGAACACTGCTGAAAAGCTGAGCCCATGAGCGACTAGCCATCACACGCCAAAGGATGAAAGGCTTTGTTTGGTTCTTTAGCCTTCTATTCAGCAGAATACAGAAGTGCAAGAATCAAGGCAATAAATCTTCGCGGGAAATTCATTCGATTAATCATGTAGCATGAATGGAAGATCGAAGACAGTGACCGTGGAATTAATATTATTATGGGAATGCAATCCAAAAACAATGAAAAGCATTGCTTTATAGCAATGCTCCGAGCCCACACCTGACCAAATCAAGAGAACAAAGCAACGAGAGTGCTGCATCCACCAAGACAAACCATGTAGACTATGTGACAAGCGTTTTGATCTGAGGAAGTCAGTTAGTCTGGGACTATGTGTTTCAAGTCTTGCCTGCTTACTGTCTGGACACAAACTGTAATGAAAACACAGTTAGTGATGATTGAATGCCTATACGTCGAAGTCGACGTCGAAGAAGAGGGAGTACTAACTCGTAACTACTTTTACACGTATCTTGGCAAGTATCAGCCCTTACGACATGTAGAGAAGCTAGGGTGACCAAAGCCAAGAGAACATTGCGATGTAGAACTGCTTTCATGGCAACTGAAGTATGGACTGTGGTTGATGATATTTTTCGAATTGCAATGAGATGCTAGAAATTGTAGTTGAGCAGCAAGCACTTTGATGTGACGATCTCTTCTAGTTTAGTAGTGCTTCTTCAATCAGGACCCATGCCAAGATAGGCTGTGTCCTGAACCACTAAGAATATGTGATAAGGCTTCCGCATAGGCGACTGGTGTCGACCTGTTACAGCGAGATGGATTCTATCTCCGCGATACCCAAGAGGGTTACTGATGGGCATGTGGCTGGGGCTAAATCGCATTAGCGCTTACCTAGGTAGAATACAAACATACAAAAAGCCCATGCATGGTAGCCTGCAGTACGAGTATGTGTGCTTCCAGTCCCAATCTTGCGCATGATGGTGCAGCCAAAAAGGCCCGCGCAGCACAAAAAGCCTGTACAGCAATGAACTTAGGCTCCCAAACTTTTTCATTCCTGTTGCAATGGACATTCCTATCGACCAGCAACGCCCGCCACTCCGGTTACCATCAAGCGCAGATTGGTCCAGCCTTCGTCCACTGATTACAGAACTATACCTCGAGCAGCGGTGGACCATGGATCAAGTGCGACATCACCTGATGGCGATGGGGTATCGAGTTAACACACGGATGGTCAGGGGACGCGTCACCCAATGGAACATCCACAGGAATAACCAAATGCGGGATATGGTAGCTGCTCTTCGCCTTCTGGACCCGACCCTAGTCTGTGGCCATCTCCAGAGCCTCGCTTCCAGGTTCGAGGACAGGAAGTCACCATAAAGGAGATAGAACTTTATTTTCGACGAAAAAGGATTCAAAATCCTCTCCAATGGGCTCATTCGACCAACTCTGCAGGTGAAAATGACGAGAAACAAGTTGTGCTCCTTAATGACGAGGAAAGTTTCGTCAGTGAGCGCACCGGATGTCCAGAGACGTCTGTGCTAACTTCTCGCCCTCTACCATTTACCAGAAAGCGGCCTGGTCCCCCAAAGCACATTCTGACACTAGACGAAAAAGCCGTAGCTAATATGCAGGAGTATTGCTCGGATTACATTGGTCGAAGAGATGTAACCCATCAGGAGCCACAAGTCCATCAATTCACTATCCATGGTCAATTCGGCGAAAAGATGCGAGATGGGCTGGAGCATATGATACGAAACGGGCCTGATGCTTTTCCAAATTTTAACCGTGGCTTTGAACTATTGCACAGCCTTTTCTTAGACTGTCACCCCATGGCCTTGGCTCAACTCTTGTTGGTCGTATGTATCTTCGCCACCCGTCAGGCAGAGTCCATCCTCCAATCTCTGCTTCGATACGTAACAACGATGACATCTACTCTGAGGATGCCTCGCTCAGTGGCCGATTTTCTGACTGCTGTCCAATCGTCTCAAGACGTGCTAAGCACTGCCATCACATGTCTATGAGCGGCAGTAGAAGCATTCACTAAACAAGATTTAGCTTTCTCTTGGCAGAAATTTTACATTCAGGAAATGCTGTGTGATTGCCTTTACTACGGGAATGCTCACACCGAAGGTAGCACTTATCATGCCCGCCTTTTTCATGAACAGGAGGAGTTCTATGGTGCCTTTGCACGGAACGTTATTTGTACCCTTATGAGGGTTGCCGCTAATTATCTGCATGAAGGAGATGTTGATAGCGCAACAACACAGTACCATATGGCATTATCACGAGCAGAGCATTTGACCGGGCTGAGTCGCGCAAAGACTCGTTTCATAGCACTCAGAGTTGCCAACAAGCAACTCAACTCAAGTTGCACTCGGACCATGGGCCGTGCAATTAGTGTTGTCGATCCGCACGTATCTAAAGAAGAGACTTGCACGCTCCTTAAAAAGGTAAGGCTATGCCTACATATTCAGAATGTCTGTGCCCGTGACAAAATATAAGATGTGGTCCAAGTGCAACTTGAGTTGAGTTGCTTGTTGGCAACTCTGATAGCACTAGAGGGGTTGGCCGAAGCGGAGCAGCTGCGCTCTGAGAACGCACGCCAAAGTCTAGCTAGTGATGCCAAAGACCTTTCTGTCATGCACCTCCAAAACGCATCTATTTATATAGACGAAGCTTTATGCGATGCGCAAGAATGGTTCGAAGAGTCAAACCGGCGATTCATCAGAGCATCAGAGCGGCGAGCAGAGATCGGGAACGCTTTGGCAAACATGACCCAAGATACATCGCATGATTTGGTCCTTTAGCAATCATGGTCTGAAAATATGTTGTCGGTATGGGAGCGCGTCTGAACCTAGCGGAAGGTGGAGCGAACGCTAAACCGATCCGAAAAATATGCCAGGTATTATATGTTTGATCCTCGATAGTGTTTAGTAAATCACATGATAGTCCAGTTATACGCATTACATGTTTCGTTAAATGTACTATTGGGTAACCACGTCGACAGTATATTCAGAGTTATTCGACACAATCGTCACCCGTTAGTCTGTGCGTTGTCTTGACAATTTGTCCATTGCAGTGAGAAATTTGTAAGCCAAAGTCTCGAACCTGAAATCACCCAGGTGGTCATATAATTTCTATTTCTTGAACGCCTGAGTCGTCTTCAAACAGTGCAGGAGGCCATTGCTGATCACAGGGCGTGTCCGGCGTTGAGCAATGCGTATGATGGAAATAGCCCACTCGGTGATATCGCCCAGGGCATTCTGCAACAGGCGACAAAACTAGTCCTAGTTCCACTCCAAAGCCTTGTGCTCTTTTTGTACCTGTATTTGCCTCAGAAATGCGAGCGATAAGAAAATTGTACAAATTGGTGTAGGACGAAAGCTCGTAGTCTGGGTGAAATGGGCAATCCGGATGAATATCTTTTATCCCCTGGCAGTTCGGGTGGACTGCACTGAGGGTCCCGTGAATCTCTTTCGACTTGTGAGCCCTCACTGCCAATGGGCCTGACACTTTGACCAAATAAGCTAGCTCATGACCAGATAATGGAGACTGTGGCTCAAATTTCGAAATCTCGGGTAGAGAGACAATGTGTGCAACGAATGAAGAAGGCGTAAAAGGTTCGTAGAGAATTTGAGGTCCTTTCACTTCTATGCTCGCCCAGGACCAGGATGGAGCTCGTTGACGGAAAGGCACACCTAATCCTCCTCTCACGTACCACAACATGTCACGAAGAAGGAATTCGCGCCAGAGACCAAACGACCAAGTAAGTTGCGATTGCTGCTGTAACCTTAACGCAAGGCCTGCCATAGCTACAAGTAAATCCTCGCTCCGACACAGATGGGTCACAGAATATTTCTTCACCATATTGTGCCAAATGCCGATGAAAAGCTCGACACCAAAATTACCAATTAGCTCTAGAGGAAGTACTGAGAATAGAGTTTGGTAGTCGGTTTTTGGGACAGCTCCGCTGTGGTGGCAAGCGTCGAGTCCACAGTGTGCTTCGCATTTGAGCTCAGTCCTGCATTCAAGGTGGATGAAGTTGCGGGTGAAATGAACTGTTCGAGGCGAGAGTATACGTTCCTGAAATACCCATGCTCTTGTATCGAGATGGTATCGTGCATTGTCAAAGGGATGAGCCAAGCAATAAGGTGTGCAAGGCGGTATGACATAATACTGAAGATTCGTCTCAAATTGGAGTTGGCATATAGTTTGGCTTAGTGGATTTCGCGGCTTGATAAACCCTTGATCGCCATCAAAGGACTCGGACGCTGCGATGGTGATGATGGAGTTTCCAAAGATGTCATGAAGCTTACTCACTTGGTCGTACCACTCTTTGGAAGCAACAGAGGAGGTATGGCCATCCTGCATGATACACAAAGCATCAATCCACAAGTATCGAATTCCAATACCTCGTGCAGCGATTATTGCATCTTTGATGGTTTTCGGTAAATCTTTGAGATAAATTTCTCGCTGAAAGTCAGCCAGATTGGAGGATGTCATCAAAAAACGCCTGCCGAAACCCCAGCTATAGCTCAATGCACAATATTTGGCATCAGGGATAGTTTCAGTATCAACCAAGCGAATCCTTTCTGGGTCTTGAAAAGCGTTAGTATCTAGCAACCGCTTTGGCCGGGGTTGGCTATTTTTGCCACGCAACAACTGGAAAATTTCTTCGCCACAGAGCGGATGGTCAGTCTGGCATTGCTGAATCCAGGCTTGAATGAAGTGAGCAGCAACCTCTGAGAAGGTATCGGTCTGGAAAGCTGAGTCTGGATTTTTGGTCATTGTTGTGGCAGGTTCTAGTGTCGATCAGTCTCATTAAATGCATTCTTGACGAATACTAGAGCGTATAGAGCGGGCCAGCATGAATCTGTTTATACTGGACAATTGGGAAGGACCAAGACTCACCCGGGCTTGGGCATAAGCGTAGCGGGTAGCTATTCAGAATAAGGTCGTGACTGAATATATTTGCTTGCTCGCAGGGAAAAAGCGTTAGTAGAAATTCACCTGTACTTTTATTGACTGTGTCGATAGAAATATAAACAGGGTCGCGACTGGAGAAGAAGTCTCGATCCGCATGATCCCCAGTGCATCCTACTACACTCCCAATGATGATGGAGCAAAAGTGACAACCGGATCGAGCAGCAGATCTGATATGGGTTCGATCTTGTGAATGAAGGAAGTATTGTGGCAGGATTGGAAATCTCTCATGGGCGCTGTGCGCTTCATCGACGGTAAAATCCAGACATGTTACGTGCTGCCAAAAGAGCTTACAAGTGTCGCAGAGACTATGCGGTCGAATTGTAGTACTGTCCATCGGTAGGATGCATGAGACCTTGATTAGGCGGCATTATTGCTAGCATTGAAACTCTGTAGTTGATGGCTGAAGCTGCATATAGACACGTGATACGGTAACGACTAGCTGATGTGGGGCCACCCCCTGGGCACGGCGCGTAATACTGCCAAGAGTAGGGCTGAAAATCCCGCGTAAATTTTTCTATTCTAATTATCAGGGCTCCAGTTATTTCTGTTCGCTATTAGCCTTGAGACTCAAACCAGCCAATTGCACTAAGAAAATCTGCGCCCCGGGAAGACTAGCGTCCCTTAGAGAATTCGCCCTAGGTGCCCTCATTTCCTAATCTAGTCCCGACAGGAGAATAGGTCTGAGAACCGCGAAGGATCTAATCAAGGGGCCACTATATAAGTATTCTGGCCCCATCGACAGACAAGACAAGAGATATAAGGGGAATTTTGGTGTTGGCAGACCAATGTCAAACTCCAATAGGACCCATGGCTTGACGCGGGTTCCTACTCAGCCCCAGTGAGCGCAACAACTAACATTCCAAGGTTAGAAATACTCATTTATCCTTCGTGCCCAACGATTCAAGAAGCTCTGCCACCATGTGCACTCTGCTTGTCTTGCGAAGATCTTAGCATTGCGGTAGCAAGCGAGAACAAGAACAAAATTAGGCTTCCTAAGGGAGCCGGATCTGCGGAATCTTGCAGGGTCTTTACGAATTTCCTAGTCATATTCTAGTAATCAAGCTGCTGACGGGAGTGAGATTCACAAAATTAAACATAACACTTCGTTGAGATTGCAGTACCTGAACGAAACTGAGGCGTTCTGGGGTATCCATGGATTTGTATTAAAAGAGGGCGAATGTTCACTGCGCCATTCATTTTCTTACTCCAGTCTCTCTTTTCTCAGCCATCTGTTTATATTTCTTTAAGATACGCTCTCTCTACAAAACTGCACAAATGCGTTCTTTGCTCTTTTTCGCGCTACCCTTAGTAACTCTTGCAGTTCCTGCACCCATCACTCGCGTCACCCGCACTCTCGATATTCGTGAAGATTTCTTCCCCTATGTCGTCGAAGATGTCTGCCATCAACCAGACGGGGCGGCGCCCGGTATCAAAAGATACGATAAGATGGTTGTTGCCGTGCAGCGGGCTCGTGAGATGGCGAAGCTCGCACTCAAAGAATGGTGGGATGAGGGCAAGCATGGCGAGGCTGCTGCTACCTACCTAGCTATTCCCAATGATGGTAAATACAAGGAGAATGAATTCGCACAGAGGGTTCAGAAAAATCTACATAATGTAGCATTGTTGGATGAGAGGCTGCCGTTCTTGAGTCGGAAGATTGTGAGTCAATCCTAGGTGGATCTGCTTGCGCAATACCTGCTATTCCACCCCGTTTTGGTAACGCTCTCGCTAACCTGACCTTGTAGGATGTCCGCTGCACGGATATTAGCAATAAATGTAACAGAGAAGTCGAAGGGCCGAACAGGTGAGCGCGGCCTTGGCAGCGGCCTTCATGCTTTCACGAGCTAATGTTTCTAAGACCTATTGGCGGTTACGCCGAGAATACCAATCATTTCGTTGGAGGATGGCATTACGACGTCGTGGTGTGCGCACCATTTTTCAGATCAGACACTCCTGACCAGTTGGCGGAGTTCTGGCCGAAGCAATCGGATTTCAAGGTAGCAGTGGCTATGAACTTTCTTGAGGTAAGGAACTCGTGGTATTTATTTTCGCAGACTCTGACATGAGTGTAAGAACGACGCTGGCAAGATGCTCCATGAGATGATGCATATCGATCTCATCACTGCAGACCGACCCCATAGTAAGGCAACTTATAATCTTTCTCTACTCAACAACTGACTTGTGATAAAGTTATCGATCAAATGTACCAAGGCGCGCGAGTCTACACGGCCCCGATAGTTGCGGACTGGGTGTTGAATTACAAGGCACGGACTGCTGATGTAGTTCAAAATGCGGACAGTTATACGCAATTTGTTAACGGTATGTAACCTGACCCCGCTAGTGTAACAACGGCCAAATAGTCGCGGTACTAACTTTTGTCTAGCCGTCTTCTTCACCTCGAAATGGGGGTTCCTCCCACCTCCTGCACGAGAAGAAAAACTCAAAGAGGAACTCGAATGCTACAACGGAGGCAACGCATACGTCGACAAAGGTCAGGACAAACACATTGAAGACTTCTGTAATAAGGTTGCCGCCGAATACCAGCCCGGGTCCTTTGGCGAGATTACTAAACAGTACAACGAAGGCACACCTGAGCATTTCCAGCTCAAATTCTCGCGCGATCAAACCGGCAAGCTACCCTCCAACGACGTTAAAAAGCAATGCACCGACACCGTGCCTAAGCTCTTCCACGGCTGCGACACATCATCTGGCTGGAAGCACGGCGGTGCATATACTTTCCGCAAAGGCGAGGGCAATAACCGCAAAGACGTGTATGCGTACAGCTTCGACCCGAAACGCGACCGACCAAACCCCATTCCCGCGAAACTGCCAAGCAAATGCGATGTCTGGTTCAAGTTCTTCAATGGCTATGATGAGGTTTTCGTCTCCGGGGGACTTTGGGCTGGTGACGATTGGGGCCAAAGCCGGTTGCTGCCAAATTTGAGGAGGTGTGGTGCGCTCACGGGTTGGAGGTTCGATTATAGGGCCGAGCCGGGTAAAGATGGCCTGGAGTGGGATGCGTTTGCGACTCTTCCGATAGGCCATCAGCAGTGGAATTGCGTTAGGCAGGCCGTGGTGGATTCGGGTGGCGCTGCGGATATTGGGTGTGGAGGAAAGTAAGCATGGTAGCAGCTTAGATGTAATGGGTAGGCTAATACTAGTTGGTCAATCTATACTTACGAAGGTACTTTGTAGGTAGTATGGGTCAACAAGAACGAATTGGTATCATAGTGAGGGTATAGAGGTATTAGACAAAGGTATAGCTGTAGTACTTTTATCTAAGGGTTTGAGGTTATATATACATATATGTAGAGTTTTCATAAGAAAAGTACTTAACTACATCCACCTATTCCTCTAATTTTGCTTTAATATCGCTCTAACATCGTTTTAACGGCATGAAAAGCTTAATAGCGTAAAAAAATTACAACCAAGGGCAAACCCGAAATGCCCAATACGGCTTTTAGCTTGAAATTTATCCAGACATAGTCACAATACTGAATTATAGGGCCTCCTTGGCGCGGTACGGAACTCTGACTTCTAGGTCTTTTCATTCCTATTGCACAAAACACTTGGTAATGCCCGCAACTATGGTTACGTGCCTCAAAAAATATGCAACAAGTAGGGAGAGAAGGGGTTCAAATATTGAGAAACCTAAACATTGATCGAAAGTCATCAGCATATTCTAGGACGAATTGGAAATTTGAGAGAATAGAACGTAAGTTAATTCATTGGTCTAACTGCAATTGTGTGTTGCATAAAGAGTCAAATATACACTCGTCTTTTTAGTTCGAAAAATCCACAGTTTTTCCCTAAAGATGGATAACTAGGTATTTGGAATCCCTACTTGGAAGAATTTTAGTGGCTTAGTATCAATTCGTAAACCTATTAATTTCTTTATATACTAAGTGTCGCAAGATTGCGGTAGTATATTTACCAGCCCAGGCAGCAGAATCTCGAGCTTGAGCTCTTATTTTGCTGCGTCACACTAAGGTCTCTTAGGACTAAAGGCTTTATAAGGTTATAGTATATCTTGGGCATTTCTAACATTAGCGATTTCACTTACGATGACAATGCACAAATTTACATTTCTGGAATATACCTAGTCTAGGCGATATTTCGCTGCGGCAGAGAGCACAGTACAACACTATTGTAGGAATGCTGAAGTCTAGCAATAGGAAGATTTTATATAGTTCAAAGAAAATTCTTCTAGTTGTTGTCTGGGTGCATTGTAGTAAGTTGAGGTGTCGTCTTCAGGCCATAACTCAATAGAAACAAGCACCCTCGTAGTTGTACCTTCGACTAATTAAGCGGCAGCTTCCGCGAATAATAAGGTAGCTAGAATACGGATTTTGGAATTACGGTTCCTGTTCTCGGGCCTTGATCACAGTTCCCATCCTCCGCCCCTCAACGCCCTTAACAGACAAATAATCTAGTCATTCGTTGTTATTTATAAAGCTCTAATGCATACCAGGTTTGTGGTAGATTAAGCGCATTCTTCATCTAATGTCCTCCAGACTACACTCCTCTTCACACTGCATCTACCTGTACCAGATGGCGTGCATCCACTTTCCAATGCTGCTGCTATTCGATCCATCCTCTTGCTAGAAGTGGCATGTCGCATGAGCATGCTGTACGCAGCGGAGCACTCTATACCATCGAAGCTGTGATCTTCAGGTTCGTTGGTTTCGCGCAACTGAGTTTTGGGGTCGGTTGAAAGAGAAACTTGCGTGATATCCGCAGCTGGATTCTCCGCGAGCAAGGTGACAAGTTTGCACGGTTGTTGAGAGGAACTTTCACACGTAGCTGCGGACACTTGGGTGGGAGATTCTTCCAAACTCCCGCGTCTCAAGTGGACGGTGGCGGAAGCCGTGGGGTAAACTTTAACATTTCGAGGGTTTGCCGCACAAGCTGATGCTACATTCTGCGCAATTTTTTCTGATGGTGATTTCACCACGAGCTGAGGGCGCTCTGCACTATGAAAGCATTCATCCTCTCTGACCCAAGCATCAATAACACTATCGGCATATCCTGTCCTCCTGAGTAGGTCTCTAAGCTTTACGTTTTCTCGCGTGACTCTCTGGGCTGCAAGCTGTACTTCTTTTGTCGCTTGTACCCCCTGCTCGCGTGTCACCGCCACCCTGCGCTCGAGGTCTAAAACGTACTCCTTCTGGCGAGCACGATGTCGGCGCTTGTTGTCTCTTGCTCGCAAAGTATTGTTAGTATTCGTCTTTTCATAGGGCGCCGGGTTCCTGCCCATGATGAAGGAGGCAGCACGGTGTTTTCGGTAGGATATCCACCGTTGTGGGACTATGCCCTTCTACTGTCTGACTTGATGCTTTCCAAAATAGCTTGACGGCTCTGAGTCTAGACGAAGCGTGGCTGCAGTAGTGTACTTGGCTGAGGACGGACTCAAAATGTTTGATTGGCTGATCGGCTCGCGGACATCGAAGTAGACGGAGAATGCCGTTTCCCTGGCTGTGTTTTAACCAATGTGCACAACCAATCAGCGTCCAGCAGTCCGTCCTTTCATACCCTTATTCTATTCCCAATAAGCTACCGACTCAAATTTATAAGCTCACTATAGTCTTTCAAAAGGGATAAAATCTATCAAGCTATCTTCCGTTGATTTTCCATTTTCGAAAATTCACAAGGTTTCCGACCGCTTCCTCTTCGATTCACTCATGGCAGACCCTACTTTTTATCAAGCCTCAATCGATGCCAACAATCAAGACATCGAAACTTCGCATCAATCCAACAAAACCTATCCTAATGGAACGAAGGACACTTCCAAAGTCGACAAACCCACGAGCCTGCACGACGCCGAAGACAGCGAAGACAGCGAATTAACCGACTCAAACGCACCAAAGCTGTCTTTGCTTCGTCTTTTCTGGTACTTCTTCTACAACTTTGGCCTTTTCGCTTGGGGTGGTCCTGTCGCTCAGATAGCTCTGATCAAAGAGCATATCGTAGTTAAAGAGAGATGGATTTCGCTTGCTCGGTTTCAACGCGTGTTCGCTGTCTATCAGATCCTTCCTGGCCCAGAAGCTGCTGAGCTTTGCATGTTCTTTGGCTGCTTAAGTGCTGGCAGGATTGGAGGTATCGTTGCAGGATTAGGCTTCATCCTGCCTGGGTTCATCTTAATGCTAGTAGCAAGCTACTTGTATACTTTAGCCGGCCTCGAGAACAAGTACTTTAATGCCAGTTTCCGAACATTGCAACCAATTGTGGCCGCTATGGTAAGATAGACTCGGGATATAGTTTAGGGCGAGTTATTATTGACATCAGCCAGATCTTCAAAGCTACGCACAAGATAGCAGACCACTCCGTAATTAAGCAGAGCACGAAGAAGGTAGATCCCTTTTTAGTCATGGCTGCAATTTGTACAGCTATTAATTCAGCATTACACCTGAATATGTTAGTGTTATGCGTCTGGAAGATATGAGCACAAACAGGCTGACTTCGCATAGCTTTATCTCTCTCGGCCTATACGGCATCATCTACATGTTTATTACCCGCCGCCTTTGGATACCAGCCGGCATACTATTTATCCTCCAATATGTGGGATACGCCGTTTATGCCGTCTTTCGAGGTGTTCCATCGCCGGTGTCACTGGCTCTTGGAATTGCTAAAACACCTTCCCTGATCAATCTCTTTGTTCTTGGACTTGTTGCGGGTTCATTATCATTCGGCGGCGCTTATACTGCAATTCCCTTCGTCCATGTCGAAGCCGTCTTGAAAGGTGCATGGCTACCTCAGCGAGTTTTCATCGACTGTATCGCTATTAGCAACGTACTACCGGCGCCGCTTGTTATCTTTGCTACATTCGTTGGGTTCCAAGGCGGTAATATAGATGGTGGCTTAGGTAGGGCATTTGCAGGAGCTGTGGTCATAACGTTGGGTATGTTTTTCCCATGCTTCTTATTCACTATTGCTGGTCATTCGTTGCTTGAAAAGCTAGTTCACAATAAGGTATGTATCAGCGCGGCGCCCCTTAAATATTAATCCTAAACCCTAACAACTGACACGCTATAAGTTTTTCTCAAGCTTCTTCGATGGACTCTGCGGAGCAGTAATTGGTGTTATTGCCGTTATTAGCTTCGAGATCCTGAGGTCCAGCATTCAAGGGACAGAACGGGATTTTCTAGCTAAGCCGGTGGAACTAGCCATCGCAAAAGCAGCACAATCAGGAATTGCAGCTGTGGTTTTCACAGTAGCATTGGCCGTATTGTACAAGTTCACTAACAGATGGACTCCCATTGTACTTGTCGTATCTGGTGCAGTTGCTGGACAGTTTCTTTTTCTTGAGTAACTTTCGGGCCATTGAGAGAGCGGCGATGCCGTCAAAGGTGATTCTGAGCGTGATGCTCTGATCGGCGGCTAGGGCGCTCAACCACAAACTCGCTTGGTATCTAGTATATGTAAGGTACAATAGTGAATAGGCACATGTTAATAAATTGACTTGCGTGCGGGGGTTGTTTCAATCTGATCTGCCATTGTTGATCGCTTTCTGGAAGTACCAATCGAGGTGGGAAGGATGCATGACACGACAACAGCAAGAATCTCAATTCTTGGGATTGACGCAGTTTATCATATTTAAACATCCACTTAAGACGCCGTCTGACTACCAGCATCGTTGGCGACATCATTGGCGACACATTGACGTTCATCCTAAAGACGCAGCCAGCCCCCTGCGGAACTCAGCACCAGCAAAAAGCCCCCAGAATTGCACAAACCAACAATTAATACTGACAGCTATTCGACGGGATGTCTGATGTCATTTAATCATCTAAATGCACTGTCCGCAATGTACAACTTTGCAAAGAAAGTGTTAACCTAACGTCAGCAGCTTCGCGATGATTCCTTGAGTAAAATGTTCGTGCTTCCCCAAACGCTGCTCGAGCAAGTACAAAACGATCACCTCAATCTACTATACGTCAGAGCCGGAGGTGATCTGCTCTATTACCTTCTATCCCTTTGCTTCTCTTTCCTACTGCCTAGCAACTTTGTCACCATGTCCAGGTGGAGTAAATGCCCTCTTCGCAAGCGGACGTAGAGCGTGTACGCGAAGCTCGCCATCGTAACGGTAATGACCAAAATCAAGACTAGCCACTTGAACTGCTTAGGGCGGCAGAAAACGATCGATGCGTAGGAGATGAATTCAAAAGCGCTCTGCAAGGCGGCTTCGACAGACGGAAATGCACCGCGAACCTCCGCTTCAACACCCTGTTGCGAATCCTTTTTAGCAAAACTTCTTTCGGGACGGAAAGATGTCCTTCCCTCTTGGACAATAAGCTGTACACAAAGGTCAACCCCTCTCAGTATCGTGCCGAAAACGAGGCTGCTCGCAGAAACGATTGGCTTGTTATCATAGAGTGCGAAAAATACAACGATTCCCGTCACCAGCATGAGGACCTGCCAGCTACGGTATCTGGCCGTAGTGGCTGGCGAACAGAATGCGGCCCAGCAGTGATTGCTGGGCAATGTCTGGCATTGTATGTGATTCGCTTCTGCTTGGATCTATCTGAAAGGTTTGCGGACATATTGCATATCGAAATCTGCCTCGCATATTAAATACACAGCAAGCAGAGGCAGCTGCTAGCGTACACTATTTACCTCTACAAGATAGTAACCAAACCCAAAATCATTCGATAAAATAATCATGTCATCAACCAGCAAGGCTGCAAATCATAATTGAAACACCTCTACCCACTCTATTCATAGCATAACAACCCTCCACCCCCCAAAGTCTCATCTATACCATCCCTTCCTTCACCCACCCATCCTCCTCCCCCTTTCCAAAATCCTCGCCTTCAACCCCTCCACCACCTCGTGCCCCAACCACCTTAACCGCCCATCCGTCCTCATTGCCCCCTCAGCCCACTCAAACACGCCCCTAAGTTCTCTCAACTCTTCCAACTTACTACTCTTCGCCAACCGCCCAAGCACCAATCGGCTCTCTACAACCGTAGCTTCGGTATCGAACAGCGTTTTGGAGTGCGGATCTGCCGGTAGAATAAGGCCGGCGTCTGATTTCGAGATATATGGCGCGAGGCTGGGGAGTGTGAAGAGCCAGTTGAAAAGGAATTGGGAGGTGCGAGATGATTGCGCTTGATTGAGTGCGACGAGGGTGGCACTGAAGGTTGATGCATACATATCGTGCGCTGAGCGGCGGCGGACGTGCAGTGTCTGGTTCCGTTCAAAGGCCTTGAGATGTGTTTTATTGTTGGTGAAGTCGAGGACCGCAGGCCAGTATGCTATGTCTGTTGTTTCTAGTCTTTCAATGTCGGTGACTTCGGGGAGGAGGCAGGGAGAGATTAGGCTTTTGATTTTAGTTCCATTGGCGCCTGCGTCTTTGAGGTGTACAGTTACTGGCATCGATATGGCGCGTCCAGTGTCTACGTCTCGGATGACAAGGCATCGCGGTTCAACGGCAAGGACCCAGAAGTGGCGGAAGGCCTGGAGATGAGCGCGGGAATCTTGCACATCCATTGGAAAGAGGGGGTAGAAGGCACAAATGAGGGCGGCAATCGCTTTGTTGGAGCGGCTAAAGGTTTGGGTTCCGCCAGCGATAAACAGGGTGCCGAATGCCATGTGAGCTGCTAAGTGGGAACCATAGGGTATGTCAGGCCCAACACGCCCATGGAGGCCGCGAAGACGTCGGAATACGTCCAAATCGCCTGTACCAGCCATGATGGTTGCGGCTGAGAGTGCGAGGACATCTTGGCAATTGCGTACCGTGTTGCGCGCGAGTTTCGCATCATAACGTAAGGCAGGTAGTTTCGCGATGCGAATAAACTGGTCAAGATATCTAATGAGGAAATCCCGGGTTTTGGTATCGCCTGTGCCAGCGTGTTTGAGTGAGACACTCCATAAGAGTCCTGTGAGGATGTTGTAAAAGGGCATTTGCTCTGTACGCAGCTTTGTGATATTCTTGAGATTAGAATCCCGTCGGTATTCCAGCGGGAGGTTGCTGATAATCCAGTTATCGTTTGCTTCAATATCGTCCCACATAATAATGTGCTTGGCTAAAGTACGAAGGAGAAAGATGTCTGGACGAACATAGTCAAACTGTGGGAGCGTATCAGGGATGTCTACCTTACGCGCGACTGTTCGGTCCTGAGTCTTCATGAAGATAAGAGCAATGGCGATGACTGCGCCCGCAGTAGACTGGTCTAGGACGTGGACAATGTCAACCTTCTTGGGAGCGACCGCAACAGTCAACAGACGTTCGACAACTCGCATGTCATGCAGACCTCGAAGATCTTTGCCTTTTCCTAGGTTGATAAAACCTAGAGCAAAGCCAGCAGCTAACCGGTAGGCTTCGTCGCGGAGAGAGTCTGGCGGCTCTGATGGATCAGGTACGTCAACGTGCTCGATCTCGGAGAGCATGACTTCGCTCATCCGACGATGTTGGGTGTTATAGTACAATAAGCCTATACCCATGAGACCCGTTGTCTGTGTATAGGGTGAAAGGTTGAGTTCAGCCGCTCCAGGTGGCAACATTCTAGTGACATGAACGGACAACAGACGTGTCACTAGGGTATCCATCGTACCCATGAATGAAGCAGATAGCCCCAAAAGTAGCCCCACCGATGTCATGGTGTGTTTGGGGGTGAGATATTTGAAGGACAGCCACTTTGCGATTGTTCGCAAGTGGCCGTTTAAGCCTAATCCCAATAACAAGCCTGCGTGCTTGTTGGTTAGTTCCGAAGGCTTGTTATACATGATCCAGGATGTATCGATGCCTTGGGCATCACGCGAGATACTCAGTCCAGCAGCAACTCCTGCGTTGAAGAATGCCCAGAAATACTTTTCTTCGGAGTAGTTCTGACGTTCGGCAGTGACTACATTGCCCATAGGCTTCATGAGACAGGAGGTGGAGAAGCCATAAAGCGGATATTTCTCAGTGAGCAAAGGCTTTTTACTGCTAAATTTGATCATGGAACTTCCTACTGGCAGGGAGAATGTTCGGACCATGACCCATTGCATCTGAATCTTCTGACCTTCCAGTATGGCCGCTTCATCTGCCCTGCTGTCTGCCTGGTACTCTGCAACAGTCTGTCGCAAAGGTTCCAGGAGCGTGTAAGCTTCTAGGAAGCGTCTGTCCTCACGGAAAATGAGTCTCGTTATGTAATGTCGATCCACTTCTGAGGATGACTGGACCGGCTCGGCCCGATCTGTGGCTTGACATATTGTGTGGACGTCGCGTAGGGGAATTGAAGGCGAAATATTTGCGTGAGCCTCAATGGAAGTATCTGCACTACTCGTCAAGGTCAGATCGAGATCCTCTCGCTGTACTAATTTCAGCAGGGAGCTTGTCCATGTCGTAGGTGGGTTGGCTTGGCATCGTGTAATGGCCTCCATGAGGGGTGCTTTGGCAGCTTCTGGTAGAGTGGCTAAAATGTCTGCATCAATCCCACAAATTTCGATTAACTCGACTACCTTTCTAGGACTTGATGCAGGATCAATGTCGCGAAAGAACTTGTGTAATGCTACCGTACGTGGGGTAACACTAGCAATAACCTCATCAATATTGATAGATGAATGTGGGGAAGCTTTCGACTTCCGGATAAGCATAGCAAGAGTCGGGAATGGGGTATAATGTCGAGACTCTGCTACAGTCCCAAGCCATTCTAGGACTGAGGGTGGTGCGTCCCATGGCTGGGAATGCAGTCGCACGCTTGAATTGAACATGGAATCTTCATAATTCCAGTCACTGCCAGATGCTCCATTGAGGTCATAAAATCCTCCTTGTCTCCAACTCCACATGTCCCATCGAAGCCAGTGGCCAAGTTGAGCCAACAGTGGAGCAAGATTGCAAGCTTGAGAGGCGACGAAATCCTGACACAAGGCATCAAGTTTACGCTCTTCACGGAAAAGATGAAGTGTGACAGTAATTTCAGAAAGCGACGATATGCGAATATCCTGTCTTTCTGAAGGCGACAACCGTCTCCAATGATCACCTGCGGCTTTACCAATAGGAGATTGGGTGTATTGACGGGCGATACTAATGCAGTTGATAATCAAGTCATCCTTGACATTGATTTTCTCTGCGATTGTAGGTGAGTGGTGAGATGATGAGCGTCTTGAGGGCGGGCTCATTGCGGTAGAGGCAGAACTGGTTTGTAGTGCCCAAGTCCATGGTGAAGAAGACCAGCTCTTCACTTGCGCCTGTGAATTCTGGCGCATGCACATAAGACGCCAGCTGGAATGTTCATCATCAAATTCTTCATCCGGCTTTGCTTGGCTATGCGACCGGCCAGAGCTTCTCCGCTGACTGACCTTTGCGCGACTGCTCGGTTTACGACTTTTCTCATTTACAAAAGGAACCGCCAGGGTGAAGATCGTTGCGAAAAAAGCTTCCCAGTCGAGGTTAGAGTGCTCATCAGGTTTAATTGACATCGATTTACGGATACTCCACCATATTTCGAGGAGGAAGTCCCCGGTGTAATTTGGCAGCACAGTCGAAAGCACACGAAAAAGCTCTGCCACATATCCATCTGATGGTAACATGCGAAGTTCCATGCCATGTCTTCGATAATCACCATCGACAACTTCGAGTCTTCCGCCTGGTCCGGGAGAAACAACATGCTGCAGTGGTGTGGCAGCAGCAATCGTTCGATGCAACCCTGCAGTAGCCCTTGCTTGATCATGTAGAAGAATGTTATACGGATCAAAGAGCTTCATTGGCCCTAACGAAAGTTTAAGGGGAAGATGATTCCCCCAGCCTGCTGTCAAAGCCAAGCAAGGCTCGCGAGGATCTGCCGAGGTGAGTAGGGCTACACGTTCAACGTGGCCATCACGAAGCTTCACCAAATCCAGTGTGCCTTCAAGCAGTCGTACATTTACATATTTAGGAACACATGCATACCGAGGAGCAGCACGAATTGACCGCGGCTGGGATGCTGATGCCGACGGAGACAGTCGCTTCCGAGTGACGCTCAACTCGAATTCCAACGGACTGGCCAAAGATGAATGAGATATGTACAAGTACACCTTTCGCTCGTGAAGCGTCGCAGAGTTGAAAGGTGCTTTTAGAGTCAAAACTTTCGATTGCGGCTGATCCTGTGTATTCACGTTAACGATGCCTATGGTGGTCTCGGTTCTTACGAATACATACGTTTCCGGTCGGGTCGCTCAAGGCGAACAAACCAGTCTTCAGATATTGGGTTGCCGATACCTCTGCCACTACACTCATGACCATCTCTTTGTGGAGCCCATCAGTTCGTTGTGAGTCACTCCCGGTATCAGGTGGCGCAAAAAGATCATCAAGCTCGTCGTAATCCTCGATTGTGTCAAACGTGTCTTCGTCCATGACATCTGATAGCGTATCGTCAATAGATGCAGCCAAACTCATTCGAGATGTGATACTGCCTGGGGTAGAAGCTCGATTGCGCGATTGTGAAAATCCACCGAAGCTTGCCCTGTCGTTTCCCATGGAATGCCGACTGCGCTGACTTGCTCCGAAGCCTGTGGAGAAACTACCCCCTAAGCTATTACGCTGTGTAGCCAAATCCTGGAAGGCTGACTTGTCAAAACTAGTCGATAACTCTGCTCGAGATAACAACCCGCTCACGCGCCTTGATTCTTTCGGTTGCCGAACAATCTCGGATTCAGGATTAAGTTGCGAAGCGAGTGCTTCCTCAACAGCCTCATCTGACAACCGCTCTTTTCCCGATGAAACTTCTCTGAAAGAAGGAACGTGGGCTTTGTTGCGCGTATTTCCACCGAAACTCTCTCTGAATCTGTCTGCCCCTCGAAGGGCCGGTGTTGTCGCCCCTGTACCGGGCGCTGTCCCACCATATGAACTGCGTCTTCGGGATTTAGAAATGGGCAAAGGAACATGGTGTTTTCGCGATGCAGATATTGATTTTGGCTCGAGGTACGCTGCAGACCAGATGGTAAATACATTTGTCTCGTGATTCGCTGTGACTACCAGTAGGAGTGGCTTGTCATTGCCGCTGCGATCAAACAAAACTTCATTCTGAGGGGACACATATATGACTTCCTCGGCCTTCTCAAGGGCCTCAAGCCTTCGATGACCTGAGCCCGGAATTGTCAGGAGACTGCTCCGCTCACCCCCCGCATGCACATTAACCACTAGCCCTAAGTCGGCAAGGGGATCAGTAAGAGAGTATACTCTTGGTAGGCCATCAGCATTTGGGGTTGCAAATGTCGGCCCTAAGCCATCAAGAAAGCCATTTGAGCTGGAGTGCCGGCCTTTGCCAGTGCGTGGCACTCCAAGAGACGACCCATGACGCCGGTGGGGCTGAGAAAAGCTCTGAAGGAGTGGCTGAGAAAGAAAAGATTGGGTGTTTGTGAGGAATGAATTGGGCGGTGCATTGGGTATCTGTGGACTCAGAGGAATAGGTTGCGCTAAGTTTATCTTCCTTTGTACAACCACACCCCGAGCTGCTGGAAAGGCCCTGTCAACTTCAAATGGTAGATTGACAATGTGGGTAGTTCCAGAGAGGAAGAAGATATGCGCCTGAGACCTCAAGAAAACAACGAGCGCGCGGGCCCGGACTTCAGTAATTGAAGGAGTATGTTCAACAGGAGCGTTTGGATCTGTCGCTGGCTGAGTTCCCTGTGTCAAAAAACTCTTCGACAGGTCATGTGCGTTGTAATCTGCAGCGCCTGTGGCTTCACCAGTTGTGAATGAAGTTCGTTCAACTGGGAACCAGGTCAACAGCGCTTGGATGACGCTCTGTTTCTCGATATCAAAGCTGAAAACCTTGCGCACAATACCTCCTCTTGACCAGACCACGTGATATTTGGTTGCGACTATCTCATCAGTGGAGCCGTCAGGGCTGTCGTCGGTATAGGTGTCCCAGACATAGTCGCGCTCAGTGCTATCATCATTCAAGATGGATTCGGAGACTAGGTACTGCAGTGCAGCGGGCTTGTGAACCCCGATCGAGCGAAGGGAGGCCATGCGGAGGCTCGTGTTGCATTATGAGTAGCTGGAGAGGCTAGCCATGAGCGATAATCGAGAGTGTTGAGGTGGTGAGTGCCGTGATAATTGTTTGCGGGGCGCGCACGGTGGAGGTGACGCGCTATCAGCTGCTTTGGTGTGCAACGCGCCTTCTTTCAATCACCTCACACCAACTATCAACCAACCACACAACAAGGCTTACCATACTACAGCTCCTTTGATGGAACCATGAAGCCCACTGTAGTGACCAAAGGCAAAACTACACAGCTTAGGTAAGCTCGCCCACGATCTCAAATCCTACTCTCGAATAAATTCCCAAGTAAACATGCTGACAACTAACGTCCAGGTATGAGCTACCACACCGGGTGCACGATGCAACAATATACCCCGTGAAAGCTCCCAATGGCTCAACCATCATCCTCTATGGCTACGAATCGGGCGTTGGTATAGTGTGGAGAGGCGGGCGCCCGTTGAAGAAAACTGTCCCTATGTCTAAACAGCCTGCGAAACCAGCGAGGGTCAACGGTATCAATAAAGATGCTATTATGATCATCGATTCCGACGATGACGAGCCCGCCAAGACTGCAGCGCAACAGCCAGTTCCAGAGGCCGAGTTCGAGGATGAGGATGAAGAGTTGGATCCTGATAACCCATACCCATCCTTCGTGCAGCACTTGCGCCTGTCCCTCAACACTCAAGTCCTGCATATTGCCGTTCCTGAGATACCCGCAGTTTCATCGCTCCGCCCAACAGAGTCGATGCCAGCCCTATTCAGCAAGAAGATGGTTTTCACAGTGACATGCGCTGACTGCACCGTACGAGTTATATCTCTGTCACTAAGCCCTCCTCCAAACGCTGTCAAGGAAAAGCCACACAGTGCCGCCTCGCAATTCGGCGAAGAAGTTATCAAGGTTCACGGACATCAAGCTATCCCGAGGGGTGTGACTATGACATGGACGTCGAGAAGCGAACCGACCTTTAAAGACCACTCCGAGGACGAGATGGAAGTGGATGGCGATGGTGACGCAGCAACAACACCACCTCGTCGGCGCCGGAGACAAAGCCGCTCACGTTCGCAAAATCAAGCAGAAGGAGATTTTGACCTTCTTGTAGCGTCGCATTCTGCTGAGCTCGGAGGCTTGCTCAGAATATGGCGGCTACAGTTTGCCGAAACTTCACTCACTGCAACACACCCTATCACTCCATATAAGACCTTGACGCTACGCAAACCAGCCTCTCGTGTCATATTCAACACTGCGCAATTTCCCAAGTGCCGCCACTCTCAATTACTCATCACGGATACCGCAGGCACTGCTCGTGTCTACGATATTTTTGCACCTGGAAGTCGCAAGCCATCTGGTAGCGGCAATCAGAGCGAATCAGGTGCTTTTGTAGCCACATTTAGGACAAACTTTGAAAGTCTCAAGAGTAACGCATCTGTTCCTGCAGCACTTGCCGCACGTAAGCCTATTATCGATGCAAAATGGGTATCGGATGGCCGTCACATATTAGCCTTACTCGCTGATGGAGAGTGGGGCGTGTGGGATGTAGATCGATCAGGCCCTAGCCCCCCAGCTCTACCACTAGCATTCTCACTGCGTGGATTTGTAGGCACATCAGAGAAGGAGGGTCATGCCAGCGGTGCATCCAGTCCGAAGCGGAATAGCCGAAGCAGCCTGCTTGCTCCCATGACACCTAACACACGCCGTAAGAAGGAGGAAACCTTGTTTCAAGGTAGTCAATCAACCAACTCCACTGCGCCTAGGGGTGGCATCTCAGTTGCCTCTTTGCCTTCCTCTGGTGGGTCTGCAAGCGAGGACTCAGTCGTCATCTGGTACGACTCCGAAATCCACAGGATAACAGATTTCGGCAAATTCTGGGCTCGCACTGCATCTGCCAGCAGCGGGGCCTCCTTGCCTGGCCCTGGCCTCACTCAAGTGCATGATGCCTCGCTGCTTGGCGAGGCAATTACTTCGGTATCGCAGTTTGACACCACACCGCAAGCGTCACACATGGCAATACCCAGAAATACCCTGATCTCGGCAGAGCATCGTCTCATTATCGCCACCGGTACAAGTAAACCTCTTGGACGAGATCTGAACACAGCCTTTGCACAGGAGGAAGCGGAGAATGAAGAGGCCAGGAGAACCGACCAGGCTCTGCTGTCGCATGGAGAGCTCGACCTCGGCGGTATGGACAGATTGCTAGATGATATGGAGGGTAGCGGTACCGTCTCTAGAAGCTTGACGCTTGGAAACCCACGAAAAGTCTTGTTTGCCTCATCTGCAGCTTGATCGCCATACCAGTAAACCTAACCAATACTGTAAGTTAATTCGTAGGATATCCATCACAGCCTCCATTTATCAGGCGCACATAACGTCTGGTACCAGAGGCAATATAATCGCCTCACGCCATTTCCCATTCCCTTTCTCTCCCTCCTTTATCTTCCCACATGCACGATGAATTTCCTCGCGGCCTAAGGTGGAGCTCAGCGATCAGACTCATTCCTGCTGCTCAGTATAGCCTCGCGAAAGAACAAGAGTATCGCCATCGTCGCCGACTTCCCCGGTAACTTCTTCATGAGCGCGAGCAAGTGGAGTTGGTACGACGGGCAGTCTGGATTGCAATGGGATGCGTGCACTATAGACCTATTTCCCTGAGCCAAACTCGAGCCGCCTTCTACCTCAACGGTGTCGGCTAGGTGAGGACGGTTCAGCGAAGGACATGCAACGCCAACGTGGCGGTGTGTAGTAGGTAGAGTGCAACATGTGATTTATACCAAGGCATCGAAGTGTGGTGTAATTACACTTCAAGTATATTAATCTCACTCTAAAATAGCCAACCACTACATCTCAAACCTCATTGCTTCCCAACCAATCCTTCAAACAATTCATCCCGTCTCCTCCTCACCTCATCAAGCCCCACCTCCAACTTCCTAACTTCCTTGCGCGCTGCCTCCCTTTCTGCCGGTAGTCCTTGATACTCTCCTACCTCCCTTTCCAACCCTTCTACCTTCTCCCTCAACTCGTCAAGCGCCTTTTGCTGCTCCAGTAACTCCCCAATCGCCTCTGCAGACTCAATGTACTTTGATCCCGGTGTCACGGTTCGCGACTGATTGGATTGCAGAGACGACAGCTTGTCTTCGTGCTCGCGGATCTTGGTGCGTAGATGTTTTGTCTGGCGTGTTTGTTCTATTGTTTGGCGTTGCAAGTTCGGGGGTACTTTGAATGCCGGATCAGTCTTGAGGGTATTGAGTTGAATGCGTAGCAAAGAATTTTGCTTCGCAAGGTAATTCTGGAGAGTTTGGATATGCGCGAGTTGATTAGTGAGACGCTGCGAGGTAGTCGTGTGCTGTATCAGGGCATGTGCTATTGTTTCTGGGTTTGCATTTGGAGTGTTTAGCGTGATGGTTGTGGAGGCGATGGCATGCAGTGCCTCTTTGCCATCTCGTGCGAGGCTAGCTTTTATCTTGGAGACGAGCTGTGCGTCTTCTTCGTTTTTCGTGACCTACCGTTGTGAGCGGTGAGGCTCGTTCTACCATATTTCTCTCATACCTCGTCTAGCTCCTTCAGCGCTTCTCGCTCAAGTCTCTCCATTACGGCTCGCTCTTCGTCTGCTCTCTCATTTGCTCTTGATAGCTCACGCAGTACCTTGAGTGTCTCTTCATTGCGCTCAAATGTAGGCACCGAGCGACCAGAGTATTTGTAGGATAGCCATGAGTCTATATGTGCCCAGTCTTGAGCTTGTGCACGCTGCTGGCGGGCTTTAGACGGCGAGAAGAGATCTGAAGGCGTGAGATTGTCCATGATCGATGTCGTCTACGGAGTTCCGGTACAAAAATCCAGGGTCGACGTCCGGAGTTGATGTCGCGTCGCGTGCGGAATAAGGTTTGGACTGTGCGTGTTTATCGATAAGAACAATGACAAGTGTCGTTGCGAAGTCGGAGCCATGGATTAGTTAGTCTGGAAAGGTCTAGTATCAGATTGCCATAGGAGTCATTGCGGTGATATATGTTAATTATCTCATCTTTCACTGATTGTGTCACTTCATCTTAATAACACCTTCTACACTTCCTTCTCGATTCATACCAGAATGTCACCAATGGTGCTGGAAAATGATGTCGAGGTCGGCGAAAGCTTGCCACCCTCCACAGAGCACGTAGGTCAAAAGGAATTGTAATTGAGGCGTTGGCGCAAGCTAATATAGCATAGGCTGTGAGTGTATCACTTCCTACATGGCGAGCAAATGTAGGATATGAAGAAGGTGAAGAATGGGTTATCAGCAAAATGAAGACTGGTTACCCTAGGTAAATGATGTCCAGGGGCTCGCTAGCCACAGCTAACCGGAAACTAGATTTTTCATACACAAACAAATCCAAGCATTTGCGGCAAGTGTAGTAGATCGATACGGAAAGGAAGATGAAGCAGCTATGCTGTTCCCAACACATGCCACTGCTTCAAGATGTAGAGGTTTCGTCATCGGTGTTGCGCCGGACGCACAAGTCCGAATCATTGACTTAGTTCCGACTGCAGAAAAGGCACGCTCAGAAGAACTCGTAATGATATCACCTAGAATATCGGCGGTCATGTTTCCACGAGATAGTTTCAGCATTGCCAAGCAATTTTGGCAACATTCTGGTGACGGTGTGTCAAGCCGAAGAGCAGAATATTGCCATCATCTATTTCGAGAGGGTCTTTTGGTCGAACTATCAAGTCTAAATCAGTCACCGCGTGTATGTAAAGGTCCACGACGATATCAGAAAAAAACTTCCATCGACCTCGATGCCATGGACAAGCCGTTGAGTGGCGAAGTCCAAGACCCTGGTCAATTTGTCGAAGAGAGATTTGGACGCAACTTGGATCTCTCTATGACCAAAAACGCCAAACTAGCTATTCGTAGGCGTATTGCAGGATCATTGACTGCAGACGTGGGTTTGACAAAAGCCCTTTCGTTGGAGAGGGATGCCGAAACGACGAGGGGAGGTGCTGGTTTTTCCGAGGATGATGTTTATCTGTATCCTACAGGCATGAGCGCTATTTTTAATACTCACCGTAATATGCTAAAGGCAAAAGGTCAACTAAAGGCTATCGTCTTCGGGTAAGTATGACTTAATGAGCTGTCTGTACCATGCTAATCAAGGCAGGTTTCCTTATGTTGACACCCTGAAGATCACACAGAAGTTCGGAGCAGGCTCACTGTTCTATGGCTTTGGGTCTTCGGAGGAGTTGGACGATTTAGAACGGCGGCTAGAAAGTGGTGAACGATATATGGCGTTGTTTACTGAATTTCCAACAAACCCACTTCTCCGGTCACCAGATCTTGAGCGTATACGCAGTTTGGCTGACAAATACGACTTCTGCGTCGTAGTTGATGAGACTATTGGTAACTTTATCAACGTTAATGTTCTGCCATTCGCAGACGTTGTTGCCAGTAGTCTGACGAAAGTCTTCAGTGGTGACAATAACGTAATGGGAGGAGGGTGAGTTGCTCAACATAAAACTCACACAAAATGTAGACATTAACATCCGACAGACTCGTCCTCAATCCAAAAGCCAAGAGCTATAACAAGCTGAAGGAAATTTGGAGTGAAGACTACGTAGACAACCATTGGGCAGAAGACAGTATATTCCTTGAGCGCAATAGCCGCGACTTTGTCTCACGCATTGAACGTATCGGAACAAATGCAGAGGCAATATGCGATGTCCTTAGTTCGCATCCCCGTGGCAAGTCTCTCAAACTTCCCAAAAAGCAGCGGCTACTAATGAAGGCAATAGTAAAACAAGTGAACTATCCCAAAACAAGCCCAACGCGCGCAAACTACGAAAAGTGTCGTAATCCCAAGGGCGGATATGGCGGCCTTCTATCCGCCACTTTCCACACCCGACAGGATACAGTAGCTTTTTTTGACAATTTAGACACTGTGAAAGGGCCCAGTTTAGGCACCAACTTTACACTGAGCTCTCCATACGTCATATTGGCACACTATGGAGAGTTTGACTGGGTACGTCTATCAATAGCCATAATGCGCATGGCCACGCGGCCTACTAACGATAACGCAGTGTGCAGAATGGGGGGTTGAATCCGATCTAATTCGCTTCAGCGTTGGGCTGGAAGATACGACAAAGTTGATTGATACGTTTAAGCGAGCACTGGATATGATACCGCAATAGTCCGGACCGCTGCGTGCTGATGGAGGAGTAAATATCTAGCATTTGAGTAATAGAGCATTGATATTCCTCGTGTTTCTCTCCCGTTTATGTGCAAGGATTTTAACATAGGGAGCGGTTAGTGTACGGATGCAGTGTGTAATAGGATGCAGTGTGTAATAGGATGCAGTTACTATGTGCTAGTATTCCCCATGGGAGCGGAAAGGATACGGACAGGGTGGTGCAGGTATGATGCGCGGGTGGGATTAGCATTGGCTTAGTCCTTCATGGGAATTGGGAATAACTACTCTCAACGTCAAACCACCATTGAGGTTCACGCCTGCTGAAGTTCTAGTGGACAGAAAGCCAATCCAAGTGCTAAAATTCTTACCTGGGGCCATTAGATGGTTTGTGTAGAGGCTTGAGCTAAGACGAGGTGATGGTTTACGATTTGCCATACATACCTAGGTAGCAGCTCACCACATGGGATACAAAGCGCACATCCAACCAACTGGGCCCACTGTCAGAGTTGGTTCGTCTTGTCCACGTATGCAACTTTCCCCCATTCGTCATCAAGTTGCAGTTCTGAACCATGTACCTGCGTTTTCGAGCAGGTCTTATTCGCCAACTAACGCTCACGCCACTTTGAATGATACACTTGTTGAGAGGTATGCCTGATTAATGTAAGCGATGCCAAACTAATGTGATCATACACTGAAAATCCCGAGGTTCATGTGGTGAAAGGATTTCCAAGCAAAATCCTAAAACACAACGAGAATTGATACCACCAATGAGTAATTTTTACGTTTTCCTAACAGGTATGTCGGAGATTCCGAGTGGGCCCAACTGCGGTTACTTAATATTTTCGGCAACGGTTCCATATCAAACCCCGATGCCTCGCCACCGGGTTCACTGGCTGCCTGAGTGCCGGTTTGAACACCCCGTCAATGTACCTGGTGAAGTTGGATGTTCGGTATTGCTCCTCGTGGGAGTAAGCCCGGGCTCGCTATAGCCTGTAACCCTGTTACAGCGTTACCCCGTTCCGAGTCTCCAAATCTCGAGGTTTTGTCCTAGATTCAAGGATGATCCCAAATGTACAGTAGTGAATCTGGTGATTGCTTGAACTCCCCGTTGCTAGTAGCTAGTGCCTTTGCTGTGGCCAATTCTCCACACAATGGACTAATGCGGGTGATTGTAGGAACCATTCCCCCTGCCAAGTGCTGCTAGCATTACGGTACCCCAAATGGGTATAAGCCTCGTTCTTATCTTTTCTGTCTCTTTCTTCATGTGCACAGTGAGAGCACAATCAGCAGATATTATGGATAGTGGCGTATATTCTGGTCTGTACCCCCGAGGTCCTGAAAAAGTCTGATTTGGTCGTGTGTGTTGAATACGGTCATCCAAAATTTAATTTGGTGCTGGTTTGAGTCTAAATTTTGCACCGGATAAAGGCTACCGATGGTATCTTAGTAACCGGCGAATTGCCGGTGCCATGAAAGGTCGGCATGACTTTGCGAGATTACCTCTCGCCAAACTCCTGAGTCATATAGGCAACGTTTCCTCCTACAGATACATGAAGCTCCATAAACTTACGTTAAGCCCAAAAGACAAAATGCATAAAAGGCTGCGCTTAAATTACACTCCTATCACCCAGGTTGATGTACTATGTATGAATAAGGTAATGTGTTGCGCAGGAGAACCTGCCAATCCACATCTGTTTATGGATCGCGCGCAGATTCTGTTGCGTCTGGCTGACTAGAAGCGACAATGGTCAGATTGTTTGTTGTCAATGTTAGATTGTGCTACCATCCTTGCAATCATTTGGTGAATTCGTCTGGGATTGGGGCATAACTTGAGTGTTGTTGTTAGGCCTTCCAGCGCTCCCAAAGTTTGGTCATGCCATGCTTGACTAAATCATATACGCGAGGCTGCGCCTCGCCGGTCAGGAATCTGATCATTCTAGTTGGCGTTCGGACACAACACAGTGCTGACAATAATGAGGACCGTCGCTGAACGAGAGGTGTTCAGTGCCTTCAACATCAGCTCTATGACCAGGTAAAGAGACGTCATGGCTCGTCGGAGATGGAGATTGTGACGTGTTTCTGACGGATTTCAGGATGATGAAAGAGCATGTACCACTGATTGCACGACTGGAAGAATTGTTCCGTGATGAAACTCGAGGTCTCATTGTGAATGTCGTTTACGCTGCACGTTTTGTAACCTGACTTGACATGGATGACATTGATCAAAGATTCTCTCAGGGGTACGAGGCGCTGTGCAGGTGCGGTTAGATCGTCATAGCGTGTGCTTCGACCTACAGCTTATGTGAGAAGTCGCATGCTTGAGAAGATGCAATAACAATGCAAATTTCGCCAATTGTGGCGAAGTTGTCAGTGCTTTAGATTGACTGCTTGCTTTAGTTTGTTTGTAACTGCAAGGAGAAAGGTGGCTAGTTATGATGTGGGAGGTGGGGAACTGATTGTTTTTTCCGTATCTTAATCATCTCAAGATGAGTCGAATGTTATTGGTTTGGTAATTGCTTTGATGAGGGTCCTAGGCGAGGTTTTTGCGCAGCTTTAGAGTCATGAATCCTGCCCAGGTGGTGATAACTACCCATGTCACTAGTGACGGAGATTATCCGAATTAGGCCCGTCTTTTGCACATGTTCACATGCAGCCGAATCACACCCCTTAGACATCTCACGACACACTTTCTGCATGTAGGCTTGCTAACGCAGTGCATAACGAAACCAACATGTTCAACATTCGATACGGCTTCCAGAAGCTATCACTGTTGCGGCATCAGCCGATATCAGGAAGGCTTCCGGTTCGCAATATGAACGTTGACGGCCCGCCTTGACGCCATAGCGACCAATCCCTAGCACGTGCTCGGCAGTGCTGTCGCGAGGTACATTTATAGAAATCAAACTAGGCATGGCAGGGACCGCATAGTACGCCATTCACGCCTCCATGAGCGATTCCCCGGACTATCTCTTCCGTGGCTGACGTCCTTGCCAATCGAGGCTCTGGGACGAAGCGTGCACATGCCATCCTTTTCTCTCATGGTCTCGACATACCACATCCCCGGCCCCTTGAGCCCCCAATGGTCGCGGAAAGCTGCCGTATATCTTGGCCTAAAGCTTTCTGGACGTCCAGCAGCACCTGCTTTTGCACCTTTGCAAATGCTTTGATCAACATAACTACTCTCTCTCTCTCTGGTGGAAATGCATTCATGCTCTTCGTAAATTTGATAGCGGCACCACCATGTGATGGCAAGATCCACAACGGCATTGGGCTCCTATCAAGTGTCCCACTTTGGCAAACGACTAATACACCGGTCCTGCCCACGAAAAGGGGACGCTTGTCATCGTCCTGGAGCCAGGTTCGCTACGGGCCAGGCACCTATCGCGTGGGCACGTACAAGGACTAGCTGAACGGTCGGGGATCTTGGCATGGCAATACAAGGATGCAAATCCTTCGAGGCTCCAACCAGCCCAGCCGCAAAGCTGGTAGAAGCGCTATGCCGTTGGATTGAGATGTAGACTACTAAAGCGCAGGCATTCTATAAACGCGGGTACAAGGACACCCCATGTTGCAGCGCAGACCATCTCTAAACATCATGGTTGAACCAAGTCTGCCTTGCGTGCACTCTCCATAAGGCTGGTATAAGCCCACTTGCCCATCCGTATTCAGGAACAAAACCGTACGTCTACCCCACTAGGACTTCGTGTATTAGATGCTGCCCTCCCGCGATTGAACATGACCACTCGGTCTCCTAAACACCAACATCCAAAAACAACAATAATCTCACGAAGACTCAGAAACCGTACCGATCGAGCCCTCTCGATACAGCCGTCAGAGATCAGGAACACTCGCCCACACCGTGCCGCAACTTTGCCTGAACCGCCCCGCCACAAAACTATTAATCCTCAACTGCACGAACCTCTCCAATCTCCAGCCATCTGGGGTACTAAAGACATCACCAAGAACCCTCCATTCGCTTCAAATCTTGCACAGGTTGGCGAAGATCAATCTTTGCACGTTCTGGTGTCGCAAAACACCCACTTTAATTCATACGATTCTACGCAAGGCCTTCGACCGGTCCTTCTTCCTACCGAGCCTCCCACCACTAGAGACTATCAACAGCCCCCAAACCCTGCACTTAAATTTCCCATTTCACCTCGTCCTTCTGTTTCTGGCAGCCTGGACTTTGACTTCCTGTCATCCACGAAACCTCAGGAGTCACATAGCCCGTTTGTTCATTTGCAAGATATGAGGTAGGTTTTCGTCGTGTCAACCTCATCCTTCTTTGACTCATCATTGCAGCACATTAGGATTCATGATGGCACCTTCGCAGTACGGAATGCACCAGTACGGTTCGCCATCTTATTCCCAAAACTATCCATCAAGTAGCCAGCATGGGTACGCGGAGCATCGATCATCAACATCCGGGCCCTACGACTCGGCATACTCGTCTAGCCCAGCACTTTCGCATGAGCAAAGGAGACCAGAAGAACATTCGATTCTCCCACCATACCAGGCCCAGCAGTCATCACTTTCACGAGGCTCATACCAACAGCAGCAACCGAGCTCCATACGCTCCAACTCCGCATCCACTGCGCAGGGATATCCTTACTCTAATCAGCATGGCAACGTTCCTAGTCAGCCACTAGTGAGCAATACTTCTAACTACCCACCGTATGTTACGCATAATCCTACTTGAGCTTTGGCTCCGCTCACATGCATAGACCACAAATGTACCCTCCTGTGACTTATGGTGTAAGTGATTACCATCCACTACCAACGATGTATCCGCCATCATCAACTACGCCTGCGGCTTATCCATCCTACGGATCCTCGCCCGGCATACCACCCCCCAACGACATTCCCCCTCTTTCACCATCTCCAAGCGCTCAGGGTAGTGCTATAATGCCACGAGTCTTAAATTCGCGCCCAAAACCACAGTGTTGGGAGCATGGATGCAATGGAAGGCAATTCTCTACTTTCAGCAACCTACTTCGACACCAACGTGAAAAATCGGGAACAGCATCTAAAAGCTACTGTCCAAGATGTGGCGCTGAGTTTACCCGAACCACGGCAAGAAATGGACATATGGCACATGATAAATGCAAGCCTCGGAGGGCCTCGGAGTCGAGTCATTGAGAAAATCGGCAATCCAGATTCCAAGAACGACCCTCTATTCCCTGAATCCGGGGGACCAATCGCTATTGGATACCTCAAGATTAGTGGGGCATGAAGACCCAAATTAAAGCCATGGCCATGGTCATTGACAGCCGGTTGAGAATGAGCCGCCACACATCAAACCTTGAAGCACCATGTTATCAACAATCATGGCATGCTCACAGGGCAGCCTGACAATGTGCACATATGTCTATAGACGATGACAGCTCTTCTAGATCGATCGTTTCGTTGGAGAGCCAGGACTACTCCAAAAAGCACAGACCCTTGGACTCAGAAGAAACGATCGTCTTCGTACATGGCAAGAAGGAAAATTCTAAGATCTCGCATAACGGCAAAGTATCAGCCCGTGGCACTAGAGTTGGATTAGAACTAGGACCGGGTACTAAGTCGGCGTTTCTACTAGCGTCAAGTGTCATTCAGATGCTTGTTTACCTATTTGCATCGTCTCACACCGCTCGTATATTCTTAACTCAGCCAGCACGGGGTTGAGTGTCTCACGCATGTTGGAGCCAGGCCAAGTAATTTCTACTTATGGGTCTTAGAACGTCATGACGATATTTAATTCGGACGCATTTATCGAAAAGCGACTCTGGAGGCGACTGCAGTCTCACTGACGCTCGAACGCGACAGGGATTTTACAACATTAGGCTGTGGGGGGGGGGGGGGGGTATACGAGAATCAGGGGCATGAACTCCTGAGGTAGCTATTTCGCGAACAGCCTACTAGAAATAGGATCAACTATCCAATCACGCATACAAAATTCAGGCAATAGACTCCAGGATGCAATAATGGCCACTGGGCATGAGTGCTAAGGAAAGATTGGTGTATATTGTTCTTGATAGCATACCTCGCAGTCGCAATATGCAAGCTTCGAAATGCAAGGCTAGGCAGCCAGATGAGGTGCGCTAAGAAACGCCGCGCCAAGTAAGCAATTTTTAATCACATTCCTAGACTCAAAGAAGCGTGTAACCCCAGGCTATCTCAATAATGCTTCCGATAACGCCTTTAGGTCTGCAAGGTGCCCGATTTGCATGACTGGCAGGGCAGAAAATAAACCTTGCCTGTTACCTTTCCCAAGATGTCACAGCAAGGCTGCATAACTGGTTTGCATGGTCCTGCTGAGGGTTGACTTAGATGCATGGTAGAAAGATTCGCTAGCGGGCCGTTGTTGCCAGACATTCGTTGGGGCGAAAAGCCTTGCAATTCACAAACACCAAGTAGCCGAACCAACCAATACCAGCCTCACTACACGCATTGGCGACGCCCCTCGAGTCAGTGTCAGACCAAACCATCATGTCGGAGCTCCACTAGCATTCCTTGACTCGTCGCCGGGCAGTGGAGCAATAGGCTTCACTGAAATTCCTGTTCGGCTCGTGTCTTCCGAGTCTTCGACACGGACCTCATGTGCCCTATGATTCAAGTTACTGCACAAAAGTAGGTATAGCGCATGCCGATGCGGGTCACTCATCATGGTTGTTCTCCAACCGTGATAACAATGCAAGCGTTTAGGGCTTACTGGTTGTGGTAGGCCATTCGGCTTTAAAAAAAAGTAGTTCAATTCCGCCTCGTTTGACGTCAGGCATTCTACCAAGATAATTTCGGAGTACTATCCATTCGTCTATCTCTCTCCCCCACACAATTTTCCGGCGGGCTTGATATGGGGTCCTTTGATTGTCGTTGATAGGTTACGGTGAACTCCGCTGACAACGCCAACGAACATCAGAGTCAAAGGACGAGTTGGCATGTGGCACAGGAGCATGATGCAGACATGAACGGGCCAACGCTCATTTCGCATGACAGTGTCCACCACTCTGCATCTAGATCATCGTTGGACCCAAAGTCTCGGGCACCACCTTGACATATCCAGTCTGCTCTGTTCAGATGGCACGTTTGCTGGCCGTATAAACCTGCGAGACAACCACTCGGCCACGAAATTTTGGGACCCATTCGGTAGGCTAGATCAGTGTGACGCTGGTCAAATCGCAACGGGGTTAAGGGTTCGGTTGCGTAACCTTGCGCAACTAGGTACCCCAGGACAGGGTGCTGACACGAGCGCCATCTTGTTGACTTGTGGATCGCGGGCCTACCGTCCTACAAGGGTTCGTCCGGCGGCGCGACGGGAAGGATGAACGCTGTCACTTCAGTACTGAAGATATCAGGGTCCTGAAGTGGAACATACACGTGTGAACGACTGCTAATGGGTAGCAACGCGAGCGAATAGCAAGGAAGTAATTTCACGTCCATATGGATATCCTGACTCGAGATTTGCGTTTACTCTATATCTAGTTAGATATTTATGTACTGTGTTACAGAGCCTTCTGCGGCCTATTCTCTGAGAAATTCTGACTGACCTCACTGGATTACTATCTGCAGTGAGGAGCCACTATTGATGATGAAGCTAAGGTCATGTATGCCCGAAGGCGAGAGGCGCAAAGTATGAAGGTCGCCCGACACCTCTGATGGCCATTCTTGGAAACTTCGCCGACCAGTCTCGCTTGCAGCGGCTACAGGGACTTGAACGCCCCCGCCGTTGGTACGTTCCCTGGTGGCCTAAAAAGGGCTTGCATGTCGGGAGTTGCTTGAGTGTTGACTTGATCCGTGGTTTCTAAGCATGTTAAAGCCAACAGACAGACTAGCTTCGATGATACGGGCATAACAATAATAGTGCGGCAGCCCATTTACTTAGACAGCAGATCCACATTTCCAACCTCTGTGTTGGGGTAGGTCATGAACTAGCCATGTCTCAGCGTCAGCCGCTGTTAATCTAGGATCACAGAATGCCTAGGATTTCTCCAATCCTGTTGGAGTGAAACGCATGCACGCCATCACCTGGAAGACAAGAAGGAACGATTGCCGCAGAAACCGGCGGAAGGAAGCACAAGCGACTGACAACCCAGTAGTGCCTTGTGGGAACAACCCTCCATGTTACCTACCTCGATAAACATGTGACATGCTCGTTTCAAGCTATGTCCTCTCCAATGATGACTACATACATCTTTTTGAGGCTGGGCATGCGCAAGGCTGTGGCCGACTGGTGTGCAAGGTTTTGCGAAGCCAAAGCCATGGTTCGCGAAGCGCTCGCGTGTCAAAGGCCACCAACTACTGCGGGATGTACATATGCAGTGTTACCACAAATGCACGGCTAATATAAAACCTACCGAAGCGCTACGGCTTAAGTATGACGTGTATTTGTGGCGCGAGCCCTCGATACCGGTAGATTAATTCGCAATGTACCTGGTCATCGCCTATTGGCTTTGTAGGCGTTCTGTAACACAGATTTAGAAGCTTACAGGCAGGCAACACAATGCAGACCCAGCCATCATGCAGGCCGATACCGATCAGAGAGCCTCAAGCCATGACGATGACCCCTGCGTCGGGTTTCAATGGTTCTCTGCCATGGTCAGCACTCAGACTCGAGGCCGGAGTTTACTGAACTCCAGCCTTAGTTTCGCGCTAGCCACCCCGATTATGCACAGTAAACTCAATAGACACCCACAACTTTTTTTGTTTGGACAGGAAAATTTATCAAAATTGCACAAAACAGTCATGAAGTAATTTAACCTATAACTAGCTCGAGGTAACTAACATGTGCTATTTCGCGAACATTTATCGGTAGGAAGCCCAACTTTTGAAGCCAGAAAAATCCAAACATAGTCGCGCTGACAATCTACATCTTGATTAACAAGCCACACAAGTCTTGACATGTTATTTTCATAATATCGAAGTGATCAGATGTGATCAGGACGGAAGGAATAGATTGAAACAGGGTTTAGTCTGATGAAGGATGCTGTGAATCTATGGGGGCTTTGTCAAGAACCTGATGTTGAGTGAGAGGATGTTGCGCAGTCCACATTGAATCAATTATGGAAGGCTTAGATTAGAACCTATCGTTAATGTCGGTTGGCTCACTCCTCTAGACGGAGAGCCGCACGCAGGCGTGCGGCAGATAGGTGAGGCAAAGATAGATCTGTATTCTTTGACTGGCCTCTCTCTCGTACGAGAGAGAGGCCTCTATATAGGCCCCTAAGAGTCGGGCCGAATAGTTTACAAATGCTTGACTCATTACGTACGGACAGTTAAAGTAATTACCATGTTAGTTGAGTAGTAAAGGTCTAAGTAGGCAAGGGCGGTGATAATCTGACCCCATCAGCGTGAGACTCTTTTCTTCATGGGCCACCCTTGCTGGTCAGGAAGACATCTTGCGGGCCTCCACAACTCACTGCCCTTGTTACAGATGAAGTACAAACACCATTAACTAAATCAATGATATAGGTAGGTAGTCAAAGGAGACGATAAGCGAACCAGGAGCCGTTCAAACGACACGTATAACAGAACCATCGGTATTGACATACTAGAACCCTTATAGGATAGGTATCTGAAAGGGCGTTCAAAGGGCGCTGCCTTGGACAATGATGTTGGGAGTCATGGAAGTGTCGATGATTCAGCTTCCCACGTTACCCCACGCCTTGCCAAGATCCCAGACCTCACCTTAATTTTAACATCACTTCATCGTCCACATCAACTCCACAACTCATCGCCCATCAAATAAAACAATCAGCTTTATTCACAATGAACCTTTTCCTTAAGTGAAAGCCACATTGGCAACTTCACGCAACTCTGCCACGAGTTGTTCTCAGCTATTGCCTGTCGAAGTTTGACTCATTGCTTGCACCCAACATCCGTCAAGATGTCCCCACGATTGTCGCAATTATTTCGGACGCATTTCTCTCATACAAATTCACGGGCTTTATCTCCTATACGGATTCCCTAAGATAACGTGTATAAGAAAGCAGTAGGCCAACCGAATCGAAATTCTGTAGCTGCATCTTAGTATTGAGGCTGAATATAGGGCATTGAAAGATATCGTGGAGCAACAGCATGGCTTCTATTTTTACCTTTGACCCTGATCCGCCCCGGGTGTCTTCACCCTGGGCGACGCCACCGGCAACCGATTCTTCGACGCCAGACTCACGGCAGCAGACTAAGCTACCGCTGCCGAGTCTCGCAGCTGCTGGGACCCAAGGCTCTAGTCTCAGCTCTCCAGTACCTACTATAGACTATACAAATATCACGAGATTAGAGGCTGAGCCACAAGAAGGCCCTACGGAATACAAATTGCATCTTCTTCTTCGCCGACGGAGATCTTTCACACGTGCTAGCACAGGGCGTAGGGTAGCTGGTTCCCTGCGCCGCAGTGATGAGCCAATGCCAAGTTATACGAGTTACAGTGTCCCTGAATCAGGCCTTCTCTCAAGTACTCCTCCGCCGTCAGCATCGACACAATCAAAACAACACCGCCTCGAGCAGCTAACAACCCAATTGTTGTGGCGCTTACAACAATCATGCTCCTACCATATATCTTCTACAACTACCACAGTTATTCCACATCTCCCAGCAGATGCGCAGCTTTCTATTCCAGAGCTGCCGCAGCGACTCCTGCCTGGATTGGAAGAGAGCAAGGGCGCGCTTTATGAGGTTGGCGTTGCTGATGACGGAACTATTGTGGGTCTTGCAGAAGATGAAATGGATGAGAGTCTTACCAACCTTCGCGCTATGGCTGCGAGTTTGGGTTGCGGTGTGGAGGTGCTGCGCATGGTCCCCGTAGGCGAGTGTGAATGGATCGAGTATAGCAGTGCATCACACCAGCAGGTTCAGACATCAACGTTGCTGGTTGCAGAAGCCCTCGTCCGGCCACTTCAGCACCTGGTTGATCATACGAAGAATGCTCGTCAAGCAACGAGCGCGCTAACAGACAAGAATGATAATTTATTATCGGCATCTACTCAAGATGATTCTAACCGAACGATTGAGCAATTGCGTGTATCCGTCACCGGCGCAACTATGTCCGGAAAATCAAGTCTTCTTGGAACCTTATCGACAGCTACGCTAGACAATGGACGAGGCAAGAGTCGCTTAAGCTTATTGAAGCATAGACATGAAATAGCATCTGGCCTAACGAGTTCCATTACACAAGAGTTGATAGGATATCGCGATATGATTGAACATGGTGAACCAATTGCGACTCAAGTAGTAGGCTATGGCTCCGACGATGTCTCATCCTGGCTCGACATTCATACGTCAGTGGAAGCTGCGGACAATGGAAGGCTAGTTATATTCTCGGATTCTGCGGGTCACCCGCGTTTTCGAAGAACTACAGTTCGTGGAATTGTTGGATGGTGAGTTTTAATACATATTCCTAGAGACATCAACGCCTCAAGACAGGTGGTTGTCGGCCAATTACTCTGCGGGTAAATATGATCTTGATAGTGGGATCAATTGCCTGTGAAATTTGTGGTAATGCTACTAACAAAAAACCTACAGGAAGCCGCATTGGACCCTGTTGTGCATTTCTGCAGATGAGGCAGATAATTCTACAGAGAAGCCCAGTGCCTCTCTGACACCACAAGAACTACTTGCTGCAGAACATGATCTTTCGCAGGCGCATCTTCATCTCTGCTTAAGCTTAGAACTGCCACTGGTGATCGTTATTACCAAGTACGATCTCGCCACTAAAGGTGGTCTACGTCAGACGTTATCCAAGCTGCTCTCCGTGTTGAAAGAAGCAGGTCGCAAACCGTGCATTATTTCCGAACCAGCGGCATCAGCCGTGGAAGCCGACTTACGTTCAATATCTGGTGAAGATCTCCGGGAAGCCGATGATAAAGTACAGACCTTGGCAATGTCACCTTTAGCGGTAGTCCCAATCATACTAACTAGTGCGGTCAAAGGAACGGGAATAAACAAATTACATGCGTTCCTACGCCGGCTCCCAATACCCCCACAATTGGATAGGAGGGCTGGATCTACTCCCTTGTTCTACATTGAAGACATTTACAGCGTACAAACTCGTACTCCTTTGTATAGATCTACAATCATTGGAGGCTATCTCCGCCATGGCACACTCAATGTTGGTGATGAGCTGATGCTCGGGCCATATCCTGTGGATGGAAGCTCTGACGATAGCGACAGTGGCAGCGGACGACCTTTATTACGAAGTTCTGTAGCGCCACAGTCACGTTCGTTTCCAGGAGCGTTGAACAAAACTCAGACGAAGAGTATGTCTCTCCATGACTCTGAGGGTGAATGGCGACGTGTCCGCATCACATCCCTTCGGAATCTACGTCTTCCTGTACGAACGCTCCATACAGATCAGGTAGGGACAGTAGGGATTTCACCGATTGATACCCCAATTATAAGTCCTGCCATCAATAGGATACGGAAAGGCATGGTCTTGGCAGGCCGACGACCCACTGTTTCTAAAATCATTACTGTGCGGTTTGAGGAAACCCAATCTCGTGCTGCTCAAGGCCTAGGTGTTGGAAGTGCTGTAGTCATCTATGTTGCCAGTGTCAGAGCGTCGTGTAAAGTCATCTCTGTCGCTTCCGAGCCTGGACAGATGTGCGATACCAACAACAAAGAAGACGACGAGGATGCTTTTGGATTTGGGTTCGACGACGAACCAGTGGAACCAGCCCAAAATTGTACACCAGTTGGAACTATGGTTCAGTTCCAGTTCATTGCCTCTAGTGAGTTTGTCGAGAATGGCGCGCGGGTTCTTGTTATGCCTGGTGGTGGTCCGGGACTTTCTGGAGGGAATGAGAGAGGCGCGAAAGGACTTGCTGGCCTTGAGGGGTTTGTTGGTCGTGTTGTGGAAGATTGAGGATTCCTTCTTCAGGTTGGGTTTTGTTCATTGGTGTTTAGGTTCATTTTGTTGTAAGTTGTTGCATCTCGTTAGCTGTCCTTTATAATTAGTTAATGGCCTTTCTTATACACCAGTCTCTGAATTTGCCATGTTCACTAATAAGTCATCGACGGGTTCTTCAGTGCCTTGCCTTGTTCATGGTGAAGGAAAATCTCATGTATTTTAATATCATATAATCCCCTAAATTCATCCACTCACACCGTTCTGGTTTGGAAAGCGGATTACTTGGCCCATGGCATACACTAATTTGGTGCATCAGTCAAGGGAACATACTGGACTCCATATAGCTTCTTCCTTTCCACGCTTCCATCCTCCCTCTTCTCAATAACAAAGATATACTGCGCATGTCCTTCTGCAACTGGCACAAATAGCTTACCAGGAGCCTTCAACTGCTCCGTTAGTTCCTTATGATGTTCTGCAGCCGCAGCACCGACATGAATCGCATCATACGGCGCACCCTCTATCCACCCCTTCCTCCCATCCCCCGTGACAAACTTGACCTGTCCACTCTCCAGCATTCTCCGACCATCTTCTGACTTCTTCATGTTGGCCGTGCTCATGTCTACCAAGGGCTGAATGTGATCGATGCCAATAACGGAGCCGCTCGGCCCCACGAGATTCGCTAATACGGCAGTCAAATAGCCAGAGCCAGAGCCTATATCGAGGACCCTTGAGCCTGGGTGCAGGTATGTGAGGAGGGATTCGCAGGCTGAGGCATGCATGTGGGGAGCTGAGATAGTAGCAGCGTGGCCGATGGGCTGTGGGCAGTCTTTGTATGGTGAGGATGGAGCGTAATGTGCGCGGTCGACCTAGTGATTTATACGTTCAGTGACTATTCTTCCTGTCCGAAGTGAGGTGGTGTGTTTAGTACCTTCAGCATGGCTTCTTTGACACGGTTACTTTTGATTAGGCCATTTAGCATTAGGTTCTTTATTAGGGTTTCATTGCTGGAGCCGGAGCTTCTCCATGCCATGGTGATGCTTCGTGATGGGGGGCGGTTTGGGTAGAGGGGTATGCCACGCGTGAGGCGGGTGAGCTTTGTTAGGAGAGGCAGGGTGGATAGTGTGCACAGGATCAGGATGAGGACAAAAAAGTATTTTGTATTTGTTGGTAGCAACGATGTCTTGGGAGTTATATAACTTATCTCACATTAGATGAGAGCGATAGGAAGACTATAAGTCTGCGTCAATGCGCTTATAGTAGAAATGGAGGATGAGGAGGGGGAGAGAGAGAGAGATGATGATAGAGCGCACGTCACTGAAGCTGGGGTAAAGCTTATCGATAAGAAATACAGGGTTCCACTTTTCGCCAGAAAAAAGTTTGGAACACATCAACACGCGCGCATTCGAGCTATCTTTGCAACTTCAAACATGGCTCCGCCTGCGACAAAAAGGAGAAAGCTGGAGCACAGCGACTCGGAAGAGGAGGGAAGTGAAGCAAGCTTTGGCGGATTTGACGAGGCAAGCGATGTTGTCTTGGACGAGGGCGAAGGCGAGAGCTCAGATGAAAGCGATATCTCCATGGGCACTGCCGAAGACTTTGAAGATCTCGAAGACGATAGTGAGCAGGAAGAGGTCGAAGTGAAAGAATCCAAACCGGCGCCGATTGTGAAAGCGACGACCCTCCAAAAGCCAGCCAAGCGACCGGCCTCAACTCTACAAGACGGCGTGTATACAGCCGAAACCTTTAAGTCGAACATATTTAAGCTGCAGGTTGATGAGCTCCTGGGGCAAGTAAAGCTCAAGTATGGCAAAAAGGAAGCTTCGGCAGAGAATGCAATGCGAACGTTGAAAGGCATCATTGAGCAGATACCCAGTCGCGAGCCGCTTTCTGTACGTATGAAATGACAGTATACTAGCTAGATTCTAATTCGAGAAAGGTACCCGAAGCAGAAAAGGCCCTCAAGTCATCCGGACTCGTTATACCTTTCCCCAACCCTCGTCCACCAAAAGACGCCAAATATAAGCTGCAATATGAACGGCCTGCAAGTATCAATGCTACTGGCAGCTACCCGTTGAAGATTGCGACACGCACTGAAGACAGTTTCTCCATCGACCTTGTCGTGACTATGCCTCAAGGCTTGTTCACAGACAAAGACTATTTGAACCACCGTTACTTCTACAAACGCGCATACTATCTGGCATGTCTGGCAGCTGGTATCAACAAACTAAAAAAAGACAAGTTCAAGCTATCGTTCCATTACCTAAACGGGAATCAACTTCAGCCTATTCTTGTAGTCCGACCCAGCGCCAATGGCAGCGCAGATGATTTCTCGAACTCGAAATGTCAGCTTCAAATTTTGGTCGCACTACCAGAAAACACGTTCCCTCAAAATAAGCTGCTTCCAGGTTCCAACTGCGTGCGGCCGAAAGGAACTGAAGACGAAGCGACAAATAAGACATTTGCCCCAACTCCCTTTTATAATGGATCATTGCTGTCAGATGCCAATGTTACTGGTTATCTCAAGTTACTGCATGCCACAGCCTCCAAAGCTGATGCTTTCAGGGATGCTTGCATCCTTGGTCGCATTTGGTTGAAGCAACGCCGACTTGGAAGTCACACTCGCCAGGGTGGGTTTGGAAACTTCGAGTTCGCTGCCCTCATGGCGCTGTTGCTTCAGCCAAATGCAGGAGTCGGCTTACAAGCACTGTCTCCAGGGTATAGTAGCTATCAGTTGTTCAAGGCCACTCTCCAGTTCCTGGTGCGCCATGATCTATCGAAGAAGCCATTCCTGCTCCAAGCATCCGGTGTCACCATTCCAAGGAGCGAAGCTGCACCCATATTTTTCGATGGGCCTCGAGGACAGAACATTCTATTCAAGATGACGCAATGGTCGTATTCTCGCCTACGAATTGAAGCAAAAGCAACTGTGGACATGCTTAGCGACTCAGTATTTGACCAGTTCGATTCGGCATTCATTCTTAAAGCGGAACTTCCGACATTCAAATATGATGCCACCTTAACAATACCGCTCTCAATGCTTGGCCTCGATGCTATAGATGTGGATTACCAGCAAGCACTCAGTGACGCATGTCGTAAAATCAACAACACACTGACACGTGCATTGACGGATCGAATCACGGGGCTCTCATTTACTTTGCCTAACGAAGAGGAATGGAGCCTGTCATCGCGAAAGCCAAAGGAGAGCCAGCGTAAAAGCCTACTAGTAAGCTTTGCGACAGACCCAGCGCATGCCAGCCGCACCGTCGACCATGGCCCTCCAGCAGAGAATAAACAGGAAGCCGCCGCTTTCCGTAAATTTTGGGGCGAGAAATCTGAACTTCGACGCTTCAAGGATGGTAGGATCCTAGAGAGTGTCGTGTGGCCGTCAAAAGACGCACCTCTGTCTGTTATTGAACAGATTGTATCATACATTCTTAAGGAACGCCTCAGTATACAAGTTGGGGAACAGGCCAAGTTTGTTGGTGATTCTGTATCAAATTTTGTAACGGCTGGTCGTGTACAAAACTCATCCGGTATTGCGCCCTTCTTACCAATCATGAATGCCTTCACTGCTTTGGAGAAGGACATTCGCGATCTCGAAGATCTTCCATTGCAGCTACGACATCTTAGAGCTGCTGATTCGCAACTTCGGTATACTTCTGTGGAGCCTCCAACATCACCTGCATCAGTAGTGATGCAATTTGAGGCTTCAGGTCGATGGCCTGATGACCTCTGCGCTATCCAGCGTACCAAGATTGCGTTTCTCTTGAGGGTTGCCGACCTGCTATCTCAAGCAAAACCCAGTTATACTACCCGCGTTGGCCTTGAGAATCCATCGCAACCCGCTCAGAACCAAGCTTTCCTCGATATCACTGTCTCGACAGGCTTCACGTTCCGTATCCGTATTTATCATGATCGTGAGGTCACGCTTTTTGATAGGCAGCTCAAGGACAACACCTTGGATGCAGCGTCGCGAGAATCGGCTGCAGCGTCGCTAGCTCTGTACAAGCGTGAATTTGTCCAGTCGCCCTTGCACTCACAAGTACTTCAGACTCTATCTACTCGCTTTCCCGCGCTCTCACCATCAATACGATTGACAAAGCGATGGTTTGCGGCACATCTTCTTTCGCCACATTTTGCCCCAGAGCTCATTGAGCTTCTAGTCATCCGAACATTCCTGCAGCCACATCCATGGTCTGTACCTTCAACCGCAACCACTGGTTTCTTGAGAACACTAGCTTGGATTAGCCGATGGGATTGGAGGCATGTGCCACTTATAATCGACTTCTCAACCACTTTCACGAGTAGTCCAGCTGATTTAGAGGGCACTTCTCCTAAAGGCATGAAATCAGCAGACGTGGAACGTTTACAGACACGCTTTGAAGCGTGGCGACGTATTGATCCTGCAATGAATCGCGTAGTTTTATTTGCAGCAACGAATCTAGATGAAGAAGGCACGACCTGGACAGACAAGTCGAAGCCAGAAAAAGTCGTCGCTGCACGCTTAACTGCGCTGGCAAAGGCTGCTACACAGGCTGTTCGTGCCGACGAAGATCGCCTTCTGAAATGCATCAACAACGACAGCGACGCACAAGCCCAGACTCCCCTATCACCAGAGTCCTTGTTCATCACGAACTTCCAAGAGTACGATATCGTCATCAGCATCGATCCCAAGCACACATTCAAGCAGTCAAAGAAACGTAAGCCAGAAATACAATTCAAGAACCTTGAAATCCAACAGTCCGCTCGCCCCGAATCGTCCTCAACGCCCCTTGCTCAACTCTTCGCGCAAGACCTTCTTGACGTCTACGGCGATGCTGTGCTCTGGTTCTGGAACCCCGAAAATCTAGACAAGGTTGTGGGGCTGTGGAACCCGGTGGTGACAAGACAGAGGAGCTGGAAGATCAAAGCCGGGTGGAATAGTGAGCCGCTGAGGAAGAAGGGTGGAGGAGAACTAGAGAAGGGTAAGGATGTAGATATTCGGGTCAATAAGGCAGCTGTTGTTCATGAGATTAGGAGGTTGGGTGGAGACTTGATCAAGGAGATTGGGGTAAAGGCATGATGGGGCATAATTTTGCATCGAGGTTATTGAGAAGGGAGTTTGATTGATGGAGAGTCGATTACACCTCGCCTGTACTCAATTGAACGTTTGGCCGGCCGCCACACTTTGCATAATTCAGTGAGTGTATTGATTAAGAGGCTAGTTTAACTAGGGCTACTATGTTACATATGGTTGAATCGAATGTAGAGCCGAAATTGAATGAACAAAGTCATGCTTAGGATATGTTCATCGCCTGAATTGATGTATACAATGTACCAACCACAGCGCACAGCTTTACAACTTAGCCTTAACTTTGCCTTCCTCTTTCTTCCACTCCTCCAACGCCTTCTCCGCAACCCTAAATCCCTCCATACCTATCTCAAATCAGTACACACACATCGTCCCTCAATACGCACTCATGGCCACTTACAAGCCGGTAAACCCACATAAACACCAACCTGCAACAACGCCTCCCTAATCTCCTCCTCACTCAACCCGTTCCTCAATGCCCCTCGAACATGCACCCCTAGCTCCGTACTCCGATTCAAAGCACACAGCATTCCGAGATTCAGGAGGCTGCGTTGCTTACGTGACAGGCCTGGTCGGGTCCATATCCAGCCCCAACCTACCTCCGTGACGAGGTCTTGTAGGGGCGCGGAGAAGGATGATGAGTGTCGTGCGAGAGAGGCATCGACGTAAGTGGATCCGGCAACCTCGCGCCGGATGGCGATGCCTTCGTCGAAGAGGGTTTTGTGGGCCTCTTTCACGTGGGCTTCATGGATGTTTTTGCGGTCAATTGGGGGCATGGTGCTTGTTAGGGTAGTTTGGTTAAGAAAGAGGGTGTTGGGCTGGATGAAGAAATGTGGTGAAAAGATTGAGAGAGTAAATATGGATTTGTTGGCCGCGACATATTTAGTTCCGAGGTTGTAGTTAGTCTATGTAGCTATATAGGTAGGTGCTGTTAGAATCTTTCGCATTTGCTATCTTATACTGCGTTCACTAGGTGCTTGCGCAGACCCCATGGAAAATATCATTCTATTTGGGCCTACCAAAAAATTTGGAGGTCGATTGTGAAGATGGCACATACTTTACAGCATAATTAGCCATTCACCCCGCACGACCAAAGTAGTCTAGTGCGGGGAAGCTTCAACTTCCCGTTCAACCTTTCCGGTCGTGCCGGCACAATGTGGGGTCATAGATCATCCTAGAATACTCTCCAACACACCAGGCCCACGGCAATGATGCTGCTTGTGATGCCGGCTTCGGAGGCATTAAGTCTGCCGCCAGCAACTTCAAATCTGCGAAGATTAATGAAACTTCTGTTTTGAATGACTGTAACCTCGACACACTATACACTCCATTTTCCAACCTTTGCACATCAAGATAATGCTGAAGCCTGTAGCCATCGTAACAGGAGCCGGGTCCGGCATTGGTGAAACCGTTGCTACCCATCTCTATTCCAAAGGCTACAAAGTCGTCATCGCCGACATGAATTCTACAACAGGCGAGAAGGTAGCATTATCTCTTGGTCCAGATGCAAAGTTCATTCAAACAGACGTCTCATCATACCACTCACAAGCTCTCCTTTTCAAACAAGCCTACGAGTGGGGTGGCAACAGACTCGACTTTTGTCATGCCAACGCAGGAATCGACGACCGGCAGGTTCTTTATGATTCAGAGGAGAAAGAAGAGGTTGATGATGAAGGGCTATTGAAGCCGTTGAATACGAAGACCATGCAAGTCAACCTCGAGGCTGTGATTCAGGGCTTGTGGCTGTTCAAGCACTACGTTCGACGAAGCAAGCAGGCCGGAGGTGGGAAGGGTAAATTTGTTGCTACGAGTAGTGCTGTTGGGTTTTAGTAAGTTCTATTGCATATGTGAAATTCGTGAGAGGAATGTGCTGATAAATTAAAAGTTCTCTACCTCAATGCCCTCAATACACAGCATCCAAGTACGGTATCATCGGCCTCGTCCGGGCATCTGGCGAGGTGTTCGTCAAAGAGGGCATCACAGTAAACGCTATCTGCCCAGCGTTTCTTGTAACAAATCTATGTCCTCCAGAGGTGCTGAAGCGATGGCCAAAAGAACATATAACACCTCTGTCGACCGTCAACAAGGCTATCGACGCTTTTCTGGCCGACGATAATTTGACGGGTCAGGCGGTGGAGCTGTCGCAAGAAAATATATACTTTAGAGAGCAGCATGATTATCCGAATGAGAGTCAAAAGTGGATCGGGACGAAGAGCCAGGAGGTTTGGGATGAAGGGTACGCTGTTGGCAAGGAGCCATTGAAAAGGGAGGGCTACTAACACTTTAAATTGAATCTATTAGTTTAGCAGCCATTTGAAACTGAAAAGACTTCACGATTCCAAGGTCAGTTTCAAGTAAACAGTACGTTGTGGCGGGTTTGTGGTACGCTTATCAACGCCAGAGATTACGCCCTCCACAGCCATCCCCCATGCCCACTTTCGCCAGTGTACCGAGAGATTGTCAACCAGTTGTATACATTGCTTATACTATTTGAGATTGCTCCTTAAGTCTCACTTTTCTGGGGACACTTTGATCTAACCACTGTTAAATAACATACTACTCAGTCACCTCGCCCCAATACTTGACCTCGGTTGCTAGTGTAAAGGGGGGTTCACGAACACTCAAGTGCAAGATGCGCTTGAGGACGCTAGCAATTGCAGTGCACGAGCCGCAAATGGTATCTCATTTGTTATCTTCAAAAGCTCAGCCACTCCTTCTCGGCCTTCTGATAATCCCTTGTTATTATTTCTGCGTGTCCAACAGACCTTGGTGTAATACGGCATTCAAATTGCTCTGGAACACTGAAGAACCCAGCAGCCATTTTCTCGGTGACTTCGATTACTTTTCCATCGCTACCTACCTTCTTGCCGAGATTGAACCCCCACAACACCCGCGAGATGTTGATAAAAAGTGAACGCTCGGCAACGTGGACCCCGGGGCACACACGCCGGCCCGCGCCGTAGGAAAAGTGATCTCGCATTGTTGGATCAGCTGCGTTGATAGAGTCAGCTGCCGAGGCTGTGTGTTTGAGGTAGCGTGAGGGATCAAAAGCATCTGGATTCGGCCATAATTCTGGATCACGGTGAATTGCCCTGCATAATATCAGTACTAGACTAGGGAACGTGTGCAAAGTCAGAGAACTTGCCACCAATTCAGCACCGCGACGCTTCCTTTTGGGATGAAATACCCTTCATACCAGTCATCCTCGCTCGTCGCATGTGGCATCCCAAATTTATTCACTGGCCGCCACCGCAACACTTCCTTGATCAAACCCCTGAGGTAAGGTAGATTCTCTTCATCATCCCAAGCTGGCAACCGCGCAGTCCCAACAACTCTATCCATCTCTTCCTGGGCTTTCTTTTGCGCATCCGGAAAAAGTACCATGCACAACACAAAATTGTTCAAAGTTGTACCCGTTGTTTCCGACCCAGCTTCGATTAATCCTCCGCACGTATACGCTGCTGCAAGATCATCGATCCCGCTCTTCGCCGGATCGTTGAGATAAAAGGTCTTTGTAAAGCAATCTCTAGCAGTTCCAGCATCCGTCTCCCTCTTCAGCCTATTCCATAAGTCTAGATAGACTTTGCTATCCTGGTCAAAAACCTTCTTCCCGTGCGTTTTCCAGTTGCCCAACATCCACTGCGGTAGACTGGCTAGCGATGGGAACGAGTCAATCGCATACGCACCAGGCGCTGTTATTTCTGTAAAGCGTTCTAGGACACCGTAGATTCGTTTGATTAGAGGGTCATTCCAACTTGGTATCCGGTAACCATAAGTAACAAGCATGATGACACTGGCTGAGTAACGACGATTTATCGAAATGAAATCATCCGGGCTTTCCATGAGTTCCTTTAGCAAGACTTTGCTTTCAAAATCTTGGACGGGCTGGTATTTTATGCTTGTACGTAGATTGAGTAAATCGTGACTATGTTTTCGGATACTCCGCCATCTCGGCCCGTAAGGCATGAAAAGCTGGCGTCGCCCAGCGGATGCGACATCTTGGGCTAGTGGCGCTGGTGCTCTTGAGGAATATATGCCGCTCTTTTTGTCCATAAGGTCTTTGACTACTTTTGGTGAGGAGAGCCAGATGTAGTCTGTTCCGCCAATCTTGGTGTAGAAGATGTCGCCGTATTGTTTGCGCCAGGCAATGGCTTTGTCGCGTACGAGCTCTGTATCTGCGAGGTCGAACATGTTACCTACGAAGGGTAGGCCTTTGGGACCAGGTGGAAGGTGCCGACGACGCGAGTCCTGTAGAGATGTCAGTGGATTTGTGACAATAATTTTGAAGGATCAAATTGAGTAGAAGCTGTGGACATTTACCTACCTTGAGCACATTTGGAACGATATAAAAGTATATTGTAAGGAGAATGAGCACTGGAGTTACGAGAAGTAAGGATAGCTTTAGTAAAAGTGGCGATAGTTCTCTATTTTGGAGGAAATTGAAGTTCGCCATTGTAGATTGTACTCTTTTGCTGGTAAATAGTTTAATGACGACTCACCAGATTGACAAGCAAGCTTGTAATATCTCCATTGCCCCAACCATGAGATATGTATTATCACTCAAATGAGTAGCGTCAAGTTGGCTGATACCAAGTCTGGGGTTGCAACAGCCCCTCACGGCTTCCCCACAAATGGTGAAGCAATGTGCCCACAACACACTAACTTTTTACTCCAGAAACTACAGAGCACAACCCAGCTGAAATGATTTTGGCTTAGAGCCATGTATCGTTATAATAGGCCTTGGTAGTCCGTGTGTGCTAACACACTTTGTGACGCACGCAACCTTGACTACTATACATTCACAAGATGCCACTTGTGCGCGACTCTGAAGGACGGACATTCGTTCTCCATCCCAATGGCCAACGAACACACTACATATGCGACGACTTTACAGATCCATGGAAGCCTCGAGAGGCAATATTAATTCAACACGGATTTGGCCGACATGCTCAGTTCTGGTATCACTGGATTCCCGTTCTGTCACGCAAGTATCGAGTCATTCGGCGAGATCTCCGTGGCCATGGCCATTCAAGCTATGTATCGCCAGAAGAGAAGGCGACGTACCCGTACAATCTTGATACGATTCTTGGAGAAGTAGTTGATACACTCGATCAACTCAATATTAGGAAAGTGCACTTCCTCGGTGAGTCAACTGGGGGGATGTTGGGCGAGATACTAGCAGCGAAACACCCGGATAGGCTACTGAGTTTGACTGTGTGTTCGTCACCTGCGTATCTTCCGCCTCCAGCCCTGCAGTTGTTCGCCTTCGATCATAAAGACTGGCCCACTGCATGCAGAGAACTCGGATCTCGAGGTTGGGCTGAGGCGCTGTCTCGTATCCCAGGTACGATACCGATCACTGATCCTGAGTATCTTCCTTGGTACCTAGATCAAATATCCATCAGCGATGGCGAAGGTTTGACTCAATATGCTGAGTTTCTGAGTACGCTTGATGCGCGACTATTTCTCTCGCAGATCCGGGTACCGATGTTGGTGCTGGCACCAACGGAGAGTGTTGCTGTGAGAATAGAGGACCAAAAGGAGTTGGTGGAAAGTATCAAGGGGAGCAAGCTGGCTTTGGTGGAAGGCGGTGGGCATGAGATTTATGTAACAAGAGCGCAAACGTGTCAAGGCCTCTTTCTAAACTTTTTGCAAAACCTAGATTAGGTGTCATAAATGGTATGGCCAAAATTCAAATACTGTCATGGTAGAGTTTCGGCTCCCTTTGTGCTCGTGTTTCATGTGTGCTATCTGATTTAACTTGCTTTCTGTTTGGGCTTCATCAGTATCACATAAGAGTCCGGCTTTTTAAAAATAATGCCATTGCGATAACCACTCGCGTAGCTAGCCATCCAAGGCTCTACGCTTCCGTAGGTAAGTACATACGGGTATATACATTTGAACTTTAATTTTTCAACCCTTTTCAATTCTCTACTTGGTTTCATGTTCTGGCGTAATAGCAAACGTTGGCCGGACGAACCTACAGCCAACTTGTTAGCTCGGAGTTTAATGATATCGGTCGTGCCAGCAACATACCTGTCGCTGTTGTAAACCCTCGTCTCTGAGCCGAGTAGTTCCTTCTCTCTCGCCTTGTCTGCTAGGTATCTTCGCACTTGATCCCGGTCTTCCTCAGCCTGTAGCGCTGGGATAAGGTATATCCGTGCCCACATCTTCTCGCGCGCGAGTTCGCTGTTGCTTGTCAGCCACCATTCCTTGATCCAGCCAGAACCCTTTATCGTCTTCACGTGATCATATAGAGTAGATCCACATACTTGTGCTCCCTAATTCCCTGTCCAACCCTCCAGAATCCATATGTCATCAACAGACCGGTTCCAAGGAGATATACGGCTGGTCGGAAGCCTCGAACGGGGAGGTTGCGCTTGTATTGTACGGGGCTATAGCCGCCGATGGGCGGCATATCCTGTGGCATGGTGGGCGATTGTTGTTCGTGGCTCAATTGGTGATTGAAGAGGGCCAACGATGCGGAGACATGAGGTGAGGCTCAACGCTTGGAGCTGCGATGGCCCAGGGTGGGTCTTGGCATACGCTAATGATGGCATAATTTGTCGACGCTGAGTGGGCACCATTTTGACATCACCAAACTCTCAAAATTTATCATAATTCCGACCAAAGATGGAGTCAGAAGAACGGCCCTCAAAAATGCGCAAGTTGGAGCAGATGGACGAGGAGAATATCGTCATGAAGGACGATAACGCCACTACACTATCCACTACAAATGGCCAACACCCCGTGACCAATGAAAGTGGAGAACAGGTGATAGAATCTAGTAGGGCGCCAGAGGTTACAGCAGAAGAGCCTAAGCTATCTAAAAGTCAGCTCAAGAAGAAGAGAAGGTTCGACGAATGGGAAGCAGGGCGCGAAGATCGGAAAGTCAAGAGGAAAGAAAAGGCCAAGGAACGAAAGGAACGGAAACGCGAAGCCTGGAAAGAGCAACATGCTGATGAGGATGGAAATGTGCCCAAGATGCCACCCATGCGAGTGCCGAGGGGTTTCGCAGGCAATGGAACCCAGGTTCCTATCACAGTGGTATTCGATTGCGACTTTGAGGATCTGATGTTCGACAATGAACTCAAAAGTTTAGGACTTCAAATTACAAGGTGCTACAGCGACAATCGAAAATCCAAATATAAGGCGCATCTTGCACTGAGCAGCTTTCATGGCAAGATGAGGGAGCGATTTGATGGCATTCTTGCGAAGCAGTACACGAGCTGGAAAGGATTTAAATTCTTCGAGGAAGATTTTGTGGAAGTCTCTCAAAAGTCGAAAGAGTGGATGTTTGGCCCAGAAGGGGGCATAATTGCAGGGGCACTTGAACAGTCAAATTCAAACCAAAAGCAGGATGATCAGGCGGCAACGGACCCGACTGAGGAGGAAGGTGAAATCGTATATCTATCATCCGAGTCTGACAATGTTCTCACGCATCTCAAACCTAATGGTACTTACATCATTGGCGGCTTGGTCGACAAGAATCGGCATAAAGGCATTTGTCACAGGAGAGCTGTCAATCGTGGCATCAAGACGGCAAAATTACCAATCAAGGAGTACTTGGAGATGAGGGACAGACAAGTCTTGGTCACGAATCACGTGCTTGAGATTTTGCTAAAATGGATGGAATTTGGCGATTGGGGCAAGGCCTTTATGGAGGTCATGCCAAAAAGGAAAGGTGGCAAATTAAGGGAAGATGGAGAGGAGAACGACTCAGAAGAGGTTGCAGCAGAGGGAGAAGGAAGCACAGAAAAGCAAGATGAACAAGAAAAGGTGGATGCAGCGAAGGAAGCAATAGAGGATGATGAAGGCCTAGCGAACGTCCCTGAGGCAGAGGTTATTGAAGTCACGAAAGGACTACCAGTTGGGGAAACAGATGCTGACTGAGTACGTAAAATACAACATTTAGCTTTCTCCTCTTTTCACCGGCATCTATTGTGGCTTGTATCCATGCCCAACATCTGAACCACGTGAGCTAGTGGTAGCAGATAAGCTTTCTGGGACTCGCTAGTGTGCTGCAGCGGGTAAGGCTGCAAGATGTGCCCTCAAGGTAGTTATCCGAAGAAAAAGCAATTGTACTCTAGATCAGCAAGACGACATGTGAAATACAATCCGAATTGCGACACAATTGAAGCAGCGAATCAAACTTTATTATATGAAACTGACTGCAACTCAAGATTGCACTTCTTGGCACGGATGCCTTGCATGGAGACAAACTGACAGGCGGTCAGCCCACTAAGGGTGCAACGTCACAGTTCTCCACTTCAACAACTTGGAAGGATTTCGAACCATCAGCTCATGCGTGGCGATCCACAATTTAAAATAGACTCATAAATAGCAAATCTCAATTATTATTCCAATGCCGACAACCGCAGATTCGTCGCAACCCTCTCTGTCCTCCTCTTCCCCGCTTTCGCGATCCACGCCTGCACGCTCCTCTTCATACTTCACATACCCAATCTCATACGCAGTATCTGGCGTCTTGCGGCGCTTGAACACGGAGACAAGCCCTAAATCAGAAGGAGACGGAGATTCAAGATCAAGGAATAACTCCTCCGCCGCCAACAAATCAATACAATCACAGTTCCAATCTACCGCCTCCTCCCTTTCACATTCACTCGCCAGTCTCGTCTCGTCTAATACATCAGCATCCGATATGAACAGCGTATTCCAGTCTCCCCACCGAACTGCGAGCCCCTTCCAACCACCGCCGCTCACACCTCTGACGTTGAAGGGCTACAAACATGGCATGCGAGAAAAGGGCAAATTATTAAGCAAGGCATTGGCAGAAGAGATTCGCTTACTCTTTCCTCCACGACTGCAACTCGTAGATGAATGGAGTCTAGCCTACAGTCTAGAGCAGAATGGCGTCAGTCTAGCAACCCTATATCAACTGAGCGACGAGTACCGTGGAAAACGAGGTGGCTTTGTCTTGGTCGTTAGAGATGGAAGTGGAGGCATATTCGGCGCATATCTCTCAGACGCACCTTTTCCAGCTCCACATTTCTACGGAAATGGCGAGTGCTTCCTTTGGCGCGCACATGTTCTCTCATCCTTGCCTGATTTCGCCAATTTACCGCCTCCTCCCTCCGCAGATACGACAAACGCTACACAAATGACGACGATTGCATCCTCGAAACCGAAAAGCTCGTTATCTCCCCTGTCCTCAGGGTCCACGAGTAAGAGTGGGACGAGCACGCCTGAGAGAATAAGATTCAAGGCGTTCCCGTATAGTGGAGTGAATGACTACATGATATTCTGCGAGCAAACCTATTTAAGCATAGGGGGAGGGTAAGCCAAATCTCATCATCCAACCTGAACCAAGCTAATAACTATCGCACAGAGACGGCCACTACGGTCTCTGGCTAGACGACAACCTCGAAAACGGCATTTCAGACACGTGCCCCACATTTGGCAACGAGCCTTTGAGCGATGACGGCAAGAAATTCGAAGTCATGGGTGTTGAAATGTGGTACATTGGTTCATGAGAACATGCGGTTTGATCAAGGAAAAGTTTGTTACTTTTGTCAACTATATGGCGTTAGGTGGAGGGAAAAAAGATACCAGTCGGTTCTCAGGTAGAATGACGACACTAGCATGAATGCGATTATTTGTCTACAGACTTGTTTGAGGGCATTTGCGCTATCTTTTGTGTTCAAAGACCTGGATATTACCTGGTGGATATGCGGTATTATCATACCTATGACGGTACGAAAATTGACTCAGTTTTGAGCAATAATTTCACTGTCTGGATGTGTGGGGCATGTAATCTCTTGGAAAAGTGAGAGGCTTAGTTCTTGATGGTTTGACGCATCGAATGCGAAGGCAGGAACCAGAGTTCTACGAGACACCAAGATGTAATGTTCATATACATATATCATGTCCTGAATTCAGGAATCTGCTTTTCTAAATACCGCCTTCAAATCCGCTCGTATTGATTGCCATCACTCATTCTTGTCTACACCTTAGATGCCTTCACCTCTTTACGCCTCTCAACGTTGCTGCAACTATTGCCTTTCCCATATCCTCCACCTTTACCTTGGTGGTATTTTTGGCGAGCTTGTCGCTAGGCGTCTCTCTCACTTGAATAGATGGCTACCGACTTTTCCTATATAATGGACTATTTGTCATCACTTGCTCTCTTCTCAGTTCTCTATCATTGGCTTTTCGTGACCCCATCAGCAATATGACTGCCTCTAAAAGCCGCGGAGCTACTAAAAGGTTCGGGCCTACCAAGTGCATTACTTACCCCATGCGATATTCGCCACCGATTTGCTAACATACAACAGCCTCGGTAAAAAAATCCTTCGCTTCAAAGTCTCCGGAATCGAACGCTATTTCACCGTGCACGAAGATCTCATTTGCCGTACATCCACATTCTTCAAGACCCAAGCACAGCCAAACCGTAGACAGCTCGGTCAGGTGCGTGATGGCGAACCTTGCTTCGTGTGCTTCGAGGACCTGAACCCTATAACCAAAGACATTACGTACTGCATCAGATGTGGCCATAATGTACACGATAACTGCATCGAGGAATGGAAGGAGAGCGCGCGCCAGTCGGGAGGTTTTTCAACTTCGCCCACGTGTCCCATGTGCCGCGCGAAATGGAAGGATGATACATCGCTAAAGTCTCTTTCCATTGGACAAAAGCTCGACCCCGAAGCCGTACAGGCCTATCTTGACTGGCTGTATTCTGACACTCTTTACATCTCCAACACGATAGATAGTAATAGCGATACATTTAACGTCACACTACTCAAGTGCTGGGCAGTCGCTAATGCTGCAGAAGACCGGACTTTCAGAGACACCGTCATCAGCACTTTCTTTACCGGTGCAAGTGTGCGGTTCTGGGACGAATCAATTCAGTGGGCTTTCGTTGATTACCCAGGGGATGAAGAGATCAAGAGCTTTGTTATTGAGTGTTTCATGAGTTTCCTGGTGCCGGGATGGTTCAAAGAAGAGGCACCAAAGTGGTCAGATGTGTTCGTGAGGGAGCTTGCAGATGCAGTGCTAGAAAGCGCGGGCAATCAAAAGAGCTTCGAGGCAGTGAAACGTGAGTGGATGAACAGGCTATCAGAAAATATGAAAACTCGCAACAGAAATTGCAGATAATTACACCGAAGAAGCGGAGGCGACGAGACTGAATCCCAAGGCTGGGATAGGCTCCAGTCAAGTGCTTAATGTAACAGGACGGGTATGGAAGAGTTAGCTATGGATTGATTCGCAAACGTCCTGTAGGATCTTGCAGTACCATAGATAAATAATGGTCGATACCCAGGACCTCAATTAGGTAGTTCCCTAATAAATGATGACGTGCTATACCTCCTTTTATATCAACCCCTTCTCTATACCACCATATAGGTCCATGTTTTGGGCTCTAAAAAGGCGAATTGGTGGATAATTGTACTAAACTGGGTTGCATCTGCTCTCATAGTTTAGTATACTACACTTTTTTTCTTTACAACTGATTCTATTGGCATCCTTGACTGTTTTTCATGTGAAATATATGTTCCTTAGTTTTTAGAATCATTTTTTGATTCAAAAATCTACTATTTACACCGGGGTTTAATATTTGTCTTACTTCTTATTGTCTCGCTTGCTATCCTGTTGTCGTGTAAGACCGCAATCTATCTGGTCTCTAGAGTGGTCAACAAGCAAATATTTGGTTAACGAACGTGCCTACTGTAGGGACGTGCCACCTGTCACGGGCCATTTTGTGCTCCGTCCGTCAACCAAATATTTGCTTGTTGACCACTGTGCTGGTCTCTCATTACATATGAAGACCCCAAGCTTATAAAGTTACTAGGTTCATTTAGGTCCCGTGATACTTAGAAGCTAAAATTCTTGTATAACTTCACTATACAAAGGTCTTTGAACTACTACGCTAGTTTTACTCATTCCTGTATAAAAATTCGAAGATTCAAACGAGTTTACTCCACAACGCCCGTAGCTAGCATCCAATGCTAGGCTCGCTGATGTGCGACCTGTCACTTTATGACATTGTTTCAAATCTATATCGTACCGCCTGATGGATTGCGCTGCAACCTCATCGTTCGCGCCTATTGGAGATCTTTGGCTACGAGGTGCTTGATGATCAGTGCACCTAGTTAGTACGTTCGCATGCAATCAACTCGCTCTAACAAATTCTTCAGAAAATATTGGTTTCCATAGCTAGAGATGTTCCCAGGATCCATCAAGTTTAGATGGGTTGACATCATTGTGCACTCTCTCAATGCTCTGTTCCTGCACGTACTCTTCGAGTGCATCTCCTCGTAGTATATCGCGAAAGGTTTTTGAAAAGTTTTAAAAAGTTTTGGTACTATAATTGCAGCAATAGCCATTAAATAGGAATTTGATGTCTGCAACGTTACACACGTATAGATACTGAGTACCCTAATTAAAGGGGTTTATAATAATCCTCTAATATTATTTTATTCCTCTTCACACCCTTAACGCCTATAATACCTATAATACCTAAAATATAGAATTTATCTATGTATAGCCTATAAAAAAGTAGAATTTATTATTTAATTATTAAGCTAGAGCTTCCACACGTTTTTAACTTAGTAAGGAATATTAAAGTTTAAACATTAGTAAGAGGAAGGTGAAGGTAATAAACTTTAAATACATCAAGGTGGTACGAGCAAGAGGTGATGCGAAGGACGTTATCAAGAGCAAGGGGAAACGTAGGGGAGAGTAGATTATAGAATGTCCTCGAAGGGACGACGATTCAGATAGCGCACGAAGGGTCTTGTTTGAAGAATACATTGATGTCGGATATATATTCGACTGCCGTTATTGACGTAAAGCGTAATGATGTATTGCTGACCATGGGGAAGGATTTCCTCGATGTGCAAGAGTGACGAGAAGCGAATGAAATACCCGGATTTAAGCCGAACACACCTACGACGATCAGGACATAATATCTCACTATAACAGAATTCCAAATTACACAAGTTGAAGAACTAGTAGTAAGGTAATTTAGGGTAATTTCAATTTTTTAGCTGTATGCATAGTGATTAAATACGTAGTGTTTTGGCTAGTGTAGGTATGTCAGATTTGCAGGTGATCTGAGGTCGAACTCAGTCATCTACTGCCAGAAGAAATCGTCATCACAAGACTATCCGAGACCATGCCCGAGATCACAGCCGGCATGGCCAACATGGCCAACATGACCAGTGTAGCCGATGTCCGATGGCTCATAGCGTCATAGATGAGCTGCGCAGAACCGGTACCATCGAATAACTGCGTTGAGCTGGCTCAACTACTCAACAAGAGATAATGGATCTCCGCCCTCCGAACCGAGAGACCTCAACAAGCTCAGCAGAGATGGATATATAAACTGGTAGAAAGCGCAGTAGATAGAAGAGAAGCAGAACATCAATGGATAACAATTGAGAGCCTTTGCAGAAGACACAAATCAATCAATCTCTTACTGCATCATTATCACAGTCTTTTATCACACACCTTGTTCCCATACTGGGCACCCATCAAACCTACTCTCAAATCCAACAAGGTATTTGAGTTCTCGCAAGCTGAACTCTATAGAACCTAGCAGCATGACAGCATCACACTAATCCCATATAAGCCTAGCCTTTTCCTTATTTCGCGAATGTACAAGTCAACGATATCACTCCACTGTTCCATTTTATGGGCTGGGCCGAGATAAGAACGATCCAAAGGTAAGAACAGGACACATTGCCGACTTATTTGCGTGAGCCTCGCACGATTCAAAGCTCAACAATGTACGCGGCCATTCAGGCACCCACGTTGCGCTAATGTGTTGCACGACCTGTGATGGAATGGGCCCGGCTGACTGAAATTGGGGTGTAGCAGTAGTATCTATATAACATTACCATGTTCCGCAATCTCAGGGCATGCTTCTTCTTTCCGTGCTCACTCCCTTTTTTGAGAAGTTGAGACGTAATCACTCAAGATGGCCGCCTTACCTGCTACCCCAGTAGATAAGCTGACGACCATATCATCAAAACCACAACACATTGCACACGAGCCTACCACACTGCGCAACTGGCATAAAAAGATTAACTGGCTCAACACTACTCTCGTCGCCCTGATCCCGGCTTACGGACTCTATCTAACACGTAGTACGCCCTTGACCCGGCCAACACTAATCTGGTCCGTGCTGTACTACTTCTGTACTGCATTCGGCATCACGGGTGGATACCATCGATTATGGAGTCACAGATGCTACTCTTCACGATTACCTTTGCGCCTTTTTCTCGCCTTCACTGGCGCTGGAGCAATTCAAGGTAGCATAAGATGGTGGAGCGCCAACCACCGTGCACACCACCGCTGGACCGACACCATGAAAGATCCCTATAGTGTAATGCGTGGCCTACTATTCTCGCACATTGGATGGATGGTACTCAACAATGATCCTAAAGTCAAGGGCCGAACCGATGTATCTGATCTCGACAGCGACCCTGTCGTCGTGTGGCAGCATAAACACTACGGCAAGTGCCTTTTGTTTGCGGCGTGGGTGTTTCCAATGATTGTAGCTGGACTGGGGTGGGGAGATTGGTGGGGTGGATTAGTATATGCTGGAATCATACGAGCGTGTTTCGTCCAACAGGCAACATTTTGTGTAAACAGTCTTGCGCATTGGATTGGTGAGCAGCCGTTTGACGATCGAAGGAGTCCGCGAGATCATGTGCTTACTGCGCTTGTGACGATGGGAGAAGGGTATGTTACATATATTCCAAGTCGTTCATTTGAAAACATTATACTAATGATAACATGCAGATATCACAACTTTCATCACGAGTTTCCTAGCGACTACCGTACGTCTTGCACATCCTATATCCAGTATATCGCATCACTAACACCCATCCAGGAAACGCTATCATCTGGTACCAATACGACCCCACAAAATGGCTCATCTTCCTCTTCTCCCTACCCCCTTTCTTCCAAACATACTCACTCAAAACCTTCCGCTCCAACGAAATCGAAAAAGGCCGCCTCCAACAAGAGCAAAAAGCGCTCGACCGCAAGCGTTCAACCCTAGACTGGGGCGTTTCCTTGTCCCAACTCCCCGTCCTAGATTGGGACGACTTCCAGGCCCGATGCAAAGACGAGGGTAAGGCTCTGGTCGCGATTGCAGGCGTCATTCACGATGTGTCGGCGTTTATCAACGAGCATCCTGGCGGAAAGGCATTGATCGGGAGTGCAATTGGCAAAGATGCGACAGCGATTTTTAACGGCGGTGTGTATGATCACAGTAGTGCGGCGCACAATCTGCTGTCGACTATGCGTGTTGGTGTTCTAAGAGGCGGGCAAGAAGTCGAAGTTTGGAAACACCAATGGGCGAGCATGGAGAGGGAAGGCAAGGCGAAGATATTGGAACAGGTTACGAGGGTGGAGAGGCTGGCTGTGGCAGCTATTGCTGCGTAATGAAGAAAAGATACAGTACACTTTTTTGATGGTCGAAATATACCAAAGCTAAAATATGTTGAAGTTTCCCCTGGTTTTTGCCTTGATGTCGGCACTAGGAAAGTCCTGAAATGTGCTCCCTTTTTCTCACATTTAAACCCAGAATTCCAGTGCATGAATAGACTTTTTGTCAATAGAAATTTCTCCCAACCGCAAACTCCAAAACGCCATGTCCTTGCATCTCAGCCTTCACCTAGGTCGTTGGCTTGAGCACTTTCCGTCCTCGCCTTCTTTGTCGGTTCGTCATCCTCTACCTCAATGGGCCTCTTGATTCCACCAGCTGCCTCCTCGCCCGTTGCCCACGTCTCCAGCCTTGGGTCTTTTTTCAACAGGATATTGACAAGCCACTCTTTCTCATCAATTCCCCTCCTATCACCTCCCAACACCATCCTCCTCAGCTCGTCAACACCCATTTTTGTTAGTTGTGCCTTCGTCCGCACCTCTCGGATTGGACTGAATTCTGGCCTCAGCGCTGGCATCGTTTCCTCGATGAGTTTGACAATGTCGTCGGGTGATGGCGAAGTGTAGCTAATGATGAGATTGCATGCTAGCTTGATTACACCGAGTATGCATGTTGATGCTTCTTTGCGCCCGGCTTCGCGACGTGCAGCTTTGTTTCGCCCCGTTTCTATGCGCAAGGCTTTGCGATCAAAGATGCCGGCGAAAGCATGATCTGGACGTGCAAGGTCTCGTATACATTGGTACACGAGGCAAGCTAAAAAGTCGAAATTCCCCCAGGATCTGCGATCTGATTCACTGGGTCTGTCGTACTTTGATAGGTGCATGTTTTCCATCTCATGGTAGATCATGGTGGGGAAACTGATGAAGAATGCTTTGCCTTCCGGTAATTTGAAGCACCTGCGAATATCTGGTCGTAAAGGCAGGCAATCACGAAAATCTGTCCACGGTTGGAGGAATGAGGGTGCCAAAACAAATTTGGATATCTCTTTGGTGGACTTGAGACGCAGAGATTTCGAAACTTCAAGCCATGGGAAGAAGACGGTCGTGACTGGCACGTTGGCCTGAGCTTTGGTGGAGGTAGACATTGATGACTGATATTGAGGTGCAAATTTTTGAGTCGATTCTGAACTTTGACCAAACAGTTGGTTGAAGGAGTCGCAAATGATTGGAAAGCAATGAAAGTAGTAGTAGCGTGGCTCTATATCGAGGACAAGGATGTTGGTGACTTGGTGTAGCCGAGGAGACGAGTCTGGATGGTAATAAATACTAGAAGTGGCAAGTGAGAATCAACCAAGTAAGCGCCTCAGCCAAGTGAGAGAGGTTTGCAGGCTTCATGGGACCAAAGTGAGAGTGCTTTGAAATCACCAGATGTCACTCAGACTCGTCCACAAGCATAACCATCACCAAAACTCCATTCGCTATGCAAAAGTCCTAACCCCCGAAAGCTAAAAGTCCTTACACAACAAAACCCTCCTCATCCTTCCTCGGCCCAAGCCCCCTCTTCACCCCATCCTTCAGCATCTCCCAAGTAACACCATCATGCCTCCTCCCCCGCGCCCCAACCTCCCCAGCAACCTCCACCAACCGTCCCATCGCAACCCTCCGCATCAACACCGTATCCTGAGCGCCCTGGAACGACCGTCCCTTCCCCTCCGTCAAATACGTCTCCACAAACTCCTCTTCCTCCTCGCTAAACGGCAAGCTAACAAACTCGACAGCCTTCTCGTCCCGCGGATAATTGTCTGCCTCCGGCCCACTTGCCCATGCGCTCTTCTCGAGGGTCTGCTCCATGAGAATTTCGAGAAGCTGCGTGTGCTCGTGGTCGGGCCGGGTGCGGATCCAGTAGTATGTCTCCGTGACGTTGCGGGTGGAGAAATATTTGGCGAACTCGTTTCGTACTTTGGCGTCGGCCAGCGGTGGCTTGACGCAGTTGTAGTATGCGAGGGGAAGTATGTCGTCCTTGCTATCCTTGTCCATGCCTGCGCTGCCGAGTTTGTCCCTTCCTTTGAGCAGCGTGAGCATGATTTCGTCGGGGAATGTTGGGATGATGCTTGGGTGTGTTAGGTTTTCGACTGCGGTTCGGAATTCGAGGTGATCTAGTGCCCAGAGTCCCTCGATGAATGTCCAGAAACGTTTTTCGAGGTGGACGTCGCTTGCGAATGCGGTGGCGAGCTCGGTGACATCGTGGTGTTGTGGCGATAGGTCCTTGAGGATATAGAAGATCAAACAGTGTTTGTTGTGTAGAGAGGTTCCAGAGGCTATGATGCGCTTATGCAAGTCGTGAAGCTGCTGAGTGTTTTTGGGAGGGTACATTCTCTTGCCTATGAACATGTGTCAGCTTTAATTATTATCAATGCCTGGGTAGCCTACCTTGAATCTTAAGAAGATCGAGCAACCGTTCAAAGAATGTTTTCCCGCCAAGAGCTTGTTGATACTCCTGTATTTGATGGACAATGCCATCCGAGTATGTTACTCCGCGAGGGAACACGGCATCGAAATCTTCTATGTCGAGCATTGCGACTGCAGTCGGGTGGTAGGCAATGGAGTGGGGGTGGGGTGCGATTCGCGTAAAGCTGGGGAAGACGTGTTTTGGTGATGCACCGCGCAGTCATGTGAATGTTTAGTAGCATGGCTTGGCATCATAACCATAACCTGTCGTCCTTGCACTATGTTTGAAGACAAAGACTAAGTTTCTATCCAATCGTTTCTCATGGCGCATAGTTCGACATAATCAACTTCATCATGGAGCAAGGGATTGGATGTGCGACTTATAATCTCAAATTATGTTCAAGCTACTGTACATATGCGGTCGTCAGATCCACGCTGGTATCGTTGGATGATTTAATTTGATGACAAACCAATATCGATTCATGCCTCCCAAACGCCATGCTATGCCTTTTCATGTTGAATAGAGGGGATCATCGTATATGCTCCTGAAAAAAATCTATGCAAATAATACAGATGTTTATGGTACGCTTCCTTGACAGCTTGTGATAGTCGTGGTGATGGGTCGTGGTGTTGTTTATATTCGCTCTTGTTCTCGTTCTCGTCGTTCATTCATATCGTTTGCCATTTTCTTGCCCAGTTCGTAGCAACTGATCATAATGGCGCATGCAGGAGCAATCTTGAGACATCTAGCTGACCATCCCTTGAAGAGACCAGAAGGTCCTTGCTCGCGGTAGATATGGGCTAGAAAGCGAGGCATTGTCTGCTCTTCTGGTCTCAATGCTTTGGTAGCATCTGCAGCGGCCTCCCCTGCATGTCGATATACCTGCTGCCTTGTTTTACCGACATCAAATGGCGTTGTCACAAACGCGGCCACTGCGCCCGAAGCAGCTCCGGCAACAAAGCTGTCCACAATGGTGTCTTTACGGTTTTCTCTAGTTTTTGAACGGCTGCGTCTCTGAATTCTCTCCTCACCATGCCCTTTTCGGAACTCAAACCCGTCATGTCTTGCTTCTGCTCGTCCTCGCATGTCGACTAATTGATTCCGTGTAGCCTCGTAGCCCCACCAGTAGATTGCTGAGAAGGGAACATCACGCCAGAGCGTTAATGTCAGGCCTCGCCAGAGGCTGAAGACGCCTTGGCCAGCCACCATCTCTCGCAAGCCATCCATTGTCTCGCGGAAGTGACCTGCGGCAGTGGCAGTGTGGTTTGCGGCCTGCATTCTTGTTCGGAACATTTCGATAGGGCTTACGACGATGGCAGCCAGTACTCGGGCAGTCGCGCCTGCTACCAATGGGATATATGCATCCGGAATGGTCTTTCGAAACGGTGAACTTTGTGCAGTTCGTAGCCAATCGTAACCGGCAAAATAAATGACATTTGCCGGTACTGCCATTGCTAGAGTAGGTGATAGTCCTCGCCATAAGGTTCTTGGACCCTCATTCTGTGCGATCTTCCGTAGTCCATCCCATGTACTATTGATAGTTTTCCGCTCCACCTCCTCTACTGCACAAGGAATGTCGACAGGATTCAAAGGGGCCATTGTTGGTCCTGCGACACAGAAAGGTGCCTTGTTGTTTATCCAAAAGACTTCTCTACAACATGCAGATATGCCTAAGTTTGGAGGTAGGTCCCGAAATTGGGTGAGAGATGCGCCAGTGAAGGCGCGTGACTGCGAAGAGGAAACTGTTGGGGCTGGAACAGTATCTTGTGATTGAAGGCGTACACGGACGACGTCTAGAGGTGTTACTGTGAAGTGTTAGTGTTATGTTCTAGTCGAACTCATCGAGGTACTCCGGCAAATGAAATAGCAGAGGCGCAATATGTCTGTATACACACCTAGTAACGAAGTCAAAATACTCCCAGACACCGCAGAGAGCATCTTCTGGACAAGCGACACTTCGCCCATTCCCGCCACCTTATCGGCATCATCGGCTGTTTGTGTGGCGGTAGCCATGTCCGCCTCTAATCCCGAATTGCCAAACGTGTCTGTCTGTCACCTCGATTCGGTGCGAGGCGTATCGTGTGAATCTATGGAGCGCAAAAAGGGCGGCATTCGCATTGTCTTGGTGGTAGATGAAAAATGGTGATGATGGTGACGAGTAATATGCTAAGGGCCGTCGGAAAGCTACAAACTTTTAGCGGTATCGCTCGGGGCGGGCAGGATAGACTCCTATTGGCTGGAGTAAAAGGGCGTTAGATGCGAGCCACACCGTATGTGGAGTGCGTCATGGCTGTGAGTCTGACTCTAGATTTCGTATGTACATGCATGATTGATTAGACTATTGACTAACAGGAAGAGTCACACTTAGCACTCCTATCGCAACCTATAACATGTACCTATGAGCACTAGACATCTGCTTTGCCACCAGCCGACCCTGCGTGCCTGTACCAAACCCTCTTTTGCGCCTTTGAACACTGAACCGCTTATATCCGCTACGCCTGACCACCGACCCTATGGATACCAACGACACCACCGAATCTGAGCTTGAATCTTTCCGCCAGAAATGGAGGGAAGAAGTCACCGCAAAAACCAAGGGCAAGGCCACTGTGGCTCTCACATCGCCCACAAAGACTACTTCTTCATCGAGCAAATCTCGACCTCCTCGAAGCAATGCGCCGGACGCTGCTTCTTCTAGCCATACACGGCAGCGTAGTCTGGAGCATGTCGATGAGGTAGCACCTCACGTGTATCACGATTTGGGTGAGAAGCAACATGGTCGAAGACTGGATGAAACCAGTACTGAGACTGCCGCTGCACTCACTTCTGGCCGAGAACCTACTACGGCCCTGGAGCACTATGAAAAAGCTGTAGAAAAGGAAAGTGAAGGTAGATTAGGGGATAGTTTAGGTCTCTATAGACAAGCTTTTAAGGTCAGTGCCAACTCGAATTTGCAGAAAAGGAGCAATACTGAGAAGTCTTAGCTCGACGATAAAGTCGACAAACTTTACAAAGCAAAGCACTTCCCGCCATCATACTTCAAGGCACTGAATAAACCACCTTCAACAGCACCTGGACCAGCATCAATCCCAAAACCACAGGATCCAAACCCTTCCAATGCCCCAGTCACAGTACCCAATACCGCCCACCACTCCCTGCATGGTCTATCAGCCGCTCTACAGACCCTAATCAGTGAATTCACCACCCTCTCCATCCAAGCCGAACCCCCACCAACAGACATCAGCCCCCAACTCCCATGCCCCATCGCATCCGTCCCCGAAGAAATCGTCGTCGAAATCCTTCTACACATCGCAATCCAAGACGTAGCCTCCTTCGTCCGCCTCGCCCAAGTCTGCAAACGCCTCGCTTACCTCGTAACCACCGAAGACCGCGTCTGGAAACGCCTCGCCCTAGGCCAGGAATACGGCTTCGCAGCTATGCACTACACCTTCACCTGCCAAGACGACGGCACACCCCTCGGCGACGATAACCAAGGCGGCCTCCTCCTAGGCACAGACTCCGACACCGACGACCAACAATCCCCCTTACCCAGATCCAATCACCACCATCGACATCTCTCCTCATCCCCTCTCCTTACCCAACATACCGTACCCTCTTCCAGCGCCGGCCCCGCATCCGCTTCAACGGATGCTACATTAGCACCGTAAACTATACGCGCGCAGGCCAGGCGTCGCCCACGAGCATAACGTGGAATTCACCGATTCACATTGTGACATATTATCGCTACCTCCGCTTTCTCCGCGACGGAACCTGTATTTCGCTGCTCACGACTTCGGAACCGGCAGACGTCGTGCCATACTTGTACACTGAGCATTTGCACAAACACCACGGCGCGCTGCCGTCTAATGCAATGAAGCACGCTGTTCTGGGTCGTTGGCGACTCTCGGGCCCGGCTGGTGAGGGCGAGGGTGAGGCTGAAGGCACGCTGATTGTGGAGACGGTGGGTCCGACGCCAAAGTACATGTATAAAATGGTGTTGAGTCTGGGGACAGCGGGGCGGGGGGCGAAGAATAATAAGTTGAGTTGGCAGGCTTATTGGAGTTATAATCGGTTGACGGATGATTGGGGACTGTTTACGCAGAAGCATGATCGGGCGTATTATTGGTCTAGAGTTAAGAGTTATGGGATGGGGTGGGAGGAGAGAGGGATGAAGGAGGTGTAGATGTTGAATGTCTTGTATATAGATATAGAATTGAGCATGTATTGCTCGATTTTTACATCATATATTGGTTATTAGATCATGAATCACGCAATCGTTTACCATGGAAGGTAGTCAATATTTTGCTTCTTGATGAGTTCTTTTTTGCATTATCGTAGACATATCTTGACGCAAAAGGGACGTCGATGTCTTGGTCGTCATCCTCATTCCCCTCATATTATACCCTTTACCTCCTGGGCATACCCCTACCACGCCCGCGCATACCCAAGGCCCTTTGTGCGGCACCCTGTGGCAGCGGCTTATTAGGACCCTGTGGTGCTTGTGACTCTTGGTTCTCTGTTTCTTCGTTAGCGAATTGCATCTATAAACATGAGTTTCAACAGGGAGTCTTACTTATCGTCTCGTCAACGCTCAAAATCAAGCAAGCTGCCTCCGTCGCCGCCTGCAGAGCGTTGACCTTTACTAGACTAGGCTCCCAAACAAACCTCTCCATATTGTCCGCAACGCTCTCGGTTGTGAAATCTACACCAGCCCAGATGTTGCCCTTCATGTGCTCCACTCTCAGTCGGTTGAGGATATCTGTCGCATCGACACCAGCGTTGTCACACAATTGCCTAGGAATAACCTCCAGAGCTTTTGCGAACGCCTTGATGATGGGTTGTTGCTTGTTCGGAACGTTCTCGTTGGCGTAGTTGTGTAGGTATGAAGAAATTTCCATCTCAACTGCACCACCTCCAGCTACGATGTTCCTGTTCTTGATTGCGCGCTTCACAATCATAATGGCATCGTGTAAGCTTCGCTCAACCTCGGCGATGAATTGCTCTGCACCACCACGGAGGACTAGTGTACATGTCCTGGCCTCCGGGCATCCTTCGAAAAAGTTGAAGCGTTCGCCACCAATCTGTCGCTCGTCGAAGGTTTCGCATGTTCCGAGGTGCTTGGATTGGATATCTGTGCAGGTCGATTGAACACTGGCGCCTGTTGCTCTGCACACGCGGTCGAGATCATCTGCTGCTACTCGTCCAGCGCAGAAGACATCACGGTCTGCAAAGTATTGCGTCGCAAGATCACCGATTGGGAGCTTGCTCAGGACGATTTTTGCGCCAGTCTTATACAGCGCCTCCATCTTATTGTAGATGATTTGCCACTCCGCATCCACAATCGCCTGATACTCTGAGACCTGTTCGACTCGCACCTCGGCGTTGTCCTTTTCGCTCTTGAGCTCGAGCTCGACGTTGAGGCAAACGATCTTGGGGTTCTTGAACGATTTAGGCTGCTGTTCGAAACCGGCGTAAGAGAAAGTCTTCTTGAAGGCAACACCATTAACAAAGAGCGAGTCCTGAAGTGCGCCACCAGTGATCTTCTTGACACCGATAAGCCTCTCGTTCAACTCGTCCTGGTCTAGCGAAAGAACTGCGTCCACTACCATCTTGGTGAAGAACTTGGAGTTTCGGTGAATCAATTTGCTGCTCATGGCTGTCGCCGCAAGCTTTTGGAGTGTATCCCGCTGGTTGCCCTCGGCTGTGTCTACCGCAATTTCCATGATTTTATTGACAGCAAGGTTCGAAGCTCGTCGTAGGCCCTTGATGATGGTCTGGCTGCTGACACCCTGCTCGACGAAGTCTCTGATTTCTTTTAGTATCTCTCCAGCAAGGACAACAACAGACGTGGTGCCATCGCCAACTTCAGCGTCTTGGGAGCGGGCAATGTCTGTCAGGATGCGGGCGGCAGGGTGGACAATGTCGAGCAGCTGTGAAATGTTAGACGCCGCACCTATGCTCTATGAGCCTCACTGTACCTACCTTCATGACTGTAGCACCGTCATTTGTAATGGTCTGCTTTCCATTCTCATCCACCATGAGTAGATCACCACCGTAGGGTCCTAGCGTTCCCTTGATAGTTGACTGTACTGCCAGACAGGCATTTATATTGGAGAGCACTTGGCCTCTTCCTTGTGACTGATCGGTACCTATCCAAACTATTAGCTCTATGCAGGTAGAGGAGCTTCAATGCACTTGCCCTCCCGGAGCACCACAATAGTGGGTGTTTGGCCACCAAACGACATGACTGTAGAACAAAGACCGATGAAATCCTAGAAGTAGAATACAAGCCGCTCAAAAATTCGATATGGACCTTGAATGGGATTGTAGTGGGTATCGTGGAGCTATGCGCAGCTGTCGTCTGGTCCCCCGCAGACGCGTTTACAAAAATTACTAGGCAATACCCAAGCCAGGGCAGCGCGGATGCACGTTTCTCCGGCGCGATGCGCTAGGCGCTAGTCGCTCTCAACCTCTCGATCTTCTGTTCGCCTTCTATTTCGCTTCCATGCATTGGAACTCGCGCTGCACCCTCACCATCACTGCGAACAATTGTCAACTTACTTCCCGAATCGTGGGACCTGGGTAGACCTGCCTGTCATTGTGTTGACCCCTGGATAGCATAACAGCGAAATAGCCGCCCTCGTGATCTCATCCTTCACCCATAATTCCTTCATGTTGCCTGCAGAGCGCGCATAACATCCCACTATTCCACAGTCCCTTTCCCGCTGATAAATACTCGCTTGCTGTTCATCCTGTGCTCCTTAAGCCATGCCAGCCAAGACTTTCGCCAAGAAGGTCAGTTCCGGAACCATCCTTCCACCTCCCCCACTGTCAGACGACCATCTAATGCCTAATCAGATGAAGCCATCGCCTAAAGGGCATACAGATGATATCTGTTTGCGCCGAAGAGACAGAGACTCTGTCGAAAAGCAAATATCAATCCCCGAAACCATCACTGCGTTGGACAGCTATCCGCCATTGCTTCGTATTCCAAGCGAGATTCGGCGTGAGATCTTCAGATATGTCCTACCGTCTACAACAAGGCGGTTTTTGCTCTACACCGACTGTGACTCGACCGTCATTTCGAAAAAGTGGAATCGTAAATGCAAACCTCACCATGATAAGGACTTGACTCTCGATATCCTCCGGGTTAATCGCCTGATCTACAACGAGTGTCTATCTGTTATGTACTCAGAGAACCAGTTTCATTTCTACGCTTTCAACTACCTACCTGTACTGGATTTCATACGCCACTTGAGCCCAGAAGCAAAGAGCTTGGTGCGCAAAATCCGGTTCACCCCTTTGACGGACAAGCAAGACGACCCACCAGCCACCCACGATCGCTTCTTCACAGTTATTCATGATTCATTGCCCGGACTGAGCGAGCTGCAGGCCGACCCTGTCATATTCTTTTGACCTCTTAGAGTGACTTCAGCTTTCATTTTATATTCCCTTTTGCTTTTTCTTTACGTAAAATGTACATTTCGGACACGTTTACTAGCGAACTTTCGGATATAGACTTTTTTTTTGGTATACGACGAAATGTAACTTGAGAGAAAGGTTCTCTAAACAAACAAAGACTGCGACGTTGTACTTCACGCTCTATTTACACTTTGTTTGCTGGTTATGATGGTTTACGGAGCTGTATACTTAATTTGTCATAGAATGTCTTATGATAAGACGTCACTCAGATCCGCAAATCTCATCATAGAATTGATAACAGCTTTGAGCGTCAAAGTGCATTCATGGATTCACTACCATTTTATCAGACTCTGAGGAGCTACGACAACCGAACTGTTAGTCAGCACATAGGCTTATCTCAACTCAGTAGGAGTATACAACACCAAATCGCTTCTTTATCACCTTCACAAGTGACTGGAGACATAGGTAATTGAGGGGAGAGATTTGCAAGACAACTAGGACGGCCTAGCACACCTTGCCAGACCTATATTTGACTACATAAGTACCGTCGATGCGCCAGTATGCAGATATACGCGTATGAGATGGATTTCAAGGGGTTGTTAGGAGCTTATATTGCCGTAAATAAGAGTGATTTAGACATGACTTATTGATTTCATAACTCTACATTACATTACAGAACAATCTCGCCTGTCTGCCTCAGATCACGACTGCTGGCACCTACATAAACAGCATAACGGCCCTTTTGAATCTCCCATTTCTGCGCCACAACGTTCCAAATACTGAGATCGCGCCTGTCTACCACAAACTCAACCTCCTTGCTCTCCCCTGGCTGCAATGCGCCTACTCGCTCGAAACCTCTTAGTTGTTTCGCTGGCGCATTGGGTACACCCAAGTATAGTTGCACTACCTCGTGTCCTGCCACCTTTCCGGTATTGGTAATTGTGACGGTAACTCGGTAGACGGCTTGCCATAGCTGCGGATGTCCACCTTGAACGATCGCGATATTGGGTGAAGGGAAAGGTGATAGATCTGCGCCTGGCACAGCTGCAACTTTCAAATTCGCATATTTAAATGTTGTGTATGAAAGTCCGAAGCCAAACTCGTACTGTGGCGTAATGTTCTTCTTGTCGAAGGCGCGGTAATCAATGTATAGACCTTCGGTAAAGTCTGACTGTAGGAACGCTGGAATGGTAGCGTTAAAAGTTGAGTTTAGTAGGGCGCCGTAATCGGACTCTGAGCGAGCGACAGTGTATGGTAAGCGGCCAGAGGGGTTGACATCGCCGTAGAGTACGTCAGCAATGGCATGTCCGCTCTCTTGGCCTGGAACACCTGCGAACAGAACAGCTGTGACATTGGGATGGTTAACCCATGCATCAACAGTACGGATACCGGCGGAGTGGACCACAACAATGGTATTAGAGCAGCTGGTGGCGACATTGTTTATTAGATTGTCGCTGAAGCTGTCCTTGAGAGATGTACGATCAAAACTCTCTGAAGCGTAGGAGTTGATAAAGACAAGACATGCTTCGGCGTTGGCGTATACGGTTGGGTTTATTCCGAAAAAGTCCCACCGAAGTGTGCCACGATCAGCAATAATACGGTCTTGTATGGCCTTGAAAGGGCTGATAACATATGGGGGCGTGCTGGATCCTGATCCACCGGCAGTAATCAATGTACCGTTGAGAGTGTTCCATCCAAAGTTTTCCTCATATCCGCCACCAAAGCGTGCGTTGTTGTTCCAGGGCTGGGCCTTTACCTCAGCATCATAGCCGTAGATGTTCAGGAAGCGAGGATTGCGTAGCGGCAAGGTGTTGTTGACGTTCTTAACCAGTACAGTACCCGCTGCTCCGATTTCTCGGATTAGCGACGCGTGATCTTCACGCACGTCGACGATCGAATGCTTCACATTGTACGGATATACGCTGCTTTCGGGGAAGCCTGCATCCTGGTTTAGGTAAAAGTACGCGGCAAGGAGTCGCGCGTTCATATCATTCAGCCTTTCCGTTGAGACAGACCCATTGTTCACCGCATCAGTTAGATTACCACCCCAGAACTTGGGTACTGGCATGACAACATCAAGACCAGCGTTCGCAGATGCAACTCCTGCGTGTTGGGCATCCCAATCCGAAACCTAGGTTTGTCAACACACGTTTGAAATGGCAGCGTTTGAGTATCGTACCACGAAGCCCTCGAAGCCTAGTTCCGTTTTCAACACCCCGTTAAGCAGCTTGCTGTTTTGACATCCGTAAGAATTATTGGCTAGTGTCAACGTCAGATTCCTTTCATATTCTGGGATGAAAATTCGAATACGAGATTATCAAGCATACCTCTTTGATATGAGCACATTATTGAAGCAGCCCCTTCCCGCAGAGAGTCCATGAATGGCCAAGCATAAAGTTCGTGCAACGTGCGATCATCAACATTGGAAGAAACTGCCTCGCCTTCAGGTCCAGGTCGTCGCCTGTACTCTTGCTCTTGGAGGAGCCAGTGCTGGTTTCAACGTCAGTCTTCTTCTCCCTCCAAGATTCAAACAAACACAAGAAACAGTGCATACCTTTGGAGTTGCCATCACGCCTGCTTCTTGTGTGCCTTTGGTGAGTAGTCCACCACCAACACCAGCAAGATATGGATCAGCTCCCAGTCCTTCCCAATTTCGGCCGCCACGTACGACTCTTCCTAAGGGACCTATGAAAGGACCCAGCGCAACATGGATTCCTTTTCCTCTGTACTCTTTGCCTAGAGCCTGACCATATCTGAGCATGAGTTTCCGGTCGAATGTTGCTCCTAAATGGATGCCAGCAGGAAATGCTGAGACAAATTCTTGACCGCGAACACCAGCGGGAGCATCGGCGAAACATAACTCAGGAATTTTTAGACGAGGTACAGCACCTGTCTGCCCTACACAGCGTCCTGTTACACCATGTGTGAGATTTGACTTCTCTTCCAAAGTCAATTGGGATACAAGCGCTCTCGCACGGGCAAATGCCGCGGCCCAAGCGGAAGACGTTGAGCCATTACCCTGGGCTGTATAATAATGTCAGTATGTTGAAATCTGGGAATATCGAGATCACTCACGTGTTGGATATACTGGTGGACTGAGTCCGTAAAGATGAACTTCGGACTCATTGGTATAACCCTGAGAAACCGAAGGGCTTGCGAACAGAGCAACACTTGCAACGAGCGCACCAGAGTACTTCATATTGGGTAAACCTAGACTTGAACTCTGACCTAAAGAATCTGGGGAGCTTGGACAAGAACAAAGGTATTTAAGATCAAGTTATACTTGGGACTTATGCATGCATTCGCACATTTCCAGTCCATTCATGGATGTCATCTGCTGATCCAGCTTTTCTACACCTGCTCTCGTAATGAGAATTTTCACAGTATCGCCGCACTTTCCATCCGTTCTCCGCATTTCGCCTTGGCAATGAGGGGATAGCGGAAAAGCGTACCTAGTTAACATGGGGTAAAAGATGTGATTGCACAGGTTCTCTCCGGGTATTGATGTTGTCCCGAAAGTACATCTTCGGCCGAAGTGACCCCGGTGACTAGGTTAGTGCACCACCGCTCAGACGTATCTTTCCAAACAACCGCCTGTGCGAAGGCTTATTCAGGTTCTTCGCTGTCGGCTAAAGTTGCAACTGCATACTATCTCGCGAACGACAAGGCATTCGGAAAACCCATGAGAATCTACGAAAATGCCGTTCTCCAGTTTTGGCTAAAGCTTCGGTACTCGGGTTGGTTCTTCCTCCCATAAACGCTAAATCCATTGACGTCAGACCTAAGGCTAATCACGAAGAACACTTGCATATGTTGGGTTTAACCTAGATTTTTATTCGGCCATCTTCCACTTGACTACAAACATGGTTACTCTAGCCTGCGCGGTAGTTCTGCAGGTTCCGGTGGAGTGCTTTTCAATGAGTCGTGGACTAGGCCAGTCGGCCCCAGTACCTAGTCCATTGGCGACTTTTTCATGACTAACATAAGCTGCAGCATCTCATCCACACCATACTATGCCGTTGAGGCAGATCATTTTTTACTCCCTTGACCTTGAGATTCCCTGTCTAAAAAGGAAAGTAGTATCATAGTGGCACAATATGCAACAAATGAAATAGGCTTCCGATGCATACGACCCGACCCAACATTGATATTGGATATATGCTCTAAGGATTAAATTTTTCATTGCGCGTAAGCTGTTGGTGGTATTGTTAGCCGTCTGGTAGTAAAAGCTCTTTCAAGGTGGTGTAGATCAAATCCAAGCGCAAGGCAGATGAGCCAGATTTGGTCTAGTCGAAGTAGTTTAGTTGCACAACAGTACTCAACTCAACTCGAACAACTCACCCCACCTATCCAATACCTCACTTGCATCCTCCTCATGACCTGTGGCAAATCATTTTTGAACAGCTTATGTTCACGGATGTTCACATCCTACCGGCGAGCTATTACCCGCAGAATGCAGAAGGTACAGCTAGTCTGTCAAACAGGGAAGTTGAAAAGATCTCTCCCATTTAAAAGCTTTTGCAGCGGTGGAGATTTGCATTACTAGACCTCTCATTCATCGTCTTCTGGCATTTTACATCCTGAACGTGGACCATAACTCCGACATTCAATTCATTGAAACTGAATGTTTAGAACGGATGCTTACCAAAACCATCGTTAATTCGCACCCTCTACATCTCGTAGCATCAATACAGTGACAACTCCCTCGCTTCTTTAAGCCCGAGTTCCCAGAATTCTCAAACTGGCCTCTTCGCTTTCGAACCCTAGGGTTAATATAAAAATTCGGGTCGACTATTGGATATAATATTGACAATATACGCTGTTCAAGGTCGTTCGCAAGTTCACTAATCTCTATTATATATTGGTTGGAATCACAGCCGATCTGCTAGCTCATGAAATTTCGCACGTTGCAGCTTGAACTGGCTTCTTTTTGCTACTTGCTATAGGTAGATAGTGTAGGTACTACGCAAGCAGCCAAGCCAAACCTATTAGTTAATCAATTATCGACTTTACTACTACTTCAATAGAGGCAACATGCTAGCTTGCCGAAGCTTTATGCCGATTATCCCTCGTGGCGTGTACTTGTAGGTAGACAAGCAAAGATCTGCGCTCCGCCTTAACCAAAATGCCAATCCTCTCCGTATCATGCCAAGCGACGTTAGGAATGTCGGTGAGTTTCCACTGGCCGATCTCAATGCCAAGACTAGGAAAATTTGCCTTCCGACTTGGCCCTCTTCCCGCCAATGTATTTCTTGCGTAAAAATCCACCATCGTTGCCTCTTTCTTTTTACCCATAAAACTTTACTGCTCTCCCAACCCGCCTGGTTCTCTTGTCCCTGAATAAAAAAATTGAATAAATCGTCCTTATCTCAAAACCTACTTGAGGTTTTCAATCGGATACAACTTCTACGTTGTTCCAGCGTCTTGCTCGCATTTCATCACCTTGCCAAACACGGCATAAACAGGGAGGAGAAGTCTGTTCCAACCCCCGTGCTGAAGTCTCTATGGATTCTACACCCTTCAATCATTCAAACCAAGTCGTCCACGGCGTAGCCCGCAGGACGAAATTTCGAAGAAAACACTAGCTCTATTGCTCCATTCATAAGATCCACGAACCATACAGTAGGTCCGCTCCTTATTACATCGACCCTCAGCCATTCCAAGATCGAGACGATGGGAAAGAAAAACTCCCCGTCACTTGAGGGCCACGTTAGCGGACAATCAAACAAACCCTTGTCACTGCCTGCCCACAGTCTTTCTCTCGAACAAGTTGTGGCCGAACTGAAAACTGAAACCTGGTCTGGTCTCGATGATGCCGAAGCCAAACGACGCCTTGACGAATATGGCCCAAATGAACTTGAACAAGTCCAAGGCGTGTCCGTCCTTAAGATTCTCATTGCGCAAGTCGCCAATGCCATGACTCTGGTGTTGATTCTTGCCATGGCCGTCAGTTTTGGTATCAAGTCTTGGATCGAGGGCGGAGTCGTCACTGCGGTGATCCTCCTTAACATTATCGTTGGCTTCTTCCAGGAATGGTCTGCTGAGAAGACAATGGACTCTTTGCGCTCTCTCAGCTCACCCACTGCTCGTCTCATTCGTGGAGGGCAACAGATCACTGTGCCATCAGTTCAAGTTGTTCCTGGTGACGTCATCGAAATCAAGACGGGTGACACCATTCCTGCCGATATGAGGTCAGTGTGGTTCTCACGAACGCAGGTTTATTTTGAAGCTAACAAGACACTAGGGTATTTGAGGCTGTTAACTTCGAGACGGATGAGGCGTTGTTGACTGGAGAGTCACTGCCTGTCCGCAAACAAGAGGAAGTCACTTTTCCCGAGAAGACCGGCCCTGGGGATCGCCTGAACATAGCCTATAGTTCGTCTAATGTCACCAAAGGACGTGCAAAGGGCATTGTATTTGCCACTGGATCATACACAGAGATTGGGGCCATCGCTGCTCAGCTTCGTGAAACTAAATCCAAAGTTCGACCTGTGAAGCGCAAGCCAGATGGCAAAGCGAAGCCACATCGCTATATTGAGGCGTACACGCTTACTTTTAGCGACGCTATCGGGCGATTCCTTGGACTCAATGTTGGCACACCTTTACAAAGGAAGCTGTCAAAGCTCGCAATGCTGCTATTTGGCATAGCTATAGTCTGTGCAATTATCGTCCTGGGAGCAAACAAGTTCAATGCTCGCCAAGAAGTTATTATCTACGCAGTAGCTACCGGCTTGTCCATGATCCCGGCCAGTTTGGTTGTCGTTCTTACCATTACCATGGCTGCTGGAACTAAGAGTATGGTCAAACGTCATGTCATCGTTAGGAACCTCAAATCATTAGAAGCCCTCGGAGGTGTGACGGACATCTGCTCTGATAAGACCGGAACATTGACACAGGGCAAAATGATTGCTCGTGGCGCTTGGATCCCGGGTGTAGGAACATACACTGTTGAAAATTCTACTGCGCCCCAGGATCCTACAACTGGCGATATTCGCTTCGGCCCCGACGCACCTCGAAACATTGACCTCAAAGCTGGTGGCTCTGTTTGCGGCGAAATCATTACCACTGAAAAGCTCGAAGGACACAAGCACGGCCGCTTTCAACACTTTCTCAACGTTGCTTCCTTGGCCAATCTCGCTGCCGTGAAACACAAAGGCGACGGTGTGTGGGAGGCTCATGGAGACCCGACTGAAATTGCTATCCAGGTATTCGCTGCTCGATTTGGAATGAATCGTAGCCACCTCGTCAAGGGGGAATCAGCTGAATGGGAGGACTTAGTGGAACTTCCCTTTGACTCTGATGTTAAGCGCATGTCGGTTATCATGAAGCATTCGACTGGTAATTTCGCTTTCACCAAGGGTGCTGTCGAGCGAGTTATCCAGAGCTGTACGACATATCTTTCCAGTGATTCAGAGGATGCTCAGAAGGTTACGGAGGATTTCCGTCATGAGATCCTGCAAAACATGGAGGCCTTGGCCGGCCTCGGCCTGCGTGTGTTGGCTCTCGCCAGCAAGAAGTACCCTAGTGAAGTCGAGAAAGGTGCTGACGTTGATCGTGCTACTGTTGAATCCGAACTCGTGTTCCGTGGCCTGATCGGCCTATACGATCCTCCTCGACCCGAATCGGCTCCTGCTGTACGCCAGTGCCATGAAGCAGGAATAGAGGTACACATGCTTACAGGTGATCATCCAGAGACGGCTAAAGCTATCGCGATCGAAGTTGGCATCTTGCCTTCTACCGACCGTATGAAGCGGGTTTCTGTAGACGTAGCGAAGTCGTTGGTTATGGCCGCTTCTGAGTTTGATAGTCTCACAGATGACCAAGTCGATGAGCTGCCTGTATTACCCTTGGTTGTTGCAAGATGTGCGCCGAGTACCAAGGTCCGCATGATCGAGGCCCTCCATCGTCGGGGAAGGTTCTGTGCTATGGTAAGTCCTCTCTGTATTACAACGTGTGGTCCGCCTTCTTATACGTATCGCAGACCGGTGACGGCGTCAACGATTCACCATCACTCAAACGCGCTGACGTTGGTATTGCCATGGGTCAAGCCGGTTCAGACGTGGCAAAGGTACGAAAGTTCTTCATGGAAAGCCCATTGAAGTTACGTTACTAATCTCCATCTAGGAAGCTTCCGATATTGTTTTGACTGACGATAATTTCGCGTCTATTCTTGCCGCTATTGAAGAAGGTCGCCGAATCTTTGATAACATCCAGAAGTTTGTGCTTCATGTTCTCGCCGAAAATGTCGCTCAAGCTGGTACTCTCCTCGTCGGTCTCGCTTTCAAAGACTCTACTGGGCTGTCTGTATTTCCACTAGCTCCTGTACAAGTCGTCTGGATCATCATGGCGACGTCTGGAATGCCTGATATGGGATTGGGGTTTGAAAGAGCCGTACCGGATATCCTACAACGCCCTCCACAATCTCTAAAGACTGGTATCTTCACCATGGAATTTCTCGTCGACATGGTAGTATACGGACTCTGGATCACGCTACTGTGTTTGTCCAGCTTCGTTCTTGTAGTCTTCGGCTTCGGTGACGGTGAGCTTGGCGAAGGATGCAATGAGCGCTACAACGAGTCCTGCGAGCTTGTCTTCCGGGCACGCGCAACAACATTTGCCTGTCTGACATGGTTTGCCCTCTTCCTGGCATGGGAAATGATTGACATGCGCCGTTCCTTCTTCCGCATGCAGCCCGACTCGAAACGTTATTTCACTCAGTGGGCCATTGACGTGTGGCGCAATCAATTCCTGTTCTGGGCTATCGTAGCTGGATTTGTCACGCTGTTCCCGCTTATCTACATTCCTGTTCTCAATACGGTAGTTTTCAAGCACGCGCCGATTGATTGGGAATGGGGTATCGTGTTCATTGCGTCGGGCATCTTCTTCGCAGGTGTGGAAACATGGAAATGGTGCAAGAGGATCTACTTCCGTCGCAAGGCACGCAAGACCACTGGCAAAGTTGACAAAAACATGGATATCGAAGATCGGGCTTTTGGTCGCTACTACAGCCAAGAGTCTGATGCCACGACAGGGAAGTCGTAGAGCATCCACGGGGAGGTTAAAATAGGACGCTGTCGGCAACAGGTGTTGTTGAATGTGGAGCAAAACCGAGGACAATCAGCTCTGCAATCGATGGAGACGTGGCTAGGGGGGTTTTATCCCATATTTTGGGAGTTTCCCCTCAGGGATTTGGAGTCATAAACTATCTAGTTTTATTTAATCCCAAAATCTATAATTTACTATAACAGGATTTTTCAAGTGAGCTGCACACATCAGTATTATATACCACGCCACCAAACATGCCGAGTAGTCGACTTCTATATTCGGGCTGCATAAAAGGCAAGTTTGAAGAGTTTGGATAAATAGTCCATTTTCCCTAGTTGTAATGATCGCATTAAATCCAGACCGATGAAAGAAAGGGTCCAAGTACCTTTTTAAGGCAGGATGTGGGGCTTTTGGCAAATTGAGGCTGCTCAGAAGAATACAAATCAGATAGTGCCTTGTTTAGTTCATGCGATCGTACGAATACCTCGGCTATTTCAGTGCAGCAAGTTAACACACGTTTATTCGTCATGACTCCTAGAACAGTGCCTTCCGGTGATTATAATTGTACTTTATCGCATTCCTAAATTACAGAAGGCATTCTCGTCACTAATAAAGGATATAGTATCAGCTTTCTATTTTGTAAGACATTCCACAATTCTTCGAACAAATCGCTGTCAAGTTGGTAATGTCGAGTGATCGTTCCTCATGTGATTGGCGCGTGTCGCAGAGCCGTTTGACCAGCGCCGAAAGCGATCACCAAGGTTCCGCTCGATCAATTGCTCCATCTAGATATCAGTCAGTATACATGTTTATCTTGGGCTTTCGGTAAAGAGGTGTACGCACTTGGCCATACTTGAAAAGAAGCCATACAAAGACCGTAAGGGCCAGCAATCCACCGCCAAAGAGCAGATACCACCGCCAGTCGGGATTGGACCGTAGGATATCGACGTTCATACCAAAAAGACTCTGTACAGAAGGGTTTTAAATTAGCTAAGACGCACAAGAAGGATATTGGGATTTCATTACCGAGGCAAACATGGCAGGCAAGAAGATAAACTAAGTATAAACTGTCAGCATGGCTTTTAGAAAATGAAGGCAGCGGGACTTGCCGTAATCCAACTAAGTCTCTTAATACTTGTAGCGATACTGGTCGATTTATGAGCTTCGTTAATCGACACCCAGGCAAACTCCTTCTACAGATTAACAAAAAATGTACCACCGAGATTCAATGACCTTACGAATTGGAGTAGTTCCTTCATTGTTTGATCCAATTGGCCGATCTGCGTGCTCACTTCAGAAGCCAATTGTGCTACTGCTGCTTGCATAGTTTCCAGGCTGTTGTATTGATCGTACTCACGACAATACATCACCACGAAAGATTCGAGTCCTCTCACTTGATCTCTCAAGACGCCCCGAAGTGTTGCCCATTCATGAGCATCTTCAGCTAATCGTTGTATCAACTCAACGCCATTTCCTTTCGCGCAGAGTTGCTCAAGACGCTATATTCAGAGGACAATGTCATTAGGAGGGGTTTTATTTGTTTGGTAGAATTTACTCACACGTTGAGACATGCGTTCCTCCCCTGCTGTGCACAAAAGGATCCAGTCTTCCTTTATTTTGCCGACAAACAAAGTGAAGAAGTCTGTTCCATCTTTTGGGATCCAGCCATAAGGAAGCATGCCAGAGTATGATATCGACTTCCAGCAGGAACCATCTTTCAGCTTCGATGGGGGAATCATAGTCCAAGCTATCCCATATTTGTTCCAGCAAGATACCGGCGAAAGTTGTTTATTTGCTCCCTGGTGTGCCTTTGGGGAAGAACCAAAAAGAAAAAGGCTTACCCTGTCGGGGTAATTATGCAAATCAAAAAAGAACCTTTTTCTATCAAGTTTTGAGAAGTTCTTTGGATCGACTGACAGCCATGTTGACCATGTAGAATAATCTGTGAAAAGCCTGAATATTCCATTAGCCATGTTTCAATGGCAGAAAACACGCTTGAGCTCACAATAATTGCCTACCAAGGGGTGTTTCGGCCGGCAATTGGTCCAGTTTTTTTGATACAAATCGCGCTGATTTTGATCCACATGATTCTTGGAGTAATTCCAGCGCCCCAGGCAATCTCTTGAAATTGTATTCATTGAACCATTCCTCAGCCATTAACCCTCTTGTATCGGCAGCATATTTGAGGAGCAATTTGACGAGATTTGTCTGCCTATACTGAAGCGCTAGAAGCAGCGGAGTGATTCCATTATGATCCTTGCAGTCCACGTCCGCTTTCCTGAGCATCAGTTCTTCTGCAATTTTCACCTCACCTGATAAAATTGCGGTATGCAATGGGGTTCGACCACGAATGTCTTTGATGTTGATGTCTATCTTGCTCTCGAGTAATGACCTCAAACTCCCAAGGTATCCTTTTTCGGCCAGTAGGTGTAAGGTAACTCTATCCTTCAAGATAAATATATCGACAATCTTTTCGCGATGAGGAATATCGCCACTAACAGCGTGTGCGAGTGGTGTATAGCCATCTTTGTCGATTGGCTCTGGGTCGATGTTTTCATTACCAAGAAGTGCGCGTATGACTGCGTAGTTTCCAGCTTTTGTAGCCCACCATAGCGGTGTATGATCATAATAATCCTTGGAATTTATGTCAATACCGATTTCTTGGAGAAGGAGACCCACTTTCTTTTCGCACCCATGTTCTGCGGCTTGTGACAAAGGCGTTCGACGATCGTTATCTTTACAGTCTGGATCGATATTTCCATCTGCAAGAAGCGTGCGAATGACTTTATTGTTTCCAGCCTTCACACCCCACCATAGGGGTGTTCGACCATTTTTGTCCTTGGAATTTACATCTATACCGTTTTGACGGAGTAGTAGCTCTACTACACCACCCCAGCCATGTTCTACCGCTTGCGATAATGGCGTCCGGCCATCGTGATCTTTGTAATTTAGGTCGATGCCATCCACCTGTAGTATTAGCGTCATTATTTCCGTATTTCCACGTATCGCAGCTATAGCCAAAGCTGTGCGGCCTCGGTTGTCTTTTAAATTGATGATCGGACTGCTTCCATGTATTAACAGATCAACCACTCTGTGGTTTGAATGTTCGACAGCTAGTGATAATGGCGTACGGCCTTGCTCGTTGCGGCAATGAGGATCAACGCCGCTGTGGCTTAGCAGCAACTCAACCACCAACCACATGGAGTTAGCGGTTGAATTTATGACAGCCCAGAGTAGAGGTGTCCTCCCATTTGTGTCTTTGGAATCTGGGTCGACGTTCTGTTGTTCTAGTAGTAACTTCGCTGCTTGGCTATACCCTTTTCCCGCAGCATACGATAATGGCGTCCGGCCGGCATGATCTGCAGAGTCTCGATGGACCCGCTGATGCGTGAGCAGCAGGGCCAAATAGAAATGGTTCCCGTTTTCTGCAACATGCGATATTACTGTGCGTCCATTTTTGTCCCGAGAATTAACATCAACTTTTGGACATGAGAGGAGAATCTCTGCCATGGAGTAAACCCGACTAGGCATCTTTTTAGATCTACTCATTTTCCATGCCCTCTTATAATTGAAAACAAATTGCAAAGGGGACCACTCATCATTGTCTCGGCGATTTAGGTCAACATCGTGCGCAATCAACAGCTTTACCACATCGATATCCCAATTTTCTACAGCCCGGAATAAGGCGGTTCGGCCATCATTATCCACCATGTTAGGGTCGACCTTATCATGCTCGAGCAACTTCTTGACGATCTCTAGGTACCCCCGCTCCGCAGCGTGAGTCAGTGCTGTCCGGCCATCATTATCCACCATGCTAGGGTCGACCTTATCATGCTCGAGCAACTTCTTGACGATCTCTAGGTGCCCCTGCACCACAGCGTGAGTCAGTGCTGTCCGGCCATCATGATCCTGAAAATTAGGCTCAATGTACTCCTGTTCAAGCAAAAACCGCAGACTCCCCTCGCTGCCCAATTGAGCAGCTTGCAATAGCGCCTCATGATCCCGCGTCCGTATATCGTCTTGTTCAGCAGGTTGCTGCAAATCAGGGTCTGAACTGTTGGCCATCGCGGATGCTGCTCGCTCGTCTGGCTCAGACATTTGTGTCAACAAGGCTGAAGCCTCCAAGTAAGGAAATTATTTCGTCAATGTGATCCTCGATGTGGTGTAAGAAACGGGGGGGCGTTCACCGAAATACTGCCCCAACAAAGTAAAAATGGTAAGAGTTGATGATGGGAAGTGCTGATGATGTGTCGTCGTTTTTGAAGTGTGTGAGAGGAATCAGTTGCTGCGCCTTCTTCATGCAGCAGGTGTCACGAGGCTGAGCCTCGTATCTTGAACTCCTCCACATCACCGGGCTGAGAAGCAAGCTGCATGTGTTGAACTTGACACTCACCAAGCTGAGAAGCAATCCATTTTTATTAGACCAGGCAGAATATAAGACCTACTATAATCAGCACACAGTAACTATGTGACCCATTCATCCCAATTACGCCCCACCATTAAATATCTTAATCACCATTCATTACACCCACCCACGCTCCAGCGCCCCCGTCATAAACAATCTATACAGGAAAAGATAATAACCGCAACCACGCCTATGTCTAGATAGATCAAAAAAACTACTTCCTCTTCGCAACAATCTTAGTAATAGCATGCCTAATCACTGTGCCAGCCTTCTCGACCTCCTTCTTCGTCAACCCACTTGAGACGCAAACCTTTAGCGTAGGCAAAGGCTGCCACTCCGCATCTCTCGGGTTGACGCCGAGACCGAGGGGAAAGGCTTTGACGCGTGTGATTAAGACACCATTTGCAAGACACTATGAATACATGTTAGTAATTTTCTTTCTAGGGGGAAAAAGGGAGAGGGAAAGGAGGAAACATACCTCATCAACAACATCCCTAAAAATCTGATTCTGATCATCAAGAGAAAGTTTCCTCGCCTCAACAACATCCTCCTTGAGCGTAAGCAGAACCATAGGATTATCAGCCGAACTAGTCGACACCACCCAATCACTCCTCGGATCCAACTGCGCCCTCAACGCCCTAACATTCTCGCGCAACCCCACCAAAATCTCCGGCTGCTCCTGCAACAACGCAATCGTCTCGCTCGCCGTCGTCGCTAACAACGCAGGCAGCGCAGCAGAGTACGTGTACGATGCGGATGAGATGCGCTGATGCTCGACGACTTCTTCGTTGCCGGCGCAGAAGCCGCCGGCGGCGCAGAGCGGGCCGGACAGCGAGCCGATGATCATGTCTACTTCTGCGGCGTCGACGTTTTGTGCTTCGGTGAGGCCGCGGCCGGTGCGGCCGAGGACGCCGTAGGACCAGGTTTCGTCGAGGATGAGGCGGAATTTGTATTTTAGTTTTAGAGTGATGAGTTGGGGGAGGTCGACGGAGTCGCCTGTGTTTTCGAAGAGGCCTTCGGTTATGATGAAGCGTCTTGTGAGGGGCTTTTTGGCTTGCTCTTTGACAACTTTTTGGAGAACTTTTTGGAGGTCTTCCATGTCGTTGTGCTCGTACCAGCGTACTGTGCTTCTGCTGATTTGTATGCCTTTTCTTACGGCGAAATTTACTGCCTTGTCTGCGACGATGATGTCTCCACGCTTGGAGAAGGAGGGGATGACGCTGGAAATGGTGGAGAAGGACTGGGCGTAGATGATGCATGCAGGGACGCCGAGATGTGCTGCTACGTCGGATTCTGTCTTGATGTGTACATCCTGGGTGCCGTAGAAGCCTGGAGGACCGCAGGGGCCAACGCCATATGTGCGAAGGGTCTGAATAGCTTTCTCTTTTAGTGTCTCGTTTGCGATGAAATTGTAGTAGTTGTAAGATGCGAGGTTCGTGACGGTGCGTCCGGTAGAGAGCTTGACTTTGGGGCCTGTTGGGCTGCGCTAGAGTCAGTATATATGCTTGGCCAACTCTGTGTGAGATGCAGGAACTTCCATACCCAACAATAACAGGCCTCTTTTCATTATCCAACTCCTCAAACGCAGTAGGCGGCGCAACAAGCGGTTCGGGCGTCCAGTCGTCAACCAGCTCATCAATCTCCTATTTTCCCCATTAGCAACTTTTTTTCTCCCTCTCTCTCACTAAGCGCATAAGCATACCGCATCTGAAAGCTGCACTTTCTTCAAAGTGCTATACTTTGGCGCAAGCAAATACCTCACCGCAAAGAGAAACAAGAACAGCTCAATTGCACTGCGCACCGGGTCGTTCTGGTAGCTCGACTTGATGTACCGCACGGCAATGGCGGAACCAGGTATACGCTGAAAGTGCACATTTGCATCATTCAGGAAGCGCGCTGTCGCATTTTGTACTTCTTGTAGGTCCATGATGGAATGTGGTGTAGAGGTATAGTCCTTGTGGTGGCCGATTACAATTTCCAAATGCACTTTCGAGGGTCTGCGGCGAAGCGCGGAGGTGCAAGTTAGCTCAGGGACGTCAAGACTCCCAACTCATTTCCTAGCCTGTCGTACCTGTCTCACGTGCTGTTATGTCCAATCTCCGTCCGAAAGCCTTTCTCCCACTACTTGAACACGATCACTTCACTGATTGAACTGCATTGAGGCGAGAGTACATAAAAATTGAACAATTAATTGCGTTTTCATAAATCCATATATTTATCTGTTATGCAATCCGCTTTCTAACATATTCGCCTTCAATGACCCAAGCAAAAACCCTTTATAACATATGTGCATTCAATCCCACCCTTTAGGCGGGCATACCTGTTCAAAAAGAGAGAAAAGGTCGGCATCTAGTCCCGCCTCAACACCGTAAAACGAACGGAAATTTCCAAATGCCAAAAATTACAGTCATTATGGTGACCTGGGCGAGCACGCTGCTCGTGCTTCCACCCGTGTTGTACAACGTCCGGCGTTAAGCCAGGGGTCCACCAAACAATTAATCATTCTCTTAATACGCCATGTACCGACGGAATTTATTTGATCCGCTAGTATCCGTGTTGCGGGCGGCACCACCTCCCCCACCGGCACCATCCTCGCCTTGGAAGACTGGGCAGGGGCCACGACACGATCCAGTTGGCGAAGCGTTCGTGTTGTTGTTGTTGTAACCGGTAGGCTGAAGAATTTCCATAGGCAGCTTGGGGAGAGCGAACTTGAGCTTTCCTCCTACAACGACAGGGCCAACGACCAAGGCCAGGAAAACGACCAGGAGCAAGAAGTAGAGAATGGCGTAACGGATGACTCTACGCTTGCGGAGCTTGGTCTGCTTAAGCGAGTAAATGGGAGGTCGGATTTGGCGACTGATTGATGTTAGTGAAAGTCAAAACTTATGATGAAGGAGAAGAACATACCTTGGTCGAAGCCAGAACAACATAACAGAGTGGAACTTGTCGGCATATGGGAGAAGGAGAACGGGTAGCATAAAGAACAGCAACACGTGTCCCAGGATAAAGTCGGCCGCGAACATACCGAGCTCGACAATCTTACAAAGGAACTCACGGCCAGGCTGAGAAATGGTGTGCCAGCCCATGGTGTACCATTTACCAGTCCACCACGCGATGTTGGAGGTATCAGCCTTGAACTCCCGAGTGAGAGCCAACGAGACGATGAGCTTGAAGAAGAATCGTTGAATAGCGACCACTGCAATCATGCCGGACAGAGCTCTAGCAAAGCTGAAGCCTTCCAAGAAGACCATGACAACGAAGAAGATGAGGAGCATAATGACGGCAATAGCGTGAGCAATGGCAGCGAGAACCGCACCGAACTTTTTGCAGCACATGCTGAGGAGAGGACCAGCGCAACACGCGAGGGCAAACAGACCAAGCAGGATGGCAGCGTTGACCGCGATGGGGCCAAAGGCAATGAGCCCAATACGAACCAGGGCACCGGATGCCTTTGGCTCGGGTAGATTTCCAGTTTCCAGGGTTTTGTTACGCTTGTCAGTGACACCTGTCTGGGCGTTGATGAACAAGTAGGGAACGATTGTGATTAGGACGAGAACAAAAGGACCCAAGATCTCACTGAAGAAGATGTTGGTAAACTTCGCACGAGGAACATCTCCGGAAAGCTTTGCAGTGGGATCTCCAAGAACCTTGCGCTTGTAACCAGTGAGACGAGTACGCGATAGACGGCAGTAACCGATCCAGGAAGCGCTGTGTGATCGAGTATTGCCACGTGACAACCAGCGGAGGTACTCCCTGTAATCAATAAAAAAGTCATCCCAAGAAAACTGGTGAGGGTTGAACAGGAACGGAGCCAGGCAAAGGGACAACAAGGACGCCCAGAAGTAAATGAGCCATGGTCCCCACACAGTGATGGAAGCGAATAACAATATCATTAGGGAACGGGCGCCAATGTAGATTGAAGGTCCAGCAAAACGCGAGTACAGGATACCGAAGGGAATACGAGCCGTAGCGAAACCACGGCCAGTACCAATGTATCGAGCACCACCGAATGACAAATTGGTGTGCAGAGAATTGGCGTAGATCTGAGTGACGAAAACCTCAAAGAATGGCGATCCAGACGAAAAGTGCTTGGCCAGACGAGTTGCAGCGCGCCAGAATCCTCGCTCAGTCAACTCTTGAACCACGAGGGGCACGAAAGAAATGAAGAAGACGATGAAGATCGAGATAATACAACGAGCGACCCAGTCAAAGACAGGAACCAGGTTGGCACAACCATTAGGCCACTGAGGATCGGTAATCGGGATATCCTTGTTGAAGGCGCAGAGGATTGTCTCGTGGTGAAGGGCACCGAGGTTGAGGAGAACAAACATGAAGCATTGAACAGACAACATAATGAACATGTTGTTGATGTGGAAACCAGGATGGGCGTAGAAGAAGGACAAGAACCGATCGAGAGGCAGCTGCGTACCCATGTAGTAGTATTCGCGAGACAACATCTGTTCACCCATACCAGTACCAATCTTGGTTGTGAAGTTGAGGACGGATCCGAAACCCAGATCACGACCTTTACCACATTGGTAGTACTCGCAATGCTTTATACGACCACCACGGAGGAGAGCGTTCATACCAGCATAAATATCCTCGTTCAGGTGAAGTCCCTTCTGAGCTTTGGAAACACCACCACGAGTTGTCATGAAAATACCGTTGAGGAAATCAGGATGACCGTAATGGAGCTTGCCACCAATTTGAGCAAGAGTACGGGCAAACATAGTACCGAATGTCTGTTCCTTGCCGGCGGCGATGTCACCCAAGATACCAATGTTCTCTGAGAAAATGTATTCACGAGCTCCAAGAATGGCAACCGGATTGAAGTTGGGGTTGGGAATACCAGGCGTGTAGGGTGAAACGTTGTCAGTAGTCATCTCTTCAAACTCAGCAAGGACACTTCGGATCTTCAGACACTCTTCGAGATAGTTGTCTTGATTGGCATCGATGAGCTGGATGTACTCGCCACGGTAGAAAATAATAGAGTGATTTTGGTTGTCAGACTTGCCGTCACCGAGAATAGGATTACCAGAGAGTTGGATGCGGAACTTAGGTCGTCGCATACCGTTCTCCATGATCTCTGAGTGACCATCAATCAAAGCCGAGTAGATACGGGGCTCATCACCCTCATTGACCGGTGGTTCTTCGTCAAGATAGGCAATCTGAAGATCAGGATAAGCACGGAGAAGGAATTCGGTGTTTTCGCGTTCTTCCTTGTTGAACTTTGCGTAACGTTGCATAGACACACAAATCTTGTACTTGCGTCGCGCCATGCGCTCAAGTTCACGTTCAAGCTTATCGGAGTTGCCACCAAACATTTGTACAACTTCAGGGTTCTCAACGCGGTAGAGAAGCTTGATCGCGCGGCTGTAGTTCATGAAACCAGAGATAGTGCGGTACAACGTTTGCGATCGAAGAGATGCCCAGATACGAGTTCGTAGTGTGTACTCAGGGGCTGCTGACTTGAAACCAATGCAGTAGAAGGGGAGATCATCGATCTTGCTCTTAGCGGTATCCTTCTCATTCTTCTCGTCATCACCGTTGAATTGCGATGTCTCATCAGCCAAAATCTTTGTATCCTTAACGAAGCAGTCCCACTCGTGAGGATGAAGTTGCTTAAGGTATTCCAAGAGTGTAACTCGAGAGTATGGCTCGTCCTCACGGATAATCTCACGGAGTGAAAGAAGGATTTTCTCTCCGTAATGAGGAATCAGAACAGTAAAGGTAGGCATATTGTCAACTGGGAGTGGCTCTGGAATCGGCGTGGAGAGAGACTGAGCGAAGAAAGAAATACGACGCTCGGCCTCACTCTGTGCTGGAAAGAACTCCGTCTTAAAAGAATGATCTTCTTGAGATACGAAGAAGGTAGGAGCTCGCAGAGTACGCTTACCCTCCTGCTCTGAAGGAACCTGATGGTAGAGCAACTTCTGAACATGGTCAATGGCGAGGAGATGCTCTCGGTACATCGAAATGACAACGGCGTTCCAGATCTGGGAGATAAGAACTTTGGGCTTGTACTTGATCTCCATATCGGTGGTTGCAAGAACCTTGGAATAGATACGCTTTGGAAGGCGAGAAAAGATGTTCCTCCATGGCGTCCAAATCGATACACCAAGGTAAAATGATCGAGCGACAGAAAACAGCATATTGGCAATGATGTACCAGAGATAGGAGTCCAAGAAGAATAGGATGAGATCCATGAAGTACATCAAACCGAGAAGAATTCGCGGCTGGTACTGGCAAAGGATGTTTCCAAAGATGGCATCACCTAAGCAAATAGGCTTGGTCATGTGTGCGAGAATACGAATAGGATCCTTGATCGAAAGAGTCAGAAAGAAGTAAGACTCGGCGAGTTTGGCAGCGAAAACAAGGACCCATAGACCGTATGACATCCACATATCATTTCCCTTTAGGCGAGGATAGCTGGCGGTGAACGTCTGACTAGCAACATACTTGCGAGAGTTCTTTGTCAAGTAGCTACCGAAAAGACCACCGATAGGCATGAGGGAGAAAAAGATGAATGTGATCAACGCGACGGCAAATTGAACACCACCAAGAATATCGGCAATCATACCAGTTCGCTTGCCGAGGCCGAAAATGTAAACACTAGGTCCAACATTAACAGCGAAGACGGCGAGGAGGAAGAACAGGCGTTTGGTAAGATGTTGTGCACCAGCCCATTTACGAGGGACATATGACCATTCGCACAGAGTAGCGATGATTTGAATCAGAGAAGCGATGGTACCACCTAGAGCTACAGCAGAAAGAATTGCAGCCTTTTCAGGCTTCTGATCTTGCTGTTGCTCGTACCCCTTGGTGTACACAGGCTGAGAGTTGTATGCTGTGTAAAACCAGAAAGATGTGAAATGAATGACCCAAATACGGTTGAAGTTGATAATCATGTGGAACCATGATCTGGACTCGTAGTATGTCTTGAAAAATACCTTCTTCCAGAGAACGTCTTTCAGCTTCAAGAATCGCTCGGCGGGGGGGAGATCAACCATGCGAGATTTGTCTTCGAATACGATCCGCTCCAAGCCCTCAGGGTACCAGAAAAGCTGGTTGATATCATCATATCCAATGATCTGGGCGTGGTCACGTTCACGTCGCACGTATTTGCCGTCTTGAATTTCGTAACCTTGGTCTCGGCAGTACTGGTAAAGTGGAGTGATAATCTGGTTAAGGTATGTGAATTCCTCGATCGGCTCAGTCTGGGCCTGGCCTGCCGGTGAGTTGAGGTAATCATCTGCACACTTGAAAATGAAGCACATGAGTTCAGGCATGAAGCGGACCTGGTTGGCCTCACCCCAGCAGAGAAGATATAGTGCAATTTGGCGAACACGATCGTGTTGTGACATGCGGTTCATGCGAGTCTTCCATCGATATTCTGCAGCTTCGAGGCTGTTGTCTCCCTCATACGCATCGAGTGTCTCTTCCTCGTTGGCAGGGTTCTCGGACGCCTTCTTCTTTGCCGCTTTGCGAGCCTTGCGTGTCCTACGGTTGGCCTTTCCGAGGTTCATATTGGCGAAACCCACAGCATCATCGAGATCGAGATGTGCAGCAAAGTACCATCGACGGTAGTTGGCATTTTCTCCACCAATGTAATCTGCATGCAGTGACAAAAGAGCTTGATTGGGTGGCATACGAGAAGCACGAGAGTCGAGGAGTGTCATGAAGTGGTCGTACATATTCCTCATGCTGTCCCGTTGGAATCCGAACTTGGCAGTCAAATCTAGGAAAATATCCTCAATCTCCTCCTTGGTGCAAGGGATTTGAGCTTCGGCAGTCCAGGCCGGGTACGGCTCACGCGAACGCTGACCAGCGGGAAGGGCGTTGGAATAGTCCATGCCATAGATAGGCGTGGATGCTCCAGATGAGCGGTTGCCGCTGTAAGAGACCTGGGACGATGGAGGTCGGTATCCGCGGTTGTTGCCCTCGTTATAGCTATTGTAGCGTTCATCGCCACGTCCGTAGTAGTCCATGTCAGTGGCACGAGCCATATCGGAGCGCATTGTGAAGTCGCTGAACGTCTCCGAATCCTCTTCAGAGTCGTGGTTGCGTCGACGAGGTTGGCCGCTGTGACATTGTTAGGCAAAACCTGAACAGGCTGTATTTGAGACTTACCCATAGCCATCCTGTGCACCTCCTTGGTCATAGTATTGATCGTTGTAATACTCGTCTTGGTAACCCTGTTGGTTACGGTCATCGTAATAGCCGTTTTGTTGATATTGGCCATTGTTTTGACCGTCATAATAGGCTCTGTCGCAGGGTCAGTGAATGAGACAATGCAACGCTCAGTAGGTGAAAACTCACGATTCATCATAGTATGCATCGCCTTGCTGCTGATACTGGCCTTGACCTTGGCCCTGGCCGCGGGCATCGTCATGGTACTGCCCGTACTGATCGTCGTGGTAGTAGCCATCCTGGCCCTGCTGTGCCTGGCCCTGGGCCTGTGGTTGTGCCTGATTATGATTTTGGCCGTAGCCATCATCATAATCGTTGCGGCCTCCCTGTGGATGTCCGGACATCGTGGGGAGCGATTAATTTGCGATGTAGAGCCTGTGAGACAAAGTGTCAATAAAGCGACAGGTGTTGGGGTGGGGTGTCCCTGAAACAGGGATTGTGACAAGTGCGTACCTCAAACAATGAGCATTAGGAGCGGTCAAGGGTAATTATTGTTTTTGTGGTGAGCCAACCGCCAGATAGAGCGATGGTATAGGATGCAGCGACAATTCGCGAGTGAGTGTAATGGTTGAAAGAGTGTTTTTGGGTGCGCGAGCGAGGGAGGCAATTGGGCGAGCCAGGTGAAACGAACGCCGGTGATTTTAGACGAGAGGCGATCAGTGACACAGGCTGCACTACTTTGTCGCTAGGAACTGCAGCGGGGTGTAGACTATTGGTGAGAGGGATTGTGTTTGTTCTGGTGTTGTTTGGGTGCTAACGAGTGAATGGCGCAGAATGATACTGCAGGTCGGTTCGTGGTTGCCAGAGGAGACGCGCGGCGAGTCGGCGCTTGCCAGTGTGCTGGGATGAACTTTGATTAGGGCAATGGCCAGCACAGCTTCTCCCAACAACCGAGTAGGTGATAAGAGGGAAAAGTCAGGTTTTTCCCTCGAACAAAAACGAGAGACCTGATGGAGGAAAGGAATAGTCGCAAAACAAGGTGGCGGAGTGGTGGGAGGGGGGAAAGAGCGACGGTTCGGAATGCAAAGGGCAGGTAAAGACCTTTTTAGGAGGTTCCCCTGAAAATGAGAGGTACGGATGCCAAGCCTGCTGCACTAACGCCGTCATGGTGGCTATCGATCCATGCATGGTGGCCCTCGCTAGCATTTCACCTCTGGCTAATTGGCCATACTCTATCGCCACGATAAAAACAGCATCACCGGTGACATGGGGCATCAATGTACCGTGTACACTCTTTTAGAGATTGATGCATCCAACTGAGTACAGACAGACGCTGGATACTTAACAGGTCAGTAGGTACTCAAGTATGCACCCCAGCAACCCCACCATCATGCACACTTGGTACTACAGAGCACCTGCTCTCAGGGACAACATGCTCGCTTTGTACTGTGTATGGCTGGGCTACTCCTCGCGTGTTCTGTGGGTCGAGGGTGGAATGCTCGGAGGCACAGCCCTGGGCCTGAAAAATCAACATTACGTTGGGATCCTGATCGTCCGCATGTCGATAATCATCTCTCCCAAACGGGACTCCATCCTCACCCGCTTTAAGCCTGCCCATTAAACGTGGCTCCATGTCTTGATCGCCTCTGTAGCCTTCCACTCATCTAGTCAACAAGGCATCTACCTCCTGCCACTGGTACACTACCATTGTGCAACTTTTCATCTGTGCTGTACCATCTGTGCTGTACCATCCGGCGCCCATACACGTCACGACACTACGCTAACCGACATATACACCAATGGGAATATGCCCTGGCAAACCGCTGGCGGTGATCAAACCGAGACCAAGCCATGCATTGGCCTGCCAACTTTGCCCGGTTCGTAGGCCAGCGCGATAGCGATAACAAACGCCCTACCGCCTCCCATCCACGAGCCAATGGAGACGTGGCGTTGTTCCCGCCCAATCCTAGTCAAACGGTTCTTGGTCTGTCGCAATGCAAACTTGCAAAGGGGGCTGATGGTCAATTCTTAACTGTTGAGGCTCGCGCCTCTCCCCGGATGTACCAAACCCGTCTGTCAACCGATTGTGAGGCTGCCAGTGCAGAGACTCCTCCACTGTGCAGCTTTGTCAAGGTCATGACGGAATTGCCTTGCACTTCACCAAGGTATATTGCATGGTGAACTCAAGCCATGTTTCCGCATGTTGAGTCCAAGGCCCACTGCTGGTTACAAATCGACAAGATTGGTCCGTAAGCCGGTTGTTGCGCATGGAGAACTTGATTGCTCATGCATTCGCCTCACCGACTCCACCTACCCAACCAACCCATCTGCACATTACTGCAGGTATTCGGCACGCCTACAACTATTCTTTCGAATGCATCTTCTCGCCGCCGCCGTAGGTATTTCAGATCACCATCCTCTCCCAAATAGTTACTCAAGATGCAAAGCCGGGCAGCGCGAGCTATCGCGGCGTACCTCTTTGCTCTCACCGTGATTGGCCTAAGTGGCATGCACCTCGCCACAACACCCGTTTCAGCTGCACAGAACGTCCAGATGACTTCAGGTACCGGAGCCTCCGCAATGGCAGCTGTGGCTGGGTGTACCACCTTCAGCCTTTGTGCATATCTCCAGCTTGCTCATGGAAGACATCCGAAGTTGCTAGTCACCATTGCACAGAAAACGTGACAGACCGAAGACATCCGCTTTCTAAAACGTGACTTCTGGAACATGAGACTTATCCAAATTTAGATTGACAGATCTGCGGCGAACGCCGTGGGGCGCAGTGGCTCCATAGGTGCAGGAAATTTGATGTGACGCGTTCACTGATGCATCGACTTTGCGAAGTTTGCACACGGTAAATCCTGTACATGAAGCCTCCTCTATTGGACGGCACTTTTCGGTACTAAAGAGTGGTGAGAGTGCAAGCGATGGGCGCCATAATAGGCGACCAACAGCGGAGCTCAAGCCACCTTTACGAAACAGGTTAGTGCCAGGGGTCGAATGTCAACCCTCGCCGATCCGTCTTGGGTGAATGCTTGAATGACCTCGCACTTCTTCACTCTGGCTGCTTCAGACGTGTTTCTACAGTGACTTTTTTGTTTTACCAGTCGGTCTTTACACTTTTCTCTTAATATTTACAATTGGACGCGTTTCCTGCTGAGGCATTTCACTCCTTCCCTTGCATCCCGCCTTCCAAAACACTTTCTAAACGCTCCTTATCCTCAAATCTCGGCGCCCCAACACTAAGCTCTGCCAACACCATCGATCATCTTGGACAATCTTGACTATCTTAGACATTAACTAACTTTCTATCAATATGCGAGGCCTTTTTGCTGCTGCCGCACTGCTCGTGGGAGCACAGGCTATCGATCCAATCATTATCAAGGTATGTGGCTGTATGGGAGCGTAATGGCTCAGGGCTGACTCTTCACAGGGTCAAAAATTCTTCTACAAGAGCAATGGTACACAATTCTTCATGAAGGGAGTCGCCTATCAACGTATGTGCCCTGAATCTCTTCCCTTTTACCACTTGCTCACATTACGCAGAGGAAATCAACTCCAACACAACACAGTCTGCTACCAGTGACATCCAGATCACCGATCCTCTCGCAGATTCAGCTGCTTGCAAGCGCGACATTGAGTACCTAAAGAAGATTCAAACCAACACCATCCGTGTCTATGCCATCGACCCGACCAAGAACCACAAGGACTGCATGAATGCGCTCGCTGACGCTGGGATCTACGTTATTGCCGATTTGTCAGAGCCCAAGAACTCCATCATCCGAGACAACCCAGGATGGACCACCACAAACTACCAGCGCTACACAGCCGTTGTGGACGAGCTGATGAAGTATGACAACACCCTAGGTTTCTTCGCTGGTAACGAGGTCTCCAACCAGCCCAACAACACTATTGCCAGCGCCTTCGTCAAGGCTGCTGTCCGCGACATGAAGGCTTACGTCAAGAGCAAGAACTACCGCCCAGTCGGTGTCGGTTATGCTACTAACGATGATGCCGATATCCGTGCCAACTTGGCTGCCTTCTTCGACTGCGGTAACCCAGATGAGGCTATTGATTTCTGGGGCTACAATATATACTCGTGGTGCGGTGACTCTTCATTCCAAGAGTCTGGCTTTGATGTCCGCACCAAAGAGTTCGAGAAGTACAACGTCCCCGTCTTCTTTGCTGAATACGGCTGCAACACACCCCGTCCTCGTCTTTTCACCGAAGTTGGTGCTCTCTACGGCAGCCAAATGAGCGGTATCTGGTCCGGCGGTATCGTCTACATGTACTTCGAAGAGGAGAACAAATTCGGTAAGTCTTTTACACATTATTCTACATAGCACCACTAACACCTCCAGGTCTTGCAAGCATTTCAAACGGCAAAGTCCAAACCAACAAAGACTTCGAAAACCTCTCCAAGCAAATCGCTAAAGCCACTCCCAGCGGTGTAAAGATGGACTCCTACAACCCCTCCAACACCGCCGCCGCCGCCTGCCCCAAGGTAACAGCCGGAAAATGGGAAGCCCAATCCAGCCCTCTCCCCCCCGCCGCCAATGCCCAACTCTGCTCCTGCATGACTGAAACCCTCAGCTGTGTTGTCGCCGACAACGTGGTCGAAAAAGACTTCGCCGACATGTTCGGCTTCATCTGCGGCGAAAAGAAGGGCCAATACTGCGCTGGCATCAACAAGAACGTTTCTTCCACCGCTCCCTACGGCGCATACGGCATGTGCAACAGCAGGGAACAACTCTCCTTCGCGCTTAACGCATATGCTAAGGCTGTCCCCAACGGCTGCGGCTTCAAGGGTAAGGCTACCTCCAAGGTTGCCGTTGCTACGCCCACGGCGTCCGGCTGCTCCAGCCTCATCCAGGCCGCTGGTGCCGCGGGCACTGGCGTCGTTAGCGGCGGTGCTTCAGCGCCCAAGGCCTCGGGCTCTGGAACAGCATCTGGCTCTACAAACGCTGCGTCTGGCCTTTCCGTCAGCTCCGGCGTGTTTGGCCTCGGTCTGTACGTCGTTGGCGCTGTGGCGTCGGGTATGGCTATGATCTTGTTGTAGATGATGTTTTTCTGGCTCCTTGGAAAGAAGGATCCATATATAACCCATTCCCTTTTGTTGTACTGCCGCTTTTGGAAATAGCTGCCCCCCTTTTTGTTTTTTTGTTCTTCCTGTTCCGCTAGTTGTGTGTTTTTTTTTCGCGCGACGAGGGGAATATGGATTTGCAAAATGTACGTACGTGTGTGTGTGTATGAGTGGCCACTTTTTTAGTGGGTTGGAGGTGGAGAGATGAATGAGATTGAGCGTAATTATTGGAAGATTGTAAATATGAAAGAATCTTGAATATACGTTCTTGATGTTTGCTTGTTCTGGCTTTCGTTGCGTGTGTGTGTGTTTATGATGTGTGAAAGAGGTCCACATGCAATGTGTTGTTTGGAAATGGGGTTGGTGTTGTGATGGTGGAAATTATTCAGGCGTCTTGTATTGACTCTGGATTGTTGGTACCTTGAGGTTGAGATGAGGGAGCGGCATCGAGCTTACGCTTGAATGCACCTTTTTCATCTGGCCGCACATAGTCCAGCGCTGTTTTTCCTTTTTTGTCTTTTGAGCGGACGTCCACTCCTCCGTTGACTAGTATCTGCGTTATTTCCATACGTCCGTTGTACCCCCAAATAGATTGAATTGCTGAGTGTAGTGATGTGTCCCCATTCCTATTCTGTATATTTGGGTCCGCTCCATTATTGACTAACCACCGAACAGATCCAATTTTCGAATATTTGGCGGCTTCATGTAGTGCTGTATTCCCCCCGTCGTCTTGTTCATCAATATTCACTCCTCCATCGATGACCAGGTCCAATATGGTGGTGTTCCCGCCCTTTGCCGCATAATGCAACAGAGTCATCCCAGAGTTATCCTTCGTCTGGATGTGAATGCCTTTGTCAATGAATAGGCACACAAGTGCTGGGTTGCCTTGACTAGCTGCGGAGTGAGTTGCGGAGTGAGCTGCGGAGTGAGCTACAGTCGCTCCACCTCCGTTCCTCGCATATATATCTGCGCCTTTGTCGACGAGAAGTTGCACTATTGCGTCGTTTCCTCTATCGCATGCAATGTGTAGTGCCGAATCCCCACAATCATCCTTTATATTTAGATCTGCTCCTTTGTCGACGAGAAGTTGCACCATTGCGTCGTTTCTTCTATTGCATGCAATGTGTAGTGCCGAATCCCCACCATCATTCTTTATATTTAGATCTGCTCCTTTGTCGACGAGAAGTTGCACCATTGCGTCGTTTCTTCTATTGCATGCAATGTGTAGTGCCGAATCCCCACCATCATTCTTTATATTTAGATCTGCTCCTTTGTCGACGAGAAGTTGCACCATTGCGTCGTTGCCTGTATAGAATGCAATGTGTAGTGCCGAATCCCCACCATCACCCTTTATATTTAGATCTGCTCCTTTGTCGACAAGAAGTTGCACTATTGCGTCGTCGCCACTAGAGCATGCAATGTGTAGTGCCGAATCCCCACAATCATCCTTTATATTCAGATCTGCTCCTCTGTCAAGAAGCAGTTGCACTGTTGCCATGCCTCCGCTTCGTACTGCGAAGTGCAAAGGTGCATTCCCTGTAGTTTTATCTTTTTTGTTAACTCGTTTGCGGATTTTAGGCATCCAAGTTCTCTTAGCAAGTAACAATTCCATCCACGGAATGATTCCTAAATAGCACACTAAGGGGAATAGCGATATGCTGTAGAAATGTACCCCATCGCCCTTTTTAACCATATAACTGGAATACCAATTGTCTCGCAAGTCAGATTCTTTTTGGAAAAAACTTACTTTCGAGTCAAAAAGCGAAACTACTTCTCCTGAGCAGAGCTTAGCATGCTCAGGCCAGTGAACCAAGGCGTAATCCAAAAGCGGCGATTCTCCAGGCCATAACCGTTCGTCCCATTTTAGATATCTATGCTGCAGACCGCTTTGCACAACACAGTCAAAACACGTTTTTGTCAAATCAAAGTTTGCTGCTTCTTGCTTGATGCGATAATTCTCAAGAACTTCATTACTATCGTAATTTTCTCGTAGCAAATAGTCTCGCGCTGATAAATGTACGAGGTGAACTTCGTGACCTTGTAGCTTTAGAAATGGCCCACATAGTGTAATTTGATCCCGAATTGCTTGCTCTAGAGTGATCTTAGAAGATGAAGGCCGAGTGTTTACGGCGGCAGCCAGCTCTTCTAGGCTTAAAGGATTGAAGGCCAGCGTTACCCAGCGCAAGATCTTAGAGCTAATATGTCTGTACTCGTCGGGAATCTGGAGCAACATGCGACTGTAAATCGCCGGGAGGCCGCTTGGTAAAGATTCAAGGGTATGGAGTACCTCAGTACATGTCTTCTTGAGCATTAGCTCATGCATTGCGAAGCCCACCCATAGGAACGTTCCCTCAGCACGTTTGCGGAGCATGGATTGTACAGTAGTTCGAAATTCGTCATTGAAGCGTACTATTCTCGACAATTCTTCAACTCGCGTGGAAATGAATAGGTCGATATCACTGACCACCTGCTCATCATTGTCAGGGTCGAGTTGTATTCTTGTGAACACTTCTAGTCGAGATATGTCGCGGCTGACGATTGCCAATTTAAATAATGGCCTAGTTGGGGACGCTCTTTTCTTCGAAAAAAGTTCGGCTATCCGTGGAATGAGTAGCCTCGATGTCTCCTCGTTGCATTCGTCAAGGCCGTCTAGCACACAGAACATCACTTCAAGTTTATCATCTCCGACGAGCTTACCAAAGATGATCCATAGTGTCTCTAGAGACGACAGCGCCTGTTGCTTCATCGCAACCGTTTCAAAGTGTGGCAGTACATGCTTAATAAGCTTTGGTCGCTTGGTGATGATCTGGTATATGAGGCTCCGAAGCAAAGAAGCGCCATTGTTATGCTTTTCATCTTGATGGTTGCAAAAGTAGAACAGTAACGATGCGGTGCCATGGCGTCTTTCAAGTTCCTCTGTGAGGAAAACGGACATCATAGTCTTGCCCTTTCCAGGACCTCCAGAAATCCAGAGAACATGGGTGTCGTCCTCCAGCCAGTCATGGTAAGTTTGATTTTGTGTGATCCACTCGCAGGTGCCTGCGACTCTTGTTCCTTTTGCGCTCCTTACTTTTTCACGATCGGCTTCGGGATCGCTGAGGAATAGGGCACTTCGACACTCCCGAGCTGCTTGATCTAAGTTATCTATAAATCATTTATATCAGCAGTAATCACCAGATGCTCGAGGCTATGAGAAGCACCTTGCTGGTCCTTGGAGCTATTGAAAAAAACGTCTCTCGCCGAGCCAACAAACGCCTGTGATTTATTCTCTGTAGAGACTCCAGTAATCTGTTGTTGGTGAGGATGAGCCTCTCCATACTGTTCATGGTCGCACAAGGCTGTCCGAATAGCAGGTGCAGGCATTTCGTGCCGAGTTGATGTAGCGCTAGAGAGATGAATATTGATGGCGCTTTGAGAGTAAAACGAGCCTTGCAGCGTAAAGCATATAAAGTGTAACAGTGACAACCTGCTATCAAGTATTGAGTAGTAAAGAAGCGGGGAGAGGTTCCAATGCTGAGGCAACGCCTTTTTAATGCTGCGCCTCCTCGCTTGCCAGGCGAATTGTCGCATCTGTATGTTCCAGGGTGCTTCATTTGACCTCTCATACGCCAACAAACCAGTGGCTATAAAAAGCCACTTTCCGGTGACCAACTGAGGCAGTTTTCGGCCCCAGCCAAGCTAAGCTTGGTAGGTTGTTGATGCACTTCGATGGCTACACGTTCCCAACTGATCTATGTGGAGATTCGTCCTCGAAATCCTGAAAATATTATCATCGCTTGATCAGTTGTGCTACATTCATAATTTTAAGTACAGAGAGCTGACTTGAAACAATTCTACAATTTACTTAGTTATCAGCGAGTATGGACCCTTTTGGAATCACCGCTGGTGCTATTGGCATCACGGGGGTTGCCACAGCCAGTATTTCACAGTTGCATAGTCTTATTAACGGCCTCGGCGAAGCGCAAGATATTTGGCAGGATATTGTTTCCAGTTTGGAGGGTATTCAACGTCCACTAGCTGCGCTTGAGAAAGTCAGCGCGTCTGATGACGCCATGTTAGCCGCAGCGAAAGAAGATCTGAAGAGAATGGGTGTTCCTGAAGCTGTCAATAAATGCGGGGTTGCTTGTGATGCATTTGGCAAAAATTTGAGGAAGTGGACGAAGCATTCTCATACCACGAAAATTTCCCTCAGGGATCGTCTCTCACTTGGTGTGTGGAATAAGGAAAAGATCCGTACATTGAGAATACAGCTGCAAACGTGCGAGGCTACGGTGCAATTTGCCGTCACCAGCACTCAATTGTCAGTCCATCCCCATCCATTTTGTGTAACACATACTAATCCGATATTTAATAGAATAGTTCAGCTACGAGCCGAAAAGTTGTCCGAAATCGATCGCAAGAACGTGAATGATCAACTGCAGGCCCTCGAGACGAAGATCCATGAATACCTTGATCTTGCCAAGAGACAGCAGGACGACGCGCAAGAACGGGAGCGAATGCTGCGGGAAAGGTTGGATGATGATGATGATGACGACGACGTCATGCAGCAAGAGTCAGCTCTCAAAGAAGTCGAAGAGCAGTCACGTCTATTAGAAGCTGGCCAGATAGATTGCGGAGTGGTGTTCTCGCAAGTACGCTCCAAACGAAGTGGCCAGGACATCGGCAAAGTGATAACCTCGGTCGATTCCAGGGCTATAGTAGGGTTACCTGAAAGCGTCGTGGGAAAAATCAACCAGCGAATCCGAGAGGTAAGGACCGAACGAGGTTCAAAGGCTGTCGTCGGGGTTTTCAGCGGCGACTTTAACATGAAGGATTTCTGAAATATGGTAGCCGTTACTTCTATACCTTGATTGCCGTCCTCGGTATATGGGGAAAATTGAAACGACGCGTATGCCTTTAAGATAACAGGGAACCGATAATGTACCTATATTTGGATGCAGTGGTTATATTTTGTGTTTTCGAGCAGTGTCTGCCTTGGTCTCGAAAACGAGCCCCAAGAGAATACATGCTAGAAACGATCATTAACTACCAGTTGACCCCATAATGTTTTCCTCCACCATCACTGCCATACTACTTTCCCAGACAGACAAAGTCCGATATTCGCAGCGTCTCAAAGGAGCGGCATATTCATAATAGAGGATGGATGAAGCTGGTCAAATGCAGTGTCTGCGGGTGAGTGGGCGAGGCTCAACTGTTCATGCTGGTGGGGACGCGACGCGTAGTGTAGTTCACCAGCTAGTGCCCACCCCCACCTAATGCCCACTTTGGCGCCATCTTGGCCACGAAAAGATGAGATTATTACAACCCACACAAAAGCTATTATCGCGAGATTTTTTAGTGTATTAATCTATACAACGTAGAGTATATATTGAATTAATTACTTTTTATTTGTAACGTTAGGGGAGGTTGATTTTGCGGCTGCGAGTTGATCTAGGCGGTGCAGCTGCACCTACAACCTCCACCTCTTCAACTACCCCATCATGAGCGCGCTCATCTATATTAATTGCGACACTTTTACATTATTTAGAGATTGCTTTTTTAGCTATCTTGACGTCATTTTAGAGTTATTTTTCAACGTCGCGCGTAAGTTGAGCCTCTGCGCGATCATAAGCTTTTTAAGCCTTCGCAGCGTCACGGGCAGCCTTAGCTGCAGCGCGATTATAGCGGTGCTCCTCCATCAACTACGCCTTAGCTGCCTTAGCTACCTCTCTAGCCTTTATATCCTCTAATTTTTAGTACTATAACTCTTCTATAGCTACTTATTTTTGAGTTTCACGCTTATAGGCATCAGCTACTTTGCTAGGCGACTAAAAAACTACTCTACTATTATATTCTTTAGGCGCTTTAAGTAGTAAAGCTTTACTATACTTACGGCGCTTCTTCTTGTTAACTAGGGCGCTGCGGAGGCTAATAATCTCGTATTTAAGGAGGTTATTTTATATAGCTATATAGTATATTAAGTAGGTTAAAAGCTAAGCGTTTTTAGAGTATATATCATCGAAAAAGGTCTTCAATACTACGTTTATTTTGCGCTAGTCACTTATACTAAGTTTTAAGGCCTCTAAGGTAGTAGATAAGCTTATAGATAGGTAGCTATTACTCTTAATTTTAAAGTAGTTAAGTATAGCCTCTAGCTTAAATATAACAACGTCGAGAGGCTATAGCGTATAAGTTGAATATAGAGGATATATAGCTAATAAGATCTTATTAGCGTCGCAATACTTAATAAACTCTATTATAATATAAGAGCTATACCTAACATAGATTCAGTATAAGAGGCGTTCTATACGCCAAGCTCTACAGTACTTAGCGCAGCTCCCTCCTATATAATAGGGACCCTCCATAGTTTACACTCAGTAGACTATATATCGATGCATGACCACACTACTCGTACCACATACACTATCTCACCCCCCAACAGTTAGTAGCTCAGCTCTAACGATCTAAGGATCATCAAATCCAAAGGGCACGCCACCGCCACCCGGCTTCGCGCACCACAGATAGCGTAACAAGCCAAAGTGCACCAACGGCAACATCAACACCCACTAAGGGAAATCCCTTTAGCGCAGAGGAACACATTTCAGCCTAGGGCTGCGAGACTAAAATACTATAGCTTACTTATTTTTAGTTTTACACTTACTTTAGGTTTTCAACACTTTATTTGCATAGGAAGCCCAGACAAGGCAACTACAACAACAAACGTCATCACTAGCCGCTACGCTACTACCATAACAGCTTGCGCAGTAGCTATAACCTTATTACTTAAGGTAAGAATAATAACAAAACGTCATCACGCTATTATAAGTAAGCCGCATTAACCAACTAATCAACGACTATTTCTTTTAAACATAGTGCTGTACTACCCAAATATAGTGCTGCACTACAAACTTGATATTGCATCACTAGCTACGCTAACTAGGGAATATTTAGCGTAACTCCGATACCCAACTAAAGAGAAGGGTGACCCCACTAATAGGGCCCTAGACGCTACAAGTAGCTAAGCTAGCGCAGAACTAAATAAATTAGACGCCGTCTATACCCCTTTTAGGACATTAGTACGACCTCCCAAAGATCCCTACACTAACTTGAGTTATAGTACAGTAGCTTACATCGTTTTTAGGAGACTAGATTAAGCATCGCCAATTCTTAACATTAGAAACGACCACTATTATTAGAGTAGTAGTCGAGCTTTATAATCCGCTATTAGCGGAAGAGTTAGCGTAGAAAAGACGCCCAAGCGACGAAGTATTACTAGAACTAGGTTATTTATACTGCTAGTTATTTGCAGTAGATAAAGCAACAGTAAAAGTAGTAGTAAAACGAGTAGTCGCTGCTTTTAAAGCAGACCTACTACTATTGACGACCACTAGTTGTATAGACGCTAGTTGGACGGTCTACTACAAGGAAACTACCCAAGTTTACCGGCACTGTCTGTAATATCTGAACCAAAACAAGGCCCAACTACACGCCTGCAAAGCCTGCAGAGGTAGATATAAAGTAGAGAGTCAACGACAATTAGCGAGTTACACCAACAAAGCCTTCAGAACGCTACAGAATCACTTCAGCGTTTCTCGATTGAACCAGCGCCAAGTGAGCCAGGGATGGCGCCAAAAGCGGCCTCAATACAAGCTACTAACGACATCGACCCAGGACGTGTAGTGCCATCGGTTGAAGTCCTAGGGCGCCAACCTACCCCAGTCCCAGCGTCCCTAGTCCCAGCGTCCCCAGTCCCAGCGTTGGAGTAACCTCCGAAAGCCCCTTTAAAAGCCCCACATCATAAAGACTTGTCGCTACCCTCTACCTCGGACCAAGCTCGAAACCTTTTAATGCAAGAGAACCTAAAACAAGCACACGAAAGACAAGCCCACAATAGTGCTATAGACGACACGCCACATACAGTACGTAGTGACGCGAAAGCATTAGGAGAAGAAGCACTCTACGGTCACCGCCTCCCCTCAGTATCACTGCCACAAACAGCATAAGGTCAGACATCACAAGGACGACCACAGACAGCACAAGGACAGACATCACAAGCGCGACTGCTGTTTGGACATACCAAGCTCCCTAAAGTCTTCTCAATCCCAAGCGAGGATAAGACGGCGACGGCAACAGCCTTAGACCCAGCATTACTTAGTGCAAGGTTTCTAAAATTAAGAGGACGAGGCCTAAGCATAGTATAAAGGATTCAACGCTAGCCACCCGTC